>BLBF01000005.1:24003232-24087112 GCA_015471245.1 Laticauda colubrina
ATATATATATATATATATATATATATATATATATATATATTCCCTCTGATAGCTCCAACCCAACCCCCCCACCAGGCACCCAGGTGAAACCCAGCTTGCTAATGAATAGCAGCTTGCTAAGGAAGAGCAGCCGTCCCTTCACACGGAGCCAAGCTGCACTAAAAGCCTCCAACACAAGAACAGACTGTTGCCAGCCAATTAAAGCCACAAAACAGACAGAAGAAACCAGAAACACCAATCAATCAAACTCCAAGTCCAATGAACACAGGTCCAGGCTCCCAACCAATCAGAATGGACCAGCCTCAAATTTAAAACCAGGAGCTGTAAGACCCATATCCATACAGAAGCCTGAGGATGGCAGATGAGATTCTGCTGAAACGTTGCTACAACTTTAACAGAACTACAATGACGTGGGATAACACCCGAAGGAAGCTAAACAGCACACATGTAAGTACCCGCGAAAACCTAAGAAAACAAATATATATATATATATATATACACACATACACACACTGTATATACTCGCATATAAGCCGATCCCACATATAAGCCGACCCTTAAAAAACTGCCCCAAAATGAGGAATTTTGCAAAAACCTGCATATAAGCCGACCCCCAAATACCATGGTGTTCAACCCCTGATCTCACCATCAAGGCTCACTGTCAGAAAGATTCTGGGAGGACAGGGCTTTTGGCATGACTTCACTGAACAGCAGAAGTGAAGCCCAGAGGGAAAAGGCAGCAGGGCAAAAGTTGCAGCTCATCGTCCATCCAGGGAGAAAAATGGCCGATTTTCACGCGCGTTTTACTTGATGCGAGGGCTGCTAAGGGCCCATTACAGGGAGCGTTAGAGCCAAGACTCTCATCGCGGGAAGCCGCCACGCTAAGTCGCTGCCCAACTTCGCACGCATTTTCCTTGACGCGAGGGCTGCTAAGTGCCAGCTGACAGGGAGTGCGAAAGCCAAGACTCTCATTACGGGAAGCCGCCACGCTAAGTTGCTGCTCCGGCACAAATCGAGGCACGGCCACCGATAAATCAGATTTATGTGCATATAAGCCGACTCCCAAATTTGGAAAAAAAAAAAAGCGTTCTAAAGTTGGCTTATATGCGAGTATATACAGTATGTGCTCTTCAGCTTCCTTCGGGTCTTATCCCAAGTCACTGTAGTGCTTTTAATGACGTGGGATAATACCCGAAGGAAGCTGAAAAGCACACATGTAAGTCCCCGCGAAAACTTTAAAAAAAAACATATATATGTATATATATATATATATTTATAAACACAAAAATAACTTGGGAACCAGGAAAATGTTTTCTTACATTTTCCTGGGGACTTACATGTATGGTATTCAGCTTTGTTCGGATATTTTCCCATGTCATCATAGTTGTGCTTTTAAAGTTGTAGCAACGAGTCTTGGGAATCTTGGTCTGTGTTTATTGATCTTGGAGTTTGCTGTGTTCTGCTTGATTGGTGTTTCTAATATCTTCTGTCTGTTTTGTAGCATTTTTTTGTCTTGACTGGCTGGCAGACCAAGACCCCAACCAATCAGGATGAAGAAAAAAACCATTCTAACATAGCAGTAGGCTCGCACCAAATTTAAAACAGAAACAGCTATGAAAGCCTGACTCACAGATGAACACAATACACAAGCCTGATGATGGCAGATGAGATTCTGCCGAAACGTCGCTACAACTTTAAAAGCACAACTATAATGACGTGGGAAAATACCCGAACAAATCTGAATGACATACATACGTGCATACATACATACATACATTTTACAGCATATATTGAGCAATGGTTAAAAATTTTTTCTTTATCTTTATCATTGACATGATCTGCCTTGTTACCATAACTCTCATTCTTTTGATGTTTTAATTTCTCTATATAATTTGTGATTAAATGCATGTCTTCTGGCATTTCCATAACTTATCCAAATATCAAATATTACCTTTTCCTTAACCACTCATACAAAAGGTTCCATATTTCATAATAGTCACTATCTTGTTTATTTTTTAACAGTTTGGTTATGCTATACATCTCAGAGCATTCATGTATTTTTTTAATTACCATATCCTCTGAAGGAATGGAAGACAGTTTCCAAAAAATAAAATAAATAAATAAATAAAATAATTTATTTACTTATTTATCTGATGCTATTTCATACATGGACTAACAACATATATAAACATTTCATCTACATTAATAAAACACAATAAAATGTAAATGTTACAAAAAACTATGTTCAAATATCAATGTGGATATTTGAACAGTGCATGAACTAAAACAAACTAACAACTGCTGGCAGCCAAACTACTCTGCACACATTCCTGGCTCTCAAAATATATGGCAACAAAAATGGGGGGTGGGGGGTGGACCTTTTCAGGTCCAAATGACAAGAGCAATCAAGAATATTATTCAATCTGCCAAATCAATGTTGAGGGGCCCAGCAGATCCAATAATGATTCTCAAGCAGCTTCCACTGAGAAAGGAGTTGTTCTGTTTGAAGTTGCATTTCCTCTGTTTGTGGCAACATACTGGATTAGTCATGATATAGAGCAAATATGGATAGGAACAGATCATTTCTGTTTCCTCCCATCCAGGGGTGGGATTCAAAAATTTTAACAACTGGTTCTGTGGGTGGGGCTTCGGTGGTGGATGTGGCTTGTTGGTCATGTGACTGGGTGGGCATGGTTTGGTGGTCATGTCACTGGCTGGGCATGGCCAACTCAATATCACTCACATCGAGGCACGCATCTCCTCACCTGGCCTCTCTTGGGGATGCTGCAGCAGTCGTAAGTGTGAGAAATGGTCATAAGTTACTTTTTTCAGTGCCATTGTAGCTTTGAATGGTCACTCCACACAAGCAAAGTACCAACAAAGGAGGTTCCTGAGACAGGAAGTCTAGTCCCGCCAAGAATGTAATAAGGGTTAACGGAGAGGCAGTTTCTGTAAGCAACACCAGAATGTTTCCTTCTTGCCTTCCTTACAGGATTAGACCAATAATTTCTTCTAACAACCAGTTCTCTGAACTGCTTAGAATGTTAACAACCCTTTCTAGCAAATAGGTGCGAACTGGTAGACTCCCACCCCATATTTCTCCTCATATTTCTCACAGACTAGTAATAGGCTAGTTCACAAGGATGAAATAAAACTAAGCTTTAGGCTACATATCACCTACCCTACTTTAGGCAAGACAATTCATAAAAGAGTTCTTTGAATGACAATAGAGAAAATCTCCATTTGATTAATGCCTAGATAGCGGATTATATAAGAATTCTCTGATACTGATGAAAATGATGCTGTAAATATAAGTTGTAGGTAAATAAAAAGTTATAAATTCCTCAGGCAAACAACAGATGAAACTGCATCCATACTAAATGACAAAGAGAAAAGTCATGTTAGCTGGCAACTCATTATTATTTTAAATCAAATTGTATTCCAGCAGCTACAAATATCTCACTATGGATTTGAACTTCTAGGAAACAAATATGCTAAAACACCTCAAGTCTCAACTAGTACCCTCAAGTGAATTAGAAAAGAGGGAAAGAATATTGACTATAAATACATCAGAAATGTGTTCATGGAACAATTTGATTTTTGGGATCCTGGTCCAAATTATGTGGTTGATGGCTGCTAGGAAGAGATGGGTTCTCAGAAAGGAAATATGGATTAGGCCAAAGCATAGCAAACTGAATAATTACATAATTTTTAATATAATTGGCATTCTGGCCCTAGGAAGCTCTACCTCTCAATATGTACAGTATGAATTTTGTTTTCTGCCCCTCTGCCCAGGCTTCTTTTATTTCTGAATTATCTATTTTTTTCTAGAGTGATTGTACTGTATGTTCATTAGTTTCACTGTAAATCCCAGATATCATTTTTCAATGGCATATTTTTGAAAGAAAGAAATGGCATTTGAATTTATTATCTTAACCAAGATCAGTTGGTAAAACTGTTTAGGGTCATGCACCTCCTTGGTGTCATGTAATTCTGCCAAGCTAATAGATAAATTTAACTATGTTTCTGTACAACAGAACTGACACGCAAAGAAAGAAAAGGCCCTGGCACAATGTTTTATAAGGTAAAAACAGAATCTTTAGATTTTTAATGCAATTAGTGGGCATTTTTCCCTTGAATGCCTTGCATTCTGAAGTACTCTTTCTACTAGACTGCCTCTATAACTCCAGAGCCACAGGACTCCATGAAATTGGAGCAAACAAGACATGAAAAACAAAAAGAGTGTTGCAAAATTATTACATTTCTTCATGGGAATAGTTTCCAATCCAGTAAATAGAAACTATCCCCTCTTTAAAACAAATAAGCAGAATGACTTGATGTTTGAAAATATTGTTCCTGGCCAAATACAGAAAACTGTTTCAGAGAACTAGGTTGCTTCCTTGAAACTTGTTACAAGGGGAGTTACATAAGCAGTGCAGGAGGAGAATGTGTATGAGGTTACTACCATGTTACCACAGCAGGCTCAGTTTCATATTAGAAAAAGGCTTAACACTGTTTTCTTTCCTATTGGAGCATCATTTCCACAATGTTGATGGTTCCTGTCCCTTCATTTGCCTTTCTCCTTTCACCAGTTTGTATTGCTGCCTAAACATAAACAACAAGAGAAGAATTGGTTCTTGGGTCATTGCCTTTTCATTGTTCTAGATTACAAGGGTTCATAAGCCAGGCTGCGTTGGCCTGTGTAGAGTAATCCTGCAGCTCTTCCAACTACCCATTCTTCTTCATTCAAGAATAAATCTATATGTACCACCAGATTTTTACATCTTTTGCGGGAATAGAGCACTTTTTTTCTTTTTCTTAAATATCCTAGACTGGCTAAGTGCACCAACCAGCACACTCATTCAGAATAGGCATATAACAAGGAGTGGCAGCAAAAGGGAGTCACAATGAGCCTTGATTAAATTCAGAGTTCTACAAGAGTGTCATTTCTTGATTCCAGCCAAGACAAAAGGTTTGACCAGTGTTCGTATAAATCAGTGTTTCTCAACTTCAGCAATTTTAAGATATAAAGTGCACAATCATGCCTACTGTCCCTGTCCTATTGTCCCCAATTATTCGTACCTATTTCTGGTATTTATACTTATGTTTATTATCTTGTAAGCTATTGACAAATAAAATAAATAAATAAATAATATATGTAAACATTCAGCATCTGACTGGGGAATTCTGGGAGTTTGAAGTCCATATAACAAGTAGGGGAAGCATTGTATATAACTTAGAATTGGGAAGCATTGTTATAAACTACAGTGAAATAATTTTGTTCTATTTTTTTTTTTTTTGAAAGCTGGTTTCTTAACAGAAGACTGCTACTTAGATTGATAATCAAATTTCATAGGGAAGGAGAGACATATATGGTACATGTTTATGAAAACCATGGAATTCTGTGGCACCAATCTTATTTGCAAAGCAAGAACAATTATTTTTCTAACAACAATGTTCTATTTTTTTCCTCTCTGGGTGCATTAGCATTGCCACTACATGCTCTGTAAAGTCAATACAAATTCACATCCTCTTATAAGTTTCACAAAATTTTGTGAAATAATAATATTTTCAATGATCCATTATTATCTTCGTCAGGCCATTTTTAGTCAGCAGTTTATGTTTAGGAACTGCAAAACCTCTTGAATATGTAAAGAACACATTTATAATATTTTATAATAATATTTTCTTTTGCCCAATATTTCCCCTTTACTTTGTTTTGTTTTGTTTTCTTTTCTCATTTTACTCACTTAAGATAGATAATAATACTCAGTTAAGAGTGGATAATAAAATGACATCACAAATAAACATTGGGACCTTTTTTTAATCAAAATTATATTGACTTCTCTGTTTTATTCCTCTTGAAACCTGCAAGGAACTTCATATTCTGAATGTTTTAATCTTCATGTGCAAAAGAATAAGTTTGTTGAAAACATGAAATTAGTGATTTAATGAGATGAACATTTTCATGCGTCTGTTAATGTACTGTGTTAGATAAGTTCAGAGGCAGTGTATGCCATGGAATAACAATTTTTGAAAGTGAATACTTTTATATCCTACATTTTGGCTTCCCAAAGGCTGAGAGAAACAAGATGGACTTAATCTGATTCTGCTAGGCAAGAACAGCCTGGTTCATACAACATCCGAAGGCATTCTATTATTTCTTTATTAATTTGACCTATATTCATCCTTTCTTTTCTTCAAGAACTCAAGAGGACTTACAGTATGTGCAGAACTTCCCTCACTTTTTATCCTAAAGCCGTGATGGCATGCCACAGGTGATACGAAGAGCTATTTGTGCGGGCATGCAAGCCTCAGCCAAACTTACCTGCACTGCACATGTATGTGCCTCCCAGCTTATTTTTGGCCTGTTTGAGGCCTTTTTCGGCCTCCTAGAGGCTTGAGGGAAGCCTCTGCAGCCTTTGGAGGCTGAAAAACAAGCCCATTGTCACTTCCTGTATTTCCAGAAATACTGGAAGTGATGAAACTGTCCCATTTTTTTGGCCTCCAAAGGCTGCAGAGGCTTCCCTCGAGCCTCTGGGAGGCCAAAAAAGGCCCCAAATAGCCCAAAAATTAGCTAGGAGGTGCACAGTGCAGGTAAGGGGGGGAAATCACATATGCATGCACAGGGGGAGTAGGGGCCCCACACGCATTGTCTTCTGGGTGCTGGCATGTGAGCGTGCATATGCAAGCACCAGCACAACTTTCAGCATTGGAGCCCAAAAAGGTTAGCTACTACTATCCTACAGCAAGAAATCGATGAAGTTGGTAGAACTAAATAGAGAATAGACAATTCAAAAACATTGCATGAATTTCCATGCCTCAGATTGAACTTGCATTGAGCATTCCCATATTCGAATTCAACACCTAAACTTCTATGCTATACTGGCTCTTGATTTTGAATAATGTACTGCTGATTTGGTCTGTACAATATGCAGATTATATATTACATATGCGTAATTCAATTATTTTGTTTGCCAGGAGCCTTGGTGGTACAGTGATTAAAATGCAGTATTGCAGGCTAACTCGCTGCTCACTGCCAGCAGTTTGATCCTGACAGGTTCAAGGTTGACTCAGCCTTCCATCCTTCCAAGGTTGGTAAAATGAGGACCCAGATTGTTGAGGGCAATATGCTGATTCTGTAAAGTGCTTAGAGAGGGCTGTAAAGCACTATAAAACAGTATATAAATCTAAGTGCTATTGCTATTACTACTACACGGTGATTTGAATGTGTCACTTTAACACTACTGGATATGATCTAAGTTAAGATTACATTTTAAATCAGTTACAAAATCTATATTTAAAATTCTGCCATTTGCTAAATTACAGATGAGCAGTTAATAAATTCAAATAACTAAAATAAATATAAATGAAATAAATCTTCCAGTTCAATATAAAAATCTAATATCTGGCCAGAGATACATCTGAACATTAGCTACAACCAGGGGTGGGATATGACAGGGTTAACTACTAGTTCGGGATTTACAAGCTTCCCTGCCCGCTGTGAGCCGCATGCCTGTTAATTGTCATTAGCACGCTGCTGGGCTGCTGCTGAGAAACAGCCTTTGAAACAGCCCTCTTTTCTTCTTCTTTTAACTGCAGCTGTGCCTTATTCGGCAGCTGAAGTTGAAAAATCAGGAAATAAAGATCAGATAAAAGCCCAGGTAGGTGGGTGGGCAAAAACATCAGCAGACATAGAACCGGTTCTATGATTCTAAAGAGGTGGACAGAACCGGTAGAAACCCACTCCTGGCTACAACGTACATATCTCTGCTGGGATTCTGGGAAAATCATCATTAACCCGGATATTATGTTAACTGAGAAAACAGACTGGTCAGTAAAGATTCAAAAGAATCCTTAGAAATGTAGAACTAGAAACAAAGTCTTAAAATCTTTCTTCTTTATTTTTCACATTACCACTGTCAGATATTTTGCCTCATCTCACAATGATGACCTTTGTATTAATGAAAGATTTCATCCCAGTATTTCTTTTTTATATTTCTCTTTTGATAATGCATTATTTCAATTTATATTTATAATTCTTTTATTTTATATTCAATTATACACATAATACTAAGTCAGAGGTCCAGATCCTGATGGCTCATGTATTCAAATATTTTTTTAAATTGCTATTAAATTTATAATAATTATAATAACACAATGGGAAATGCATTATACATATAATTATATTACATACATTATGTGTAATTATCTACAGCAAAACAAGTTGTGGTTGGGTAAATTATTGTCAGGCCTATTTTATCCAGATTCCTCTATTTTTTCCTCTTCTCATTTAAAACTAAAACTTTAGTTAGACTTCAGAGAAACAGAAAAGCAGGATAAAAATCAATCAAACAATAAAATATAATTTTATTTACATCCTGCTTAATTATCCATGTCTCCATCTATTTAAGATCAAAAGCCTCTTTTGATTTGGATGCACAGTAAAAGGCACTGGCAATAATTTCTTAAAAGCCTGCTATTACTTGAAAATTGTTCTAAAAGCACTGCAAGTACAAATAAATGAATTTAGTGAGATAACCCTGATTCCTGATTTGATCATCCCAAAGGTACATTTTCAAGAGAGAACTGGACTTTCTGGTTTTTTTCTTTTTCTTTGAAGACGTTTTGCTTCTCACCCAAAAAGCTTCTTCAGATCTGACTGCAATGATGAGGAATGGAAGGATTTATATTCCTACAGAGATTCACCACGATGCTGTCTTTAGCAGTCATTTCTTCACTGCCATGACTGTGCCTGACCACTACCTATTTTAAATATAATGAAGGTTTCTACAGAGAAAAACATGGCTGTGCCATGGGTTCATCTGTGTCCCTATTGTGGCCAATCTCTACATGGAAGAGGTAGAAACCAAAAACCAAGACTCCTTCACAGGAATTCCACCCACTCATTTGGATAGGTATGTGGACGATACTTGGGTAAAGATCCAGACAAAGAAATTGGAAGCATTCACCAAACATATCAACTCTGTGAATAGAAATATCAAATTCAAATGGGAAGATTTAAGGAAAATAGTCTATCCTTCCTGGACAGTGCAATACACATTAAGGAAGACAGAAGCCTTAACACTGATGCTTACAGAATACCTCCACACACAGATCAATATTTATATTTTGATTCTCACCACCCACTAAAGCACAAAATGGGAGTCATCAGAACCCTACACCACCGAGCTGAAGGCTTGCACCGAGCAAAGATGGGAAAGAAAAAGAATGAAAACACATCAAAGAAGCCTTCAGAATATGTGACTATCCCAAGTGGGTCTTCATCAAATCTCAAAAAAGATCCTACAGGAGCTCTTCCATAACAGACAATGAAAAAAACTATAAACAAAGCAACATTGTCATTCCATACATTGCAGGAATATCAGAAAAGCTAAGGAAGATCTTCAGCCAACATAACATATTTGCACACTTTAAACCCAAAAATACATAAAGGCAGAAGCTTGTCCACCCCAAGGATAAAACACCCAGGCACAAACTGAGCAATATGGTATATATTCGTGATGGCGAACCGATGGCACAGGTGGCATGCAGAGCCATTTGTGCAGGCATGCGAGCCCCAGCCAAACTTACCAACACTGTGCATGTGTGCACCTCCCAACTGATTTTTGGCCCATTTGAGGCCATTTTTGCCCTCCTTGGAGGCTCAAGAGAAGCCTCTACAACCTCGGGAGGCTGAAAAATGGGCCTTCCAGAAATACTGGAAATGCCCATTTTCAGCCTCCGGAGAGCGTCTGGAGCCTGGGGGAGGCTGTTTTCACTCTCCCGGGGGCTCAAGGGAAGCCTCTGCAGCTTTTGGAGGTCAAAAAAACAAGCCCAGAAGTGCAAAGATGGGCCTGTTTTTTTGGCCTCCAAAGGCTGCAGAGGCTTCCCTTGAGCCCCTAGGAGGCTAAAAATGGCCTCCCCTCAGCTCCAGAGACTCTCCGGAGCCTGAAAAATGGGCATTTCGGGTTTTCCAGAAGGCCTGTTTTTCAGGCTCCTGAGGCTGCAGAGGCTTCCCTCAAGCCTGCAGGAGGGCGAAAAAGGCCTCAAACGGGCTGAAAATCAGATGAGAGGCACACGCATATGCAGTGCAGATAAGGAGGGATGTTGCACTTGCATGCTTAAGCCCATGTCACACTGAACCAATGGATGCAAAGAGGATGTAAAATGGACAAAAAACCTTGCCATCTGTTCGAAAACGCGATGTGCTCACTGCCTCCATTTTGCTTCCTCTCTATCCGTCCAGCATCCGTTTATTGATGTTTCATCCGCTCCAAAGGTTTTGGGCTGCCTAAAACTTCTGCATGGAAAATGTATCCAGTTCATCCGTTCTGCATCCGCTACGCATCCGCTACGCATCCGTTCTGCATCCGTTCCGCATCAGCTATATCCGCTAGGCATCCGCTGCGCATCCGCGGAACTCCATCCGCCCGGACGCAGGGAGGAAGCGGAAAGGATGCAGAACGGATGCAGAACGGATGCAGAACGGATGCCTAGCGGATGCAGAACGGAAACAAAGTGTTTAAAACAGAAAAAACGTTCACAGAGGGGACCTATCTCAGATATTAAGGATGTCTAGAGGATGCCTAGAGGATGCCTAGCAGAAAACCTATACTGCCTATAAAAAGGGGAAGCAACTCGCCTGCATCTCACTTTCAGAACAGCAGCCCAGCGGTGCAGACCTCTGCAGCCTTCATCTGGCTCTTGCTCTTCCACAGCATCCAGTCATGTCCACCGTGGATTGTAACAAAGTCCTTTCGGCAGCCACCATCATTCTGCAACAGTGTGAAGCCATCTGCAGGCTCTGTGAACTCTACTGCGAGAAGAAAAGGAGCCACCCAAAAAGAGTCTGGATCCGAAGATGGTTCGCCAGAAGAGCAGAGGATGGACTGTACAACAAGCTGATGGTGGAGCTCAGGAGTGAAGACACTCGGGCGTTCCAGAACTTCATGAGGATGCCTCCAGCCATGTTTGATGAAGTTGTGCAGCGGCTGACACCCAGGTTGACCAAGGCAAACACCAGCTTCCGGCCCAGCCTGGAACCTGGGCTCAAGGTGGCACTGACTCTGCGCCACCTGGCCTCAGGGACCTCCTACAGGAGCATGCAGTACGGCTGGAGGGTGCCATCCAAAACCATCAGCATTGTGGTCAGAGAAGTGGTGCAGGCCATCATCGAAGAATACAATGAGGAGCTCCTCCACTACCCCTCCACTGAAGAAGGATGGAAGAAAGTTGCAGAGCAGTGGTATCAGAAGTGGAACTTGCCACACACCGTTGGAGCCATAGATGGCAAGCACGTGGCCTGCAAATCTCCAGCCAACTCGGGGTCCACTTATTTCAATTCCAAGGGCTTCTTCAGCATCATCCTCTTCGCCATGGTCGATGCTGACTACAAGTACATGTACATCGATGCTTCAGGCAACGGCTCATCTTCAGATGCCCAGATATACAACGCCAGTCACCTCAAGGAGGAGCTGGAAGGCAACCTCATCGTGGGCTTCCCAGATCCAGAACCCCTGCCCAACGACACACAAGATGTGCCCTACTTCATTGTGGGGGATGACACCTTCTCCCTCACAATCTACCTCATGAAGCCCTACACCTCCAGACTCCTCACCCATGAAGAGAGGATCTTCAACTACAGGCTGTCCAGGGCAAGGCGGGTGGTGGAGAACGCCTTTGGCATCCTGGCCAACAGGTTCCAGGTACTTCTCACCACCATGCAGCATCGCCCAGAGACTGTGAGGAGCATCATGGAAGCTTGCTGCATCCTGCACAATCTCATGCGCACCCGCTACCCAGTCTTGCAGAACAGGCTCGTGGACCTCCAGCAAGGCAATGGGGATATGGAGCCTGGGGAATGGAGGCAAGGGCAAAACCTGATAGACACTGAGGATGTTCAAGGCCCCAACAGAGCCTCACATGAAGCGAAGAAGCAGCGCAACCTCCTGAGACAATGGTGCAACTCCCCAGCTGGAGCAGTGGAGTGGCAAGACAGGATGGTAGATGCTTAATGGATGCTTCCTTCAGCCTGTCTCATCACACGGATGAGATTGGGCCATGTATGTTTGGTTGGCCTACAATGAACAGGGCGTTTTAATAAAGAGTTGTTTTTATGTTGACATGTGTGGATAATTATTACATTATTATTGATAATAAAGGGCCGTAGGTGTGGCACCTGGGAAGGTGGACCATACAGTCCCTCTATGCTTGCACTGGAGGTTTATCTATCCCACAGCTATTACCCATCCCAAAGGTATCCCTGCCCATCCCACAGCTATCTCAACCCATCCCACAGCTATCTTAACCCATCCCACAAGCATGCAAAGGCTTAAACCATTTCTAAAAGTTTCCAGCAAGACTTTATGGAAAAAAAGAAATGAAGCAAGTGTGTGAATCAAAAATAGACTTTATTAACAACAAGCTATAAGACAAAAATGAGTCTCTGGCACTCCTCTTGGTCGCTCAGTCTCAGGGGTGAAGGGTGCAGGAGCTGTGGAGGTGGCTGGTGCTGGAGTGCTTGTCATCAGCTCCTCCAGAAGCAGAAGCAGCAGAAGCCCCAGCCCCAGAAGAGCGAGCCCGTGCTGCAGAAGCCCCAGCAGAACCAGAATGAGGGCCAGGGGGCGGGATGGTAGCCCTGTCCCTCTTGTCAGGGCTGGCAGCAGATGGCTGAGGCTTGCTGTGCTTCTGCATGGTTGTGGGGTTGCTGGCTGGCAGGGAGGCTGGCAGGAACCAAGGCTGGCAGGAAGGCTGGCAGGGAGGCTCGCACCAAGGCAGGCACCAAGGCTGGCAGGGAGGCAGGCACCAAGGCTTGCAGGCAGGCAGGCACCAAGGCTGGCAGGAAGGCAGGCAGCAAGGCTTGCAGGCAGGCTGGCAGCAAGGCTGCCAGGTAGGCTGGCAGCAAGGCTCGTAGGGAGGCTGGCAGCAAGGCTGGTAGCAAGGCTGGCAGGCAGACATGCAGGTAGGGCAGGCAAGGCAGTTGATGTGTCTGGCAGCAGGTCTTTCCTCTGAATGGCGACCTGCTTCCAAGCTGCTTCCATTATATCCACGGGGCTGACGCAATGCATCCTCCCTGCATGCGCAATTAACACCAGGCATCCATTAGGCTTCTGCTGTGCATCCGCTGTGCATCCGCTTCATCCGTTCGGCATCCGCTCTGCATCCGCTCTTTCCGTTCTGCGTCCGCTTCGCTGAGGCCCCCCAGAAGCCCAGCGGTTGCGCCATCCACTCCCATCCGCTTCCATCCGCTGGGCTTCCGTTCCACGTCCACTTTCCATCCGCTCTGCGTCCTCCCCGCGTCCGTGTTATCTGCTCCGGTTATGCAAATTTTTGCCCCTTTTGAGAGCGGATAACAACGGATGGAACATTTTGCTCATCCGCTGTGTCCTTTTTGCATCCATTGGGCAGTGTGACATGGGCTTTAGGAGGGGTGGGTCACATTGCATTGTGGGTACCGGCACATATGCGCTTTCAGCACATCACAACAAAAAGGTTTGCGATTACTGGTATATGTAGTACAATGCAGTGAGCCTTATGTAGATCTGTACATTAGGGAAACAAAACAACCACTTCATAAATGCATGGCACAATATTGGAGAACAAACTCATCAGGACAAGATCCAGCATTCCACCTGGGTTAAAAGACAGTTTTGAAGACAGCAAAGTCCACATTTAAGACAGAGAGGACCACTGATTTGAAAGAGGGAGCATATAGGAAGCAAGAGAAAAGAATGTCAATTCACGTAGAGGTTCAGTGTGAAATCATTCCACTTTCACCCAAGAATTGCGAAGTCTTGGGCCCATTGTCTCTTCCTAGTCAGACTGGACTGGATTAAGATAAAGTACTAAAATGAAATAAACTCATTTCATAGATAATATTTCCAAAGTCAACATGGTAATTTGAAATCTTGGAAATAATTTCTGTATGACTAATCGATCTACTATATCCCAGCCATAATATGATTAAGGCATTTTATTGCATCAGTGCCAGTAGCAAGAGAAAGGGGAAAATCAAGAACTGTTGTGCTCTGGACAAGAGCAACTGAAATGTGATTCTTGAAATTCTATCATCTAAGTGCGATTGACAGCCATTAGTTGGGCGAAAACAGTAGAGCAGTAGAAACAGTAAAAACAGGAAGGGCTAATCCAAGGCCAAGTGACATCTCTATGTTATGGTCACATCCTTCCTAGCAGAACATGGCCAGGGGAGCAAAATTCACATCAAGTTTAATCAGATTTAATGACAAGTTATAAGACATTAGCATATGCAATTTTGGAAACCAAGTAAGCATTCTCAACTTTTCATGTTTAAGAGTGAATACACGAGCTGAATTCTTACAGAGAATTAAAACTATAGATTCTGTAATTCTATAATTAGAATTATAGAATTTTAATTCTATAGAGAATTAAAACTTCTCTTTCCCAGATACTTGAATATCCACTTATTCTATGTTAGTGTTTAAAAATACGTCTTTGTTATGAGCTTCAGTAAATTCTCTTATAATCTCCTTAATTCATTTACCATTCCTTATCTTTCCTGTGTTATGTATTTCTGTGTATGTGTGTGTATGTGTAATTGTATGTATTTACAATATGTACATATGTATGTGTGCATATATATTCTCTTTTTGTGTGTGTATCCTTCTCTCCACATATGCACACACAAACATCCACCCTGGTCTCACTAGTTTGCAAGATTGACAGGTAATATCCTTGTGGAAACCAGATTAAAGTTTATTGTCATCCTTTTCTGAATACAGCTTGCTGACTTTGCTGAGTTTCAAAAAACTTATTTAAACAATCCAGTAGACCAGAAGAAATGTTCAACATTCAAGATTACCTCATATAATTGGCAGAAGCAAATCTGGATTTATTTTGAAGTGTATATTCAACAGAAGGTATGCTCATATTTGCAATATGCACTGTTAGCATCTATTCTTTTCATTCATAAGTTTATTGTTAACATACTTAAGTGACTTTCACATTTATATCCATAAAGGGTAGCAACAGGCCTGTTAAAACACAACTATTTATAAAAATGTTGCCACTTGTTATTGGATTTATAGCTTGAAATCTTCTCTTTGTTGCATGAATTTAAACACATCTTTGTTTCTCACATACACATACTATTTTTCAGAGCAAAATGCATTTTTTCATAGTTTGCCCATTTTCATTTTTATTTTTCAGTATGGCAGATTTTTTTCCTAGTTTATTATGGATTGGCAAATAACATCAGAGCTTTTTTTTCAGAGAATTTACAATTGGGGCTTTGAAAAGAGATGCTGTGTGACAGGAGTTTTTTATGAGGCAGGTCATCACATAGATTATGAGTAAAGCAGACAAGTACTAGCTATGCCGAACTCCTGGATGGTTGTTTTTGTTGTTGTTGGTAATGGTGGTGGTTTTGATTTTGACAGGCAGCCTTATGAGCCTGGGTTTAGGTTGCTCAATTCTGAAAGGGCAACTGAATTATCAGATTTAATGGCCTTTCTGCTTTCCTTATCAGCTCTCCATTAAGCTTAGGCAGAAATGTTTCTTGTGGTCTGCTGGTTTAGATGATGGAAAATGATGAAAAAACAATATGCTGGGACACTTGTGATGAAAATACATCCTTTACAGAGTCTGAAATGAGTAGCAAGATGTTCCTATGTTGGAAATAAGAATAACAGCCCAATCCAGGAGTTACTAATCACTGGTATTTGAAGGAAACGAAAAACAATTATGACAAACAATTACCCACTAATCTATGCAATTTATTTAGAAGCTAAGGAAACCAAATCTACTTAGGTTTATTTCTAGTGGGTATTAATAGTATCTCCTATGACAGATAGCTTAAATTTCAGCTATATATATACCCATAAACACTGGTCTACAAATTTGGGGAAATTATCAATCTCCCAAGATAAAATGTGTTAATTTTACATATTTTGATTAGATGAATTAGAAAACAGGTGATAAAGGTGCTGTTGGCTAAAGTTTTCAAGATATTTCACAAGTATACATAGGCAAGTATATTTGTCCAAAAGGGAGGAAGGTGATCATAAAGCCTCACATCTTCTTGACAAAGTACAGTAGAACAATGAAAATGGTATCACATAGAAGTGTATACATTTACCTTCACTTTGAGAACAACAAGGCAGATAACTATGAAAATCACGTGGAAAATTTGCTCAGGTACTATAAAGCACTTGATGCAAACATGTAGCTGAAAATTCACTTCTTACACTCGCATTTAGACTATTTCTCTTGGAGCTGTGGGGCAGTGAGTGATGAACATGGGGAGAGATTCCACCAGGATATCAAAGGCATGGAGAAAAGATAGCAAGGGAAATGGAATCTAGCCATACTTGCTGATTACTGCTGGAATCTCCCCAGGGATGATCCTACTGCATTTTACAAGAGAAAAGCAAAAAAAGCAGTTAAGATACCAAATAAAGATGGAACCTTGTTTTTAATCTGATGTTAGAGCTTGTCAGTTTTTCAGGCAAAAAGTTTTTCAGGCAAAAAGCATGTTACATGAAAAACAAATTAATGAATGGAAAATTATGTTATTGGTATCAATAAAAAGATAAATTTATAATGATTGGTGTGGCACCATTTTCATTGCTATATCACATTTTGCTGAACCTGTTTCTTGAAAATTGGAGCCAATTAATATTCAGAACTTAATTTCTAGGAAACAGGCTTTCAGAATGAGAATGAGAATGAGAATGAGAATGGTGCCTCACCAATCATTATAAATTTATCTTCTTATTGATATCAATAACATAATTTTCCATTCATTTATTTGTTTTTCACGTAACATTTTCAATTTCCTTTTATTACTGACCCAATAGGGGCCGTGGTGGCTCCTGTTGGTAAGAGGCTGGGCCTGTGCACTGCTAAGGTCAGCAGCTCAGCGACTCAATTCCCATGAGTGAATAAATTGTGGAGGGACAAGAAAGGAGTTCCCCCGACTACCTTCCAGCATTTAGGCATCCCATGGTCAAAGATAACACTGCCCGAAAAAATTCCTTTCACAGAGACAGCCAGCCATCTTGGTGATCCCTGGCTAACATGTGTCATATGCTAAATAATAAGTGACCCAATTCTGGTAAAATTAAGCTACTTTCATTTCCGAGGATTTCTCCTTGTAGACTAATGTAATAGAGGATGTTTCTTTAATCATGCTTTAAGTGAGGAGCTAGTGTTTCTTATATGTTACTTCAACCTCACAGTCATGTGAATTTGCATTTCTTCAGTCAATGGGAAAGTGAAGGGCATTACAGATTTTCTGCTTGTTGTATGGCATAGAGTAAAAGGTACCATTTCTGCATCATGTTGTGTGCTTCATGGATTTCATGCTATGGTCATTCGCTGCCAATGCCGTCTATTTTAAAATTTAAAATGTTACATAAACTGAATTCCCAATAAGCCCTGTAAAACAACAGACAAGGAAGATTTCACAAATGCCTCTCTTACATTCAGATAATACATCCAGACAGTCTCAATGATAAAATAAATGTTAATGTACTTTAGACTCAGCCTTTTGTTCTTTCCTAGCTAGAGGAATTCTGGCTCTCTATAGGCTTTCAGGTGCGATTGAAGGTGCTGTTTGTCACTAATAAAACCCTTCATGGCAAACCTATTTGTGGAATTGCTTTTCTCCCATTGTTTTTGCTCACCTCGCCATATCTAGCAGAGAGGGCATGTTTTGGGTCCCTTCCAACAAACAGTGTCATCTGGTTGGACCCAGGAGTCATGCTTTCTCTGGGGCAGTGCCTGCCTTCTGGAACAGCATCCCCCTGGAGATGCAGATGGCCCAGACCCTATTAGCTTTTTGTAACACTCTGAAGTTCTGGCTGCTTTCCAAGGAATTTGGGCCAGGTTAAACAAGTTATGTTATAGATGGAATGTTAGGTCTGAAACATATTGTTTGTCTTGGGCATTATGTGTTATTATTTATAATTGTTGGAGTATTTTTTTCCAATTTTATCTGCCACTCTGAGTCACTTCTGTGACATGGGCAGCCACATAAATTATTTAAATAAATAAATTAGGGTTCTCCTATTGAAAATTCTTAAACAAATTCAAAGGGCATTTTTCTATATTTAATGCCCAATTGCTTCAGTTTGTCTTTATAAAACGCTTCAAACTTTAAGCCATCTTTTTAGAGTTTCCATAATCTTTCCCTCAAATTTTATGAAGGTACAATTCAAAACAGCTTGTAACAACAATGCATACTGAAAGAGGATGTCTAACTAGCCACTATTTAGAAGCCAAGGGGTGGGAGTAGGGGGCGGGGGAAATTACTCTGTTTACCAATCATCTACATTCACGACCACACATCTTCCCCTTTGCATCCCTGGAACAGAAAAGTAAAAAGGACTTGGGATTTTTATAGCTTTAAGCTATCTAATTATTTCCAAGGATTTTTCATCTATTTACATATAAGCAGTATCTCAGTTTTGATGTCAAATAAGGAGATTCAGTGTATATCATTGTAAAACACCAAGCTACTGTATGAGATAAAAATTATGTTAAGAAAAGAAAACATTGGATAAATTGTACAGGTGAATTATGTATTACAGTATTTTGTAGAGGGACATAGAGTAGTGCTGTTGACTCAAATGCTTTCAAGATTTTCCAAAATCAAAAGGAAAGATATTGTTGGAAATTGTCAAAACAATTAAATGCTCTGAAATGATGTTGAAATAATAGAATCAACCCTACTATGCAGTTGTTATTCGCAAAGACATTATAATTAGTAAGCTGCACAGATATTCTGTTAAAGGATTGGTCATACCTCAAAGCATCATGATATATTTTAAATATAGAAGGCATCAATCTTTTGTGTAGAAACTGCCCAGAACTACTCTCAATAACAGTTGAAAAGTAAATTTGCTTCATTCTCTTCAGTTATGTACCAACAGCTCAGGCTTGGAAAACAGATTTCAAAGAGATGTAACTAGGAATTTAATATGGTATCTATGCAGCAGACTGTCAAAAATTATGGTTGAGTATATTCTTAGATGATAGCAGTGAAATACAGTGCATCATGGGGTTTCTACCATTCAGAAAACTTAAAGAATCCCGATTATTATATGAAAACTAATATATCATATTTAGTTGTCTCTCTTATAAACCCCACTTATTTATTGCAGTAATGGAGAAGCTTTTGGGATAAAAGTGCCAAAAAGTCAGAAAATGCCTAACCTGACGTGTTATCTCCACACCATACAACAAAAAAGAAACAATTCTTATTTCACAAATGAAGGTAAATATGCAAGATCCCAACTGAATTGGTTACTGGAACCAGAGGTTTAGTTTTCCAAAAGTCCAAAAGTTCGGGAGACTAAACCTCTCATCGCAGTGACTGACCCAGATTGGATCTTGCAATTCTCTATTTCCTCACCCTCCCCCACCCCATATTTAGGTCACACTGAAACAGGTAGCATTTGGCAACAGTCCTGAGGCTGTATTTCAACTGGAGGCCTAGGCCTCAACTTTAACCCTGCCACTTAAAAAGGCTGCCTTGCACTGTTCCTCAAGATATACAAGCCTTGCAGAATGGCATTAATGCCCCAATGGCCCGGTGCTCTCCAGGATCTGCTTCACTCTGCTTACCTTCATATAACTATGATCAAATACAAACAATCAAGACAAGATACCAGACTATTTTTTAAAAAAAAATTAAAATGATCTTTTAACCCTCCTGGCAGAAGCCAGGAGGGTTAATAATAAAGAAAAATTGGCCAAAAGAAAAAGAAATGTTGTGTTTCTTGTGAATAGACCTCATGTCCCCATCACTTGAATCTTTACTCCTGATCTTAGGACATAATGGGTTGATAATCAGAGTAGGTAGTATATAGTATAAAATACACTGAACTCTGCAATTACCATTAGGCTTTGAACTGATAATAAACTTCTTTAAGACATGAAAGAATTTCTCATTTTAAAAAAAAATTCCCAGATGATCGCTAGTCTGGAGATGCATGCTCAAAATATGTAACTTGGATGTTCCTAAAGAAACTTTATTCATTTGTTGGTACAGCCAGCAATTAAACAAGTTCATTCTGTTAGCCATAAGATACAAAACTATAAAATTCATTCCATGCAGTAAATAATTTTGCAGCACATCTTATTGCCCTGTAATTTTATAGCTTCTAAGTTTATTGGGTACATAATTGGCAGATGTGTGTTCTCATTAAAGAGTTTTTAAGAGATGCTGCAGTAAAGGTACTTGGCAGACAATAAAGTAGAAACCTTTGTTTACTATCACATAACCAACAGCAAATGCATTGCCCTTTGTAAGCAGTGCTCAGTAAAGAAGATAATGAAGCTGGTGCCAAGGTTAAGCAAGGGGGGACAGTAAGAATCCCTTCCAGAACATGAATGGAAACATAGATATTGCTGAACTACAATTCTGTGTTTCTTCTTTATTAGCCATTAGGCAGGAAATGTAATCTTATGTATAGCTGGAGAGAGACAAATCTCCAACCCCACAACAGAGTCTGGGTAAGTTACTACTAATTTAAAATTTGTTGTACAAATCTACTGCACCAAATAAACTAAAGAATTAGCTGACAAACTGTAAAGGCCCAGTCCCACTGCACTGATGGATGCAAAGAGGATGTAAAACTTTAAAAAAAGCTTGCCATCCGTTGGAAAACGCTACACATCCGTTGTGTACTCACTGCATACGTGTTTCATACGCTCTATGTGTCGAGCATCTGTCCACTGCAATTTCATCTGCGCAAGAAGTTTTGAGCTGCAAAAAACTTTGTGAACGGATGAACTTTCTGCCGCGTATGATGTACATCTGCAACATATACGGGCAACAAATGTTCTATGTCCGTTATCATCCATTAAACATCCGCTGTATCCTCTCTGCATCCTCTGGCCATCCCCTCAACTCACATCCACTGCAGCTGAAAACGGAAAGAGGGAGGAAACAAAAGGTACACAGAACGTCTACACAACGTTAGTCGCATGAAAATTGGATGTAAGTGTATGCATCTCGTATATAAAGTATTAAAAATGGACAAAATGTTTGTATCTGGGATGTATCTCGTATATTTAGGATGTCTGCATTATGTCTAGAGTATGTAGAAGGACACCTAGTGGACAACCGATATTTCCTATAAAAAGGGGGAGAAAATCATCTGGATCCCAGTATGAGTCCAGCAGCTGTGGTGTACAGACCTCTTCACCCTTGGTCTTGGTCTTCAACATCATCAATTGTTCTCCACGATGGATGATGACACAGTCTGTATGATAACTGCGCTCATTCATCACAAGAACCAAAACCTGTTCAGACTGTATCAAGTTTTACACAGAAGGAGAAGAATGAGACATCCAAGAGCTGTGTGGGTCTGAGGATGGATCGTGAGAAGAATGGAGTTTGGAATGTATGACCAGTTGATGGTGGAGCTGAGGAATGAAGACCCTTGTGCATTCCATCACTTCATGAGGATGTCCCCAGCCATGTTTGACGAACTTGAAGAGCATCTGAGACCCAGGTTGACCAAGCCTAGAACCAACTTCCATCCCAACCTGGACCTGGACTGAAGGTGGCACTGACTCTGCAGCACCTGGCCTCTGAAACCACATACAGAAACATGCAGTATGCATGGAGGGTGCCACACAACAGCATCAGCAAAGTTGTCAGAGAAGTGGTACAGGCCATCATTGAAGAATACGTGGAGGAGCTCCTCCGGTGCCCCACCACTGAACAAGGCTGGGGAAAACTTGCAGAAGAGTGATATCAGTGGTGGAACTTTCCCCACACCATTGGAGCCATAGATGGGAAGCACGTGGCCTGCAAATCTCCAGCCAACTCAGGGTCCACTTATTTCAACTACAAGGGCTTCTTTAGTATCATCCTCTTTGCCATGGTTGATGCTGACTACAAGTTCATGTACATCGATGTTTCAAGCAACGGGTCAGCTTCAGATGGCCAGGTATACAACACAAGTGACCTCAAGGATGGGCTGGAATGCAACCTCAACATGGGTTTTCCAGATCCAGACCCCCAACCCAATGACACACAAAATGTGCCCTACTTCATTGTGGGTGATGATGCCTTCTCCCTCAGAACCTACCTCATGAAGCCGTACAGTTCAAGATACCTCACCCGTGAAGAGAGGATCTTCAACTACAGGCTGTCCAGGGCAAGACGGGTGGTGGAGAACGCCTTTGGCATCCTGGCCAACAGGTTCCAGATACTTCTGACCACCATGCAGCATCACCCACAGACTGTGAGGAGCATTGTGGAAGCTTGCTGCATCCTGCACAATCTCATGCGCACCCACTACCCAGTTGCAGAACAGACTTGTCGACTGTCAACAAGGGAATGGGGACATGGAGCCTGGTGAATGAAGGCAAGGACGTAACCTGATAGACACTGTGGCTGTACCAGGCCCCAACAGAGCTTCACGTGAAGGGAAGAAGCAGCACAACCTCCTGAGACACTGGTGCAACTCCCCAGCTGGAGCAGTGGAGTGGCAAGACAGGATGATAGATGAGCAATAGATGCTTCCTTGAGGCTGTCGCATAACAATGATGAGATTGTGCCATGTATGTTGAGTGGTCCTACAATGAATAGGGCATTAATAAAGAGCTTTGTTTATTTTAAAAATGTGTTGATCAATGAATAAATTGTTATTGATAATAAAGGTCCATATGTGTGGCAGCTAGGATGGTGGACCATACAGTCCCAATATGCTTGCACTGGAGGTTTATCTCTCCCACATCTCTCCTTATCTATCCCACAAGCATGCAAAGGCTTAACCATTTTTTCAAAGTTTTCACCAACACTTTATTAAGTAAACAAAATGAACTAAGTAAACTAAGTGTCTTAAGCAAAGATAACCTTAATTAACTTTCTTAGGTAAACTTTATGACTTTATTAAATAAGCAAAATGAACCAAGTAAAGTGTCTTAAGCAAAGATAAACTTAACAAGTAAACAACTCAGTCTCTGACACAATTCTCGGTCACTCTGAGTCATGTCCATGGTCTCAGCTGTTAAGCGGGCAGGGACTGTGGAGGTGGCTGTGGCTTGAGTGCTGGTCTGAGCCACCATTGGGGTGCTTGGCCCCGAGGGTACAACAGGTGGTGGTGTGTTCAGGAAGGTATCCGAGAGCTGACTCAGTCCCGTGAGGTTGAGAGGCCCTTCATCAAGGACTTGAGATGTCAGGCCCAATACTGATGACAGATTGTCCGTTGACAGGCTTGGCTGTGGGATGGAGGAAGGAGGAGTGTAGTGGGGCTGTCTGGTCTGCAGCTGGGTGAGGATTGGCATCTGATGAACCTGGGCTTGGACTGGGAAGTTCTGCTTCTGCTGTGGGAAGTCCTGGAAGTCATAGCCTTGGTAGGTGAGGGGCTGTTGAAAGCCGTGGAAGGGCTGTGACATCTCCTGGGGTGGAGGAGGAAAATAAAATGGCTAGGAGCAGCTTCAGCTGGGCCTTGAGGGTTGTGCAGAAGTGCTGTAATCTTCTGCTTCATCACCTGGTACTGGGCCTCGGACAGGTCCCTCAGGGTCTGGCTCACGTAGGTGATGAAGGTGTTCTAGCCCAAGGATGCTCTCTCCAAGTGAGAGAGCATCTTAGAGAGAAGAACCTTAGAGAGAAGTTCTGTGCTGGTCTTCATTGTGTTCCTGATCTCCAACAGCACACTGTGGTCCTGGCCCTCCAGTCTGCCACTCTGCCTACATCCTCTGGAGCTGGGGGTGGGGGTGGGTTGGCCTCTGGTGGCTGCTGCTTCTTCCTCCATTTGTGACAGCAGGGCGTCATCCTCCACAGGATCCTCCAAGTCTGCCGGCATGGTGAGTGCAGCTGTCAGGGGGGTCTCTGCCGTGGGGCCCTCTGAAGACACCTGCCTGGACAGAGTAGCTGGCTCCTGGCTGGAAGAGGACTGGCTGTCTGTGGGCTTTCTGAGGGAGAAGGGTCTCAGAGGGGCTGCTCCTTGGTGGCGGATCTCACCCTCCAGGAAACTGCACTTGGCCATGACGTACATCTCCCAGTCAGTGAGCTTAACAGCGGCCTGCCTGGATTTCTTGAGGTGTAGTTTGCCATACCAGGTGTACATGTGCTTCCACCATCCAAGGAGTACTTCTGCAGTGTACCCCAGGCTCTCTGCCTTGTCTCTCCAAGCTGCCTCCTTCTTCTTGGTGTCCTGATACAGTCTGTGGCCCTTTCTCCAGAGGTACTCGTTCTCCCTCAGCCATTCCAGCACCTCATCCTCATGCTCCTCGGAAATGGTATACTGTTTCCTCTCTCCCTTCTCCTTCCCTTGCCTCTTCCTCCCTCTGGCAGGGGCTTCAGCAGGGCCTTCAGGGGCTTGAACAGCAGGGCCTTCAGCAACAAGGCTTTGAGGGCCTTGGGCCTGGTCCACCACAGCAGCAGCAGCAGCTTCAGAGTCAGTGCCAGGGGGTGGGATGCTGGTTCTGGCCTTCTTCACCTTGCCAGTGCTTGAACAAGTAGGCACCGGATTCCTCTTCTTGCCTGATTGATGAACCATGGTGTTCCTGCAAGATGTATGTGGTAGCACGTCTTTCCCCTGTATGCTGACTGCGTGTGTGCTGCATCCTTTTACATCCGTGGAGCTGATGCAATTCATCCTCCCCGCATGTGCACTGAACGCTTTGCATTCGATATACATCCGCATGGCATCCCCTTTGTTTCCTATAGGTGTCCATGATGCATCCGCTTCATCCGCTATGCATCCGCCCCTTCCACTATGCGTCCGCTTTGAAATTCTCCCCCGGAACCCCTTCGGAGGTGTCATCCACTTCCATCCACTTTCATCCGCTAGGCTTCCTATGAATATACATTTAACATTCCCGCCATATACTACCCATGTCCGTTCTTTTCCATTCTTTTCCGTTCTGTTTATGCAAATTTTCACCACTTTTTGGAGCGGATGACAACGGATGGAGCCACCCCCAAAATTTTGCTCGTCCGCTGTGTCCTTTATGCATATGTTTTGTGTCCGTCGGCCAGTGGGACTGGGCCTTTGGTATGGGAGATCCATGGTTAGTCTGTGGCAGCAAAATAGCAACTGGGAGAAATTTATGTCCCAGTAATGTTGATAATCTTCAAGGTAAAATTAGATTCTTTGCCTATTCTGATGAATTATTAAAGTCTTAAGAAATTTATCTATTGGTCAACTGATGGTTACATTGATATTATTGTCATACTGTCATGTGTTTACTTAACTAGTCTCAAAGTATATCAGATGACTCAACAGATGGACAAGTGATCTAGAAAAGCCTTATTATAGGATGACCTAGAGAGACAAAAAATGGAAATGTTTAGGTCATGCCATAACTAGAGGCTTTAAAAGAAATTATTTTGCACATGCTATTTTGGCTCAAAGTGCTGTCCTACTTGTTTGCCTGCATGGTTCCAATTCCTCTTCAGAAAGGAGAAAAAAGTACCACAGTGGTGTCAACGAGGTTTGGAATTATTTCAACACAAAATATGTTCAGTAGTGGAACTGTAATGAATTCTAAAGGATAGTTGGGAATTTTCCCAGTAACCTCACTGGCAGTTCTATTTAACTCCACTTTTGAGAGTTAGAGCTGGAAGATGACCAGAGGGCAGGATGAAATTGTCCCTGATCAGCTTTTGTCAGCCAAACCAAAAAGAGCTCTGGAAGATAAATTATCAGAAAAGATGTTTTAATATCTGCTGGAGGAAGATCAAAAGTGAATTAAACCAAACCAGAGTATGAACTCATCTTTGAGCCTATTCTTTGGCAGTATCATTTGGATGATAGGCAAGGAAAGAGGGTTCTGTTCTGGTCTTCCTAACCAGACAGCACCAGCACCCGAAAGAGACAAGCAGGAATGGGATCCTATCTGTTTCACTATCGGTTTGGTGATCACGCATGCACACACAACTAAAGGCCCGGTCCCACTGCACTTACGTATGCAAAGAGATTGTAAAACATTAAAAAAAGCTTGCCATCCATTGGAAAACACTATGCATCCGTTGTGTACTCATTGCATATGTGTTTCATATGCTCTATCCGTCGAGCATCCGTCCACTGGGATTTCATCCGCGCAAGAAGTTTTGAGCTGCACAAAACTTTGTGAACGGATAAACTTTCCCCGTGTATGATGTAAATCCGCGATATATGAGCAACAAATGTTCTATGTCCATTATCATCCATTAAACGTTTGTTGTATCCTCTCTGCATCCTCTGGGCATCCACGCAATTCACATCCACTGCAGCTGAAAATGGAAAGAGGGAGGAAAGAAAAGGTACGTGGAATGTCTATACATCGTTAGTAGCATGGAAATAGAAAGGATGCTCAGTGAACAGTTTGCATACTATATACATCCGCGCGGCATCCCCTTTCTTTCCTTTAGGCGTACGTGATGCATCTGCTTCATCCGCTATGCATCCGCTTCACAATTATCCCTCGTAACCCCTTCAGAGGTGTCATCCCCTTCCATCCACTTTCATCCGCTAGGCTTCCGATGAACATCCATTTAACATCCCCGCTACATACTACCCACGTCCATTCTTTTACGTTCTGTTTTCACAAATTTTCACAAATTTTTGGAGAGGATGAAAACGGATGGAGCCACCCCTGAAATTTTGCGCATCTGCTGTGTCCTTTCTGCATATGTTTTGTGTCCATCGGCCAGTGGGACCGGGCCTTAACATGCACACATAGCTTTCCACAAACCAGGTGACGCCTGCAGCACCAATCAGCTGAGGGGATAAAGAAGAGAAAAGTGCAGGGGCAGATGGGGAAGCCAACCCTGCACTTTTCTCTTCTTTCTCCTCTCAGCTAATCATCAGAAGCTATTTTTGCTACCGGTTCAGGTAAACCGGGCCGAATTGATAGCATACCACCACCAGAGAGAAGCCAGTCTGGTAAACATGGGATGCCATAAAGTGATGTCCTCTTACTCCTACTTTTTAAGAGTTACCTGAAGGTGATCCTTTAGTCAGGCCAGGCCAGCCAAGAGCTGCTGTGGGAAACCTTAACCAGGATGACGTCGACTGAGATGTAAGGGGCCAAATCTTTAAGGACTTAGATATAGGGATATGGTTGGGGGGGGGGGGAGAGTTTTTTGGGGAGGAGTCAGAGTTAGAATTAAACAAGAGATTGAACAATGTCCTTCAAAAATATTTATTATAAAATAGGCTTCAAAATAAATATTTATTTATAATACAAAAGTTTTAGTTTGTTTGTCTTGTTCCTAGGGTTTATTCTTCTTTCTACTTAATAATTTTAGATTGCTCTGGGATACCCACTAATTCAACTTTATTTACAGATATATAATTTATCCACTTATTATAGTTCTATATATACCTGCCTATACCTGCCTCTCCGAGAAGAGAGAACTATCATTTTCTTTGTTCTGCAATGTTCCTCTCACAAACCTGAGTGTAATGAAGCAGACTGAAGTTAAATTCTGCCTAAGAAGAGTTGGTCTGGAAATAATTTGACTCTCTACTCTACTCATAAATTTGGATAATCCAGGACATGGGTGCTAACATAGTATGTGGGAATGACCTTGAGAGAAAAGGCAAAAAGATGCAGCCAAGGGAACAGATAAAAAGCAGCTAAGCCCACAGAAAGAATATGGGCAGGGCAAATAGCTCAGAAGCCACCTTCCTAATTTTGTGTGCTATAAAGAGGACAGAAAGAGAAAAGTACTTTCAGACTTGCAAGATTGATGTCAGTGTTGCAAGGTAAACTAAACAATAAACACAGCCAGATGAGCTAGTTCTACTTCAATGTCAAGCTACATTAACAGAATCTTTAAAATGAGAACCCTCCCAAAAAATGTAATATGCAAATTATTTCACCAAATTATGAACAAGTTTCAATGCCTTTTTCATCCCCTCTCTCTTTATTCAAACTCCTTTCATTCACTCTATCAAGCCCGAAATTGACCTAATGTCAAGCATCCAGACAGTATCCATGATATCAATCACTCCAGAGATGTTATCTCTCCAATTGATTTATTAGGAACAGATCTGGCATGTTCAAAAGCAATTTCCCAAGTGAAAGCTTTTTCACTTGTTACACAGAATCCACCTTCTCTCCTCCCTTCTCTCCTCCCACTTCTACACTTCATAAATCATGAGAACCAATTAACTGCAACTGCAAATTTTTAATACGACACACAGAATAACCTTGAACTTTTCAACTCCTCTAACTCCCTAAAAAAAAAATGTGGCAGCTGAATTTCAAAGCTGACACATATGTGTAGCCATTTTAGTTAAGCTTAATATATATTCTTTTTCTTACTTTCTCTTTTGCGGTCATGGGGGAAGGGTTTCGGGCTTACCACATTCCTAAGGGAGGAGGAGTGGAGATAGGGAGAGTTGTTTAGGTTAGGTGATTCTTCTTCCTGTGGGAAAATGAGCTGACCCTGCTCAGGCCCCTTGAAGTGGAGATTTATGACAGCAAGCAACATTGAATTACTTCTATTGGAGAATGTGACTTTTGGGGGTTGTTTCTCACTTCTGATATTATGGGGTAATTCCAAGTTGTGTCAGATCCAGAATTACCACGGACTTTGCCAATCTGATGCTTCTAAATAAAGGAAATTGTTTTGCAAGATGGACTTTACTCTTTTCTTTTTAAAGGGATTTCATCACTTGAAAACCTGACTCACTCTTTATTCTGCATTGAATGTCATCCTTTTTATCTTCTAGATACAATTTTCCATGCTAAAATATCATTTTGCTTTTTCATGAGATCTCCTTCGGTGATGCTTTTTTTCTCAACGGATACAGGCTGATGGAAGACTTTAGTAGGCCTTTAGCATGATATTGCTAATGATTCCACGTTAGATCAGAAGTTGACTATTTCCCCTTACCACTCAGACATGAGTGCTCTCCTAGGCTGCCATTATGATCTATAGTTATTGGTGAATCATATTTTCACCCTTCATGTAGCACTAAATTGAACAAAAGTTGAGCCAACTCAACAATAAGCTTCACACTGTGCCAGTTGGTTGCCATTTTATTGTGGATCACTTAATTTACATGTTGTGAGCATTGCATATCGGGCAATGTGATACAGTGTTAGATTCAAAGGAACCTGGTATTAACTTGACTGTTACCTAGAAACACTATCACCTAACTGGAAAACTAGTTGGGCTGGTTTGAAACAGCAGAGGCAACAGAAATTGCAACAGTATCACAAATAGAATAATTTAGTTGCTAGTAATTTCAATTTCACCAAATCAGCAGGATTGGCTATGGGCCATTTTGAGTATTTGGCAGATAACCTATAATGCTGGTTATATTAACATGACCATTTCAAAGAAAACAGATGTAGATGTTACATCAACTAACTCCATACATTCAGCAAAGAAAATGGGTCTGCATATTATACAGTTAAAGAGGCAACTGAGAGGTACTACAAAGCAACAGGCCTGGAAAAAGAAATTGTTGCTTTCCTGTTTCAAAAGGAGATGCCTTAGTTATATCCCCATTTATTGCAAAGCTCCCGTTTTAAAAGATTTGCATAGACATAAAAAAACAGACATTATTTTATATTTGATGATACAGTGAATGGAATCTTTGCTATTCATAATTTAGGTTTAGATCTCAAAATAAATTTGTGCACTTGTTTTTGTTTTATTGTATTGTTATTTAATGTATTGCTTTTACTTAATGTAAGAATTGTGCTGAAAAAAATGTTGGAGTATAATGGCATTTCAATCTGCTCTTTAATTCACAAGTTGCAACTTAGGTCAATTCACTGGAATTAACCAAGGCTGAAATCCTCAAGATATTGAATGCCAAAAATGGCCAGATTCAAGAGAAGAAGCCTTTTGATTAAAAATTCTTTCCCTGATGACCCAGTGATCAGAGAGTAAGGACAGCCAAAGGCCAGATGTGACCCAGAGGTTGTAAAATGCACAGGTCTAACATAAAGTATCAAGAAATTAAAATGCCACCCAAACAACATTCAACTCTGGGTAAAATCTTTTTCTAGATTCTGAACTTACCCCGTTCACATGTTCTTCCCCAGTAGCCAGTGCCTGTGCAGTCACAAATGAAGCGATTCCAGCCATCCTTGCAGACAGCATTGTTCTTACAGGGATAACTATCACATTGTTTGGTGTTGACCCTAATGCAGGAAGATTTGACACCAGCTGCATTCTGCTGCTCTGCCAGCTGCCGGATGTTCTTGCTCCGCCCATCAATGAAGAGGTCTCGGATACAGCCCACATAACCATAGTTCAACATAGCTGTCCACAGCTCAGTAGGAAGGACAAGGCCAGCCCGATTTTCAGGCAGTCCTCCCAAGTACATGTCTCCTTCCAGATCCAAGATCTCACTCTCTCCACTTGCAGTGAAAGGTGTCCGTCTGCTGTTCACTGAAATGGTACCTGGAAGGAAAGAAAGAAGAAAGGAAGGTCAAGCAAGAGTCCAAGAGATAAAACAGATCACTTTCCTGTGTAGTTTAAATTCTGATGAAGGGTGAAACACTTAGTGTAGATGGTCAAGGACTCCTCTTTAAATAAAGGACAGAGAACATTTGTCCTGAAACATATTACTGCCTCCTAGCAGAACTGACAAGACTGTATTTTCACTGTCTTGAAAAACTAGAAAATCTATGCAGCATAACAAATCTATTGCCTTGTGATGATGTCAGTAATTCCAAAGGTTATTTTTATGCATGGTTTGGAAAGTTATTGCAAGTAGTCCTCATTTAGCAACTATTAATGGAGACAATGGTGATGAAAACAACTTTATGATCAGTTCTCACACTTGTGACCCTGGCAGATCTGTAGAGCAAAGGAAATCTGGAGTAAGATCATATGAACTGGCTCTGTTTCACTAAAGTAACCACTTTACTTAGCAGCCAAGTTGCCAGACCCAATTGTGATCACTAAACAAGGAATATCTGTACTGCAATAATCTGGCAGTTTGATGCAGAATTATTGGTGAAGAATATGGAAGCATAAGACAAGCCAATTTTACTGTATGCCTAACAGTACATTGTTATTGCATCATCTTTCGGGGTAGGTTCCACCAATTTAACTGAATTTCAGACTAGCAATAACATTTGATCCACAAATTTAAGCCATTGAAATATGTCTATGTATGATTAAAGTGCATCCTGCAAATTCTTTAAAATAAAATACTGAAAGTTTTTTTTTAGGTTTCAGCTTACGGGCAGAACACATGCTTTTTTTTTTGCAAAAAGTCTCTACTGGACTTCTAAAAAGTATAGATAACATAGCAATACCAATAGCACTTAGACTTATATACTGCTTCACAGTGCTTTTACAGCCCTCTCTGAGTGGTTTACAGAGTCAGTATATTGCTCTTAACAATCTGGCTCCTCATTTTACCAACTTTGGAAAGATGGAAGGCTGAAACAACCTTAAGCCTAATTAGATTTAATCTGCCGAATTGCAGGCAGCCAGCAGTCAGCAGAAGTAGCTTGCAGTACTGCACTCTAACCACTGCACCACCACGGCTCTGAATATCACTGATTTTATGTCAGTTAGTGTTCCACCTCTGCTTACAGCATCAGCACTCTGTGAAGCATTCTCTCTCATTCTCTCACTCACTGTCTCTCCCCCTCCCTCCATCCATTTTTACTTTCTTCTGTCTGTCAGTTGTGGAAAGAGGAAAGCTCAAGTGAGGACAGCTTCCTTTGCAATAAGAAAAAGGTCCAGCTCTGAGCTCCTGAAAGCGCTAGTTCCTGCTGCTGTAAATCAGCTTCAGAGTGATTGTTGAACCACAGCTTAGCCAGAAATAAAGTGAACAAAGACCATAGTGTGGAATCACATGGATACAAAGACAAGCCAAGAATTATGCAAATACTGTGTGAAGGAAAGTGTTTAAGAACACAAGTTGAATTCTACTCTGGACACCTTTACTTTCATTTGTAACATTTGGGATGCTTTTACAGTATTCCAGCTCAAATCCATCACCTTTGCTAAACTTGCAATATACAATCACAGACAATCACCATTGTCAAACAATTCATCTGATGTTAGTGTTTCATAGTTTAAAATAATTTCTATTAGAGCAGGGATGTCAAACTTGCAGAGTCACGGTGGTGTAACGAGTATCAGGACTTTTTTCCCCTTCGCTAAACTGGACAGGGGCAGCATGTGACGCATCTGGCCCCCAGGCCGCAAATTTGACACTCCTGTATTAGAGAAACAGACATATTTACACCTCAAGGATTTGGTGCATACCTGATCTACCATCTCTTTGTATATCAACATGATACCATTCTCCATCGTTGGCTTTCCTCTGAGTTGCCTTTACTTTAACAGTTCCAGAGCCCATATCAAGAAGAAGGTAGAGATTTCCATCCAGGAGTTCTACTGCAAAGAAATCCACTTTGGTATTCTTCTGGCTTCTGGAATCCTTCCTCTCCTGGGGTTTGCCATGAGTGAAAAGAATAAGGCCATTGGGCTCTGTAGTGCGGAAGTCAAAAGAGATAGACCCCATTCGCTTGGTGTTCCACTTAGGCAGGCTAATGTAGGCCTCGGGATTTTCAAAATTGATTGGATCCAATGTGGCTACATTCTCACATGTAAATTTCACCTCCCCGTAGATTTTCATTTTTGTGTCGCCAATCCTTGCCAAACGAGATAACTCCAGACGAATATCATTATTCTTATAAACAACCTAGCAGGGAGAAGGAAAAGAGTTACACATCAATCATAAAACAATGCATATTTTAGAAAGATACACATAAAATGTATCTTGACATATGACTGACTTTCAGTTAGAATTTAATATTCAAAATAAATGCTATAAACCAGGGTTAATTCTAAGAAAAGGTTATCATAAACTCTTTAATTTTATTTTTATTGTTAAATCAATAAATATTGTTAAATGTGGTTCAATTATATATTTGACAAACAATGTCTCCTGCTTTTCATTATGACCATATCTAACAATAAGCTAGCAATAACCTCAGAAATAAAATAATGATCAATTTCTTTGGTCGAATAATATACCAGTTTGTATGAATAACATCCCAAATGTATGTTGTGGAAATAAACAAAACTAAGTTAATTTATTACTATTGGCTGAGGGAAAAGATCATGGAATGTCTATCACAAGTTCACAAACTTTCCCTATACTAAAAATATTTCCAGGTAACAACCTTTGACTTCTGAAGATACTGAGAATAATTTATATGTCTAGTGGTCACAGTTTATTGACATTTTTGAGCCGCATGGTTTAACAATTAACATGGTAATATATCTTAAATAACATGGAAGAATATACTGGGCACAACACTGAATTCCTGTTTTGGGGATCTGAATTCAAATTGCTACTGAGTTGAGAATAAAACAGAAAAGTTTCATTGATGCCTCAAGCCACCCTTTGCTTTTTGGAGCACAGCAATAAGCATGTGTGATTAGCTTTAAAAAAATGTTAAAATATCTGCAATTCTCTGCTCCTAGTACTATAGAGAATGTTTGCTTGTTTGATGGTCATATGTAACAAAAAGAGAAACACTACTTCACACCTGAACCCTAAAACATAATCATGCAAAATATCTGTTATCCACGTTGAGTAAGATTTTTTTTGCACAACTATGAGTGCTTTATATAGGTTAACATAGAGCATGATATGGAACCAAGGAGAACAAAGAGGATAAATAGCCCTGCAAAGACATTATTAATCATTTTAATTTACAGCATAAGGATCATGATGCTTCACTAAACCCTTCCCCGAAGCTCCTATATGTAAAAATGTGTGTGATAGCTGGACCTTAATATTTGCATTGTACTTTTTTTATTAAAGCTGAAATTATATATGGACTGGCCTTTGTCTTAAACTAGTTGTTACAATTCAAAAATTATCTATGTAATAAGCTCTGTTTGTGTGCCCCAATGGAATGAAGCCAACACTGAGGAGATTTCATTCTCCTCAGGAAAATGCCAATGTGTTCAGAAGCAGGCTGAAAAAGAATATTGGAGAAAACAGAAATATGTTGTGTGTTCAACAACAGAATTATCCTGGAGAAAAAAATCTTACAGGCATGCCACCAGCTGTTTCCTCAGACTAATGTAAACCAAGTATACAGAGGGTGTATCATGTACATTTCCCAGTTGCCATAGCTTGGGGTCAGCCCACTTACAGTTTGCTGAGGAAAGGAACGCACAATTAAGCCTCCATCTTGTCGCTGGTCCCTGCTAAAGCATAATGAAGAACAGATGTATTGTGCAGCCAGAAAACATTATTGTGTGTGGGCAATGTGCGTGTGTGTAGAGAGAAGACAGAAAAACAATGGAGAGGCATTCAAAAATACTCTTCACTTGCCTCCCTCCATTGGTTAATGTGATGCATAACATTCCCCTGGCTGAATTGTTCAAGTCTAGACTGCTTTTCAGTACAGAGACAGTGTGAATCTTGGTGAAGTCTTCAACTTTCAACCATAATTGAACTCAGAATTTTTGTTCCTAAGCAAGGCTGTTGTCAAGTGAGTTTTCCCCTATTTCACAACCTTTCGTGCCAGAGTTATTAAGTGAATCACTACAGTTGTTAAGTTAGTAACATGGTAGCTAAGTGAATCTAGCTTCCCCATTGACTTTGCTTGTCAGAAGGTTGCCAAGTCTCTGAATTTTGTCACATGACAATGGGGATGCTGCAACAACAGTTGTGTGCAAAACAATCATAAGTCACTTTTCTCAGTGCTATAATTTCAAACTGTCACTAAACAAATTGTTGTGAGTCGAGGACTACCTGTGTTTATCCAGAAGCAAGCCTCATATATTCAGTAGAAGCAATTCCAAAAGCAGAAGTGCATAGGAACAACTTAAGAATGATGGTATTGGTGAGAAGTTATGCCTGAATGAAACATTTCAACTAAACACCCAAACCTCATCCTGCCACATGTTCAGGGAAGCAAATGGTAGGGTGGTTTTTCCAGTCATAGGCAATGCTGAGTAGGAGAGGAAAGAACCCAGAAGATACCAATCAATGGGCCTTAGAATACCTTGAACTGAACAGCAACATTGGCCCAGCAAGGATAAGGTGCAGGGGTAGTGCTTTCTAGAACCGTTTCCATCCTTTCCACCTCAGAAATATGAGGAAAGCACATTGCCATGATCATGAAGAGGAATCATGTTTGCAGAACATGATGGATCAATTATATAGGTGCATTATAAATAACCATCACATCTTTTCTAATTGCAGCAACTTATGGATTTTTATCTACTGTCAAAGACAGTAGTGCTTGGAAGCAGAGCCATTGGAAAGGCTAGATCAGAAATTTGAAAAAACATCCCAGAAAATGTCAGCGGGAAACCTCTGACAAGAAAAGCACACTGATGTAGTTGCCAGGATTAAATTGACTGGCTATTCCTCACACTTTTCTAGGACATATTGTGCCAGTCCACAGTGTCTTTCCCAATTGTACTTAAAGACAAGGTGGTTGCATTGGAAATAAACACAAGGTTTGTTTTTCAGACTTTATCTTTATTCATTAATGTAATTACTTCATTCCTAATGCAACCTCCTTTATCTTTTGTATAATTGGACAGGAACTGTAGGCTGGCACATTTAGGCACAACATGTCCTGCAAGAATCTGAGCAATAGCCAATCAATCTGAGATGAATAGCTCAATTCAGTCACAAAAGAGGTTTATATTGAATTAATGAGACCCACACCTTTAAAATGTGCAGAGATTCACAATTTCAGCTGACATTTTTGAATAACAGGCAAAGGAAATCCTATTTTATTTAATGGGCTTTCCTCTCATAGAAACTGACCCACTGAGCTGAATGGAATAGTTATTAAAGTCTCACAAATAACTATGGAAAGTCAGCTACACAGCATGATGCCTACTTCCAAACTTCTTAGTAGTCTAAAAAATTTAGTCAACAAAAAAATTGTTTCTAATCTATGGTTTTTTTAAAAAAAACCAAACCCCATCTAATCACCTTATCAAGGGTGGGATTAAATTTTTTTAACAACCGATTCTCTGGGTGTGGTGAATCGGCTTGGTGGCTTGTGACTGGGTGGATGTGGCTTGATGGTCATGTTATTGGCTGTGTGTGTCCAACTCAATATCACTCACATCGAGGCATGCATCTCCTTGCCTGGCCTCTCATGACTGTGGGGATGCTGCAACCATCGTAAGTGTGAAAAATGGTTATAAGTCACTTTTTTCAGTGCCATTGTAACTTTGAATGGTCACTCCACACAAGCAAAGTACCAGCAAAGGAGGGGGAAAAAACTCCAGAGAAGTTCCTGAGACAGGAAGTCTAGTCCTGCCAAGAATGTAATAAGGGTTAATGGAGAGGCAGTTTCTGTAAGCAACACCAGAATGTTTCCTTCCTGCCTTCCTTACAGGATTAGGCCAGTAATTTCTTCTAACAACTCTGAACTGCTTAGAATGTTAATAACCGGTTCTAGAGAATAGGCACAAACTGGTAGAATCCCACCCCTGCACCTTATCCATAGTAGTAGCAACATTTCAGCCTTAGACCAGCAATCTGTAACCAATTGCGAAAGTAGAACATATTATATCTGGCTGTAGCCACTGGATGTTTCACTTCACCTCTGATAAAATTCTCACTCCCTTGGGTGTGCTGATGGCCATGTTTCCTTGCGTCATATTCAATTGCTGCTTTACAGCATTCCACTAGATGTCCCCATTGTCTTGTAATGTGCACCCCAAGAGCAGTTCCCCACTAAAAACTATATTATATGATGGGTGAAATTTGAAGGCCTGTGCATGTGTATTCATTTCTGTTTACACACATACTTAAGGTTTACAGTTCCTTGGAGGGATTCTGCTTCCATTGCCCAATAGTGTCAGTTGCTCTTTCTCTTAAGTTCTATCCACACTTCTGCCCAGGAGGAAAATAGAAGGCCTGCAAAGTCTGCTTTTCTTTGTTCTTCCATGTTTTCATACAGGAAGAGAAGGCTGATGAACAAGCACTCAGAATAGTCTTAGTATCATTTTTATTTTCACTTAACAATTAATTCAGCTTTCGGGATACTAGTTTTTATAATACTGACCATCTACTACTTTGTGGTGCCTGTCTTAATGAAAATGTTCCTGCATGCTCATGAATTTATATCTTATTGCTCTGACACTAACCTAAACTGATGGGCAATTAGAGCAGAAGATCAATTATCTGTACCTTGCTTATCTAAATGTCTTGGTTGATTCACTGTGTACACTGGTTGCATATATGCAAGTCATTACATTCCTTTGCAAATATCACTCCCATTTATCCAACTGTCTAAATTAATTGAATATTTTTAACTTTCCCTGATGCTCCTGTTAAGACAAATCAAGTTTTAGTGGACATCAAGAGATCTATTCTCAATAATCAAATTATCTAATATGGGTTGATGGGAAATCTCTTTCATATACAAACAGAAGAGAAATTGATTATCTTCCAATGTAAATGTCCAGGTAAAAATGGTTTAGCTTTGCTTAGAAAAGTATAGCATTAGGCTTAATTTGTTCTATGTTTTATGGTAACATCAGCTTCCTACTGTGGGAAATTTTATGAAAAAACATGCAAAATACAAAATATATACATACACCAATACTCCTATGGTTTAGAATATACATTGATGAAGCTTATAGTACTCACAGCTGTGGTTTGGGTTGTAAATTAAAATATGGTAGAACTTCCAGCATAAGAGCAGTATATTCCCATTTAGCTGAAATGTTGCAAATGCAGCATTGTAAATATTCAAGCTATTGGTATATAGTTTAACAGCATCAGTATCTCCTTCTTTCCCCCTGTATAATTGTTGTAAATACTGAAGTAATCCTTCTCTTCCCTTCCAGGTGTCTTTAAGAATAGCAAGATCTGAGGGATATGGAAATACGGTACACTGAAGCATCCCAGATCTAAAGAAGAAAAGTCACCACACTAACTACTTGTCCAGAATGGTATAAGGTCTCCTGCTCAAGCTGAGAGTTGGACTAGAAGATCTCCAAGGTCCCTTCCAGCCTTGTTATAGTACCTTCACTACAGATAAAGCAAAGCTAAATGGGGAAATGAGAAAAGTGTGCCTGGTCCTGCCATAAAACCAGTAGCTAACTTTAAGATGATTTGAGAAGACTAGAAATCTATGTTAAAGCAGGGGATGTAGTGACACTGACAAACTTTCAATTACGTTGTCAGGAATATAACAGGTTCTGAATGTGCTTATAAATAACTATGATGTGTTTTGCTCCATCAGGAAAATAATTTATTAAATCCAGTTGTGGATGGAACTGCTGTAAAATGTAGTCCAATAAGAACTGGAGGGCACCATGTTGAGGAAGAGACAAGGAATTTTTGAAGCAATCAAATTGACAGTGCTAGGTGTGTTTTGTTCATGTCCCAAAGTAAGTATCTATTTTTCCAAATTGCTGAATAGACACTCCTGAACTGGGCACTCTGGTTTAAATAATTGTCCACATTCATTTGTGTAGAATGGGCTCAACTTCCTTATTTATGTACTTTCCCCCTCAATTCAGAAGCATATAAAAAGGGCTAATTTCTGTTTTAACCTTTTTCAAGATGCAACCCCTCCCCCCCCACCAAACTGGCAGAAATTAGCCCTTTTTATATGCCTCTGAATTGAGGGGGAAAATACATAAGTACTTCTCCAACAACTGTATATGATGTGTATATGATGTGATATACTTAAACTAGCCTGTTCACTAAAGGAAGATGTACATGGAACCATATTTTCCGGGAAACCATATTTTCCGGATTTTCAGGGAAAATCAGAAAATTTCAGGGAAAATCCTTTCATTTCTTTGATTATTTAATATTGCTCATTATTTTTTCAATAATTTGAAGGTTATTTTATTTGGAAATAATTCCCATAGGACAAAGAGGGAAACTGTTATTTACATCTAAGTCAGTTTCCTCATAATTTGGTTCATTTCCTTCATTGGATTAAAGACAGAAGTAAATGCTGTACTTTTATTAGATGCTATGTTACTGTAAGGCTTGATACTAACTGTATTGTAACTATATAATTAATTAAATATTGAGTTTACCTAATGCTGGGCAATAAACTCTCAGCTGGGTTTTCTTTCATTGGATTTCACTTACTTGAAGCAAGAGACCAACTTAATTCCAGAGAAGTCATTTTATTTTAATACAGACAGCTCTTAACCAAGATTCCCAATCAATCCCAAACTGACTGAATTATTTTGTGTCTATTCTTCAACACAAGATGAAGGAGAAATATCACTGAACCATATTTATTTTTGCAAAGTTCACATAAGTATATGAAATTAAGGAAGTAGCTTATAAAAATTTATAACTAGAACTTAGTATCCCTTAACTTGATTACTGAAATTTACCCATTTGAGGAGGGGGGTATTCTCTGATATACCAAATCATATGCTAACTGACTCTGCTGGGTTTACACAGTATGTTAAACAAAGACAATAAAATTTAAACTAAGCAAATCATTTTGTTCTGTTTCATAAAAAAGGTTTATAAGAGGTTTCCAGTCAGCAATATTGTTCTGTTTGGATAATAAGGTACGCGAGACTGGTATTCCAACTAACAGCTCTTTATTTTAACAGTATATTGACTTGTAGCAGAATATTTGCCGAAGCCGCAGTAGCCCTTCTTATAGCGGCTGCTCGCGGCTTGCAGCCAATGACAGCTCTTTAAGAATTCCTGCGTCAGGCAAGCCAATCAAAATGGTGCTTAATTGACCAATCCGAGAGCGGCCTGTTCGGCCAATCAGTTTTAGTTATTTGGAGTCTTCTAATTTCCATACACAATACCCCTCCCCCCTTGATTTCGTCCAACGTGCATAACGTAGTCATGCAGGTACGTGGGGCTTTTGTGGGTCCTACTTGACCTGCGCAGCTCAGTCTCAGCGTGGTCTTCCATCGGTTCGGACAGGATCACGTTTTCTCCGCATCTTCTCCATGGAACCTCCTGGAAGGGTGAGTCAGCCTTGCCGCTCCCGCCTTGGTCTCTTGGGCTGGTTGAGATGGCTCTGCCGCTCCCTCCTAGTTTGTCCAGGTTGGTCGAGCTGGCCTGGCTATCTCCTTCCAGAAAGGCCTCACCTTGGTCCCCTGCTACCGGTTCTCTTCTATGGGTAAGAGCTCTTTTTGTTCTATCTGAGTTTCTAATTTGGATTTGTGTTGTGTCTTTTGTTGTGTTATTGATGGTTCGTCTCTCCCTTTTTTATTATTTTGTGTTCCCCCCCCTCCTCGGTTGTTTTTGGATTGTTTATTGGTGTTTGCGGTGGTGCTGTAGTATTGCGTTCCAATGTCCTAGTGCGAAGCTGGTCGATGTGCCGCTTCCATGTTCTGCCGTCGTCTAGTGTGAGTCGGTATGACCGGGGCCCTGTGATTTGAGAAACTGTGACTGGAAGCCATAATGGGTCCCCGGTAAGATTTTTTGTGAAGACAAAGTTGCCAAAACCAAAGGAGTGATTTTACTTGAGGAGTCAGGGTTTTTCTCACAGGTATAGGTGGGGTGTAGTCTATCAAGGTAGGAACACAATTTTCTACCGATGAGGAGTTCAGCTGGGCTTTTGTTAGTGGTTGTGCTAGGGGTGATATGCTGAATTGTTAATAGTTTGTTAAGTCTATCTTGGATGTCCCCTGTGTCCAGTTTGTCTAGGACTTCTTTAGTATAATGAACCATCTGTTCAGCTCGTCCATTCAAAGACGGATGAGCCCACACTGTCAGGGCATGTCGGATGCCCTGTACAGCCAGGTATTTCTCGAAGGCTAAAGCAGTAAACTCGGGGCCATTGTCAGAGACCGCTACATCTGGTAGTCAATGTGTAGCAAAAGGTCTGTTCAATTGTTTTATGACTGCTTCAGTAGTAATGGATGCCATAAGGATAACCTCTAACCAGTTTGAATAAGAGTCAACAATTATAAAATATGTGTTCCCTTTCGTTGGCCCAGCAAAGTCAATATGCAGTCTCGACCATGCGCCTCTGGGAGTTTCCCATTCCAGGACTGGTGCAAGAGGCGGGGTAGGGCTTGTTTTTTGGCATTCATGGCATGTTGCCACCCATTTTTCAATGGCTTTGTCCAGCCCTGGCCACTAGACGTAACTCCTGGGGGTCCTATGATTTTTACTATGCCCAGGTGTCCCTAGTGCAACATGCACAACACTTCCTCCTGCAACTTTTTTGGAATTACCACCCTGTCTCCCCACAGTATACAGCCCTTTTCAATGGACAGTTCAGTCTGCCAGGTGCGAAAAGGTTTAAAAGTCTCACCTCTATCCTCATTCGGCCAGCCCTTACCTACCCAATGCAGGATTCGAGCTGTCAGCGGGTCTTTCACAGTAGCTTTAGCGATGTTTGCTGCAGTTAGTGGCAGATTCGGCCATGTCTCGATCTGAAGAGTGGAGACTGTAGGAGTTGGGTTGCCTTCCTTGTCAGGTAGCGGGGAATGGCTCAAGGCATCCGCATGGGTGATGGTCTTTCCTGGGCGATGGATGACTGTGTAATTGTATGCAGCGAGGAATTCTGTCCACCTCATCATTCTTGGCGATAGGATGTTTGGGGTTGGTTTGTTCTCCTAGCAGGGGTTTGTGGTCTGTGATAACAGAAAATGTCCTACCATATAGGTACTCGTGGAATCTCTTGACACCTGCTATGATTGCGAGGGCTTCTCAGTCAAGTTGGCTGTAGTTCCCTTCAGATTTTGACAGTGCTTTGGAATAGAAGGCGATTGGTGCTTCTCTGTCATCTGGTAGCTTGTGGCTCAGTATGGTGCTGATTCCAAAAGGCGATGCATCACAGGTGACCATCAGTGGCAGGGTGTTGCTGTATTGTATTAAAACAGTTTTGGATGTTAATAAATCCTTAATGTTTTGGAATGCTGCTTGTTCTCGGCCCCTATTCCATACAGTATTTTTTATCTAATAGTCGATGGCTCTGCTACAGTTGCTTTTTGGGGCAGGAAGACATTGTAGAAGTTAATGAGACCTAAGAACGCTTGTAAGTCTGCTTTGTTCTTAGGCCTGGGTGTGTCTTTAATTGCCTTTGTTTTCTTTTCAGTGGGGTATATCCCTTGCTCATCTATAAGTTAGCCTAAGAATTCAACTTGATTGGTGGCTAGTTTACATTTTTCTCTTTTGACCTAAAGCTCTGCTTCCGTGAATCTTCGCAAGACTTCTCTCAGTCTATTTTCTAATTGGTGTATATTTTTTGCTGGTACTAATATGTCATCAAAATAAGGAACAACTCCTTTTATTCCATTTAGAAGACACTCCATGAGGCTTTGGAAAATGCCTGGGGCAACGCTAACACCAAATTTTAGTCTGTTTCATTTGAATGCCCCTCTGTGTGTGACTGTAGTCTCTGTGCCTCTGCAGTCTTGGGGTCAACTGGCAGCTGTTGATATGCTTGCGCAAGACCAAGCTTCGTGAAAATTTTTCCTCTCCCAAATGAAGGCAACAGGTGTTGAACTACCAGAACAGGGTATGCGCTTTGCTGGAGTCCATGATTTAGGGTGGCCTTATAGTCACCACAGATGCGCACTGACCCATCTGGTTTGACAGGAGTCACGATGGGAGTTTCCCACCTGGCATGGTCGATTGGCTCTAACACCCCTTGTGCGATGAGTTTGTTAAGCTGCTCATCTATTTTCAGTTTTAAGGCAAAGGGAACGCGTCTGGCTTTGAGCCTGATGGGAGCTACTTTTGGGTCTAGGCTGAATGTTATTGGGGTCCCTTGTACTTGCTTAGGGTCCCGTCGATATACATCCTGGAACTCTTCCAGCAGGCTCTCCTCCCAATTGGTCTCAGTGACGCTGTTGATCCCGGTCACTCCAATTCCCAGGAGTGCGAACCATTCGATTCCCATCAGGCTAGGTCGATCACGGTCGACAATTGTCAGAGGAAGTACTTCAGTGTGATTTTTGAATTCTATTAGGAAATGTCCAAGACCCACTACCAGGATTCGGTTTCCTTGGTAATTTTTAAGTGTTAGCTTTTGCTGCTCCAGTTCTCTTTGCTTGATGTCTGGTATCAGGTTTCTGATAGTGTTCCATGATACCATTGACAGGGATGATCCGGAGTCTACTTCCATCTCACAGGGCTTTCCTTCGATTTTCACATTTATTCGGACCTTTTTTGCGTTTGCTGCCCTGGCATTTCCGATGATTATTGTTTGATGTGTTTCTTCTCTGTCGTTCATTCACCGGTTTCTGTTCTCTCGGCTCCATAGGCTTCCAGCTTGTCTCTCCCTGTTTCGGGGGGCGGGGGGGTGCTGCAGCGAATTTTTGGAAAATAGCTCTTTTTGTTACGGCAGACCCTTGCAATGTGCCACCGTTTGTCACAAAATTTACAAATGGCATCCAGGAAACTGCATTCGGAGCGCGGGTGATCCCCTCCACACCCAGCACACTGGAATTCTCGCCTCCTTCCTCTTTTTTCCCACCATTTTCTTTCCGACTGAAGCCTATGTATGTCTTTGTTCTCATCATCGGTGTCACTCGGGGAGTCAAGGTCTTCATGGTGGGCAGTCGCTGTGGGCTGTTTTTGGTTTCCTTCCACCTTCTTTTGTCGGGGTTGGTTCTGTGGTTCTGGATTTGTTGAGTTCATCTGGCGCATGGTGGCTGCGGATTTCTTGGCTGCCTCAGTGGCGGTGGCTTCTGCGATGGCCTCAGCCACTGTGATATTTGGTCTGTTTAGCAGCTTGCTTTGGAGCGTAGCATCCTTCAATCCCAGAACCATGTGGTCTCTCATGGCTTCGTCCATGTTCTGAAATTTGCAGGCTCCTCCGATATTTCTTAGGGCTGCTATGAAATCTCCGATGCTCTCATCTTCTCATTGGTCTCACTTATAAAATTCATGCCTTTTGATCAGATTGGAGACCACAGGTGCGTAATGGGTTCGTAGCATTCGGTTTAATTCTGGCCATGCCATCTGTTTTACATCCCGCAGTTTGGCTAACGCCTTGGCCATTTTGAAAATGGCAGGGCCACAATGCATGAGGAATACAGCTCTCTTCCTCTGGTCAGTTATTTTTTGTAGCTCATTGCTATATCAGAAAGTGGTCAATGTATGACTTCCAATCTTCTTCAGCTGGGTTGAACGGTGCAGGCAGCGCATTGTTACCAGCCATCTTGGTTGCTCGGTTCTGGTTGCCTCATGATTTGGTCTCGCTCTTCTAGGATGATCCCATCCTCGTCGCCAGTGTTCCGTTTGATAATAAGGTACGCGAGACCGGTATTCCAACAAACAGCTCTTTATTTTAATAGTATAGTGACTTGTAGCAGAACATTTGCCGAAGCCGTAGTAGCCCTTCTTATAGCGGCTGCTAGTGGCTTGCAGCCAATGACAGCTCTTTAAGAATTCCCACCATCAGGTGGGCCAATCAAAATGGTGCTTAACTGACCAATCCAAGAGCGGCCTGTTCGGCCAATCAGTTTTAGTTATTTGGAGTCTTCTAATTTCCATACACAACAAATATAAATGTTGTTTTTTTCACTTAATACACATTCCTCCTCCTATTTTCTCCACAATAACCACCCTCTGAGGTGAATTGAAAGAGATTGACAGGGCCAAAGTTACCCAGCAGGTTTCCATGCCTAAAACAGGACTAGAAGTCATGGTCTCCTGGTTTCTAGCCTGGCGCCTTAGCCACTAAATCAAAGTGCCTTTTTCATCATCTTCATCAAACATTCTTCTGTTTTGAGGAATGCGTGTATTCCCCATGTAAGCATATAATAATCTTGCTGCAGTTTTCATATATACTTTTAAATGTTCCTTCTTTAAAAAAAATTTTTTTTTGCTTAGCTTAGCTTAACCTAGGGTTTTTTCTAAAATTGTTGTTTCATAGATTCACAATCTAGACCAGGGGTGTCAAACTCATGTTGTCACAATGCCATCTTGTGACATAACGTGACTTTTTCCCCCTTCACTAAACTGGGTGTGAGCGTGTCCAGCACATGACGCATCTGACCGTGGGCCACGAGTTTGACACCCCATATCTACACTGTAAACAGCAAAGCCTGACAGGAATTGTGGGGAATACTAATAGTTGTACACTGACTATATATATATATATATATGTTACCTACTCTTGTACAAAATCACAATATAATTGATTTTGGCCAAGTGAATTCTTTGTATTCATTGGGGATTACTGAGCAAACTGAGCAAAATGTAGTTTAATCAATGCAATATATATAGCACTTACAGGAAAATGGTTATATTTATTCTATTATTCTATAAAGGTCCCCTTTTAGGGAAGGTGACTTCAATATTTGATACTGATGCTACATTTCAGTCAAGGCATAATCATTGAAGGTTTGGTGGTCTGAGTTTCTTCTTCTTTTGCTGCTGCTGCTGAATGTCACTCTGATCTATGCTTTAATTGTGGATGCAAAGTCTATGGAGATTCTCAAATCATCCATGTTATAGTTGTCCCAGATATGCTTTTCAAAAGGCAACTGGGCTTCTTTGGTTTTGTTTTTTTTTCTCTTGAAAATGTTTCACTTCTCACCCAAGTAGCTTTTCAGTTCTGAACTGAATTTGCCTTTTTAAAAATACATGTAGATGCAGTGGCTCACCTGGTGTTTATTTCCAAGATTTGGGTGGGTGCAGGGTACTGGTCCTGTCTTAGAAATGTGGCCACTTGGTTTCAAGTGTGGTATCAGTCAAGACTTTATGATAGGAGTGGTGATGCAGGACACTGTAGTGGCCTTCGAAGTATTGCTTCATTGAAGGCACTTGTTAGACTCTACTTGTGAAATTGGGCCCTAACATTGCTGCTTGCATACCAGCCTCTCTGCCTGAGCTGCTTGACTCTCTAATTCAGATGGTGGTGTAGTTCTCCAGATTCATGGTTCTGGAGGGTCAACCTGTCTGCACTGGACTTGGTATGAACTCAAGAGCTCATGAACACCATGGGCCTGATCCAGATTATTGACAGATTGACACCCAGTAGATGTCACACAGAACTATTTTTTGTCTTGGGCAGTAGCAATATAATTGCTTGGAGTCAGAAGATGTTATCATGGATGGATCACCCTCTGTTAACCTTTCACTGTTTTAGGAATGGCCCTGCTGCAGGATGGAAGGCCCTATTTCATCTGTCTGCCTAAATCATCTGATGGATCTGGTGGGATTCAAGAGGAAACTTGATATAATTACTGAAGCTCTGATGCACACATTTGGCCAAAGTCTTAGTTGCTGTTTGAATGAACATACAACAGAGATTTTGGATTGGATTGTGCCCATGTGGCTTCTCTTTGTTCGTGGATCCTGTATAGTCAGTCCCTTGGTTCCAGAAGAACTCTAGGAGATGAAGTAGTATAAGCAATGCCTTGGCTGCTGTTAAAGAAACATGAAGAGTGATTTTGACCAGGTGCAGGTAAGAGCCTGGTAGGTGGAGGGGGGGTTGGACTCGATGATTTAAAAGGTCCCTTCCAACTCTGATTATCTATATATAAGGTCTACCTTGTAGCAACAAGGGCAATGAAATTTTCTGCAACCCCATATGCCCCCCCACTATCTTCAATAAGTTCCAGTTGGTTTATTTTTATTTCCATTAATCACCCATAGATGAATGGCTTTATCAATTTATGAAATAAATACAATTCCCAAATGGAGAAAAGGTGTCATGCCCCTGTGGGAATCTGATTCCGAGGGGGAGGCTGAGCAGCTGACAGGGAATGGGAGTGTGGCTCTGTTGGTTGTGAAAGAAACTGGGGAAGGATAAAGGCCAGCTGGGCAGAGCAGGAAAGAGGTAGAGCAAAGCAGAGGGAATTTAGAGGAAGACCCAGGCCCACCCCCTCTTCATCCTAGGACATGCAGGGAAGAACAGAGAAGGAAGCAACAGGGGAGGAAAGGGCTCTGATTCCCTTCATCAGCTGCAACTGGGAACACAGTGTTTAAAAAGGGGAGTTGTCCACAGCCAACTGTTGAGAGCAAATCATGAATTATCTGGTATTATTGAGGCTTATGTGGGTTTCTGGCATCTTCCCAACTGTGTGTGTTTTGCTGGCCTTTCAAGTCTGCAATTCCTTCTCCTGCCTGGTCAAGTTAATTACTGCAGTGTGGTTTGTGTGGATTTTTATTTACAGTTTGTATGTACTTAGGTTTTGGACTGAATTTCCTCCACTTAAAGACTGTTCTTGGGAGAATTTTTTCTCTAGCCAAAGGTAACCTGGACATTGGGAGCAAAATTGGAGGTATTAAAAGGACTATTCTTACCTATGTGACTGTGTTGCCTTTGTGCCAGGCCCTGGGTCATCACAAAAAAGGAATATTTTACTCCTATAGAAAGTTCATAATTTGTACAGTGCCCATATTAGCTCTTAATTTGCCCATTCTTACTTATATTAGGTACAATCCAAGATTATTGAAAGTAAAACAGAACTGTAATCCCATTTCCATTGGATTCACTAATTAATACAAAAAAGCCCTAAAACATTCACCTATTCACAGAAATGATAACCATGAAAGACACTATTTAGAGTTCAGTTGATGGAATATGAACCATCATTAATGTAGCTAAAAACTAACCTCTATGGGTGGCTCAATACCGTTTAAGCTATAATAAAATATTTTCCCTGTGGGTTTCTTTTTAAGCTTTTCAATGAATAATGTTAGAAAATTACTGGGAAATTTCTAGTTTACACTCAGCACATTTCCAGGCAATCCTTACACCCAGATCAGACCAAGTATACATGCCACTTGATTCAACTAACAAACATATACATTGAAATTTATTGATTAATCAGAGGCAAACATCAGAGGAAAGAAAGTTAATTGGCAAAATCGGACAAAGTACAGGGAAAAGCAGGGAGAGCATAAGACATATACCAAAAGTATACTTTACACTTTCTACATAATTGTCTCAAAAGACAGTGTTTTCTTGAGTCACTGGAAATAATACTGTGAGCATGGATAGAGAAAGGGGTGGTCTTTAGTTATTCCAGCTTTAATCCCTTTAAATCCATAAAAATAGCAATACAGCTATGGAAAATAGGACACCAGAGATCCCTTATCTATTCTATACAGTGAAATAAATAATTTGTTATACATAATTATACATAATATCCAGTTAGCACAAATGAAGAGTGCAATGAACCTAACAGCACATCTAGGCTGCAAATGACACATTCCATTAATCCTTTGGTTTGCTCTGGAATGCATGATCATAAAATGTGAGCTCACTACCTATGAGGAATAATGCAACTGTACTCTGGAGTGTTAAGTAGCATCAGACTGCCCAGGAAACTGCTCTGAAAATGTGCAAATGGCAAAAAAAAAAAAAAAAGCATATTACAAGCATTCTGACTAAAGCGATTTGGAAAATGTCTGGCTCAAGCTTCCCCAAGAATTACCATGTTTTTCACACTATAAGAAATATCTATGCATCTTATAGAGGGAATGTTGCTGAAGCCCTGCCCGCCCACCGGCCCCCACCCTTCGGCCTCTGCTTCCCAGCAATTTGCCTCCTTGCAGCAAACAGCAAACAGCCTGGTCAGCTTCAGCACAATCTGATTAGCTTCTGACAAGCATCTGATTGGTGGTTGGATCAGCCTCCCAGAATACCAGGTAACAGATAATCAGAGTTGAAAGGGACCTTCTAGGTCATTTAGTCCAACCCTCTGCCCAAGCAGGACACCCTACACCATTTTTGAAAATGGCAGTCCAATCTTTCTTGAAAGTCTCAACTGATGGCGCTCCCACAACTTCTGAGGACAAGCTTTTCCATTGGTTTATTTTCTCATTATCAGAAAGTTTCTTCTTATTTCCAGGTTAAATCTCTCCTTGTTCAGTTTCCATCCATGATTCCTTGTCTGGCCTACAGGTGCTTTAGAAAATAGCTTGAGCCCTTCCTCTCTATGGCAGCCCCTCAAATATTGGAAGACTGCTTTCATGTCTCCCCTGGTCCTTCTCTTTACTAGACTAGCCAAGCCCAGTTCCTGCAACCGTTTGTTGTATGTTTTAGCCTCCAGTCCCCTAGTCATCCTGGTTGCTCTTCTCTATACTTTTTCTAGAGTCTCAACATCTTTTTTATACTGTGGTGAACAAAAGTGGGTGCAGTACTCTAGGTGTGACCTTACTAAGGCTTTAAAGAATGGTATTAGTACCTCACTTGATCTCAATAGTATTCCTCTGTTAATGCAACTGAGGACTGCATTAGCTTTTTTGTTAGATACGGCCCAGTGTTCTAATCTGTCAAGATCCATCTGGATCTTGAGCCTGTCTTCTTGGGTGTTAGCTATTCCTGCCAGTTTAGTATCATCTGCAAATTTGGTAAGTTCCCCTTCTATTCCCTCATCTAAGTCGTTAATGAAGATATTGAAGAGTACTGGGCCTACGAGTACTGGGCCTAAGGCACTCCACTGCTTACTTCCCTCCATGTAGAGTTAAACCCATTAAGAGCTACTCACTGAATACAGTTTGTTGCCAGTTGCAAGTCCATCTAGTGATGGTGCTATCTATTCCATTTTTTTCCAGCTGACCAAGAAGTAGGTTGTGGTTTACTTTGACGAATGCCTTGCTGAAATATAAATATGTTATGTCCACAGTATTTCGCTGGTCTACTAATTTAGTCACTATGTTGAAAAATGAAATAAGATTGTTTCTAACAGATCCATGCTGACTGCTAGTTATTACTTTACTTGTTTCTAGATGTTGACAGATCTGTTTTTTTATTATCTTTTCCAATATCTTCCTGGGTGTTGATGCTCGGCTGATTGGTCTATAGTTTCCTGGGTCTGTTTTTTTTTTCCTTTTTTGAAGATGGGAACCACATCAGCTTTTTTCCAGTCCTCTGGAAATCTTTGTGCAGCCATACTGGTTTCTTCTTGGATTTCTTGTTTTTCTTTCTCTTGTAAGAATTAAGTCCAGTATGGCTGTCCCTCTAGTTCCATCCTCTACCTTTTGGACAACAAAGTTGTCAGCTAGGTTGGTTAGGAATTTATTTGATTTCTCACTTGGTGCAGAATTAGCTTTCCAATTCATATCGGGATAATTGAAGTCCCATATCGGGATAATTGAAGTAACTATTGTTTTGTGTTTCCTGTATATGTTTATTAGTTAGTTGGCAAAAAGGACATCTATTTTTTTCTGCTTGATTGGATGGCCTATAATATACACCTATGGCCATGCCATTCTTTTTTTCTTTTATATTGACCCATATGCATTCTATGAAGTTTTCATCTTTGGTTTCATGCATTTCTGTAGCAATATAGTGGTCCTTTACAAACAGTGCAACTCCACCTCCTCTTTTATGGGGTCTGGGTTTTTTGAACAGTTTGTATCCTTCTACCAGTATGTTCCAATCATGAGTTTCATCCCATCAAGTTTCTGTTATTCCAACTATATCATATCTTACAGTTCAAAAAATATGGTAACAGTATATTGGTAGGATATTTTATTTCTTCTCCCCTGGACACATACTATCAACTTCACACATTCAAGATAGAGTGAAACACCAAAGTATAAATAGAAAATCAAGCTGGCAAGGGGAAAAAAGGTCAGAAACATCTGTTTAGTAATATTTGTTTTTTCCTTTTCTTGAAAGAGAAAAGGAAACTATAATCAGAAGCTTACACAGCTGGCTGGAACCATTACTGCCAGCCAAAACTGACATTACAAGGCAATTGATTAGCTGATTCTACAATAGTTTTGCCAACCTGATCTAACCAAAAGCCCTCCAGCCTAGATTTAAAGAACTTCTGCCAACTTCTGCAAAGTGGAACCATTTTATATAGTGGAACTGTGAAAAGATGTTTTACAATATGCAAGAACACAAAATACTTTTCCTTGATTCATTAAAGGAACTATGTTTTTATATTGCTCATATAGCTGCTTTGAAAGTGGTTTCCAAGAATTCCCATTTGTATCTATAGCCACTTTCAACAGACTTATTATTGCTATTGTTATATTAACCAGAATCTTGAACCAAATATCAAATTATTAATTTCCTAGGACATAATAAAATAGGATGAATTTCTCAGGAAGAAAAAAAATTGGCACAAGCATATTTATTACAAGAAATTATAGAGACATTGCAATCAATGAAAGCGAAGAAAACTCCAGAACTGGATAAATTTCTCACTGGGTAGCATAAAAATTTTAAGTACTTATTGGCACCAATATTATTAGATGTTTATAATGAATCATTTATTCATTATTTCCATTTATTATCTATGAGGTTTTTATTATAATAACACTAAAGCTTGAGAAATTTCACAATATAAGCCAAGCTATAGACTGATACATTTGTTTAATATCAACATTAAAATATGGACTACAACACTAGATAGAAAGCTACAAAATATGTACCTATTTCAATAGGGATCTATAAAAATAAGAACACCTGTCCGTGTCTCCTTGCTTGTTAACTGATTTTATGGATATACAGCAGTCAGAGATAAAATAGAACCAAGTGCTCTATTTTTCTTAGATGCTGAAAAGGCCTTTGATATGGTCTAGGTTGAATTTATGAAGTATGTTTTAAGAAGATATGAGTTTGTTTTGTTGTTGTTGTTGGTATTCATTTGGTATTTCCATCCGGTGATGAGTGTTATAACAGATGGATTTATCTCTCAGACTCAATTGTGGCACCTGCAAGGATTTTCCTTGTCTCATTTAATCCTTAATTTGGTTTTGAATCACTAGCTTCCTAGAGTCTTGAAATATTAAATGTGTTGTAGAACACATTTTACGCATTTGTGAATATAATTATTTTGATACATTGATGACACTATAGTTATTCTAATAATTATGTAAAGTTATTACCAACATTCTTGTAGTCATGTAGCAGTATGGCTTATATTCTGGTTATAAATTATAACACATCTAATTTGCTGCCTTAAGGATCTTCTATGTCTATAAATTACTTAAATCACATTAGGCCCATCACTTCATCTCATCTCTGGGAAGAAGGTAATGGCAAACCACTTCTGAAATTTTGCCAAGAGATCTTCAGGGACCTATCTACTCACTCAGCAGGAGTCAATACTGGTTTAAAATTACAACAAAAAACTCGTAAAATTAAAATTCTCTAATGCAGGGTATATAGTTATCAATATCTCCTATTGATAGGAGATATAGTTATCAATATTTCCTATTTACAATTATTAGAAAGATGTAAACTTGACTTTGTTTTTGGACATTGTAAAATTGAGTTTGAAATAAAACTGTGCATAAATAATGAACGTGTAGTTGCTAAAATATATAATTTTTTATTGAAATTTGAAGCAGAAGAACAACTGAAAGACTATGATAAGCAAAGCTAAGTATTGTGATAATATAGATGGAACAATGAAAAATATATGACTAAAAGAACTGAAATTTACAGTATGTTGTAATTTTAAAAAGAACTTTTATAAATGATGTACCATTGGTATATGTCACCAAAGAAATTGTCTAGAATTTATAAATGTATAATGTATAAATTTATGTTGGAAATGTGAACAAATAAAAGGGTCATTTTATCATGTTTGGTGGATACGTATAAAACCTAGAAAAATCTTGATTCAAGTACATTGATTGAGAGGATTTTAAAGATTAATATATGACCAAGAGATTTTTCTTTTGGGATTATTGGGCAAACAGTTGGGAAAAAATGTTATGGAGTTTTGTTTTGTTTTTATATATGTTATCTATAGCAGGATGATTGAATGTACACACACACACAAAAAAAAGATTCAGCATTATCCCCAATCAAGTGGGGATAAGGAACTTGCTAAAATGGCTAAGCTGACTTCTTTGATCAGAGAAAAGACAATATCTACATATTGCTGACTGGAAATCCCTCATAATATTTTATGAACAGAAACTAATGAATTTAAGACTTATGGTTTTGCACGATTATAGAAAGAACACAGTTATGTTGAAACTACAAAGTAAAAGGTAAATGAATAGTTGTACTTATACCAACTTAAAGAAGATCTTTGTATTTTTTGCTTTCTGTTCTACTTTTCTTTTACCTTTTGCCCCTTTCTTGCACTTTTAGTTATTTCTTTGATTGCTAGTTTTTTTCTTACTTTACTTTATATTAGTTTTAAGTTTTTAGTAATTTTTTTTTTACTAAAATTGTGCTTAAAAATAATTAGAATCCCAATTTAGTCTTTGGGGTAATAACAGTGGACACTATTTTATTTATGAACAGGGCATACCAAAAAGGCCCCACAGAAATTGTACTATATTGGACTTCCGGTTTGCAAGGCTTCGGCGGCAGCAGGAATCCACGATTGTGCGTGGTTTCTGCTGTGCTCGCCGCTGGAGTGCCCCCGATCCAGCAGGATTTGGGGGCTATAGTTACCCCATAGAGGTAACTGAAGATAGGGGAGATCCAGCAGGGGTCCGGGAAATCGCAACCCCCCTCCTCAGCTGGCTTAACTCCCTTTTCAGAAAACGGTGGAGCGGCGATCAGCAATGGCCGCCACAAAGAAGCTTTCATCCAGATAAGAATGTGCAGGAGGAAGCTGAGAAAGTGAAAGTTTTTGGCTAACCGGGATAATAATTAACACTTAAATACCCTGGAATTTATGTTTCATTAAAGATACATTGTTCCTGGAGAAGATGGAAAAAGCGGCGAATGAAAGAAAAAAGGGAAAATTTGTTTTTTCTCACTCTCCTTCCTTACGGTGATAGCAAATGAATGGAGAAATCAGAAAAACCCATTTTGGCATCAGCAGGTAATCCTGAAAATTAAAGCCAAGGGGACAATTAAGATTTCTGAGCATTGGGGAAAAAAAAACTCTTTTTTGCTATAAGTGGGAGGGGAGAGGAAAAGAATTATTATTAAGATTTTCTTAGAGGAGGCTGTTTGGAATTTATAAGATTAGAGCTAAACTGTAACAAAACTTCTAAAAGATATATTTTAATTGGAGCTTTGTAACTGAACTATAACCCCAGGAAGAGAAAGTATAAAAAGAAGAAAGTGCTAAATGAAACAGTCTGTGTGTATTTGGATTGCTTGGTGATTTTGGGACTTTTGGAAATTATTATTTGAAAGACTAAAAATATTTGGGTTGTATAAAAAAACTTTTCACAATGGCACTACTTGTTTATGAACTGAAAATTGAATTTAAAAAGCTAAAAGAAGAGGAACAAGAAGGGAAGGGCTCTTCTGGATCTGTTTTCCATTTTTTAGAAATGGCGATTTATACCTACCAGAAACTTACAAGAACAAGAAGATTGGGATGAAGAAGAAGCCATCTTTAATAAAAAAAACAACTTTCGCTGGGGAAGAAAAGGGAAAGAGGGGAAAGAGAATGGAGAATTTAAGACTTAAAAAAACAACTAAAAAAGGGAAAAATAAGATGAAAAATTGATACAATGTCAGAAGGCAACAGAAAAGAGGAATACAGAAGAAGGTGGAAATTAAGAAGGTGGAGATGAAGAGACAAAGTGGTAAAAAGGCAGGATTGGAGAAGAAAGGAAGGGAAAAAGGGAAGAGAAGTTATAAAGGTTTAAAACAAGATGTAAAGAAACAAGATTTATTCAGAGATAGTGGGTAAAAATATGATTAAAAAAGAGATTCTGCAAAAGTACATAAGATTGTATTGTATCTATATTTGAAATAATGTTAGAAAACTGGATTTAATAATAGAGCTTAATTTGCTATGGATTATTGTTTTAATTATATTATAAACTTATTACTCTTTTTTATTTTATAATATAGTATGTAGCTTTAAAATGTACTAAGCAGAATCAGAATGAAAAGTATATATTATTTTAAGTGTTAAATTTACGGGAAAGATTTAAAGGCGTCATACTTCAATCAGTGATTACAAGGAGAAATTTTGTATTAATGAGAAAAGATAATACAAAATTGAAATAGAACAGACAAAAGATATACGCATAATGATTTAAATTGAGATAAATAAATAAAATAGAATTAAGAGAGTGAAAAGAGGGGAGAAGCTATATAGAAAATGTAGAACGGTAAATAAGATATGAAATGGGATAAAAAGTGAGCATGAATTCAAATTTATGTCTGTACAAAAAGATGTAATCTGGGACTAAGCCGCTTTCCAAAAAGAAGTTTTATGTTTTTATGTTTTGTGTTTTGTTTGTGTATGTTTGTTTATTGAAAATTAATAATTTTTTTATAAAAAAAAGAAATTGTACTATATTAATTACATTAAATGTTTCTTCTAAACATTTCGTGTTTATTTGATGCATGATATTTATGTATTCCTAAGTAAAATAATATTTTTCTTGAAAAAAATTAATAAAACATATTATCATTGTGCTATGGGGCCTGGCTTTTGGTACATTTGTATATTTTGAGAGAAATTCCAATGTTTATTCTTGTTAAATATTTTACATAGATAACTTACTCAGAATTTTTATGGCAGGCTAAAGCCTGTAGAATATCTTTGGCTTGTTATGATGGTGGCTGTTACCTTCCAGCCTACCAAGATATCAAGCTTTCAACTAGATAATTGAGCTTTTATTTTACTAGCTTTTTTATTTAAAGCGGTGGGCAATATCATTTTTATGATTAAACTTATCTTAAGGCCCATCTCAGCAAGTTTTAAGGATCCAGATATGCTAAACTGGGTTATTAATTTCCAGCTTTGAAAGCTGCCAAAGACTGAATGATTGCTTATGTGCCATTAAGTGGGACTATCAAATTAGTGTTGACTCATAGATTTTTCACCTTTGTATTTTATATTCTGATAAACTAATAAAATTTGAAAACAAAAAGATTTTCTCCTTTGTTTTTCAGGTCTTACAATGGTGCATTAATCACTATAAATATATTTGGTTATTCTTTATTATTCTTTATTCTTCAATTAGTATAATCACTAATTATTTTTGTTTGTATTGTAGATGTTTTTGTATCTCTCTATTTAAAATGTGCATGCACATTGAGGTAACAAAAAGAATGTTGCTGTCAGAGTACTCATGATTCTCTTGGTTAAAAACAGTGCTATTATTTTTGACAATTTTCAGATATGAACAAGTAAAATTCAGGGAAGCTCAGTTACATAATATCTAGTAACATAACATCCTCTTCCCCATCCACTCCCCACATTTGGCAGTATAACTACAATTCCACGGTGAGCGCAATCCTACAATCTTTTGGATCTGTGTCACCCACAATGCTGTTATGGAAGCAGGCTATTTGGGCTGCTGGAAATTGTGGTTCAGCAGCATCTGGAAAGCCACAAGCATTTTGCTCCTTGTTGGAAACATTAAGTAGCTGAAGATCATCAGGACAGACATCAACTGAATGGATAGTCTAACTCAGGGGTGTTAAACTCATGTGGTCACGGCAGTGTCATATGACATATCGGGACTTTTTTCCCCCTTCATTAAACCTGGTGTGAACATGGACAGCATGTGACGCATCTGGCCCAAGGCCAGGAGTTTGATAACCATGGTCTAACTGGTACAAAGGCAACATTGTTTTCTAATATATTTTCTCATATAACAATACAAAGATTTCTGAGCACATAATCATGCTAATATATGGATAAATAAATGCATGCATGTGAGTGCATATATATATAGTGATATCTGTGATTGTGATTACTATCCTATTATCTTCAGAATCCAAGCACATGCTAATGCTTATGAAAAGGTATACCTATACCTACATATACTATTCATACAGCCTGTTTGTGATTTACATGCATGGTGACATAGACCTATGGATGCATTTGTAGTGCTTATTCCTCACATAAATATTTGTCTGAGATATGCAAAACATTCAAAAACAGTCTTAAATGAAGCAGCCTTCCATGAAATGTTAAAATAGGGTTGTCTTCCAGAAGGTTAACAAAGCTATCCAGGCACAGAGACAACCAGAAATGTAAAGTATCTGTGCGTGTATAGAAATGCATAGCCAGCAGGGACAGATTTCAAAGCAGCAGTATAGCTACTTTAACTTTAAAGTATAGCTACTTTAACTCTCCAGCAATATACTTTAGTTACATCAAAGTGTTTTGTGAAGCAGTCCTTCGATACTTTGCACAACACCTATATTTACTTATTCAGCAGAAATTTTCCTCCATATTGTGATAGTGAACTAATTTGTACTTGAAGTGGATGCTATTAGTGGCATTCTTTCCTCAAGCATATTCAGTTGGACGTTTGACCCACCTCATTTTGAAGATTCAAGGCAGCTACCAGTATTCCAAAACAAAACAGAGAAAATATTGATCTGAATATCATTAAAAAAATAAAATACAATGCACATAAAGCTCAGAAAAATCAAAATTTACTTCATACCAACACCAAACTATCAATGGGTTTTCTTTAATATGCAATATTTTTTGCATGGTATCATTTGGACATATTGCATATTATACCACTGCCTTAAATATATTGGGAGGCAGGGAACAAAATGAAGACTCACCTACTGCTTTCAAAACTCTGAAATCAACCACAGTATGAAGATTTTCTTTTCTTGCTGCAAAGTTTGATGTTAATTTCTCCCCTCACCCTCATCTTCCATACCCAATAGGATATTGGTTCTTGCTTTAAAACACATATACCAGAATTGGAACACAAATTGCTATAACCTTTGGATTAAAAAAATATGAAAAGTCTCTTTAGGGCAAGATAACTAATAATCTCAGTATAAACAAAGGTTTGAGAGGGATTTCACCTGTACTGGATCATTAAATTCCAAAATGGGTAGGAAATCAGAAAGTATAAGAGGAACCAAATCATTCATTATACAATACTGGTAGATTGCTTTGAATTTGTTCAGTATTATTTCTGTTAGCTGAAATAGGTATCAGTCATTTAATGAAATTCTTGGTTTAAAAAAATAGTTTGGAAGTAAAATGGAAAGACATTTTCTGAGAGTTGATAATTCTCAAGGTACGTTAAGCATATTGATATTCTCAAGGAAGAGGAATCAGAGATAAACTTAACTGCACATCAAAACATTTTAGTAGCAAAGGGTAGTAGCAAGGCAAACTGGTGTAAGAAGACATTGACAACTGTTCCTTGTAATTGACAGGTCACTCCTTGGCCCTGGAGTTCTCTGCAACTGCCCCCATTGAAGGGAGGATTAAGCCAATTCCAACAGACAATCCCAGGTGACTATTGGAACCAGTCGGGATTCAGAGGGAACTTGGAGTTATTCCTGAGGCTCTGGTGCATGATTTTTCTAAGGCCTTAGTTGTAACCTGGAATGATTCATGGTTCACCTGAATAACACCATTATTGTGTGAGCTGCACTGGCTTTTGGTTGCTTTCCAGATATAACTCAAGGTGCTTTAAATAATCTTTAAAGCTGGCAGAACTTGGGGACAGAGTGAAAAGAGGAATCAGCTTAGAATCCCTACACAGCCACAAGTGAACTAAGATCACCACCACCACCCCTTGTGACATTGGCTCTTATTTAACTTTATCAGGTACTGGCCATTTGTTGGAAAGATTACTGTATGTAGGCTTTTAGCAATAAATCAACTTAATTGAACCTTCACATCTGGATCTGGGGTTTTACACCTAACATGGAGACAACAATGAAACTCCTAGATAAAAAGGATCATATATTCTAGACTTATATCAATTAAGGGTTTACACCTGTGCACAAAACAGATACAACATTAGTCACTCTATTTGATGACCAATGCTAAAATTTGGATGTCAGTGCAGGTAATCCTCCACTTACAACTGGGGTCAGAATCTTAGCCATTGAATGAAGTAGTCATTAAATAAAACACCATGTGACCACTTCACCCAACAACCCTAATCCCAGATCCCTCCATTGCAATTTTAATTTTAAGCAAAACATTGAGGAGAGGGCATAGGCCTCCTGATCATAATGGGATGAGTACACCTGGGAGATTGATGGCTTTTGCTAGAGGTTTTTTTTTCAGATTTAAGGTCTGTTCCTCAGCCCTAGTATCCCTCTAGATGGGCTCCAGGGTTTGGTAGGGGGCACTGTTCTTCAGTGGTTTTATTCCTTCCCCAGCAGTTGTTCCAGTCATGTTTGCTTCTTGCAGGATACCTAGGAATCAGTGTTTTTCTGCTTGCTATTCAATATTTGTATGAACTCACTGGGAATCAGCTTTTCAAGGAAAACCAGGTTAAAAACCATTGCTATATAGATGAGTTGTGCTTTTATTATACAGAATCTTTCAAATCTGAATGTATTTCTTCCCTTTGTTTTCATATGAACTGTCTGAGACATTTTCTCTTGTCATATTTTGGCTCCTGCTGAGGCCTCTTTTGTTTCCTTTGGAAACACTTTTTGCTCCTGCCCCTTTCAGAGGCAATTCATCTACCTTCTATATTGGGGGAAGTTTTGGACCGGGTATTATCAATACATTGATGATACCCAACTGCATACTACAACCCTAGGCTGGGCCAGAAATGCTGCATTGTCTTCCTATTAATTTCAGGCACTTCATTGTCTTCCCATTAATTTCTGAATGCAATTAAAAATGCCATTATTGACCTATAAAGTCCTTAGTAGTTTGGGACCTGGCTATCTGCAGGATCACATCTCCACACTAATGTCAGCCCAACAACTATACTCATGCCAGGAGAAGCACTGATTTCCACCATTTTCAAGAAAAGGGTGAATCCTGGAAATCCTGCTGTTTGCTAATAGGACTGGCCTTCTGGAATTTTGGTTGCTAATAAATGTGATAATAATAAAAAACAAAGTGGTGTTCTTTCAAATGCTTTTTCTCTGGTCTGATCATTTACCTTCTTGAAATAGTACATGGACCATTTACCTTCTTGAAATAGTACATGGTTGCTTAACAATAGGACTACTATCTTAAACATGCCAACATCCTTTACTCTGAATCATTGCTTTCAGCTGTGATAGATGATGGAGTTGAGGACAAACATGATTCAGAATTTTCTGCCAAGGTTATTGGTTTTAACTGAGGAAACTGTTCTGTCCATTTTCCCCACAAAGGAGCAGGGAAACTACAAAGCCCCAAACGTGATCTCAAAACCTGCATGTGCCAGTAATACAAATAAACATAGAGCTATTAGCAAAATTAACACAGTTTTAAATAGCTTGGTTCACCAGATGCAAAGACCTAGTAGGGTTCCATAAAATGTAAAGTTATTAGAAATTAAACCATTAATCATCCGTTCAAAGGCCTGAATGCAAAAAACGTTCTGTCTGAAATGGATGATTTTAAAAAATGGCATGGATTTAAAGGGGACAATTCAGTTGTTCCAAGTATGATGTTGAACTATGTTCTATAGCTTTGATTCAATTGAGAAAGGAACATTATGACCAGAATTCTTCCCTGTTCCCAGCATGTGCAACTACTGAATCCCAGCAACTCTGGAGGCCTGTTTCAGATATTCATCTTTTTTTCCCCCAGATTGTTTGAATGTTCTAATGCTATAAAGAGAAATAGAAAGCCAGATGTACATGAAGTTAGTGGTATCTGCAAAGGTATCCAGATTATTGAAGATGTTAATGGTGGTTATAGTACTACTTATTACAGAGAGGGAATAAAGGGGAATAACAGCATTATTCCAATGATCAGGTATACATGCAATCTTTACATAGATGTTAAAACAAGTTGTGCATCACTCCAAAAATGTATTAGATTCATATTTTAACATTTCCATCTATCCCTGCATCATTATCCTTTTTATATTTTCACACAATTGATTACCTTTTCACCTTATTTTTTGAAACTTATATTCATTTCAGTTTTACTCTTTGATGGATCACTATCACACATGTATAAATATCTAAATGCTTCTTCCAGCAGTTTTTCTTTTAGTTTCAAGTATCATTTGCAGGTTTTGTTTTGTTTTCATTCCACTTAACCTGGCAGAGGCTCCTTGTTTAGCCTTTTTCACATAATACTATTTTTTAAAAAAAACCTACAAAAATTGTTGGGCTCTTTTCATCTTTTCTCTTTTACTACATTATTTGCAACTTTTGGGGATTTTTTCCCCTCTAAATACTATCCCCCATGTTCTCCAATATTTCAGTGATTCATTTAAAAAAAAAAACAACACCTTTTCATCACTTTCTAAGCCATATTCTATCATAAACAACCAACTCTTTCGTTCTCCACCTCAAATAAATTTTATCCCAATAGCCCTGTTAAATTCTTCTTCCCCATCGCTCTTGCTCATTTGACTGCTGTTACTGAAACTTCAAATTTTCTGTGAAGCAGGTTTCACTAAGGAACCCACTTTATTTAATACATTATTCATCTAATGTCATTTACAGAGAACTCAGCCAGCCCAATGAGCCCCTTAATAGGATATCCCATTTCATTTCTGCTCATTTTCAGAAGTCAACATTTCCTGATCAAAGAGAAATTTCTGTCTTCTTGGATTGCTTTAATGTATTTCTCTTCAATATTATTATATTTCTGCAAACGTTAAGGTTTCTCAAAGATTGTCAGTATGCTTTACCTTTTACATGTGGATGATTCTTTCAGTTTTATGGTCTCTACAGCATGATATTCAATATAAAAATGAGTGGCAGACAAAGAAGTTATTTTACAAAGAATAAAAGAAAGCAAGATATGATTTGAAACATTTACCTCCTTCAGACAACCCATGAAGTTATTGCTGATTGGAGATCCAGGTAAATCAGCTGTACTAGGACTTCCACCGACATAGAAGAAGTCATCTGAGCCAAGCATAGTATAATCCTCTTGTGTGTAGCCAGTAGTGGTAAGGATTCCATCCACTGAGATTGTCACCTGTTTGAAGGATGCAATGGACAAAAAAAGAAAAAAGAAAAACAAAATTCCCAGCAGTGACCTTACAGTTCTTAAAAGAGCAAGTCCTCTCCCTATTTTTATAAAACTTTTAGGATAGGTTTTGCTGAACTTTGTTGATTCACTGCAGCTCAGTTCCATTTTCTGGTCTGCTTTTTATCCCTCCACTCCAAGTCCTTAATCACCTGCATTGCTAGTTCAACTTTGCTACTGCCAAAAAGAGAGCTATTCTACCTGCCATTGATGGCTTCCATTTAATAAGGCCAGAAAATGGAGCAGTTGGTGGACAGGAGCACTTATCTGAGCTGATAGTATGATTGATTAGCCATTCTTGGTAGTGATTATTGTTAGTTATGACTGTTAGCAAAGACACTAATGATGAAGTTGATGTATTTGATTTTGCTTCTTTGTATTTATTTGGCTCACAGCACACAAATGAACATGCATTCAGGGAAGGGAGGAAGGAAAAGGATCTCACTTTCAATACATTATGAAATGAACATGCTATGTGCCTACAAAGACACCCACCACCACCCAGTACTGCAACTTAAAAAGAAAAAGAAGTACAAATATTTTTTAAAAAAATCAGGATTTAAAAAAAATGAAAGAAAGAACTCAACCATACATCAGCAAAAATGAAACATATAAAGTGAATTTGAAAACAAGAGGAAAAAAAATTGCCAAAAGTGCTCACACTCTCTATTTTAGCACACCCATGCCACTGTTTTCAAAATCCAGAAGGATAAAGTATCCTGAGAGAGATTTTTTTTTTCACACTTGCATGCATTCCTTAAAAAAGCAAAAATGAAATCATAAATTATAAAAGAAGAAAAAGAACACTTCAAAGGAAGGGAAACTAAAAAAAAATTTAAAATCTAAAAATAGTCCAAACCCCATAATTCATGGAGGGCAATGGAAAACAGAAGGAGGGCAGGAAAGGAAGGTTGTGAAAATGATATATGTATGTGATTTAAAAGTTAGATTAGTGGCTTAGTGAACAGATGGGAAGAGATAGCTGCAGTATGGTGTTTGGGAAAGGAGATGGGAATTAACCAGACATAGACATGCCATGCAGCGTATATATTGCCCTGAACCAAGCAACTGGCTGAGCTTCTGTTGGTTATGGCTGGTGGAATTTCAAAAAGACAGAGAAAAAATATGTGTGGACGCTGGCCCGATGAAGATGTTAAGATGGAGTGAGAAAAAAAGGGGGAAGTTTGGTCTAGTTTTCCTTCAACAGCTATTATTAGAACCCAAAAAAAAAAAAAAAAATGAAGAGGGAAAGACTGGGCTCACAACAACAAACTGCAGGCCCTGACATGGTAGTTGAGTTAAAAACCTTCAAAAAAACATAAAAAGTAAGAAAGAAAGTCTCACTTCCCCAAACTAAAAAAAGGGGGAAAAACTAAAGGAAAGAAAGAAAAGGGATTAGCAAAATATTGACAAAAATAGAATTAAAAAAAACTTTTAAAATAGATAAAGTGAAGAAGCCGGTGAAAAGATAATTAAATCCCATTTCCAGAACTATTGTATTTATTTTCCTTTGTTTTTGTATTGCAGAAAATATATAAAAATACAAATAGGAAGAAAAGGTAGCTATAGCAAAATCAAAAGAAGAAGGGGAAGGTAAGTTTAAAGCGGAAGAAAAATAGGGGATGGGAGATGGAGAGGGAAAGGAAGATAACACACGGCAAACCCAAAAAAAGAGACAATAAGAATGATATCTACCAGACAATGTAGTTTGTTTACCATAGCGTGTCCAATGCCTGAGTGCTTTGCGGAAAAGGGGGAAGAAAGGAAATTAAAAAATTGTGAACAGAACGATTGTTAATTAAAATAACCAAAAGCAAAGATGAGTCGTTAGGGTGTTAGTACATTAGTCGGTTAGTAAAAATGACACATTGCATGAATGGTCTAGTGTTAGTTTTTCAAAAAAAGGCATGGGGTGCCCGACACACACAGAGTGAAAAAGAGGACAGCATGAGCAGGACTGTCTGGGAACCATGCCATAGAGATTGTTAGAAGGAAGGGAACTGCCTGCCCTTCTCATTTTTATGCTATTAGTTACCCATCCCACTCTCAGAAGGAAGGGATATTTCCTCTAAAACCAAGTAAAATTTGAAGGATATAAACAGTACTTACTTTTCAAGTGAAAATCAAATATGTGTTCACCTTCTGTACCTCTCCACCCACATAAATAATGACAAACCATCATGAACAACATTTTAATCATTCTGTCCTATTTCCTGATCCATTTTAACCTCCTTTCAGAGTTCTATTCAATACTACCTTCCAGTATAGTTCAGATACTCTAATCAACTCAACCTATCTCTTGGGCATAATAGACAGTTGCTTGACAATTCCTATGCACTCACCAATTCCCAGGGTTATTTTTTTCCTTTACAATAGTTGAACTTTCAGGAAAGACATACAAAATAAAAGTCCAGACTAACAGAGACAACATATAGCTCACCTGCAATATTCAGGAAAGTGGGGAGAAGTTTCCCTAATTGAAGGAGGCATGAAGATTGCTTGCATCACGTATTTTGGTTTGAATGGAAAAAGGTTGACAGAATTTAACATGCCATTTGAGGAAAGGTAAGACTTGTCTTTCTTACCCATGGATAGTTTTATAACTGACTTCCAAACCACCAAACTATAGATGCTAATAATCATGGTGATACTTAATCATTTGAGAGGCTTAAAAGAAAGGTTTAATTAGTAGCATTTAGACATGTTACCAACATGGGAAAACATATGTTGATAACTGAGTTTTTAGTTCTTCTAGTATCAAATGGGATGGAATCCTGGAATCCTTTGATTATGCAAACCTGAGAGACAAGTATTTTTTTTTATGAAACACCAAAACTAAGGGTAATTCCCTGTAATGTGTACATTCACCTCATCAAATAGATTTTAGTTTTTATTGTGTTTTATCATTTTCATAGTCTTTTAATGGCCTATTAAACATATTTGAGTAGAGATACACAAGGACCCCCCCCCCCAAAAAAAAAAAAAAAAGGTAAGATCTGCAGCCAGTCTTAAATTTATTGGAAAAAATGCTGCAGTCCTTTAATTGCAAAGGTAAGTTCCACATTGTTTGAAGCGATTGTGGGTTGGGTGAGATTGGACCAATAAGATTGTTCTGTTCAATCTCCTACTCAGATACATTTAGATTTTGTAATTTCAAAGAAATATGTCTCTGTTTCATGTTTATTCATACTATTTTAATATATTTTATTATTTGAAGTTAATAATATATAGCATTCTTAAATACCATTTTGATGAAAAGGCAAAAGCAGGACAATAACAGTTATTGGTAGACTGTGTTCTCTTTTGATGTACATGTTGGTTTTTTAAATTGTCACTGCGTAGTTTGATGGCTTCAAAATCAAATCAAATCAATAAAATATTTAGTCGAAAGATATTGCAGCAGCAATGTAAGTACTATCTTCATATTCTTTTATTTTTAATCAAAAAATTATTATTTTAAGAAGTCTTTCATCACATGCTGGAAAGCATGACTGAGAAGCATGGCAGATAGAATTTGTACCATTTCCTTCATTTTATATATTATTTGGGCCTGCATTTTTAAATGTATCTACAAGAAAAACAAATAATATTACCAACCTTTTTCTGAAAGTGCTGGTGAAAAATATTGACACTTTCCCAATTCTATCATTAAAAATGTTTACATGCAATAAAACAAATGTTTTTGTTAAAATAATCGTATGGGAAGTTTACTGGTGCACAAACTACTTTGAATTAAGTATAGTGATTTATCTATGCAACAAAATGTTTTTATGTACAGCACATCACATTTTAAAAAAATTGCACATTTTTTAAAATGAATGTATAGCTGTTCTTTTATAAGTTTATAGTTTTTAGGACATAGGTACACAAATAGAAAATTTGAATGATAAAAGACACAAACATTTATGTCTGCTCACAGAAAACCTGCATTAGTTTTTTAATTGAATAGTATTCTGTCATATGATAATTTTAATGTGCTACATGAAGCATTTCTTGATAGAAAAAATAGAATGCTATTGCCCAACAAAAAATGTTATTTCATTCTGTTTTACATGTACATTGTCTGAATATATAACAAAGCCAAAGCAAATATCTATTTTTAAAAAACCGCTGTAAATTTTATATTGCCACATCCTTTGTCCATATTTGAAACAGGCAGGTAGGTTATAGCTAGAAATATTAGTTTTACTTTGGATTTTGCCTATTATTAAATGAAATGCTCTATTATTTACAGAAAAATAATACACCACTAACTAAAATGGTTATTAAATTGAAAGAGAATTTCAAAGAACAACCATGATAAGCATGTAAATTAGCGGTAGGTGAAAATATACATGCATGAAATATGAATAAAATGAATTAAAAGTTATAGTTTAAAATTATATTTTGAGGATGACCATTTCCAGACAATGAGAAAGTTTAAATGAAATGAGATAATTAGTCCAAGGTAAATAATTTCTGTCTTCAGATGTAGCGGTGCAATCTGATGCTCTTTTAACCAGAATTTGGCCTGATACCATATTATTGTTATGGTTATGTAAATATGCCAGATATTTTGAAATTAAACATTTGATTTCTTGGAACAAAATGACACAAATGCAATATTTAAAAAAAAAACTGAAAATATCTATGGACAAATTAAATTAAACTGCTCTGAATGAAATTAAATTTAAAAATATAGCAAAGAACACTTTGAAGTGATAATGAGACTTACTAATCAAAACATATGGTAAAAAGGAAATCTAGTAAAACAGTATAGTTGGTGTTCCCTAAGATGCAAAATTAAGTGTTCAAAGATACCTCAAAACAGGCAGAGTTCTTAGTATCTAACTACCTAACACAATGGATCAAAATGTATACTGAAGTGAGTTTCCCAGTTGGAAAACTAAGCAAAACTGTGAGAGAGCTAATTTTGTGAAACTCTAATAAATTAAATAAACAAACAAATGACTGTGAAATCAGAAAGGCTAAATTAAATAAAATAAAACTAATGTCTTAGAATTATGGCACTGGAGAAAAAAACTGACAATACCTTGGACTGAATGAAGTAATCATTTTATATTAGATGAAGTAAAACCAGAGGCAAAAGTCACTGGAGAAGATCATGATGATTGGAAGAAAAAAATTAAATAATAATAATAAAGGAGGGCAAAAGCAAGGTCACTAGATACTATTTCTGTTATTATAAATGTGAGTTTGCAAGAATTCATAGAAGCAGTTACTGACAGAAATCCTAATTAAATGTTGAGTAATTTAAAATTGGAAGTCACTCAAGGACTGAATAGCAATGCATTAGACTTAAAATGCTAACATATTCAAATATATGCAACATTTAAGGTTTTGCTTGCTGTCACCAATGCCTTGGTCAGCTCTTCTTTGGACTTGTTTGGACCCATCAAGTTCACTGCTCAAGCAGTGAGTTTGCCCACATGCTTTGCTTACCACTATGCTTCTGAGTGCAATTTAAGATGCTGGTTGTCACCTTTAAAGCTCAGGATCTGAGCATTTGTAGAACTGCTAGTTTAAGGGCTTTTGCTTAATAATTAAGAGAAGTCCCCTTCCAGATTATGCCCCTACGAAGTGCCATCTGCTGTTAAGTATGTCATTGGTCCATCTTTGTTACTGCTCTCCTTAAACTGAATAGAATTCTTGTGGAAATCAGAGCAGCTCCAAATCTTATTACCTTTGAAAAAATCTCTAAAAGAACTACTGATATGAGAAGGCTCTTGAAATTCAGCTACTTGGGGGGGAGGCCAAGTTGGAGGGGGAAGAAGAGGAAGATTTTCCTGTAGCCTGTCAGTGGCTGTTAATTAATACATGGATTACTATTTTTTATTGTTATAGAAATTCCTTTCATTCCATAAAAGCATTAAATGATTGGTTTTAATATGCATATGTGCAAGTATAATAAATATGCAGTGTCATGTTTAAATTAACAAGTGTTTGAATGTAAAAAGTTAAAATATCTATTTGAAAAAATCATGGGCAACAAACTACACAACATTTACCAATCAGTAAGAACTAAAAGGACTATATGTACAATAGAAAATATAGTAAGAACTATATGTACAATAGAAAATTTGTCATGCTGTAAATGGTTCCAAGTGACTAAATATATTTCACCAGCTTTCAGAAGGAAGGTTATTTATATTCATCTGTACCTATTAAAAGCTTAAGTGTATGTTTTAGGAGAGAGGGAAGAGATGCTTTAAATCTGGCTTGCTATATAAAAATATTATTTGATACAGCTGTATGTTTAGAGAAGTAATAAATGGAGTTATAAAAGGGCAAAATATTAATAATAATAAGGGTATGGAGAAGGGGATCTCCAAAGTTGCATTCCTCGTCTATGTAGTCATCACAGGGAAAGTTGGATAGAGACAAAAAAGCAGTAGTAGCATAGCTTCATAATGAAAATCAAAGCAAAGAAATAAGGCCTGGAAAAAGTACAGCCAGTATCAGGAGCATAAGGTTAAAATAAACATCTTCACATACAAAAGAAAAATAGAGAGCAACAGAAGAAACAAAGACTATTATCAGCCCAATCCACTAAAAAATCCACCTGCACAAACTCTCTTGAAATGATCTTGCTCAGATATCATTCTTGGGTGTGAGTAGCAATGCAGTTTGCCATTCATTGCAAAAGGTTTGTGCAAAAGAAAGTCCAAGTGAATCAGGCCCATTACAGAATTAAAGTAATGATATTATGGAAATGGTTAAATCAACTGCCATGACATAAAGGAGAAAAAGGAAGTGGATAAAACTGCTGCAGAAAATACTTTCCATTCCTACTGTAATTAAATGCAACATGAATTATTGCTGATAAGATTGAAATGTAATTAACAAAATAAGAAAAAAGAAAGCAAGGAAAAGAAGGGGGAAGTGCAAAGGAAAAATGAGATAAAAGTGAAGTTAAGTCACAAATATAGTGTTAAAACAAATTGGAGATGGGGGGAAAGGTAGAAAATTATCAAGTTGAAATGAAGTTATTGCAATGAGGCCAAGTTATAGTAAATGAATGAGCACTTGTTTTCCGTCAAGTTATTAGAGGTTAGATGCTCCTCCCACTCCAAATAGATATTCATCTTTCAGCTTCCTTCTAGCTACCAATTTACTATTATATTTATTCACTACGACAGTACTTTACCACAGTTCTCTTCCTTTCCTCATTACCTGCCGCAAGTTGCGAGTCACTTTTACGTTGTGCCATTGGTTGTCATTAAATTTGCCACTGACTGGCTCCACAATGGCTTCAAAGGCTCCAGATCCTAAGTTAATGATCAGTGAGACGGCGCCATCTTTCAGAGCCAGGTTGACATAATCAGCCGACTTGCCCGTGTGCAGGATAAGACCGTTGCGCTGCCATGTCTTGAAGGACAGTGTGATTTCGTCACTGCTGCTTTGAATCGGGTTCTGGGAGAGGTCATAGCACAGGTATTCGGAGCCACGGAAAGTGGCTACATTCTCATCTCTTGCTGCAGAAAGGCAAAAGGAGAATGCAGAAGACTGATCAGCTTTGTTTCATGAAGAAATAACATTCAATTTGTTCCACTGAAATAGATATTCATGAATCATGGTTATTTTTGATCTTGCTTTGTATTGTTTACATTGCTTATATATTCAAAGCAGGGAGAAGGCACTTAGTGCAACCATAAGCTTATACCGTCTCTGGACAAAGAGTACTTCTTAGAGCACAGGAATGTGACCTCTGATATAGTCATCAACTTTTATATCAAACCTTCCAAGCAGGTAACCTTTTTAATCTCAGAGCACAATTTGAAGCATTATTTTCCTGTCTTATTCAAAAGAGTAGTATAATTTTGGAAGAGAAATTAGATTTAGGAATGAAACTGATAGATTGTATTGGAAACACCAGACCCAAAAGAATAGAGCATCTTTTTACTTGATTTAGGGAGATAAATGAATATAATACATAAAATTGAGCAGATAGAAGCATGAGCAATTATCAGAATTAATCAAACCAAACTTTCAAAGAATTAAAATCAGGGGTGGGATTCTACCAGAATTGCTTATTCTGGTTATTCTCTAGAACTGGTTATTAACATTCTAAGTAGTTTGGAGAACCGGTTGTTAGAAGAAATTACTGGCCTAATCCTGTAAGGAAGGCAGGAAGGAAACATTCTGGTGTTGCTTACAGAAACTGCCTTTCCGTTGATCCTTATTATGTTCTTGGCAGGACTAGACTTCCTGTCTCAAGAACTTCTCTGGAGTTTTTTTTCCCTCCTTTGCTGGTACTTTGCTTGTGTGGAGTGACCATTTAAAGTTACAATGGCACTGAAAAAAAGTGACTTATGACTATTTTTCACACTTACGGCTGTTGCAGCATCCCCACAGTCATAAGAGGCCAGGCGAGGAGATGTGTGCCTCGATGTGAGTGATATTGAGTTGATATTGCTCATTTAAATTTAAATTTATTAAATGATATTGCTCATTTAAATTTACTGATAACTAAAGATCAATTATCTTGACAGATTTGTTTCTGGTTTTCATTCATTGACAAAACAGCATAAAGAAGCCCATACTACATACAATAAATATAAGCTCTCATCCGGAGTTATATCAGTCCTTTGAAAAAGGTACCTCAGGAGGGGGAAAGCATATTCTGTATAACTGTATTTGTTGCTAAAGCAATGGCTTTTCCAGATGCTCAAAAATGTGTTTATTTATTCAATTTCTATAGCTGTCCAATTGATTATGGAAGGCTTACAATTCTAAAATTCTAAAACATTTTTTAAAATATTAAAATATTAAAATATCCAGAAAATAAACAAACTGAGCCCAAGTGAGGAGTCAAACGTGTCACCAGTTTCGAGTCCCTTCACACCCACAAGAGAACTGATTCCAGCCCACCTTGAATTCCACTGACTCTTAATAACCGCCAATTTGCTTTGGTGATTAGTAGTTCAGATTCTTGTACAGAGTTTAAGCTTGCAATAAACTTTTCTATTCATTGCACTGCCTGGATTTCCTGTTTCTCAGGCTTGACATGCAAACAGCATTTGTGATTATTAATCGACTAATAGTAAAGCCAGATAATGGGCACTTAACACATTCAGAGCCCCAGGTACATAGCCATGTTTTTAAAGCTTTGGGGAAAGCCAGTAGGATAAAGCTATGGGTGATGGTGAGCCTCCCAGTTCAGAAATAGGAGTAATTGGAGCTATGAGTAGAGTTGTGCCAGTAGGTGCCATTTTTCTCTTCAAGAAAGAGCTTAAATGTGAACTGGATCTGTTTGGGTTAGTGCCATCCCATCCAGAACTAGAGATGGAAGGACTTTATCTTTGGAAGGTCCCACTACTTACAGCCAGTCCATATTGCTAATATTGAGCAGAGCCCATTTTACTTCAAACAGCCCAAACAACCTCCAGACACTGGAATAAGAAAGCCATAGCATCACTCAAGGGGCCTGGAGTATAGATATAAAGCTGGATGTCATCTGTATATTGATGATATCTCACCCAAATGCCTCACATAAATGTTAAATTGAAGGGGAGAAAAAATAGAGCCTTAAGGCACCTTATAAAGTAAGCGTCACAGCTTGGATCTCTCCCCAGCTATGAACATTGTCTGAAACTGACCTTGGAAGAAGGAGGAGAACCAGTGATACACAAGAGCACTCATCCACAACCCCTGCAGCAAGCCCAGAAAGATTCCATGGTCAATGGTATCAAAAACTGATTCTAGATTTCTCTGCATGTATATACATGCATGGCCACACTGCTTTCCAGGTAAGGGGGAGAGCCCAAGTGGTAACGGAAGAGCCGTCAACAGAATTAACATTTGACTGAGAAAGGGCTGTCAAGTGACAACATAAGGGGAGCTGTAAAGGAATAGGACATTTCTAATTCTAATTCTAATTGGTTGTGCTCAGAAGGAGGCCACTCATATTCTGTCAACAATGTTGGATCCAAAATAGGTTAATTGCAATCAGGCTATTTTCAGCTGAAAGGTATATGAGATTTAAATAACTGAAGCTATGATAAGTTATCCCAACTCTATGGGATAGATAATAGAAAGGGTGTTAAAATGGTTGTGAATCATTAGCAAAAACAGATTCCCTAGGCACATTTTATAAATTAGTTATTGATAGATCACTTTTGGAAGAAATGCTCTATATACTGTTGGAAACTTGATCCGACAGTTTGAGCTGACTTTGAATTCCACAAATTGTTTATTTGTTTTGGTAGTGGTGATAAAATGGTGTGATAATTATATAAAAGTAAATTATTTTAGTAGCATAGCCCAAAGTTTTATTATATCATCTGGAGCAACAATAATATACTGCACATCAATGTCCTCTAAACTTTGATAATGTCATAGTTAATAAAGACTGAATTACACTTAATGCAACCTTAACATCCCTTAGCAACAAGGAGTATAAAGAACTGTAGCATGTAACAATTGTCTCTGAAAAATTGCTGACAACAGTTGTATTTCCATGGCAACCAAGGTTAAAAGTTTTATAGTGCTATTTCTGCAACAGAAATTTCTGGTCACTGTACTTTCTTTTGATCTAAAGAAAAGGAATGTATAACTATGGTCAGAAATATACTCTATATATCTACAAAGACATTTGATCAAATAGCTGGATTCTGGGGTTAGTGTTAAATGGAGTTACGATGGTTAAGCTATATCACCTCAATGAAGAATTTTGGAAGCATTTAAGAAACTGGGGTAAGGGAAAGCAAGTTCAACGTAAGTTATATTTATAGGGTCATTACTTCAACTCCTTTGTATAGGTTTTAAATAAGTCATTCAATGCAACTAATAATATGAAAGTTCATTGATTAATTTTAATAGTAATCCAGGGAAATTCTCACTCCAGAGACAATACTATGCAAAGCATTCCAAAGGACATTTTCAAAGCTTTTTATGCTTCATAATGCACGGTTCCTAAAACTGTTAAAGAAACTTTTTAGATATTGCTCCTCTGGCTCTCCATCCTTATCAGTTTCTAGGAGCAAGAAAATAATTACTTGATGTAGCTGGCTGTATGTTTCAAAAGACAGCAAATTGATAAATCTGCACCTTGTCTGTGCTTTGAAATCTGTCTATAAAATTTGCATATATAGCATAATGAACACATTATTGTTTGATCTTACAAAGGTTTTGAATAGGATACTTGAGTTCTTTCTCCTTTCTCATAGTTATAACTTGATTTAAGATAATAGATCACAGGAATCCTGATGGCTCAACCAAAGTGAGGCACACTGTAACCTGAATAATATTATTTTCATATCTTGATATGATTTATGACTGTAAGTCTGCCATCTCTTTTGATTCAATTTGTGTCAAAGGATAGAGAAAACTTTATTAAATTCTGAAGAATTAATGCTACATCATGTCAAAACAGTCCCTCTGCTCCAACAACAATCATTCTGATGTTTTAAAAGTGCAATTCAAAAGCAACAACTCTGTTAATAAAAATTAAAACAGAGTAGACAAATATGGACAACAGAAAGTAACAATGTAATTCCTATAAAGTACTTTTTGAATTCTTTGTTTTCTTGGAATTCTAATTGCAACAACTATAAAAGATGTAGTTATATATTTTTTTTAAAAAGACAAGATTGTAAACACAAATGAGCAAGTGAAAGATAATCACAGTAGAATGCCATTTAAAGGGATTCATGTGAATGATATCCCAATATTTATATCAGACATTTTCACAGACTCAGTAGTCTGAAAATAAAAAAATAAACTGTATTAAATGTATTTCTTTTTTCTTGCAAGAAAGGACTTTACCTCCTTCCTGCAACAAGGAACTTTAGTTTAGTACAACACACACACAAACACATATGTTTTATCTTTTTCTCCTGGGCTGAGAAAAACTTTCAATGCTGCTGTTTTATTTGTTCAAGCCTTTCCTATATTTCTGACTGCTTTTTTTCCTGACCTCTTCCTTCTTTTCTTCTGTCCTCTACAAAAGCTAATGTGTTAGCAGGGAGAGAGAAATTGGTAAAAGCAAACAGGTACTTAAGAACTCCACTGCAATTAGTTGATTTGATAACTTGCTCATCCTTTGTTGAGCCAGATTTCTATACTTAGTAATCTTTTGGGATCTCAGATGTGGTGACAATTCTCTGTCAGCTGCTGTCTTTTGTCTGGCTTCTTTTGCTCTCTCTTTTAGGAATGCAGTATGTTTCAGCATTTGGTATAGCAGCAGCAGCAACATTTAGCAATTAATAAAAATTCACATAGTCAGCAATGGATACAACCAGGACTAAAGTGTCCCTTAATTGTGTTGCAATCTGCGTTAATAAGTTTGTTTTCCTCAACTAGAAACCTCAAAACTAACAAATGTACATGTAGTTCTGCACATATGACTAGGCCATGGGAATATTAGAGATGTCGGTAATTATTTTGATGAAACAATCACATGAGAGGAGGGCTATATGGCAAGAGATTGTAGTTAGTGGATCAAGTTTCAGATAATCATGCTATATTGGCATAATCAAAGTGAAAAATGGATGCAATAACAAGTAGCATTGTGCAATATATTTTGCTATTCCGCAAATTCTGTATCCAGAAGCAGCACAGATGTAACACTGTTTCAACAGTGATAATTTGTTAATTTCACCACTTTATTTGGAGGAAATAATTTGCTAAAATACACATGAATACATTGTTTCATTTTTAAATTAACACTGAAACAGTGATTTGAAGCAACATGCTATGATAACTCCAGATTAGAAATATTTAATTTAGTTTTTGTCTTTGTTCTAAAAACTTTGGATTTTCTTAAATAAGGCTTTTAATCTCCTTAGATTTCCACAAAACAAAATCCTATCATTTTTAGCCCATAAAATTATTATAAAAATTGCTTAAATTAATTCTAAATGTAAGACCCTAACAAACAGCATACCACTAATATGTTATGCTTATATTCACTGGCTATGAAAATATCCACTCTAAATATTGATTATACACTCCTTTGTTTATTTCATTTAAACATTAAAAACACATTAAAATGAGAAACACATGTGACTTTCTACTTCAAAGATTTTAATATCTAAGTCAAAGTTGCCTAGACACAACCAAGTAAGAGGGAGATGGGTGACTATATAAGTCAAATCAATCCTTCAATCAGATAACTAACTATATTAAATAAACCACTACCTCCTCTAAGAATCTATACTACTATATTCTTGTCAGTTCCCCCCCCCCAACTTCTTTTTTTCCTGCTGTTCCACGGCCCATAAATTAAGAAATTTGAGTCATGTTATTTTTCCCTACAAGCTAATATCACTTTTGTTATCAGAATTGCCTAATATCATAGATCACTGGCTGTATTTTCTTTCCATTCCTTGAGCTACATTCTTAGTAACAGTGAGTTACTGTCTCTAAATCTATAAAACTTCTGCCCCCTCCCCCAGTGTGATTTTAACAGTTATTTCCCTTGCTGTCAGATCTGCTTTCCTGAGCTGTTCAGCATCCATTACTATCCAGACATACCTCTGATAAATGATTGTTTGTTTGCTGACTGCTCCATATTTATATGTTTTCAATGAAATACAAGCATAGATTGAGGGAGAACAGGAAATGAGAGTGTACGCAAATAGCTATTTTTCTTCATACATATAATCCCTGAGCACTTGAAAAACACCCAAAACACTTAGAAGATTGATTTCTTAATTTTTCCTACTTTTTCTTTCTGGTTCTGATATCAACAATTGAAAGATAAGACCAAAATAAAAATCCCCAGCATTTCCTAAATCTAAAAGATTGATATGTTTTCTTATACTTAGTTTTCTTTATGTTTGATAGATATCTAATTATAGTACTTTCAGAAAATGATGCTCAGAAAATCTTGGTATTCTAAACCTATTAATACCCATTGCCTTCTGAAATTGAGCTACTTGTCTTCTATGCTATACCATAATATTCAAGTGTACTCTAGCACAAATTCAGAAATAATATCTGTTTTAAAAGCATAATCACAAGCCACATGCATGCCATCAAATTGAACCAGTCATATTTGCTTCAGAAAGTAATAGGATCATGTACTCAAAAGCACAATTTGCACATACACACATAGGTATTTGCAGCATTTATAGGCAGTTTTAACCAGAAACAAACAAAAAAAAAACCATTAGAAAGAAGAAATAAAAATGTATGGTAAAACAGTTGCATAGATGTTTAAGACTAGCCACAATTTAAGAATATCCAAAATTAGACACATATTTATCACTAAGGTAACAAGCCAGTTATAATGAGGGCCACTCTAAGTTGGCCATCTGCATGTGTGGAAACAACATAATTTTTTTTCTGTTTGTTGGCCATCTGCTATACCTCATTTCATGGAAGTATTTGGAGAAGGCCTCTAAAAATCTCAATAATCCAAATAAGCATGTAAAACAATATGGTAATTTATATATCATGGAAAACAATCATATAAAACCAGCATTTTCAATTATGTCTAGCTACAAACTAAGAAATAATATTAGTATTATCTATATATTGTCAGCCTTCAAGATCTTCTACTATCACTTTGCATCTTTTGGCTTTCATAAGTAATGGGGGGAGGAGGAGGGGGGAGTCTGGGAAGCTAAAGGAGAGGTGAAGCCAAGGCCTAGCAAGCCGTTGGAGTGGTCCATGGAGTGCCAAGCAGACTTTGAAAAGCTAAAACGACTGTTTGCTGCAGAACCAGTGTGAAAGTACCCGGACATGGAGGATCCTTTCGTGATCCAAGCCAATACGAGTGATGTGGCCATTGGAGGAGTGTTACTTCAAATCAATGAGAAAGGGACCTTACAGCCTTGCGCGTATACCTCCCGTAAACTATCTGAAACCAAAAGAAGGTGGGCTGTCTGGGAAAAAGAAGCTTTTGCAGTTTGTTGAGCCTTACTGACTTGAGACATTTCCTGGAAGGAGCAAAACATCCATTTGAGGTATGGACTGATCATAAAAATTTGGAGGCACTAAAAACGCCTCGGAAGCTGTCCCCTAAACAAGTTCGCTGGGCCCAGTACTTCAAGTGGTTCAATTTCTCACTGAAGTACATTCCAGGGGGGAGGAACTTCATGGCGGATGCTCTCTCTAGACTACCCCATTATAATAGTGTTTCCCAGGAAGTGATACGCCCAATTGTTTCGACCAAACATCTAGCCGCTCCAGTGATCACTAGAGCCCAGAAAAAACAAGAAGTGGATTTATCGAATGACTTGACCGCACAACTAAAAGAAGCCCTAAAAGTTGATGATTGGTTACTGGCTCATTCAAATGACTATATGGTTAGAGATGGTTTGGCTTGGGTGGGAACCAAGTTGTATGTGCCACAGATGCTGAGGAGCCAAATACTACAACAAGCCCATGATTCTAAAGCAGTTGGCCATTTTGGATTTGTGAAAACCTTACACCTGGTTAAGCGGCAATTCTGGTGGCCTACTTTGAAGAAGGACATTGAAGTTTATGTAGGTAGTTGTCCAATTTGTGCCTTGGCAAAGAGACCTCCTGGTAAGCCAGCAGGGTTGTTACAAAATGTGGCTAGACCAACGGCTCCCTGGAAGGAAATCTCTATGGACTTTATCGTAGAACTACCCGAAAGCAGCTGAAACATGGTTATTTGGGTGGTGACCGATTTGTTTTCCAAACAAGTACATTGCATACCTTGTTCCAAGATTCCATCTGCAAAGACGTTGGCTAAACTATTTATTTCACATATTTATAGATTACATAGTGTTCCTGAATGCATTGTCTCTGACAGAGGGTTTCAATTTACCTCAAATTTTTTGGAAGGAGTTCCTGAAGTTGATAGGCTCAGCCCAGGGCTTAAGCTCCACCCACCACCCCCAAACCAATGGTGCCTGTGAGAGGACTAACGCAGTGTTAGAGCGGTATCTTAGATGTTATGTAAATTATCAACAAGACAATTGGTCTGACCTATTGCCATTTGCTGAAGTGGCATATAACAACTCCGTACATAGTAGTACTGGATTTACTCCATTTAAAGTAGCTTCGGGACAAGATTTTGTAACCATACCTGAACTTCCTCATGAAAGGCCTAACATCCAGTCATTGGATGAATGGATAAATCAACTCCAACTTAACTGGCCAGTAACACGTAAAGCATTAGATGAGGTCCATCAAGCTCATAAGAAGTTTGCAGACAAGAAAAGATCTCCACAGAAATCATATCAAATAGGCGACAAAGTTTTCCTGTCCACCAGATACCTACAAACCACTCAAAAATCGAAGAAACTTGCTCCTAAATTTGTTGGTCCTTTCATGACTGAACGGATTATAAACCCTGTGGCAGTCCAACTGAACTTACCAAAAACTCTTCGACAAATTCACCCGGTCTTCCATGTTAGTTTGTTAAAACCTGAACGTATTTCTGATTTAAGACCCATCCAGGCTGATCCTCCCATACCATTACTGATTGAGGGTGAACAACCTTTTGAAGTTAAAGAAATTTTGGATTCTCACAAATGGAAGGGTCGGCTCCAGTATCTAGTAGCTTGGAAACATTTCCCTTCTTCCCAAGCCGAGTGGGTCAATGAAAAAGACGTTAAAGCCCCTAAGCTGATCAAAGCCTTCCGTACCAAGCATCCTGATAAACACTAGAAATGTATCCATTTTAATTATCTAATGATTAATTATTATCTTTATATTTTTTTCCTCTCTTCTAGGACTGACGTTTTTTTTTTCTAGGAGGGCCAAATGTCAGCCTTCAAGATATTCTACTTTTGCATCTTTTGGCTGTCATAAGTAATGGGGGGAGGAGGAGGAGGGAGTCTGGGAAGCAAGCTGGAGGTGTTACATTCTACTGTTGTATAAAATGAGGAGGGGGGAACATACATTCATGTTTAGGTTTCTATTTCTCGCTTAGCTTTCTTTTCTCTGCACAGCTGCAACCCTTATCAAAATATGCCAAGGTCAATGGACAGAGGCCTCATCACCACCTGAAGATGTCCACATGATCATATTCACAACTTCTAATTGGAAGATTCAGTTGAACTATTGGGGGTGGGAACATTTCCCTCACTTTGTATATGTGATTCATGCACCTAATTTCTCAGATTCAGAACTCTATGATTTCTACCACTTCATTTTCAGTAAAAGATATATTTTCTCTAATTTAAAGAGTCTAAATATTTCTTTCTTGAATCTTGAATGGAGCATCAGCTGACATATATAGTGTGATCTTGAAATTGTATTTTTGAATTAACTTATCCTAAAATGCTCCAAAATGGCAGTAGTATGAACATGAGTTTAAAGGGCAAGAAAAACTGAAGCAAGATAAGCAGATGGATGCCTAATTGACAAACCATTTTAAACTAATAAAAAAGGTCTAAACTAAGAGATTATTTGTAACCTGATAAAAATGGATTAATGAGCACATTTTCCAATTATGAAGCTGATTCTTTAGAATAGAATGCAGTCTGCTAAATCTCCACATTATGTACTGGTGGTAACTTGCTCTTATTTGAACTGAATTTAGGTTTTGTTAAGGACAATCTTACTGCTTCTGTGAATAAATTTAGTATCCTAAGTATCTCAAAATGGTAAATGAACAGAAGAAACAGTTTTGAGTAGATGTATATGTAAGCAAAGTGCTGCATCAATTAATTTTGAATCACAGTCATCTATCATTTTAATTTTCAAGACTAATTTCAAACCACCAACATGAATTTAGGCAGAGAGGTTCTTACTTGATCTGAATATCAGATAAATAGAATCTCTTACTGTTCAGAAGTGTCCCTGACTTTCAGTTTAAGACAAGATTGACAAGGTTGAAATTATAAGGCAGTATTTTCCATTGTCTTTTGAGGCCTCCCTTCCAATCTAGCCTACCACCCTATCACCCTATGATTTCCTTTCATCCATAAAAGCAAATCCTTGCTTTGCTTTTTCAATATCACCCAAGATTGACTTGATGCTGCTACCTTCTAGCAAATTAATAAAAATGCTATCTCAGTCTGCCTCACAGTTTTAGGATACGTAACACTTCCCCCTAAGAATGCTTCAAAGATGACTTGCTAATCATTTAATTAAAATATACACATGCAGTTTTCATTTCATCCTCAGCTTTTAGCCCAAGTCACTATCACTTCAGGATTTTTTTATTCCAGTGTGGAACTACTATTTCTCATTTTCTCTCGACAAAAGCTTTGCTGTTTATATTATGACAGTAGAGCTGTGATGGAAGATACGACAAAGCAAATTTTAAATCATGTAAAATGCTGGCAGGAAGTCAGCAACTAATTAATATAAGGTAGACCTGCCATGTTGCAGAATGTGTGTCAATGGGTCACATAAATATCTAGGAAGAGAGTCACCTTCTTCTAAATTGTTCCCACAGCAGGTCAGTAGATGTATCAACAAACTGTGAGGTAAGAGTTTCTGATAAAGCAAGAGAATACAACCCTACTTGTGTCACAAGGAAGCCCCCACCCATAGTATACAATCCATAGAAAAAGGCACTGTAAATGTTTCATGGGGTGGGAATGAACTTCCCAATAAGAAAAGGAAGCCCTCCTTTCCCTGAAAATCAAGTATTTATTTTATTCAATTTGGATGCTCCCTGAGTTCAACCACTACTTTAGTCATCTATCATATCTTGCCTAGGCCTCCAACCCATTGCCAATCAACATAAGGGAAAATAATTGGTAGACTTCCTCCCCCTTATCAAGAGAGAAATTCACCAATCAGCGAACTTTAACTTGCCCCGCAGTCATCAGTCATTAATGAGGCATAGCAGAAAGAGAGTATGTAGACTGAGCAAATTATGCTGGAATGCTTTATACTGCCTCATGGAAAGACAGTATATTAAATTGATGTCTGGATATGCCCTGAATCTAGTACTTTTTTCTTTCTTCTGCCACTTGCCAATGTTGTTCATGCTTAGAAAGTCAACTGAGCATGCTGAATATATACCCAAAATATCATCTAAAAATAGTACTTATAGACAGATCTAGTTGCATTTTCTACATTTTCTACTGAGGATATGGATCACTTTTTTTTTATTCTTTCAAAACCCAGCCTTTATTAATGATAATGATGAGGTATAGAAATTGTTTGTTTAAGAAAATGCACTCCATAATTCTTTGCCATGGCTCCCTGTCATTTTATTTCATTAGTTTCTATTACTTGGCAGGCACAATAGATGAAATGTATTGCTCTAACCATGTAAAATAAATTAATAGAATAAAATGGTTGGAGCAATATGAAATAGTAATAATACAAGTGTCATGCACATCATTGTTTCCTGGCTTATTTTCACAGCAATCGTGGTGTCATTTTTCTGGATGTAAATTTACACACAGTATTAGTAGCATACATGTGTGTTGAGGATTCCTTACTTCCATTGCTAATTGCCAATGGAAAAAGCTGACAGCAATTTCCTTCTATCAACAGCTGGGATATAGTTTTCTGCATTTAGCAGCAATTTGCTTCAATTATGTGTATTAATCATATCCTGCTTCTGAAGATACTCTTTTTAAAAGGAAGATTTTTGACAGTGTTTGGGGTATAGTTTTTCTCTTTTAATGAATATAGGAAAATAAACTTTATTTTCTAATTTCCAGGAAAGGTTTCTGAATATCGAAGCAGAAACTTACAAACACATCTTTTTTGGGGGGAGGGGGGAAGGGATTGCTGCTTTAAAATACACATAATTTTTATGTTCCATTATAAGCTACTCCCAAAATATTTAGATTGAAGAAAGGAATGGTTGAAAAAGCTCATAAATAAACAAAGTTTGTTACCTGGAATTTTACACTTCCTTACTAGCTTTAATAAAAGTGATATTCACACTTTAACATGGAATCTATATTTTCTTTTGAAATCCTGGAAACAATTTATCTTTATAACTAAAGCCATTTCTTTAGATAGACAGATTAACTCTTTCAGAAACTGAGCAATAGGGATCATATTCTAGAACAGGGGTTGCCAACCTTTTGGACCTCAGGGACCACCAAACTCATAATTTTAAATCCCGTGGACCAGAGACCATGGGAAAATCCCCCAAGAAGTCTGCAGGAAAATTCCCCCCCTTGTTTTCCTACTGATCGATCATTCTTTATTTGGGATCGCTGAATACTGTCTCCAGCTCCATTCTCAGAGGAGAGAGAAAGAGACTTTTGGCTTCATGCAATGAAAGCAGCAGAAGTCTTTCTTTCTCTCCCCCAAACTCTGCCAGAAATCAGTCTTTGTGAGACTTGTCATGCTGGCGCAGCCTCTTGGAGCAGGATGCCTTGCAGGGTCTCGAAGACTCATTTCTGGTGGAATTTGGGGGAGAGAAAGACTTTTGCGGCTTTCCTTTTATGCAGCCAAAAGCAGAAAAAGAAAGCAGAAAAAAGCAGCCTGAGGCCAGGCAAGGCACATGGGGAGCATGGGGCAAGTTCCCACCCCTCTTTGTCCTTTTCCCCCTCCCCTCACTACCTCGTGTTGTTTGCAATGCAAGCAACGCAATCCTTGTGTTCCCACAGGCCATGTGGGTGGCGCAGCCTTGTGTTCCTGCACAGCCTGGATTAATTGCTTTGGGGGTGACATTTTCTCATGGACCACCAGTGGTCCCCGGCCCACTGGTTGGCAAACACTGTTCTAGAATAACTTGAATGCACATCTATGTTTTAAGAAAGGCACAAACTTGACTGGAAAAGATAGTAACATAACCCATAAATCTTGGGACTTGGGAAATGTTATTTAGAATCATTGCTTTCTGTTGTTCAATTCTTATGTGTAATCAGTATCATTTATTATTTGATAAGTTGCTTTTTGAAGTATCATATATATAGTGAATGTATGCATTATTTGTTTCTATACATTATAAAAAAGATTTGCTCCCTCAATATCTTGTTTTGTTTTGTTTCAATTATGTGATGGATTACCTTACTTTCAGGTAAGTAAGAAAAAAGGCTTTTTCCAAAGATAAAAATGTTTTGCCTCCCAAATTCAGGAAATACATCTTCAGCTTCACACAAACTTGAAATCTGAGTTTTAAGGCAATAATTCTTTACCTTTGTGGTATTCTCAATGGTTTAATTTCATTTCGCATTTCGGTCCCAAACAGAGATGATTCCTTCATATGAAAAAAGATAGACTTTTATCCAACTGCCAGCCTTTAAGAAGGCCTGAAAACATGGTTTCTCTTCTAGGCCAAGGGTTTTCAAACTTGGCAAGTTTAAGACTTGTGGACTTCAACTCCCAGAATTCCTGAGTAACATTACTGGTGGAGGAATTCTGGGAGCTGAAGTCCACAAGCCTTAAAGCTGTCAAGTTTGAAGACTTTTGCTCTAGGCACTGGCCAAGTTGCAACTATATGAGGGTTTTTTTGTACAATAAAAGAGAACATTTGTAATTTAGAGTTGTTGTGTCATTTTTTAATAAAATAATAAGTTTATTCTTGTTAGCTGACCCAAATCATGTGATAAGAGTGATCATAAAAATTGAATGAACAAATAACTAAATACATTTATAAGGGACAACTTGGGATACATTAAAGCAAAGTGAAACCAGTAGAAATCATGGCCTGTGATGGAATCATACAAATTACAAGAAAGATACTTTAAACCAGGGGTATCAAACTGGTGGTCATGTGCAGGCCATGCCCATTGCATGGCACATCCATGAAGAGAAAAACAGTTATGGAAAGGGAAAAAACATGATAAATCACATGACAGCAACATGACACCACGAGTTTGACACCCGTTTTTTAAACCAAACATTCAGAAGAATTTCCTAGTAGTATGATTTGGTAATAGGCATCCCCAGGTTGAAAAATTGACAAAATGTAAGTGGTGATATCACAGTATAACACAAAACTTATCCATTACACCTGATGACATACCCAAGTACTAAGGCCACCAATTGCCTTTATTATCTAGTTTTTCATTACTACCATCAATAGTGAACATGAATGAAAAACACCACCATGGTGGTAAAGGGAAATTCCCCTTCATCCAGGTCCTGGATAGCTGTCTTCTTAGGAGACTGAAGCCATGGTTTTGCTGTCTTGCTGGGAAATTGGATAAAATGTATTAATGGTTCCTTCCAATTCTATAATTCTACGAGGTTTATGTAAGTAGGTTAAAGAGGGCAGTGCCACGCAAATATGAAAGTCTTTCAGTGTATGTGAGATATAAACAGTGAAATAGCTGAGGAAAGAATTTGCTAAATTTCCAAATGTCCCTTGAGATAGGGACTTGCAAAGGATGGAAAGTGACCAAAGAAGGAGAGGGAGGAATTCAAGAAGTGTGTGTGTGTGTGTGTGTGTGTGTGTGTGTGTGTGTGTGTGTGTG
>BLBF01000005.1:24087122-24111578 GCA_015471245.1 Laticauda colubrina
TGTGTGTGTGTGTGTGTGTGTGTGTGTGTGTGTGTGTGTGTGTGTGTATCAGTGGTTCAGAAAAAGTGTTAAACTCCCCTATAAACAATGAGATATACTTAATTAAAGAATGGACAGCAGGAAACAAAAAAAAAAAAAAGGTGCATGAGGGAGAAATCTGGGATGGTACAATAACATAAGTCCTCACAGCATGACAGACATTTACTGAGGCATTTCATTTCCCCTCAGCCTAATAGGGTGTTATTGTCCATTATCTATTCTGTCAGCATTGGAATTGATATTCAATGAAGGGCAGCTGTGTCTAGCTGCCATGCTTCAGCCATCTTCCTGTTACCATGGAGACTCAGGTGCCCGTCTCCCAGTCTCCCAGCTACTAGACAGCCAAGCAGCAAGGGTAACCTTACAGAATGATGGGATATGCGTAGGGCGTGTTTCAACTTTCAGGGATGCTCAAAAGTTGTGACATGCTTTGGGGATTGTAAAGATATTTTGGTTACTTTAGTATAATTTTGATATGCTTGATAAGTAACAACTTAAATATCATAACTTTTTTAACATTTTGTTTGTTTCATTTGCAGAACCCTGAGAGGCCTTTTTCTTTGCAAGGTGTAAACCCTTAGAAATAATAAGTTTCATGAGAAAAGCCAGAGGAATTGTTGATTCTGTATGCATAGTGAAATTAAGTATGTTCCAGTGTAGATCATGTAGAATCTACTGAATCAGTCTGTGAGTTAAATGGGCAATATCTAAATCTGACAAATAAATAAATCTATCATGGAAAAAGTTATTTTCTCACTAGAACTTTTCAAGGGGCAGAATAAATTTGCTTGGCACTAGAAGCTGTAGGGCATCAGTAAAAGTTATTGGACAGACAGTCAAACACTCAAAAATTGTTTATTTTAAAACTTGATTAATTTCTTATCATGGATATTTGGAATAACCAAAGAATCAAGCATTTAATCAAGCTGCCTTCATCTAAGATGGCCAACATGCAGGCTGCAATGATGAACATCAAAATGAAATTATACATGCATTGTAGGATGAAACTCAGTACCTCCTGGTAGTTCCCCTTCAATGTGTACTCAAAAATGCTTTATTGTATGTGGAATTCCCAATAACCTTGCATCTATAACATTCTTAGAAAATATACTCATCTTTAGTCTAAAGTGAGTCTAAAAAGCTTTTTAAATGAAATGAGGTTTTGGTGGCTGAAGGTGAGGCAGCAATTTTCAGTTTTATTCAGCCAAAGTGATTTCCTTCCCTGCAAGGTCTGGTTGCTTCAGTATTACTTCCTATCATTCTGTTAAACTGGCACAAGGTGAAACCCTGTTTCACAGGGTTTATCAAAATCATCCTCAAAATCATCAGTTCTATGAAGAATTACCTCAAGCTGCAGATCCAGTAGGACCTATAATAGAGAACTCCCAAACATCTGATATAAACCCACAATGATGTCATTGTAACTTACATATTTGATGTATTTGTATGATGATGTCACTTACCCCCCCCCCCCCTCTTAGATCCCCAGAGATACTCATTGGGGTTATACTCATTACCTTAAACTCATTTCTCCAAAAAGTATGTTGTTCCTAAATAAGAGCTTCACTAATCCCATACAACACCTGTCTTTTGTTTAGATTAGAAATGAATTGATCACAATTCGTATTCGGACTTCTCTGAAGGAGAAGATATATGATTAGGGTGTGTGTGGAATTAAGTACTAGATGGCTGTGCCTCCTGCAAAAATTCTGGCTGCTTACTCATTGGAAGAAATTACTGTCGAAGTGAGGATTAATGTAGAAGCAGCCGTTCTTAGTCTAAAGATGTGTATCACATAAACACACAACAACTGTTCAACTTCAAGATCATTAGGCTCCATGCCAATGCCAAGACTCCATTAATTTATGGAAATGTGAAGGAAAAAAAATATAAGTTTAATCTACTAACAGTACACTAGTCAAATGTATACTATCACTAACCATAGCCAATCTGCTGTTTTATATGTCTTTCTTATTTGCAATAAAATATTCTTATCTAGCATAACCACATATGTAAGTGGTTGCCAAGACAAACTGTAAAGCCACTCTAAGGCATGTAATGCTAGGAGATTAGTGAATTATTGTCAAGTCCTGGTTGGAAGGAAGCCTGAGCTTGTGAGTCATTATCATGCTGGCAAGTGATGGTTATGCAAAATAGCCCTTGATTTTGAGGGGAAAGCCCAGTGGATTGATGATACTGGTACTAACATGAGTCAGCACCAATCCTGAGGAAGGTACAAGGTGTATTCTTTAAAGAGTGTGAATTAAAGAAACCATGTGTGCAAGGAACCACCCTGCTCCTTATTTTTCTGTAGATATAGGTCTTCTATGTTATTCTTAATTCAGTTTGGCATCTCATTCTTAATTTAGCACAGGGCACCTACTTTATAAAGGGCTGGTTGGTTAATCAATTTTATGAAGTTATTAATTGCCTTTCCTTGATTCTGGACTTTTTAAAGGAAGATATTCTTTATCTTTTGGATATTTCCTTCCTTCCTACCTACCTACCTACCTATATACACACCTACCATTTCCAACTATCAAAACATTAGTTTTGTATGGCATTCATTGAATCTGAGGAGAAAGGAAGACGTCAATGCCTTGAACATGTCTTTGCCTTCTCTGTGATTTATTTGAATCAAAATATATTATCTAAAATAGTAGAAAGAGAAATATAGAATCAATTGTGCAAATATTTATTTTATATAACTTCTTATGCCTTAATATGAATAATTTTGTCCAATATGTTTTAAAACTATTAACCCATCTGTCAGAACTTCGACAGTATCACAGAAACAAAAACTGCTTTCCAGAGAGCTGGATCCTTAGGTCCATGTAATTTAGTACCGTTGGTAGTAACAGTCTTTCAGAGGCTTTTCAAGATTTATCTAGAGATTGTGAAAAAGACATGCTCCATCACTATAAGTGTTTTTTTTTTTCCTTGAGTACTGTATTTGGTAATTCAATTCAACACTGTGAATTTTAGCAAACACACAAACCACTGGCAATTGATTTTCTGGTATTAGGGACCAAATGAGAGTTGTTTTGTCTCTCATTTCTGTACAGGATATGTATAAGTCATCATTCCAGAGTCTGTGAGTAAAGGCAAAGCCCATGAGATGGGATTTAATTCTGTGATGTCAAGGTTAAGCAAAGAAAAACATATTTTCTGTTATCCAGATAATCTCCCTGCTGGCTGACACAATTTTTCTCTCTCCTTTTGGGACATTTTATTTTTAAACAGCTCCTTGTAAATTGCTGAAATTCCTTATAAGTTATTATTTTTTAATATTACTCCACAATTGTAGCTTTTTACTCGATAGTACCCATAGTTATTTGAATAAGGAAACAAATTGTTACCTTTTGTCCATAAATTTTTACTCTTTTCATGCAGTATTCAAGATACCTCCAATCATAGTGAAATTTGAAAAATAAATGAAGAACAAATGAGAAGGATTGGCTCACATACCTATCTTTTACATATAGTATTTAAGAGGAAACAAATGCAATTGATTCTTATTTTAGAAAAGGTACAGAAGATAGTTACATCAGATATCTTAAATTAGGCAATTTAGTCACTGTAATATACAACTGTGCCCAATCCATATCCTGAACTATACTCATGAACTAATGTGGATGGAGACTCCAGAAATGGTGAACAGGAATGTAATTATAATTGGGATAAATGTAATAAATTAAATATTAAATATAATGTTAAATATATATAATGTTAAATATATTATTAAAATTTCAGGAAATGATGGGCTATAAAGAGAAAAATAAGAGACATGTTTATCACAAAGCAGTTAATTGAGTGGATATTCCAAAAGTGATGTGCTGGTACTACATACAGATGGATAGTGCTAAAATAATATGACTGTCATTGAAAATGTTGATCTGTTTCAGAATTTTTGCAAGATGAAAACTTGAACAAAACTATGTCCAAAATCTTCATTATGAAGCAAAACATGCAATCTGCAAAACAAAATCTAATAGATGGATTGCATTACAAGCTTGTATTTATTTTGAAGCATTCAATAAACAAAGTGTTAATTTGTAAAGCTCCAGGGGAACTTTGAAATAAGCACTCCAGCAGAGAAAACAATTACTCTGACTTTTTGTGAGAGAGATAAATACATTTTGTCTTCTCTTTAACTCTTCCTCACTTCCTCTATCTCTCTTTTTCTTGAAACAAGAGATGTTCACTGTCAACATCTCTCTGAAATTCTAGCATTTCTTAAAAAGGTTATGGACAGACAGACAGACAGATTCAAACTAGCCTTTTTTAACCTGATAAATTGTACTTGAAACCCCACATAATCAAAAGACTAGCGGTTATGGGTAATAAATTTAGAGAATTCACATGTGTTAGTTATGTTTTAGGATGTTCATACATATATATATAAACATAATGTTCCATAATAGGAGGGTTTAAAATAAAAAAAAAAACTCATGAAGAATGTGATTCTATTCCTTTAGTCTGCATTGATCTCTTGGGAAAAATCCAAACTGTCTTGCAGTTCTTTCAACAATAGAAATTCAGTGTGATACTTGAGCTATTTTTCCTGCATGAAATTACCCCATGGGAATGTTGCTTCAAGAAAATATGAGAAAAAAATAATTTTGTTTCTTTGCATAAAATATTGTATCATGTAGTCATTCCAGAAAGTAAAATAAACAGCAACTGGCGAGATGGATAGAACAAAAAGCATTGCAGGAGACTGATACTTGATATCATACCTATTATAGGCATCCAAGTGGAAAAGAAAGGAAGATAAAAAATGAAATATATGTTGCAATACAAACAATACTTAAAGCCCATGTCCCACTGCACCAACGGATGCAAAGAGGATGTAAAACATTAAGAAAAGCTTGACATCCGTTGGAAAACGCAATGCATCTGTTGTGTACTCACTGCATACGTGTTTCATACGCTCTATCCCTCCAGCATCCATCCACTGAGATTTCATTCGCCCAAGAAATTTTGAGCTGCACAAAACTTTTTGAACGGATGAACTTTCCGCCGCGTACGATGTACATCCATGACATATACGAGCAACAAACGTTCTATGTCCGTTATCATCTGTTAAACATCCGCTGTATCCTCTCGGCATCCTCTGGACATACTCACAACTCACATCCACTGCAGCTGAAAACGGAAAGAGGGAGGAAACGAAAGGTACACGGAACGTCCACACAGCCTTAGTAGCACAGAAATAGAAAGGATGTAAGCAGATGCATCTTGTATACAAAGGATTAAAACAGACAAAATGATAAATACTGGGATGTATCTCGGATATTTAGGATGTCTGGAGTATGTCTAGAGTATGTAGAAGGACACCTAGCGGAAAACCGATATTTCCTATAAAAAGGGGGAGAAAATCACCTGGATCTCAGTATGAGTCCAGCAGCCGTGGTGTACAGACCTCTTCACCCTTGGTCTTGCTCTTCCACATCATCCATTGTTCTCCATCATGGATCATGACACAATCCGTATGGTAGCTGCGATCATTCAACACCAGAACCAAACCTTGTTCAGACTGTTTCACCTTTTATACACAAGGAGAAGAAGGAGACGTCCAAGAGCTGTGTGGGTCCGAGGATGGATCAGGAGAAGAATGGAGTTTGGACTGTATGACCAGTTGATGGTGGAGCTGAGGAATGAAGACACTCGTGCATTCCATCACTTCATGAGGATGCCACCAGCCATGTTTGATGAAATTGTACAACGTCTGAGACCCAGGTTGACCAAGCCGAGCACCAACTTCCATCCCAGGCTGGACCCTGGACTGAAGGTGGCACTGACTCTGTGCCACCTGGCCTCTGGAACCACATAGAAAAACATGCAGTATGCATGGAGGGTGCCACAAAACACCATCAGCAAAGTGGTCAGAGAAGTGGTGCAGACCACCATCGAAGAATACGTGGAGGAGCTCCTCAAGTGCCCCACCACTGAACAAGGCTGGAGGAAACTTGCAGAAGAGTGGTATCAGAGGTGGAACTTTCCCCACACCGTTGGAACTATAGATGGGAAGCACGTGGCCTGCAAAGCTCCAACCAACTCAGGCTCCACTTATTTCAACTACAAGGGCCTCTTCAGTATCATCCTCTTTGCCATGGTTGATGCTGACTACAAGTTCATGTACATCGATGCTTCAGGCAACGGGTCAGCTTCAGATAGCCAGGTATACAATGCCAGTGACCTCAAGGATGGGCTGGAACGCAACCTCATCATGGGTTTTCCAGATCCAGATCCCCGACCCAATGACACACAAGATGGGCCCTACTTCATCGTGGGTGATGATGCCTTCTCCCTCAGAACCTACCTCATGAAGCCATACACTTCAAGATACCTCACCCGTGAAGAGAGGATCTTCAACTACAGGCTGTCCAGGGCAAGACGGGTGGTGGAGAATGCCTTTGGCATCCCGGCCAACAGGTTCCAGATACTTCTCACCACCATGCAGCATTACCCACAGACTGTGAGGAGCATTGTGGAAGCTTGCTGCATCCTGCTCAATCTCATGCGCACCCGCTACCAAGTGTTGCAGAACAGACTTGTCGACCATCAACAAGGGAATGGGGACATGGAGCCTGGTGAATGGAGGCAAGGACGAAACCTGATAGACACTGTGGATGTACAAGGCCCCAACAGAGCTTCACGTGAAGGGAAGAAGCAGAGCAACCTCCTGAGACACTGGATGATAGATGGTTAATAGATGCTTCCTTGAAGCTGTCGCATAGCACTGATGAGATTGTGCCATGTTTGTTGAGTGGCCCTACAATAAATAGGGCATTAAGAAAGAGCTTTGTTTATTTTGAAATGTGTTGATCAATGAATAAATTGTTATTGATAACAAAGGGCCATATGTGTGGCAGCTGGGAGGGTGGACCATACAGTCCCACTATGCTTGCACTGGAGGTTTATCTATCCCCCAACTATCCTTATCTATACCACAAGCATGCAAAGGCTTAACCATTTTTTCAAAGTTTTCACCAACAGTTTATGAAGTAAAAAAAAATGAACCAAGTGTGTTAAGCAAAGATAACCTTTATTAATAACTGTCTTAAGTAAACTTTATGACTTTATTAAAAAAGCAAAATGAACCAAGTAAAGTGTCTTTAGCAAAGATAAAGTGAACAAGTAATAACTCAGTCTCTGGCACTATTCTCAGTCACTCTGTGTCATATCCATGGTCTCAGCTGTTAAGTGGCCAGGGACTGTGGAGGTGGCTGTGGCTTGAGTGCTGGTCTGAGGCAACATTGGGGTGTTTGGCCCTGAGAATACAACAGGGGATGGTGTGTTCAGGAATCTCTCAGAGAGCTGACTCAGTCCCGTGAGGTTGAGAGGCCCTTCATCAAGTACTTGGGATGTCAGGCACAAGACTGATGACAGATTGTCCATTGGCGGGCTTGGCTGTGGGGTGGAGGAAGGAGGAGTGTAGTGGGGCTGTCTGGTCTGCAGCTGGGTGAGGTGTGGCATCTGTGGCATACAATGAACCTGTGCCTGGACCTTTATATGAACCTGTACAATGAACCTGTGACATCGCCTGGGGTGGAGGAGCAGACCTGGACTGAGTCGGAGCAGGTTCAGCTGGGCCTTGAGGGTTGTGCAGAAGTGCTGTGATCTTTTCCTTCATCACCTGGTACTGGGCCTTGGGCATAACCCTCAAGGTGTGGCTCACGTAGGTGATGAAAGTGTGGCGGCTGGAGGATCCTCTGTCCAAGTGGACCAGCTGAGAGAGAAGTTCTGTGCTGGTCTTCATTGTGTCCCTGATCTCCAACAGGACAGTGTGGCTCTGGCCCTCCAGTCTGCCTCTCTGCCTGCATCCTGTGGAGCTGGGGGTGGGGGTGCATTGGTCTCTGGTGACTGCCGCTTCTTCCTCCATTTGTGACAGCAGGGTGTCATCCTCTAAGTCCTCTGGCATGGGGAGTGCAGTGGTCAGGGGGGTCTCTGCTGTGGGGCCCTCTGAAGACACCTGCCTGGGCAGGGTAGCTGGCTCCTGGCTGGAAGAGGACTGGCTGTCTGTGGGCCATCTGAGGGAGAGGGGTGTCAGAGGGGCTGCTCCTTGATGGCGGACCTCACCCTCCAGGAAGCTGCACTTGGCCATGATGTACATCTCCCGATTAGTGAGCTTGACAGCGGCCTGGCCAGATTTTTGGAGGTGTAGCTTGCCATACCAGGTGTGCATGTGCTTTCACTATCCCAGGAGTAAATCTGCAGTGTAGCCCAGGCTCTCTGCCTTGTCTCTCCAAGCTGCATATTTCTTCTTGGTGTCGTGATAGAGTCTGTGGCCCTTTCTCCACAGGTACTCGTTCTCCCTCAGCCATTCCAGCACCTCTCCTCATGCTCCTCGGAAACGGTGTACTGTTTCCTCTCTCCCTTCTCCTTCCCTTGCCTCTTCCTCCCTCTGGCAGGGGCTTGAGCAGGGCCTTCTGGGGCTTGAGCAGCAGGGCCTTCAGCAGCAGGGCTTTGAGGGCCTTGGGGCTGGTCCACCACAGCAGCAGCAGTAGCAGCACCAGCACCAGCAGCACCAGCAGCAGGAGAAGCACCAGCAGCAGCAACACCAGCAGCAGGAGGAGCAGCACCAGCAGCTTCAGAGTCAGTGCCAGGGGGTGGGATGGTGGTTCTCTCCTTCTTGCCAGGGCTGGCATGAGTCGGCACTGGCTTTCTCTTCTTCCCTGACTGACGAACCATGGTGTTCTTTGAATATGTATGTGGCAGCACATCTTTCCTCTGAATGCTGACTGCGTGCGAGCTGCATCCTTTTATATCCGCGGAGCTGACACAATTCATACTCCCCGCATGCGCAGTGAATGCTTTGCATCCAATATACATCCGCTATGCAACCGCTTTGCTTCCTGTAGGCGTCCGTGATGCATCCGCATCATCCGCTATGCATCCGCCCCTTCCACTATGCGTCTGCTTCGCAATTCTCGCCCGGAACCCCTGCGGATGTGTCATCCGCTTCCATCTGCTGTCATCCGCTAGGCTTCCTACGAACATTCATTTAACATCCCCGCTACATCCTACCCATGTCCATTCTTTTCTGTTCTTTTCCGTTCTGTTTATGCAAATTTTCACCACTTTTTGGAGTGAATGACAACAGATGGAGCCACCCCCGAAATTTTGCTCATCCACTGTGTCCTTTATGCATACATTTTGCATCCATCAGCCAGTGGGACAGAGCCTTAAGTACTTACATCCAACATCAGGTCACTTATCTTGCCATTTTTTTCATCACAGTGGTTTGTTCCAAAAGCCTATGAAATCTATATCTGCCATATCAGCACAATTCTTAATTTTAACAAAGTGTTAGTGGTTAAATGATGAAGAGGCAGTTCACACTTATTTTTATACAGCATTTGTATTCAGCCTTTTTATAAAATAATAAAGGAAGCTAACAATAATGAATATTCCTGCTGGTGCAATATTATGTAAAAAGGGGATGAGAAAAATGATGAATTAAAAAGACTAAGATACTGTGTGCTTTGATTGATTGATTGATTGATTATGTACCATCAAGTTATTGTCAACTCTTAGCAACCACATAGATTTTCTCCATTTCCTAACCTAACTTCCCACAGATTGATGACAGATTCAAAATCACCAGCTGGCTTCGAGCCTAAGCAGATAAACATTTTCTGGTTTCTAGTACACTATCTTTTAAATACTGTGCAAATTAACTCCACAACTTTAGAAAAGTCAACTTCTGTATGGCTTTTACCATGAAATAAATTAATGTAAGAATTCTTGCGTTAATCTTACCTTCTGAGGTACTCTATGAAAAGGGGGAAGTGTAACACTGCTAGGACAGTGGGCTCAAGGAAAACACAGATCTTTGGAATTAGTTCTGTCTGTACTGAACTTCAGAAAGTTCATACAACCCAGTGCAAGAATCCCAGCAGTCAGTGTCAGTGAAGATCAGATGTTCTGAGTGATGTTGGTTATGAACCACATTGTTTGTTGTCTAGCCAGAGACCAACAGCATGCCTGCTTCATTTTCCCCTTTCAACTTTTTATTAATACTGTTGATCAAAGCGCTGTATAAAGTCTCATTTCCCTTGCGCTTTAAAGTACTGGAAAACATCCAGATGCTATTGAGGATTTCCCTTTCCCTTGGCACTTGCTTCCTCAGCCTTTTTTCTTTTTAAATTAAAAATGCCAAATGGCTTATTTCAGAAGAATCTGTGTTCCACATACACATTCCAATGTTTTTCCTCCCTGTCATGAAGTTTAGATCCACGAATCCTTCCCAGAGGCAACTGGGCAGCCTAGCCAAGTACAGCCATGGGAGTTCCTAATTCTGCTGGAACCAAGCTCTGTCAGATAACAGGGTTGGAAGTGTTGGATAATCAGAGTTAGAAGAGACCTTGTAGGTCATCTAGTCCACCATGCCTACCCAAGCAGGAGACCCTACACCATTTCTGACAAATGGCAGTCCAATCTCTTCTTGAAAGTCTCAAGTGATGGCACTCCCACAACTTCCGAGGACAAGCTGTTCCATTGGTTGATTGTTCTCACTGTCAGAAAGTTTCTCCTTATTTCCAGGTTAAATCTCTCCTTGTGCCGTTTCCATCCATTATTCCTTGTCTGGCCTACAGGCACTTTAGAAAATATATGTCCTCCAGAGCATACATTTTCTCTAACAGCCACAGGCTTGAAAGTAGCAGATAAAATGTGAAAGATCTTGCCATAGTCTCCAAGGCATGATAAAGAATTTATTAATCTTTTCTTGCATCATTCTGCCTGTTGAAACATAATTATTCTTTCTTCTTGCTGTGTTTCTAGACAACCATAATTAGGAACTATGATAATAGGTGCTCACATAGTTCTTTGCACTCACCATCAGGTATGTAACCAGTGGAAGCAGAATGATATGTCATGTTTCCATACATATGATTTGAAATATTTTCTTATTAAAATTTGAGCAAGAATTTTTTTTCACTTGAATGATTATAACAAATAACAAAATGATGATAAACTATGCTCATATTTTTTTCCTTGTCACAGATACAGAAAAACCCTTTATTTATTTATTTATTTATTTGTTTGTTTGTTTGTTTGTTTGATTGATTGATTTGTCAATCGCTTACAAGATAATAGGTATAAGGATAAACATAGTTATGAATACATGAAATGAAAACTTATAAGAAAAATAAAAGAAACAATAGGACAGGAATGGTAGGCACATTGGTGTACTTATGCACGCCCGCTACAGACCTCTTAGGAAAGGGGTGAGGTCAATAGTAGACAGTCTAAGATTGAAGTTTTTGGAGTTTGGGGAAAAAAACCACAGAGTCAGGTAGAGTATTACAGACATTGACTATTCTGTTGCTGAAGTTGTATTTCCTACAATCAAGTTTGGTGCGGTTAACCTTGAGTTTGTATCTATTGTGTGCTTTTGTATTGTTATGGTTGAAGCTGAAGTATTCATTGACAGGTAGGACATTACAATGTATGATTTTATATACTATGCTTAGATCAGACCGAAGATGGCATAGTTCTAGGTTTTCTAGGTCTAGAATTTCAAGTCTGGTGGTATAAGGTATTCTGCAACAAATAGAGGTATGGAGAACTCTTCTTGTGAAATATTTCTGGACTTTCTCAACTGTGTTAATATCAGATATATGAAGTGGGTTCCTGACTTATGAGCTGTATTCAAGTATTGATCTAGCAAATGTTTTGTATGCCCTAGTTGTGTGATATTACCAGAGAAAAAGCTACACAGGATTAGGTTAACAACTCTTAATGCCTTTTTGGCTATGTAGTTACAGTGGGCTCTAGCAACCATTGGTGATTGGGTTTATGCCAATAGATGATACGAGATGAGTTCCACCAATGACTGTCTGGATTGCATTCTGTGAGGGCAGCAACACCATTGACCAGCCTTGTTGCAATAACACAGAAAAAGTAAGCAGTGCTTTTCAGTATTGACAACATCCTCTTGAGTAAAGGAGAAGATACAGTAATAACCACTGTGAGGAAGGGCCCTTCAAATGTTCCAGGTGGCAAAACACTGGTAAGCTGTGAGTTGCATTTGGCAGTTTTTCTCTCAATGTAATAACAGTCACAGAACAATTTTGCTTCCCGTATAACTTCAAGCCTTGTACGTTCCTCCCTCTTCTCTTGCAATTTATTTATTTATTTTTATTTGTCAATTGCTTGTAAGATAATAGGCATAAGTAAAAACATAGTTTTGAATACATGGATACATATAAGAAAAAAAATATAAAAGAAACAATAGGGCAAGGTAAGCACATTGGTGTGCTTATGTACGCCCCCTACAGACCTCTTAGGAAAGGGGTGAGGTCAATAGCAGACTGTCTAAGGTTAAAGTTTTGGGGGTTTGGGGAAAAAAAACCACAGAGTCAGGTAGAGTATTCCAGACATTGACCACTCTGTTGCTGAAGTTGTATTTCCTGCAATCAAGTTTGGTGTGATTAACCTTGAGTTTGTTTCTATTGTTTGCTCTAGTGTTCTTATGGTTGAAGCTGAAGTATTCATTGATTTTATACACTATACTTTGATTGGACCAAAGGCAGCATAGTTTTAGCTTTTCTAGGTTGAGAATTTCAAATCTGGTGGCATTAGGTATTCTGCAATGAGTAGAGGAGTGGAGAACTTTTCTTGTTGCCAGGCAATGCATCGTTAAACACTTTCTCTGGTATTGACACTTCCAACTCTAAAGGAATTAATCAAACTATAAACTTAAGAGTAGTTACAATGTTATTCATATGCCATTAATCTAACGAACAAAATGTCATGAAAGACTAAGTAGAAATTGTCATACAGCCCAAGATTGTTAATATAGTTCAGAACTATGTATGGAAGTTCACTAGATACTCCTGTTATTTATATAATCCACTCAGTATTGTGAAACACAAAAATTGGTTCACAACCTGCTTTGAATTTGGCTCATTACAAGATGCATAGACCTTATGAATAAAGGAGGAAATTACTATGTAGTATAAAACAGAAAAATAGTGGCCAATGCCAACAATTAAAGTTTTGATAACATTCAAATGAGCAAACAAGCAGAAATGTTTAAGGGCGACAGGTCATTATTATGGTCCAGGTTGTTTTAAAATGACCCTGAAGGTTTTAGATTCTGCATGTAGAAAGGCAGAGAGGGTGAGAGTGGGAGAGAGAGAGAGACTGCAGAGAGATTCCCAAGCATCTGATAAAGTGACAGTAGTGTATGCGCCTTTTAACAAAATGTGTTAGTTGGGAACCAACAAAATATATTAGTTAGTTGGCTACTAAACTCCTGATTTTTAAAAACACATTCACATGCAGCCAAGTTTATTTTCAAGTCAGGGATATACTGTGATACCTTATGTTTGCTCCTTAAGATAGTTCTTAGTGCATTGTTTAATATGGCTAAGTGGATTGTGTCCAGTCTACATTATTTCTGTACATTTATTTATATCAGTAACTGCATATTAATTGCCTAATTAGTTTAAAATGAAAGTTGAAAAAAATAATCTGCTGTATTTATATAGACGATCTAAAAATTATTCCATTTTGTTTATGTGGCATTTCTACATTTCTTTATTATTCAATTTCAACATAGAAATAATTTATATAGGTACATCAACAATTTATATCTATGCCCCTAGTTTTGTGGTTGAATAGATAACACAGTTTAATCATTTGTTTTATAATTGCCATTCTATTTCTTAGTTTCCCAACAAGGGAAATGAGAATCATGGATATTTCCCTTAATGTTCACTAAACTCCATGACTAACTGAATCGAACTGTTAAAATAGTAATACAGAAGATAAGAAAAAGGACTGGAGACAACTACAAAATACAATGATCTGCAAACAGAAGTAGAAAGATTGTGGCAAAAGAAAGACAATAGCAATGGTAATAGGGGACTTGGGTGCAATCCCTAAACAACTGTGGTACTACTTGAACACCATCTGAATTGGCAAAATCATTATCAGTCAATTGCAAAAGGAAACTACATGGAACAGCTTTAAGTTCTAACTCCATCAAACAACATCTGCCTATTCCAAGTTCTCAGGAAGGACAATGAATGAAGAAAAATGCCAAATCCAGTCTAAACAGCTGGCTGACTGTGTGACCAAACATAACGAACAAAAAGATATGCTCCCATGTTGCAAAGGAAACTGTCAACCTCAAGCATAATCTTTATTATAATAATTTGAATACAAAGTATTGATGAATCTTTTAACTAAAGGCTACACACTTACTTGAGTTTAGCCATCTGTCTTTTTGAGTAGAAATATGGAAGTTTAAACATTGTGTCTCTCTCTTGAAGATTACAAACCTAATGATATATTCCCTCAAATATAGCTTTTTGCTTTTGGGATACTTTTTGTTCCATTTTATTAATTCATTTTTTGTAATTCACAATATACAATTAAAGTAAAATGTTTTGTAGTCTTGTATAATCAAAGAAGGAAAGGGGATAGGGAACATTCTGGAATTGCATAATTAATTTTGGATGATACGCACTCTCACTTCATTTCTCTCTTAACATTCAACATGGTAAAAGGAAGTAAAGAATTCAAAGACACACTTTTATTTGTCTTCTGGTAAACAAGTGATTTATAATTGATTATCATTAACAAAGCAGGTTTTTGAAAAGGCCCAACAAATTCTCACAATATTACAAATGTATTCAGTGGCCCAAGAAAGTTGGAGACTTTTGTTCTATCTAGCTTGGAAAATTGGTGTTCATTTTGTCCCAAACTAACTTTTTTTTTTAGGTTCAGCCGCTATAATATTTTTGGTTTTTCAAGAAACAGTGCATAGAAGTTGTAATGGTTAATTTGCTTTCATTCCAGAGAAATGTCATTTCTTCCAGAACAGATATGAATTTCAAGAAGCATAACACAGACTAACTGTTCTATCAGCATATACAGTACTATGTCCAAATTAAACTAGATTTTTGAATTCACCTGCACTAAATTATACAATAAAAATTCCTTTTGTATCCATGTTAGTTTATACCTACAGTTGTTTTACTTCCTAATAACAAAAAGGGCATGTAGTATTTTGATCTTTAGAAAACTCTAGCAAATATACAGATGTGCTACACAAGCTGATGGAAAAGATTTTTTTGCCTGGGGCTTTTCCCCTGCCTCTACATAAACTGTCAAGATCCCTGCAGGCATTTTTTCAAAGGCCAATGTTTTGTTTTACATGGGAAAATTTAGGCAAGCTGACAAACAACATCCTCAACACTGCAACTCTATTTATATTGCATAATATTACCTCATCCCCAACCAATCAGAGCCTGCTGTGCTTCAAGACCTCATCTCCTCACCTTTTGCTGTACCCATGATTGGAACAGCCCATTGTTGAAACAAGCACAGGGGAATACCAAAAAGAAAAGTACAGCTCAGCAATTACTCTTTGTTGGAGACAGAAAGATGAAGGTACGTAGTTGGACTAAAGCAAAAACAAGCAGGTTCATGCACACATTTCTTGTACTAACTCATCTAAAAAGAAAAAGAAGCAAAAAATGTGAAGATTATTAGAGACAAAATAAGTGCTCTTGTCTCCTAGCTCGGTCAGCCCAGCTTCACAGTTCCTTCAAATTGAGGACAAGGTGACCTTCTGTCTCCAGAGAGACATCTCAGAAAAACATCTGTAAGCTGCAATGTTAGCAGAAAAGTTTCTGAGACATTTGGAGGAGAAAAGTCGAGGCCCCTTTCAGCAATGGTGAACACAATAGGGGAGGAGCGAGTGGGAAACAAAATGCTAATCAACTATAAACTTGAAAATGTAAACTTCTTATTAAACAATCTAATTTGCACCCTTCTATTTTGACAGCTCAGGAAGAAACTTGGTAAATATGCACCTTCAATCTTATTACTGGATTTGTTCCTTAATATGTTTGAGTTGGATAATTGCTCTCCATTTGTTTCTGTATTTCTTTTGCAGTCTGAAAAGCTGAAACTGTGCAATAAGTTTTACTAATATCTGTGCACTTAAGTACACAAGGTTGATATTTCATTTTAATTTCCCCAAGATATTTGGGAATTTATTTATACTGTTATGACCTCAGCATTGCAGCAGCTTCAGCTAAATGCCACCTTTAGAAAGGTCTGTGCTTGACCTGGGTCCAGCAGTGGAAAGATGGGGAATTCATGGCAAAGGAAAAGAAAGGAAAGGCAACCACAATCCTTTTACTTGCCCTTCACTTTCCCAACACTAATAGAGAAGCAGCAACTAACCATTAGCTTTCTATCAGCATCACTTTAGAAGCGCATCAAAAGGAATCCCATAGAGACAATGGTTTTCCAAGAGATGTATTTTCCTCCTTCCTCAAAGACCACAGAAAAGCATATTGATCAAAGAAGCCAATGGTTGATTCACAGTAGATATGATTGGCAGGCCCCAATTCTCTCTCATTGAAAGGAAGAGGAGCACAGAGATATGTAAATAAGCAGAAGTGATTATTTTGGAAGCTTGAAGTAGAAGGCATGGGAAAAAGCAGTCTACAAAAAGTTTTAAAATTGTGGTTTAGAATTGTATCTTTAAAAACTCAGTTCCTCAGCTTTAATGCCTGCGGGGCATGTACTTAATCTGTGTTTGGAACTTCTGTACCCACTAAATTTGTCTTATGCAAACTAGTTGAAATTTAATATGATTGTTTTTTGACAAGGACTTACTAAAATTAACATTTTTCTTCATAGAAAAATGAAGAAAAAATTTTCTTTCTTAAAAAATTCCTAAAGGATTTCAATATTTGAATGTGAAAGTATAGCTTTCTCTGTTCGCAGATGGACAAATGGGTAAGATTTCAAATTAAACAAAATGTTAAAAAGTTATGATATTTATCTAGTTGGTTATCAAGCACATCTAAATTATATTAAAGTAACCAAGATATCTTTACAATCCCCAGGCGTGTAACAATTTTTGAGCACCCTTAAATGTTTTGAAATTGAAATTTGGAAAAATTGATATGCTCTAAGTAGTATATTCCATCCACCAAAAAAACCCCAAAACCCTGGATTAAGTTGTATCCTTAAATTCAAGCAAGACCATACCAATTTGCTAAATAATTAAGCAAATTTTTGAAGAACATCAGTGTTATTGAATCCAAAACATTGGAAGGCTTTTTTTTCAAAGTTTATACATGAGAATTGTCTGTATCAGTTCTGCTCAAGGCAAAACAGAGAATGTTATTAAATTATTTTTTAAAAGAAAAAAAATCAAGGCTGTGAACCTTTGTAAAGTATTAAATATTACATCCATTATAATGTACACTTGGTACACACATATTTTCATTTATTTAATGAACATTTATATTCTTCTCATAATAAGAATAGGTAAAAGCATACATTTAAAACAATGAAAATAAAAATATACAGTAATTTAATCATTGAGTATTTAAAGGACTGAGAGGAAGATAAAATGGCATGATAATAACAAGCACCCTTTGCTTGCAGAAGTGGAGCTTCATACACATGAATGCTTGCCTATCTCTCCCATGGCACGGTTTTTGGACACTTGCACTAGGACTCCAAAATCTTTCTTGCAGTTACTACTATTGAGCCAGGTATCACATATTCTGTACCTGTGCATTTGCTTCAGTGTAGAACTTTACTTTTCTCACCATTGGATTTAGGTTCTTGCATATATTGTGTTTTGGAGACATGAGGGGAAAGGAAATTGAAGTCTCAAACTAAGAAGAATTAAATTATTTGAGAAAGTGAGCAATGTTTATCAGATTTTGAAACAAATAGTATATCACTTTTAGGTCACCACAGACGACTGAGAGTCAGTTTTGTTAATAATGGCAATGTTGTTAGAATGAATTCAAGGTGGAGCTATCAAAATAAACCCTCATGCCTTTGAATTCAGAAACTGACGGTGGCTGAATGAACCCCCTTTTCTGTCCTATTTCCTCAGGCTTCTTTTTTCATCAACATTTCAGAAGTAATGTATGTAGAACATCCTTAACAACCACCCTGTTTAATGAACATTCAAATTTACAGCAGCACTAAATATATGAAATATATGGTACCTCAGGTAACCAGGACCTATGACATGTAGGGTTTTCTATATCTCTTATATTCTATACCTTTATATTAGTACTGTATAATCAGTAGCTTGAATCAACCAAGTAGCATAATGGCAATCAGTGCATCTCATGAAACATAGGTGCCATATGGACATGCTTAGACAAGCCCACCTCAACTGTGCCATTACATTCTGGACCACTCTACATTTCTGAATAGTTTTCAAGGCTAGTGCTATTGCAATAGGCAAGCTGTGAGGTGACAAGGGTGTGAGTGACTGCCTAGAGAGCCCTCTTATCCAAGAAGGAATGCAAATCTGCTCTTGATTATAGTTGCAGACATACCTGACCTTCATATAGCACCAAGGCATAATTTCTTTTATTATAATTGAATGAATAAATCATGACTAAGCTTGCAAAATACAGTACACTAAATATGATATGATATACAAACAATAATGTCCTCGTTCATTCATCATGGTAAACAAAAGCAAGCAAACTATATCATCTACTGAATCAAATTTCTATTTATTACTTAATACTTTGGTTTATATGCTGCTCAATTTCCAAAGATTCTGAATCTAAGAATCCCATACCTAAGCTAACAATTCTGAGTCTTAACAATCTCATAATTAGAATATAATAAATATAAATAAGATAACAATAACAAAGCTGTAATATGTTACTATTTTGGCAAGCAGAATCCACAAATGTTCCTTAATGCCTTTCTCAAGAATAATTGTTTCCAGTTGAAATCCATAGTGTAGTGCATATGCCTCAGTCTGATGGACAATATGCTAAATCAAAAACAAACAAACCAAATTAAGGCACAATGTGAACCCATCCAATATCTCCATTAGCTCGCTTTGGGTTGGTTTAACAAATTGCACCAAAGAGAGAAAGATGAAAGAGATGAACTCCAGTCCACATCAGCTTTGTTCCCTTCCATATGAAATGAGCAAATCAGGATGACTTTCAGTTTGCAGGGCTTTGGCGGCAGGCAAGAATCCGTGATCGTGCATGGTTTCTGCCTGGGCTCACTGCTGAAGCACCCCAAGCCAGCTGGCTTCGGGGCTAAGTCACCCCATAGAGGTGGTGAAGAGGGGGAAGACTCCAGCAGGGTTGAGGAAAGCTGCATATTTCCTCCTCAGCTGGCCAAACTCCCTTTCCCGAAGGCGATAAGAGCGGCGGTCAGAAATGGCCGCCTTAAAGAAGCACTCATCCGGAAAAGAAAGTGCAGGAGGAAGTTAAGAAGTAAAAGTTTTGGCTGACCAGGATAAGAAGCAACAACTGAGGTATCCTGGAATTTGAATTTTATAAAAGATACATTGCTCCCAAAGAAGATTCGGAAGCTGCGAATGAAAATGAAAAGGGAAAGTTTTTTTTTTCACTCTCCTTCCTTATGTTGACAGTGAAGAGACATGAATGAGAAATCAGAAAAACCTGCTTTGGCACCAACAGGTAATTAAACTGGAAAATTAAATGTCAAGGGGACAATAAAGATTTCTCAACACTTAAAAAACTATTTTTTGCTGTAAGTGGGAAGGGAGAGGAAAAGAATAAGAGCAGGATTTGGCAGGAGAAGGCTGCTTGGAATTTAAAAGACTCTAAAGTTAAATTGTAAAAGACTTCTAAAAGATACATCTTAACTGGAACTTTCCAATTAAATAGTAACCCCAGGAAGAGAAAGTGAAAAAAAAAGTGTTAAACGAAACAGTTTGTGTCTGTTTGGATTGTTTGGTGACTTTGGGACTTCTGGAAATTACATTTGAGTTAAAAAACAATTGGGTGGTTATTTAAATTTTTTTTTCTTTACAATGGCATCATTTGTGGATGAACTGAAAATGGAATTTAAAAAATATAAAGAAGAGGAACAAGAAGGGAAGGGCTCTCCATTTTTCACTTCTTAGAAATGGCAATTGGTACCTATGAGAAACTACAAGAAAAGACTGCGCAACAAGAAGACTGGGACAAAGAAGAAGCCATCTTTAATTAACAAGTAACTTTATCTGGGGAAGAAAGGGGAAAGAGGGAAAAGAGAATGGAGAATTTAAGACCTAAAAAAACAACCAAAAAAGGGAAAAATAAGGTGAAAAGTAGATATAATGTCAGAAAGCAACAGAAAAGGGGAACACAGAAGAGGGAAATGGAGGTAGAGAGACAAAGGGGTAAAGAGGGCAGAGTGAAGAAGCAAGGGAAGAAGGAAGGGAAGAGAAGCTACAAAAGTTTGGAACAAGATGTAAAAAAACAGGACTTATTCAGAGGTAATGGGTAAAAATTTAATTGAAAAAGAGATTCTGCAAAGGTACATAAGATTGTATTGCTATACTTGTATTAGAAATAATGTTAGAAAATTGGAACAACATATGATTAAAAAGTAGGATAAAATACTTAGTGTAATTAAGTGAAACTTTTTTGAACAAAAAAATGAAATGAAATAAATGAGAGAATTGAATTGAATTGAATTAGGAAGGCATGGGAACACTATAATTATGTTAAAAACACACAATGTTTTTAAAATATAAGCTGAAACAGGACAAAGGATATAAGTATAATGATCTAAATTGAGATGAAATAAATAAAATAGAATTAAGAGAGTTAAAAGAGGGGAGAAGCTATATAGAAAATGTAGAATGGTAATAAGATATGGAAGGGTATATAAAAATGAGCATGAACTTGAATTGGTGTCTGTACAAAGAAATGTAACCCAGGATCAGGCTTCTTTCAAAAAAAGATGTTTTATGTTTTTCATGTTCTGTGTTTTGTTTGTTTATATTTGTTTTTAAAAAATCAATAAAATTCTTGGAAAAAAAAAAGAAATAAGCAAATCAGAAAATACTTCCAAAATCATAATCAAATAACTCAAGGCAGCAGATTAAAGACATGTTGGAAGTAGCCCCAGAAATACATTAATTCAGTCATCTAGTAGCTGGTTCTCTCCAAAGTTTAAAACTCATGTCACACTGCACCAATGGATGGAAAGAGGATGTAAAATGGAGAGAAACACTTGCCATCCATTGGTTAACGTGATTCATCCGTTCTGTACTCACTGCCTCCGTTTTTCATCCTCTCTATCCGTCCAGCACCCGTCGACTGAGGTTCCATCCGCTCAAAAAGTTTTGAGCTGCTCAAAACTTTTTGAGCGGAAAATGTATCCAACGCGTCCATTCTGCATCCACAACGCAAATGGGGAACATGAGTTCTACATCCATCGTCATCCGTTACGCGTCCGCTATATCCGCTAGGCATCCACTGCGCCTCCACGCAACTCAAATCCACTCCAGGGGAAAACAGACACAGGGAGGAAGTGAAACGGACGCGGAATGGATGTGCAGCGTTAGTAGCACGGACAGAGAAAGGATGAAAGCAGATGCAGCTCGCAAAGAAACCATTTAAAATGGAAAAAATGTTCGCAGAGGGGACCTATCTTGGATATTAAGGATGCCTAGAGAATGCCTAGAGGATGCAAAAGGACACCTAGTGGAAAACCTATATTGCCTATAAAAAGGGGGAGGAACTCACCTGGATCTCACGTTCAGTCCAGCAGCCCTGCTGTGCAGACCTCTGCAGCCTTCATCTGGCTCTTACTGTTCCACAGCATCCATTGATGTCCACCATGGATCGTAACACAGTCCTTTTGGTAGCCACCATCATTCTGCAACAGTGCGAAGCCATCTACAGGCTCTTTCAACTGTTCTACGGGAAGAAAAGGAGGCAGCCAAGAAGTGTCTGGGTCCGAAGATGGATCAGGAGAAGGGCAGAGTACGGACTATACAACAAGCTGATGGTGGAGCTGAGGAATGAGGACCCTCGTGCATTCCAGAACTTCATGAGGATGCCTCCAGCCCTGTTTGATGAAGTTGTGGAGCAGCTGAGACCCAGGTTGATCAAGGCAAACACCAACTTACGGCCCAGCCTGGACCCTGGGCTCAAGGTGGCACTGACTCTGCACCACCTGGCCTCAGGGACCACCTACAGGGGCATGCAGTACAGCTGGAGGGTGCCACACAACACCATCAGCATTGTGGTCAGAGAAGTGGTGCAGGCCATCATCGAAGAATACATGGAGGAGCTCCTCCAGTGCCCCTCCACTGAAGAAGGCTGGAAGAAAGTTGCAGAGCAGTGGTATCAGAAGAGGAACTTCCCCCACACCGTTGGAGCCATAGATGGCAAGCACGTGGCCTGCAAAGCTCCAGCCAAGTCGGGGTCCACTTATTTCAATTACAAGGGCTTCTTCAGCATCATCCTCTTCACCATGGTCGATGCTGACTACAAGTTCATGTACATCGATGCATCAGGCAACGGCTCATCTTCAGATGCCCAGGTATACAATGCCTGCCACCTCAAGGAGGGGCTGGAACGCAACCTCATCATGGGCTTCCCAGATCCAGACCCCCTGCCCAACGACACGCAAGATGTGCCCTACTTCATCGTGGGGGATGATGCCTTCTCCCTCAGAACCTACCTCATAAAGCCCTACACTTCCAGATGCCTCACCTGTGAAGAGAGGATCTTCAATTACAGGCTGTCCAGGGCAAGGCGGGTGGTAGAGAACGCCTTTGGCATCCTGGCCAACAGGTTCCAGGTACTTCTCACCACCATGCAGCATCGCCCAGAGACCGTGAGGAGGATCGTGGAAGCTTGCTGCATCCTGCACAATCTCATGCGCACCCGCTACCCAGTGTTGCAGAACAGGCTCGTGGTCCTCCAACAAGGGAATGGGGACATGGAGCCTGGGGAATGGAGGCAAGGGTGAAACCTGATAGACACTAAGGATGTACAAGGCCCTAACAATAATAATAACAAGCTGTAAAAGCAAAATGACCCAAGTAAAGTGTCCCAAGCAAAGATAAAGTCAACAGGTAGCCACCCAGTCTCTGGCACTCTTCTCAGTCAGTCTGAGGCATTCCCATCTTCTCAGGGGTGAAGGGTCCAGGTGCTGTGGAGGTGGCTGCTGCTGGAGTGCTGCTCTGAGGTGCCACTGGGGTGCCTGGCCCTGAGAGGACAACAGGGGATGGTGTGTGGAGGAAGCTCTCAGAGAGTTGGCTCAGTCCCGTGATGTTGAGAGGCCCTTCCTCCATTATATGGGGTGTCAGTCCCAAGACCGATGACAGATGTTCTGAGGCCGGGCTTGGCTGTGGGGTGGAGGAAGGAGGAGTGGGGCTGTCTGGTCTGCAGGTGAGCGAGGTGAGGCATCGATGGCATCTGTGGTGTTGGTGGCATCTGTGGCGTCTGTGGCATCGGTGGTATCGGTAGCATCGGTGGCACCTGTGGTGTGTGATGTACCTGTGCCTGGACTGGGAAGGGCTGCCTGTGCTGCTGGAACTCCTGGTAGCCGTTGCCTTGGTAGGGGAGGGCCTGTGGAAAGCCTTGGAAGGGCAGTGACATCACCTGGGGTGGAGGAGCAGGCCTGGACTGGGTGGGAGCAGGTTCAGCTTAGTCTGGAGGATTGTGAAGAAGATCGGTGATCCTGTCCTTCACCACCTGGTACTGGGGTTCTGACATGTTCGTGAGGGTCTGGTTGACGTAGGTGAGGAAGGGCTTGCGGTTGGAGAATGGGGCGTCGGTGTGTACCAGCTGAGAGAGGAGATCTACGCTGGTCCTGATGGTGTCCCTGATCTCCAACAGGACAGTGTGGCTCTGCCCCTCCGGTCTGCCTCTCTGCCTTTCGGTGGAGGTGGAGCTGGGGGTGGATGCGGGTTGGGCTGTGGTGGAAGTGCCCTCTCCTTGCTCCCACTGCATCAGGGGGTCCTCCACGCACTCTGCCATGGGTAGTACAGCTGTCGGGGGTCTCCATCATGGCATGCTCCGCAGATACCTGCCTGGACACAGGAGCTGACTCTTGGCCAGAAGAGTACTGGCTCTCAGCAGGCTGCCTGAGAGAGAGGGTTGTGAGAGGTGCTGCTCCTCGGTGGCGGATCTCACCCTCCAAGAAGCTGCACTTGGCCATGACGTAGTTCTCTCTGTCCGTCAGCTTGACCGCGGCCTGGCCAGATTTCTTGAGGTGCAGCTTCCCGTACCAGGCGTGCATGTGCTTCCACCAGCCGAGGAAGCTACACTCCGAAGTGTAGCTCAGGCTCTCCGCCTTCTCTCTCCAAGCAGCCTGCTTCCTCTTGGTGTCTCGATAGAGCCTGTGTCCCTTCTGCCAAAGATATTCATTCTCCCTCAGCCACTCCAGCACCTCCTCCTCATGTTCCTCTTCAATTGTGTATTGCCTCCTCTCCCGTTCACGCATCTGCCTCTTCCTCCCTTTGGCAGGGCCATATGGCCCCTCATCAGAAGGGCTTTGAGGTTGTAGGGGCTGCTCCTCACACCACCAGCAGCAGCAGCAACAACAGTAGCAGCAAAAGCAGGACCAGCAGCAGCAGCAGGACCAGGAGCAGGACCAGGAGCACGAGCAGGACCAGCAGGA
>BLBF01000005.1:24111588-24150781 GCA_015471245.1 Laticauda colubrina
GACAAGGAAGACCAGGAGCACCAGCAGGACCAGCAGGACCAGGAGCATGAGGACAAGGAAGACCAGGAGCACCAGCAGGACCAGCAGGACCAGGAGCAGCGCCAGCAGAGTGAGCACCAGCAGGACCAGCAGGACCAGGAGCAGTGCCAGCAGAGTCAGCACCAGCAGAAGCACCAGCACCAGGAGCAGTGCCAGCAGAGTCAGCACCAGCAGAAGCACCACCAGCAGAAGCACCACCAGCAGAAGCAGCATCAGCAGAAGCAGCATCAGCAGAGTTAGCACCACCAGAAGCACCACCACCAGAAGCAGCATCAGCAGAAGCACCACCTCCAGAAGCAGCATCAGCAGAAGCCCCAGCGCCAGAAGAGCGAGCCCGGGCAGCAGAAGGCCCAGCAGAAGCAGAGTCAGGGCCAGGAGGTGGGAGGGTGGCCCTGTCCCTCTTGCCAGGACTGGCAGGAGATTGCAGAGGCTTCCTTTTCTTCCCCATGGTTGTTGGTTTGCTGGCTGGCTGGCTGGCAAGCTGTGTCTGGAAGCAGGTCTTTCCTCTGAATGGTGACCTGCTTGCGAGCTGCTTCCCTTTATATCTGTGGGGCTGACGCAATGCATCCTCCCCGCATGCGCAGTGAACGCTAGGCATCCACTAGGCATCCGCTAGGCTTCCGCTCTGCATCCCCTTGGCATCCGCTCTGCATCCGCTCTTTCCGTTCCGCGGCCGCTTTCCTGTGCTCCCCCGGAAGCCTTGCGGATGTGCCATCTGCTCCCATCCGCTTCCATCCGCTAGGCTTCCGTGGAGCATCTGCTTTCCATCTGCCCTACGTCCTCCCCCCGTCCGTTCCTTGCCGTGTTGTCTGCTCTGGTTATGCAAATTCGAGGCACTTTTGAGAGAGGATAACAACGGATGGAACATTTTGCTCATCTGCTGCGTCCTTTTTACAAAAATTTTGCATCTGTCGGCCAGTGTGACAGGGCCTTAAGGATAGCTGCACTCGCGGGCACAAGGCTACCATAGTTTTAATCTAGTCGAGCAAATGATTGGGGGCTGAAACAATCTCAACCTATTCTCAAACTAATATATGAACTATTGCAGATAAAGATATTTGTTGTGTGCTAACATGCACTCTTATTGCAACAGTATTCTTCATTGCAGAAGAATAATTATTGTCCATGATGGTTTTTATTTGTAATTCTGACAAGCCTCCATCAATACCAAGTGTTTAATAAATATGCAGTAGCCACAATGATATTGGAAGGAACTTGTGCCTTGAAATGTAGACTTGTTATATGCTGTTCTTATATTACTCTGCTGAAGTCTCTAGTATTCTCCTCTGGCTACTATGGTACCAATAATAAAAGCCAGCAATAAAAACAAAAGATTTGTTTGCATTTACAAGTTACATTGTGCCAAAGATATTCAATGTTTTATGCTTCATTTCCTCATAACATTAATAGACTTTACACTTTAGGTACAGCAGGTCATTCCATACAGTTCAAGATTTTGTAAACAGGTATTTTAAGAATGGAAGTGTTTTGTGCTTCTGTTTATACTGAGAAAATTGTACTTGGCTCAAGCTTCTTTATATTTTTCTGTATGCTCTATCCATTTACTATGCAACTATATAGAGAGTAATGGGTTGTGAAATGCAGTAGTAGAGTGATCATTAACAGTTCTAGAAAACTATTTATTCAGTTCCCTAATTGTGCCTTCCAAATGTGTTTGACAACAACTTGCATAAACTGTAGCCAATTCAGGAGATGTGATCCAGTACATATGGAATAAGAACAGGGCAGAGAAATCTGGTTTAATAGAATTTATAACTACATACTGTTAAAAGTGTATAGTTGCTTCAAATCAAAGACATTTGGTGATATCGATTATCTTGATAGATGGCTGGGGAGGAGCATAAATAAGCATTTGAAGTACAGTCTTCAAACTGTTGTTGCTATTTAGCTGAGATAATAGACCTAACATCTTTTTAAGGAATTGAAGTATAAACAAGCAGTTTCAAATGGCATAAGAGATGGGCAATCTTTGACAACATGTGTTAGACTACAGCTCTCATTACCCCAACCATGTGGTAAAAACCCATGGGAGTTTTCATCATCCTGCTGAAATGTTATATAATCCTGATTCAAAGAATTAAAACCAAATTGTAATTAGATAGGGATGCTATTGATTAAATATGATCAACTTTCATATTTGTTCATGATGGAGACAGCCCTGCCAACTCTCACGGTTCTGCCGTGAGTCTCACGATTTTTTGTCATTTCTCACGGTCTCACGACAAGGCTCCTCAATCTCACGCCAAATTTAAAACGCCTTTTTTTTTTCAAATTTGGGGGTCGGCTTATATGCGAGATCGGCTTATATGCGAGTATATATGGTAATCGTTTTTCTTCCTGCCTGTCCATCATTTTGAAAGGGGAGTAGGCCCTGGGAACTAGGCTAGGTTCCCAGTAGTCTTTGTAAGTTCAGCGTGGGAAAGCGATCGCAATTGTATAAACATGGCAAAAAGAGGTGGTGATCTTTCAATAGAAGAAAGAAAGCTGCATCTTCTTACAACAGGGAACACAAATAAAACATTTAAATAAACTGTTAATGACTTTCCTCGATGGAAAAGGGGTTTGTTTAATCTTGATTGGGGAAAAAATAGAATCTCACTATTTTTTATAGAATCTCCAGATTTTTTTTTCATGGGTCTCCAGATTTTCCTTGATCAGGGATTGGCAGGTCTGTTGAGATAATGATGATCTGTATTCCTCCTTTCTGCCACAGGGCTCTACATCTACAACAAACTACCAGTAGTATAAGTAATCTAGTTGGTTGTCTGCCGCCGATGCCCTTTACAAAGGACAAATGCCCTTTACAAATCTTCCCCATTTCCCTAACCCAAAGCTAAATCCTTTTTACATCAGTGATGGGGAAAAATGCAGGACAGGGAGAAAATAACAGCCAGCTGTATCATACAATACAGGAATTGAACAAGGCATAGCTGATCTAAGAAACTGATTACTACAAGCAGAAAAGTCCACCAAAGGGGGAAAGTGACAAAACATGAATCATTAATTATAGTTATAATCTCATGGGCATTCATTTTAAGCAATCTTATTTTTAATGTCCTGTTGGTTTCTGACAGTATAGAGCAACATGAGATATTCAACATAGTCAGAGTTACTGAGACCCTCTTGTGACTAACTGCTATTAGAGCAATCTTCCTTTTCTAATTCTAGTGATGTTGAACTTGAAGTAGCACTATAAAGTCTGCTAGGAAGATTAGGTGGGAAAGGGACCTTAGAATGCATTATTCTCTCCCACCACCACCAACTAACACACCAACATCCCAATTTTATCAATAAAAGTGTTAGTGTACTACCTTCAGCTCATTGGAAAAAGGAAAAAAAAGGATTTTTAGGATAATGTTTTACTTCTCTCCCCCCCCCCTGCCAATGGAACAAAAAGTACTTAGTATTTATATATTCCTACATCTGTGGTGCTTTATCAGAATATAAAGGACCAAACTTTACCTCACAAAAACATCTTTTAAAAACTGAACTGAAAATACTCCTCTGCTGCAATTATGGCCCACACACAGTTATACTATAATAAATAACTAAAAGCTGCCCACTCACTGAACTTGCTACCAATAAAAATCTTATGGCTGATGTTGTCTTCACCTTGCAATAACATTTATCACCTCTCCGGGCTCCATCAATCATATTAGACAATGCAACTGTATTTCCAAGACATCTTCAAAGTAGATGCTGCAAACTGACATTTAGATGGGTAATTCTTAACCATATTTTCCCTGCTCTCAGCACCATTTCATATAAATTTGAAATGAAAAGATGTTGACCATGCAGTGCCATTCAGGTCTAGCCTATCTCATTGACTTAAATAGAGTTGACTCCCAGATGAATAAATATAGGCTATAAAGATCTAACCTACCTCGTTGATTTCAATGGAGTTAATTCCTAGATAAGTAAATATAGGCTAAGCCTAAATAACGCATAAATTGATAGTTCATAATAGAAAAAGGAGGAAAGCTTTACTATTTTAAAAATATGAGTTTGTTTTTTATTTTATATATTAAGTTTACACAACTAGCAGAAGCCACTCTACTGAAGATGGTTGCAGAATTATTTGGGTGCAGTTTATAAATTGCAATATCTGTCATTTGTTCGCCTATTTACTGAGTACATGACACTAGGTTGGAAGCAAAAACAGAAATCATACTCTCCAAAGTGAAATAGTTTGGTTCACCCAGCACACAAAGTCAAAACCGACCAACCAAACAACACAGTAACATGTAATATAGTAATATGTGACATTTGTGTTTTTTGGGGAAAAAAATCTACCAAAGTAGCAATTTTATTTCAGAGGATCAATGTAAGAAAAATACAAATTTCAGCAATGTTCCCAACAAGAAAAAACAGCATTTTAGCTTAAATCAGCTCAAATGAAAACAAAAAAAAAAGTGTGGGGGGGGGGAGGGGGAAGCCTCTTTCTCACAGAATCCTTATCTAGCAAATTTGGCTTCTTTCCACATTCATGATTGAATCTCTCAGGAATTAAGAATGATAGTAATTCCAAATAACTTAAAATACTTTGGTAAACTCAAGGAGATTATGAATAATTTATAAAGGAAGATGGCAATGGCTAAAGGCCCTGTCACACTGCCCAATGGATGCAAAACATTAACAAGGGACAAGAAAAATGTTCCATCCGTTGTTATCCGCTCTCAAAAGGGGCAAAAATTTGCATAACCGGAGTGGATAACATGGAAAGGAATGGATGCAGGGAGGATGCAGGGCAGATGGAAAGTGGATGCGGAACGGAAGCCAAGCGGATGGAAGCGGATGAGAGTGGATGGCGCATCCGCTAGGCTTCCGGGGGACCTCAGCAAAGCGGACACAGAATGGATACAGCGGATGCAGAACGGACACCGAACGGATGAAGCAGATGCACAGTGGATGCACAGCGGAAGCCTAGCAGATGCCGAGCATTAATTGCGCATGCGGGGAGGATGCATTGCGTCAGCCCGCGGATATAACGGAAGCAGCTCGGAAGCAGGTTGCCATTCAGAGGAAAGACCTGCTGCCGGACGGATTGACTGCCTTGCCTGCCCTGCCTGCATGTCTGCCTGCCAGCCTTGCTGCCAGCCTCCCTGCCAATCTTGCTGGCTGCCTGCCTGCCAGCCTTGCTGCCAGCCAGTCTGCCTGCCAGCCTTGCTGCCTGCCTGCCTGCCAGCCTTGGTTCATGCCTGCCTGCCAGCCTTCCTGCCAGCCTTGGTGTCAGCCTTCCTGCCAGCCTTGGTGCCTGCCTGCCTGTCAGCCTGCCTGCCAGCCTACCTGCCAGCCTTGGTTCATGTCTGCCTGCCAGCCTTCCTGACAGCCTTGGTGCCTGCCTCCCTGCCAGCCTCCCTGCCAGCCTTGCTTCCTGCCAGCCTCCCTGCCAGCCAGCAAACCCACAACCATGCGGAAGCACAGCAAGCCTCAGCCATCTGCTGCCAGCCCTTGCAAGAGGGACAGGGCTACCATCCCGCCCCCTGGCCCTCACTCTGGTTCTGCTGGGGCTTCTGCAGCACGGGCTCGCTCTTCTGGGGCTGGGGCTTCTGCTGCTTCTGCTTTTGAAGGAGCTGATGACAAGCACTCCAGCAGCAGCCACCTCCACAGCACCTGCACCCTTCACCCCTGAGACTGAGCGACCAAGAGGAGTGCCAGAGACTCATTTTTGTTTTATAGCTTCTTGTTAATAAAGTCTATTTTTGATTCATAAATTTGCTTCATTTCTTTTTTTTAATAAAGTCTTGGTGGAAACTTTTAGAAATGGTTTAAGCCTTTGCATGCTTGTGGGATGGGTTAAGATAGCAGTGGAATGGGCAGGGATACCTGTGGGATGGGCAGGGATACCTGTGGGATGGGTAATAGCTGTGGGATAGATAAACCTCCAGTGCAAGCATAGTGGGACTGGATGGTCCACCCTCCCAGGTGCCACACCTATGGCCCTTTATTATCAATAATAATGTAATCATTCATCAACACATGTCAACACAAACACAACTCTTTATTAAATGCCCTGTTCATTGTAGGCCCACCCCACATACATGGCCCAATCTCATCAGTGTGATGAGACAGGCTGAAGGAAGCATCCATTAACCATCTACCATCCTGTCTTGCCACTCCACTGCTCCAGCTGGGGAGTTGCACCAGTGTCTCAGGAGGTTGTGCTGCTTCTTCCCTTCATGTGAAGCTCTGTTGGGGCCTTGTACATCCACAGTGTCTATCAGGTCAACATAAACACAACTTTTTATTAAATGCCCTGTTCATTGTAGGCCCACACAACATACATCCTTTCTCCGTCCATGCTACTAATGCTGCATGTCCATTCCACGTCCGTTTCGCTTCCTCCCTGTGTCCGTTTTCCGCTGGAGCGGATGTGAGTTGCACGGATGCTCAGCGGATGCCTAGCGGATATAGCGGATGCGTAACGGATGACGACGGATGTAGAACGGATGTTCCCCGTATGCGTAGTGGATGTGCAGCTCAAAACATTTTGAGCGAATGAAATGTCAGTAGACGGATGCTGGATGGATAGAGAGGATGAAAAACGGACCCAGTGAGTACAGAATGGAAACATCGCATTAACCAACGGATGGCAAGTGTTTCTCTCTGTTTTACATCCTCTTTGCATCCGTTGGTGCTGTGTGACAGGGGCTTTACTATGAGCCAGCAGTGTTCAGCAGCTGCCAAAAAAGCTCATGCAATCCTAAATTATATTAACAGAGGGATACAATCAAGATCAAGGGAAGTACTAATATCACTCTATAAAGCCATAGTAAGACCACACCTAGAGTATTGCATCCAGTTTTGTTCACCACATTATAAAAAAGATGTTGTGACTCTAGAAAAAGTATAGAGAAGAGCAACCAGGATGATTAGGGGACTGGAGGCTAAAACATACAACAAACATACAGGAACTGGGCTTGGCTAATCTAGTAAAGAGAAGGACCAGGGGAGACATGATAGCAGTCTTCCAATATTTGAGGGGCTGCCACAGGGAGGAAGGATTCAAGCTATTTTCTTAAGCTCCTGTAGGCCAGACAAGAAACAATAGATGGAAACTGAACGAGGAGAGATTTAACCTGGAAAGAAGGAGAAACTTTCTAACAGTGAGAATAATCAATCAATGGAACAGCTTGTCCTCGGAAGTTGTGGGAGCGCCATCACTTGAGATTTTCAAGAAGAGATTGGATTGCCATTTGTCAGAAATAGTGTAGGGTCTCCCACTTGGGCAGGGGGGTTGGACTAGATTACTTACAAGGTCCCTTCCAACTCTGATTACCTGTTATCTGATATCTTATATGTATCCATTTCATATATTCATAATACCTGTTATCTAATAATCACTTGACAAAATAAATAAATAAACAAAACATCCTTGAATTCGTATCTTCAAATAGCAATAAATGTTAAATAATCAGTATGATTGCATACCATCATATAAATTAGATAAATGATGTATGCAAGTGTGTGTTACATCTTCTGGCATCCTATAATGTGATCTAATAGATAATATTTGTGGTTTGCTTTTTAAAAGATTTATCAAATTTTACAGCTACATTGAATTAACTTCTTCATTTGAATCAATCGCCTATTTTCACAAAAGCTCCTGCAGATTTGTATTCCAGGCCACTAGACAATTTGGGGGGGGAAGTGAAATCTAACTTGCTTTCCAGAAACAGTCACAATAATCGTAAATGAACCCCAGGCAAAGGAGAAGGAAATCAATGGCCTGCCTGGCACAGGGAACATGTCATGCCCAAGAGGCATTGATTGTCTTGAGAGAGTAGTGAGAAGTTAAAGTCAAATTAAGAAATGTGGCAGAACAGAATTTGTTCCTGATTAGAAAGTAGCTTGGGATTGTAGCAGCAAGATAAACAAACTCCAGGCCATGTATAAAGAATTGTATCCAAAGTGCACACACACAAAAAAAAAACATGCTCACAACTTTATCCAAAGATACTGTACATTCCATGAGTACTATTGTTCGAAGAGAGACATAAGGAAAGACTAGGAAGAGAAACCAGGCAAGGAAAGGGCAGTTTTTATTCGGTCAGTGCCTTTTTCACTTGTTCGGAAGTATCCCTTTCCCTCTGAATGAATGGGAAAGGTTAGAAACTCTTGTTTTACACATAGATAGCAATAGGAGTCTTGACAGCATTATGGCAGCCAATGTTACCAAAATAAGGCATGTCAATTTAACAGACCAAATAGTACAACAATTTAAGCTAGAGAGCACCATCTTTGGCATGTTATTTCTTTTTTAAAAAAAATATTAAACAATTTTTCTTACATACAATATCATTTCCATTCATGACGCTTTTGTGACAGTATGCATACTTTTACATAAATCTTAACTATCTATACATTTGTCTGTATTGCTTAATCTATCTTTATCCCCTATATCTTTTACCTTATTGTCTTCTTCTCTATTCAACTTTATGTCTATTATTTAGCCAATCATACAGTCTAGTATTTTTCTGATCACATTTTCCTCTGGTGGCATGCTACCGTGTTTCTCACATAAGAAGGCTGGGCCTTATTTTTTTTTGACCCTCGAAAAAACGGCTAGGCCGTCTTTTCAGGGGTGACTTTATTCCCCCCCTTTGCATCCTCGTGTGGGCGAGCAGCAACAGCTTGGATCTTTACCTCAGAGTTGGTGGGACACTTCGTATTGTGCGACCTTCTTCCACCATTGCTTTCTCTTCTCCCTTGCTGCCACAGCATTTAGAGCAATGCCACGGCATTTGGCACAGTCATGCACAGCCAGCCAGGGCTCCTCCCTGCAACTGGAGCCCAGCGGAGACACTCAGCTTCAGGCGCTCCTGTCACCGCTTTACCTTTGCTTTCAAAGGTAAAGGCAATTATTTTAAAAACGACGCCCTACTACAACATAGCCTCTCCTGCCCGAGAGGGCAGCCCAACCCTACATGGGGAGGTGAATCTCCTGGGGCTGCAGCATAGGATCGCCCCTCTGGGAGAAGCGCCCAGTCGCCTTTCCTGCCTGGTACCAGACAGAGCATGAAGAGCTTCATCTGGGGTGCCCAGTGCAGCTGACAGGCGGGCCCTCCTTCCCGGTGCTGGAGCTCTTGCCAAGGCAGCGAGCACCTCCTCGCCAGACCCTCTGCTCATCCCGCCAGGGCCACGCCAGAGCCGTACGGGCTGGGCAGAGCCAGGAAAGCGAGCCACGGGTGCGTGCCTGCCTGCTAAGCAAAAGAGCCGGGCCGACCTGAGCTTGGCTTCCTTTCCAAGTCCCTCCAGCATGAACCTGAAGGAGCCACTGGGAGAGGCTGCCCGAGGCAGTGATAGCACCCACCTGTCCATGGACAGGGAGGTGAGATGATGGCAGTGCTGCTTCCCTGGCCAGCGGAGAGAGCCCGAAGCCAGCCGTCCTTTCCACCCCTCACCCATCCCATCCCTGTGCATCTTCAAATGTGCTGGCAGCTCCAAACACTGCAGCAGAACGGGCATCAGGCAGACACACTGACTTGGCGGAGCTCAGCTCGGAGGAGGACGAGTTGCCTTGCCTCCCTGTCCATGGATGGGTGGGTGCTATCACTGCCTCAAGTGGCCTCTCCCGGTGGCCCCTTCAGGTTCATGCTGGAGGAACTTGGGAAGGAAGCCAAGCTCAGGTCGGCCCGGCTCTTTTGCTTGGCAGGCACCCGCGGTTTGCTTTCCTGGCTCTGCCCAGCCCGTATGGCTCTGGCGTACAAGAGCTCCACTGCCGGCTGCGCTGGGCGCCCCAGGCAAAGCTCATCGCTCTCTGTCCAGCACCAGGCAGGGATGGCAGATGGGCACTTCTCCCAGGGGGGCGACCCTGCGCTGCGGCCCCGGGACATTCGCCTCCCCATGTGGGGTTGGGCTGCCCTCTCAGGCAGGGGAAGCTATGTTGTAGTAGGGCGTCATTTTTAAAATAATTGGCCTTACCTTCAAAAGCAAAGGGAAAGCAGCGACAGGAATGCCTGAAGCCGAGTGTCTCCACCGGGCTCCGGTTGCAGGGAGGAGCCCTGGGTGGCTGTGTGTGGCTGCGCCAAATGCCGCAGCATTGCTCTAAACGTTGCGGCAGCAAGGGGGAAAAGAAAGCAATGGTGGAGGAAGGTCTCATGATACGAAGTGCCCCACCAATGCCAAAGTCACGCAGGCAACACCAAAACTGGGTATGCAACAAAAGGACTTTCTAACAGCAAGCCCCCCCCCCCGCCATTCCCCTACATTTCACATGTTTAATATAGGCCTTAATTTGGGGGGAGGGGCTTAATTTGATTTTATGCTCATAAAACATGCTGGGTCTTCCTTTTAGGGGAGGACGTATTGTTGGAGAAACACGGTATCATTTTTCCAATTCTCTGCATAAGTTATTCTTGCTACCATTAATAAATGTAGCATTAAATATTCTGTTTTCTTATCATATCTAATAGAAAAGTATCTGGTCTTAATTCAGTTTGCTGTTTAATTAATTATTCTATCCATTTTTTGTCCTTATACAATATTTTCTCGCTATAGGGCATATCTACCATGCATGTTTCTTGCTTTGGTTTGCATTTCCACCATTCGGATGATCTGTTTGGGAAAATTTTTGCTTATCTAGTAGGTGGTAAGTGCCACCTGTCCAATTTTTTGTACAATTTTTTTCTATATGATGCAGACATCGTCAATTTATAATTCTTTCCCCACATTTTCCCCATTTCTCCAATTCCATCTGGTAGCCAAAATTTTTTGCCCAAACAATCATCATTTCTTTGACGCTCTCCTCTTCCACCTTATAATCCAACAAATAATTATACAATTTTTTAATCAATTTCTTCTCTGGACTTCATAGAATCTTATCTAATTGCGATAGTTCTCCATATATCCCATGTCTTATTGTATCTTTCTTGAATTTTGCTTGTATTTGTGTATACATCCACCACTCTAACACAGTTCCTTGATCTTTTAATTCTTGTTTCATTTTTTTATATCCCTTGCTCATTTAATATGTCCTTATACATCACTATCTTATTAAAGGCCCTGTCACACTGCCCAACGGATGCAAAACGGACACAACGGACGAGCAAAATGTTCCATCCATTGTTATCCGCTCTCAAAAGGGGCAAAAATTTGCATAACCGGAGCGGATAACACGGACGCAGGGAGGACACAGAGCGGATGGAAAGCGGATGCGGAATGGAAGCCCAGCGGATGGAAGCGGATGGGAGCGGATGGCACATCCATAGGGCTTCCGGGGGGGCTCAGCAAAGCGGATGCGGAACGGATACAGCGGATGCACAGCGGATGAAGCGGATGCAGAGCGGAAGCCTAGTGGATGCACAGCGAAAGCCTAACGGATGCCTGGCGTTAATTGCGCATGCGGGGGGGATGCATTGCGTAAGCCCCCCGGATATAAAGGGAAGCAGCTCGCACATGGCCAGCATTCGGAGGAAAGACCTGTTGCCGGATACATCGAGTCCTTGCCTGCCCTGCCTACATGCCTGCCTGCAAGCCTTGCTGCCAGCCTGCCTCCAAGCCTCCTGGCCAGCCTCCCTGCCAGCCTTGCTCTCTGCCTGCCTGCCAGCCTTGCTGCCAGCCTGCCTTCCAGCCTCCCTGCCAGCCAGTCTGCCTGCCAGCCTTGGTGCCTGCCTGCCTGCCTGCCTTCCTGCCAGGCTTCCTGCCACCCTTGGTGCCTGCCTGCCTGCCAGCCTTCGTACCTGTCATGGTGCCTGCCTGCCTGCCAGGCTTCCTGCCAGGCTTCCTGCCAGCCTTGGTGCCTGCCAGCCTCCCTGCCAGCCTCCCTGCCAGCCAGCAACCCCACAACCATGGGGAATAAGCGAAAGCCTCAGCAACCTGCCACCATCCCTGCCAAGAGGGACAGGGCAACCCTCCCGCCCCCTATCCCTTACTCTGCTTCTGCTGGGGCTTCTGCTGCTCGGGCTCGCTCTTCTGGTGCTGGAGCTTCTGCTGAAGCTGCTCCTGGCGGTGGTGCTTCTGCTGCTGCGAACTCTGCTGAAGCTGCTCCTGGTCCTGCTGGTCCTTCTGGTCCTGCTGGTCCTGCTCGTGCTCCTGGACTTGCTTGTACTGCTCGTACTGCTCATGCTCCTGGTCTTGCTCGTCCTGCTCGTGCTCCTGGTCCTGCTCATGCTCCTGGTCCTGCTCGTGCTCCTGGTCTTGCTGGCGCTGCTGGTGCTTACTCTGCTGATGCTGATCCTGGTCCTGCTGCTGGTGCTGGTGCTGCTGCTACTGATCCTGCTGCTGCTGCTGATGATGATGATGATGATCCTGCTGCTACTGCTGCTGCTGCTGCTGCTGCTGATTATGATCCTGCTGGTGATGATGATGATGATGATGATGATGATGATGATGATGATGATCCTGCTGGTGATGCTGCTGGTGGTGGTGTGGAGGAGCAGCCCCTACCACCTGGGAGCCCCTCTGATGAGGGCCCATCTGGTCCTGCCAAAGGGAGGAAGAGGCGTATGCAGGGACAGGAGAGGAGGCAATACTTCATTGAGGAGGAACACGAGGATGAGGTGCTGGAGTGGCTGAGAGAGAATGACTATCTGTGGCGGAAGGGACACTGGCTGTACAGGGACACCAAAAGGAAGCAGGCTGCTTGGAGAGAGAGGGCGGAGAGTATGGGTTACACTTTGGAGGTGCTCCTCGGCTGGTGGAAACATATGCACACCTGGTACGGGAAGCTGCACCTGAAGAAATCTGGCCAGGCCACGATTAAGCTGACGGACAGAGAGACCTACGTCATGGCCAGGTGCAGCTTCCTGGAGGGTGAGATCCGCCATCGAAGAGCACCAGGAGCCCCTCTCACAACCCTCTCTCTCCGGCAGCCTGCTGAGACCCAGTCCTCTTCCGGCCGAGAGTCAGTCCCTGTCTCCAGGCAGGTTTCTGTGGAGCGTGCCACGGCGGAGAACCCGCAGACAGGTATTGTAACCATGGTGGAGTGCGTGGAGGACTCCCTGGTGCGGTGGGAGAAAGGAGACATCGAGTCCACCACAGTCGTAGCCGCAACCACCACCCCCAGCTCCACCTCCGCAGAAAGGCAGAGAGCCAGACAGCAGGAGGGGCAGAGGCACACTGTCCACCTGGAGATCAGGGACACCATCCGCACCAGCATAGATCTCCTCTCTCAGCTGGTCCACACTGACTCCTCATCCTCCAACCGCAAGCCCTTCCTCAACTATGTCCACCAGACCCTCAGGAACATGGAGGAACCCCAGTACCAGATGGTGAAGGACCAGATCACTGAACTGCTTCACAACCCTCCAGATCCAGAGGAACCTGCTCCCACCCAGCCCAGGTCTGCTCCTCCACCCCAGGTGATGTCCTTCCCATTCCAAGGCTTCCCACAGCCCCTCACCTACCAGGGCTATGGCTACCAGGAGATCCAGCAGCACAGGCAGCAGCCCTTCCCAGTCCAGGCAAAGAGTCATCGGGTGACACCGTTGCCACCGGTTCCACTGATGCCACCGATGCCACCCACGCCAATGATATCACCGACGACAGCGATGCCACCCATGCCAGTCCTCACCCAGCTGCAGACCAGACAGCCCCACTACACTACTCCTTCCTCCCCCCCACAGCCAAGCCCGGCCTCAGTACATCTCTCATCAGTACTGGGGCTGACACCCCATGGCATGGAGGAAGGACCTCTCAGCATCACGGGTCTGAGCCAGCTATCCGAGAGCTTTCTCAACACACTGTCACCTGTTGTCCCCTCGGGGCCAGGCATCCCAGTGGGGCTTCAGACCAGCACTGCAGCAGCAACCACCTCCACAGCACCTGGACCCTTCACCCCTGAGACTGGGCACACCTCCGAGTGACCGTGAAAACTGCCAGAGACTGGGTGTGGACTTTATTTGGACACTTGACTTTGGGTCTTTTTCCTTTTACAGCTTGTTGTTCAATAAAGTTTATCTTTGATTCACACACTTGCTTCATTTCTTTTTTTTTAATAAAGTCTTGGTGGAAACTTTTAGAATTGGTTTAAGCCTTTGCATGCTTGTGGGATGGGTTAAGATAGCAGTGATACCTTTGGGATGGGTAATAGCTGTGGGATAGATAAACCTCCAGTGCAAGCATCGTGGGACTGTATGGTCCACCCTCCCAGGTGCCACACCTATGGCCCTTTTTTTATCAAAAACAATGTAAGGATGTCAACACAAACACAACTCTTTATTAAACGCCCTGTTCATTGTAGGCCCACCCAACATACATGGCCCAATCTTATCCATGTGATGAGACAGGCTGAAGGAAGCACCCATTAATCATCAATCATACTGTCTTGCCACTCCACTGCTCCAGCTGGGGAGTTGCACCAGTGTTTCAGGAGGCTGCGCTGCTTCTTCCCTTCACGTGAGGCTCTGTTGGGGCCTTGCACATCCTCAGTGTCTATCAGGTTTTGCCCTAGCCTCCATTCCCCAGGCTCCATGTCCCCATTGCCTTGCTGGAGGTCCATGAGCCTGTTCTGCAAGACTGGGTAGCGGGTGCGCATGAGATTGTGCAGGATGCAGCAAGCTTCCATGATCCTCCTCACGGTCTCTGGGCGATGCTGCATGGTGGTGAGAAGTACCTGGAACCTGTTGGCCAGGATGCCAAAGGCGTTCTCTACCACCTGCCTTGCCCTGGACAGCCTGTAGTTGAAGATCCTCTCTTCACGGGTGAGAAGTCTAGAAGTGTAGGGCTTCATGAGGTAGGTTCTGAGGGAGAAGGCGTCATCCCCCACGATGAAGTAGGGCACATCTTGAGTGTCATTGGGCAGGGGGTCTGGATCTGGGAAGCCCATGATGAGGTTGCCTTCCAGCCCCTCCTTGAGGTGACTGGCATTGTATACCTGGGCATCTGAAGATGAGCCGTTGCCTGAAGCATCGATGTACATGAACTTGTAGTCAGCATCGACCATGGTGAAGAGGATGATGCTGAAGAAGCCCTTGTAGTTGAAATAAGTGGATCCCGACTTGGGTGGTGCTTTGCAGGCCACGTGTTTGCCATCTATGGCTCCAATGGTGTGGGGGAAGTTCCACCTCTGATACCACTGCTCTGCAACTTTCTTCCAGCCTTCTTCAGTGGAGGGGCACTGGAGGAGCTCCTCCTTATATTCTTTGATGATGGCCTGCACCACTTCTCTGACCACAATGCTGATGGTGTTGTGTGGCACCCTCCAGCTGTACTGCATGCTCCTGTAGGTGGTCCCTGAGGCCAGGTGGCGCAGAGTGAGTGCCACCTTGAGCCCAGGTTCCAGGCTGGGCTGGAAGTTGGTGTTTGCCTTGGTCAACCTGGGTGTCAGCCGCTGCACAACTTCGTCAAACATGACTGGAGGCATCCTCATGAAGTTCTGGAATGCCCGAGTGTCTTCGTTCCTGAGCTCCACCATCAGCTTGTTGTACAGTCCATACTCTGCTCTTCTGGTGATCCATCTTCATACCCAGACGCTTCTTGGCTGCCTCTTTTTCTTCCCGTAGTAGAGTTCACAGAGCCTGTAGATGGCTTTGCACTGTTGCAGAAGGATGCTGGCTGCCAAAAGGACTGTGTTACGATCCACGGTGGACATGACTGGATGCTGTGGGAGAGCAAGAGTCAGATGAAGGCTGCAGAGGTCTGCACAGCTAGGCTGCTGGTCTGAAAGTGAGATGCAGGTGAGTTGCTCCCCCTTTTTATAGGCAGTATAGGTGTCCCTTTGCATCCTCTAGGCATCCTCTAGACATCCTTAATATCCGAGATAGGTCCCCTCTGCGAACGTTTTTTCCATTTTAAACGCTTTGTTTCCATGCTGCATCCATTCTGCATCCGTTCCGCATCCGTTCCGCTTCCTCCCTGCGTCCAAGCAGATGCGAGTTGCGCGGATGCGGAACGGATGCCTAACGGATATAGCGGATGTGTAACGGATGTAGAACGGATGCGTAGCGGATGCGTAGCGGATGCGTAGCGGATGCAGAACGGACGAATTGGATACATTTTCCACGCAAAAGTTTTGAGCAGCTCAAAATTTTCTGAGCGGATGAAACGTCAATAAACGAATGCTGGACGGATAGAGAGGAAGCAAAACGGAGGCAGTGAGTACATCGTGTTAACCAACGGATGGCAAGCTTTTTTGTCCGTTTTACATCCTCTTTGCATCCGTTGGTGCAGTGTGACAGGGGCTTAAGATTTAACACATTTGGATATATATTGATGCTTCCATAGTTGATAACCAGATCAGAATTTTGTCATAATGATTTCTTTTAATCTTTTCCCAAATTAATAACAATGCATTTCTTATTTGCTGTCTTTGGAAGTATCTATGTATCTTGTTTTTCTTTGGCATGTTATTTCTATTTGAGTACACAATTGGTACCTTAAGCCTTGCAGAGATTTCAAATGGTCATAGTGCATTTAAGCCATCTCCAAAATTTTCCGTCTTAGGGTTCAAAAACTAAAGATATAATTTTTATATTTTAACACAAAGTGTAATAAAGCAATGTAGCTCTGTCCCTTTTTGCTACCAATATCAATGCTGGCATATATAGTCCATGAAGGATGAAAAAAAGTAGTTTAGACCACCAAGCTGAAAAAGGTTTATATGTATATAAAATATGCAACATGCATCTGACTTCCTGGTTTCCATTTCTCCACGAAAAACTGCACGGTTATTTAATCTGGCTCAAAATCACTACATTACGGATATGGAAAGCTTTTCTAAATTCCTTTTCTAAATTCCTTTCATTAGGCAAAATCTGCAGATGAGAGATACACTGAGAAAACAAGAAAAAAATAGACCAAGTTAATCAGTCCCTTTTTTTATTTCTACCAGATGATACAGTAAAGGTTGTAATCTATTGGAAAGTTGTGCTGTATGCATTCCTCTGAAATTGTAGTTAAGAGCTATAGTACAGTAACATACCAGCCAGTAGACCTCGCTTTGTCCTTTCTATCCTGGTTAAGCCTGAGCAGAAGAGGAAGAAGACACATGGACAGAAAAAGATAACTGGAAAGAGGAGCTGTTCTGCAAGGCTTAAGGAGTACGGTGTTCAAAGATCCCATTCACACATCATGCTATGTCATAATGTGGTTTGGGTCATTTTGACTTAGTGTACTGTTTAGGTATACGAATTTATTATGAATTGTTTGTATCATGGTAAATTCACCAAGATGAGTTAGTTACATTGTCTTGGCATTTTCATGTTCATGCACTTCTGTGCATGAACATTGTGTATGCAAAGTCACTTTTTTCCAGACAAAGATAAATACCATGGCCTCATCTAATTAGAAGTCGGGTTCTGGAGCATTTAACAAGGACCTTTTGACCTGGGACAAAAGGGCCAATGGGCATTTTGTGGATTTCTTGCCAGTGACATTTGTTGCATGTCCCCAACCAAGTCCACAGTCATGAACAACATTACCTTTCTTTTGAAAGACTATCTGTGCCTATTACTCATTCAATTAAAAAAGGCAATAACTGTAGATAAGGTTCTAAGTACAAACATTACATGGTTTGATTAAAACCTTCATCCTGTCAAAGGGAGTTGTGTTTTATTTCTTAATTTCCATCCCTCAGCAGCCTCAGCTAATGTGCCCTGTTGTGAAAACTAGAGGGATGTGGGAAATGGTAATACAGCAACATGTGGAGAATCACAATTTGCCTACCACTGTATCCTCAATCGTTTAAAGTTAGAAAAACATGCAAACTGAATTTGACACACTTTCTTTCTTGTTTCACAACACTGAGCCTTTTTATTTGTTATTTATAGTGTTACCAGAACAGGCTGCCAACCCTATTTTGCCACCTAGCCCTATGATGCTGGCTTGTTTCCTCCCCAGGCTGTGATTTATGCAGCCTAATCCCACTATTTTCTATACTGAAAACACTTGCCAGATGCAAAACATAGAGAAAAGCCAAGAGAGGCATGAAAATGCATCATTATGTTGCCAGCTTCTTCTATTACAGCAACAAAGGCTGACAGCTGCTTAGGATTCCTAGGGTGGAAAGATTCTAAATGCAGACAGGAGTCCTTCTGTCCCATTACAGCACTAGTCAACTGAACCTGCGTGTAAACTCAGTCAAAGCATTTCTGCCCTTTTAGCAAGCATGAGGACAGTTGGTAAGGAAGGACTAAGGAGTGTCTTATGTGGGCTACAAGGATAAGTTATTTCTTTTTTCTTTAATATATAAGGTTTTTATGCACTTATTTTTTTTTGTTTTTTTTAGTTTGTACCAGTTTATTTATCTTTACAATTGTAAACTTTTATTTATTTATATTTTTTAAAAATTCCCTCTCACCCTTATGAGTGCACTGCAAAGAGGACAGAGAGCTGGACAGAGAGCTCTGATGTCATTCCTGGGATCAATTGGATCCATTCTCCCAGTTTAGGAGTCACAGCTCTAAGGCACAGTGTCCCACTACTGGAACCACTTTGGCTTTTACTTTCCAAGGCCCTGGTACTTCTCCAGTTTCTTATGCTTCTTGTTCCTGATGTTGCTGTTACTTGACATCATTATGTCTATTACCACCACTGTCTTCTTGACCTTTTCTACTGCCACAATGTCTGGTTGATTGGCCACTACTTTCCTGTCTTTCTGGATGTGGAAATCCCACAAGATCTTAGCATTTTTAATTCTCAACAATCTTTTGTGGGGATCTTCCATCTAGACTTGTGATGGCGAACCTATGGCATGCAGAGCCACAGGTGGCATGCAGAGCCATTTGTGCCAGCACGCAAGCCACAAACTTACCTCACTGTGCATGCACGCACCTCACAGCTGATTTTCAGCCCATTTAATGCCTTTTTCGGCCTCCCAGAGGCTTCAGGAAGGCCTCTGCAGGTTTTACAGGCCGAAAAATAGGCCCATTTCATCACTTCCTGTATTTCCGGAAAAACCAGAAGTGATGAAATGGGTCCATGCAAATGGGCCAATGCAAAGCCTATAGAGGCCTTCCTCAAGCCCCTGGGAGGCCAAAAAATACCTCAAACGAGCTGAAAATCAGCTGTGAGGCACAATGCAGGTAAGGGGGCATGGGGGGATTGCATGCACATGCGCATGAGCAGGGGGCATGGGGGTGCACACACATTGCCTTTTGGGTGCTGGCATGTGAGCACACAAGCATGCACACAATTTTTGGCACAGGAGCCCAAAAAGATTAGCCACCACTGATCTATAGACTTAGGAAGGAATAGACTTAGGAACCCAGAGGTGTTAAACTCATGTTGTCACAGTGGCATCATGTAATGAATCAGGACTTTTTTCCCCTTTGCTAAATCAGGCATGGGCATGACCAGCATGTGACACATCTGGCCCGTGGGCCATGAGTTTGACAGCCCTGGTCTACCCTATATTTAGTAAAGATACTCCTGAACTGTCTGCTACTTGGTTGTGCCTCTTAGTGTAGGCTGTTCCTGTCTGCATCTAAAATTTTACAAATTTTACAAGTATGGTTTCTTTCATGGTGTGGAGACAGCATGGTCTTCTTAACTTGGTCCTCAACACCAGTAAGACCAAGGAGCTTATAGTGGACTATAGAAGGAACAGATCAGACATCCAGCCCTTGCTTATCAATGGAGACCAAGTTGAGCAAGTGGCCAGTTTTAAGTTTCTGGGTGTTACTATAAAAGAGTACCTGACCTGGAGTGCTCACATTGTAGCACTGGTCAAAAGGGCCCAGCAATGATTATACTACCTTGAGACTTCTCAGAAAACAACAACTGAATGAAAAACTGCTGGTGACCTTGTACCGCTGCACCACAGGGAGTATCTTAACTTACTGCACCTCTTTTTGGTTTGCCAATTAAAGTGGCAATTAGGACAGCACTTCAGGGGGTTAACATCATTGCCCAGAAGATCTTTGGTTCCCCTCCCCCCTCTTTGGAAGAGCTTTATAGTTCCTTCTGCCTTACAAAAGTTCAAAACTTTCTCAAAGATCCATCTCATCCTGGGCACCCTTTTTTTGAACTATTACCATTTGGTAGACAGTACAGGACAATAAAAACAAGGACAAATTGGCTTCTATCCCAGAGCAGTAACTATTTTGAATTCTACTGTATAGTGCAATATTAATGAAATATCAGTTTTCAATTCAATTGCATAGAATGCGAAGGATGTGTGTTTGTGTTTATTTTCATGGTCATGATGTGCACTGAAGATGGTGTTTTATTTCATTGTACGAGGTGCAGTGACAATAAGCTAAGCTAAACTAAACTAAAACTAAACTAAACTAAACCAAACTAAACCAAATAAAAGTTACATCCCTGCCAGTATGTGTTGGACTGTCTCTGTGGCCTCTCTACCTAGTCCGCACCTTAAGTCCTGTCTAGTGTGGTAGGCCCTGCTTCTATGGACCTAGTGCTTACTGCTTGTTCTTATTTTGCTATTATTGGTGCCTCAGTTGTCTCTTTTCATTCAGCTATTTCCAGCCACTGAATTGGTAGGATTTCCCAAGATCTGTTACCTTTGTTGTCTGTCGATGGTACATCCCATGCAGGGTCTTGTTTTGTCATGGCATTTCCTCTGTTTGATCTTCCTCCCTTACCTGCTGCTGCCTCAGGCATTCTCTCAGCAGCTCATCTTTATATAGATATGATCCTGTTTTCTGTCTTAATACCACAAAGAGCATTCCTGACTCCCCTGTTGTGCCTTTTTCCTGAAAGATGTCACTTGCAGCCATTCATGGTCATATGTATCCTGAAGTACTTTTACTAAATCTACTCCAAACCATTGCTTAGTTCTCTTATGCAGAATGGATAGATTTTTGATAGACTGCAGCAAATGAAGAATAATGGGAAAATGATTATGCCTTATAAAAAGAGCATCAGCAAGTCTGCAGCATCCTACTGAGAACCATTATCGGACTTTGTAATTTTTGACAGCATTAGAGGATATATACATGCAGAATTTTTCATATTCTATAGATGACCTTCTGATTCTCAGATAGCAAGGTTAAAGCAAGAATGCAGTCTTGAAGCTTTGAGGGTGTGTATGAAGTATCTAAAGTACCTGCATCTTCCCAGTCCTGCACTATCAAAATGTGGTAGAAAACATCTATATGCAGACAAAACAATTCTCATCAAGATTCATTCGTAAATGAAGAGTAAATGTGCCTAATACTGCTTAACCTGCATTAACCTTGCTAAAATAGTTCAAAGTATGAAAAAAATGAACCTGAAATTTTAGCTCATCATCATTATGCTATCAATCACTCTCCAATAACTCTCAGTCCATCCAAGGAGAAAAAAGTATAAATTCTGCTCCCCAATTGCAAAAAAGTAGCCCAGTCTTGGACTAGAACTAATATCATGGCTTCTGCATAATTGTACTGTATACCAAGCAGATCATCCTGTGTAGATGGGGAAATAGTATTCTCTACAAAACATTAATTAGCATTGTACCTCCTCCAGCAAAGGTGCAATGAATTTAATCTTTGATGACTTTTTTTTTACAGCAAGCACTGTCATATCTGGAAGTGTTCTTCATATTTGACTTTGATTCTCATCAATTCTGGGCTATGCATGTGGCAAGGAAATGAAGAAATTTTATTCTGAATTCCTGGAAACATCTACGCCAAATTAGCGGGGTATCTTAGAATGGGTATCTTGTAAGAATAGTGGAATTAACTCTGGTTCAAGAAGCAAAAACATTCACTTTTCACTTTGAACTAACTTCATACTCCAATATCTGTTCTATTACTTTTTCCCAAATCCTTTGTCTTCGCCTGGCACCTTTGGTTCTACCGAGCTGTTGAGATGTTACATTAGTGACATCGCAACATTATGAAAAATGACTTTGAAAGTTCTACCTGACATTTGTGAGGCAGTCTGAGAGGAGAATGTTAAACTATGATTTCATAAAGGTAAAATAGGATTTCAGTGGTTTCGCTCAAATAATCTGAGAAGTCAAAGATGAAAGAAATTAACATCACTGAAATTTAGTGACTGTAGCTCCATGTTTAGAGAAACACCAGATGTGAAGTGTAATTACTTTTTTTAGACGCTGCTCATGTTTTACAAACCAGGACTGACACTTGAACAAAGAGCCTTTAAAAAAAAGCAAGCAGGAGCTAGACAAATAACAAGTGGTTTTGTTTTATTGCTGTTGTCTGTTCAGATATCCAGTTTATAAAGCAAAATGAACCAGAGGAACGGGATGGGTGAAAATTAGATGTGATCTCGCTCAAGAGAAAGGAAAAGGTGCCAGGATGTTTATGCCAGTTTTCTGCTTTGGGGAACTATGCCTACCATAAAATAAACAGCTGTGCCAGGTATGTAACAATTTGTTTTGCCTAGACAAATGTCAAATATTTTATTAAGGTAACCAAGATATGAAATTTGCTGTCTGTCCAATCTGCAGAATTAGCCTTAAGGCTAGGTTCCACTGGCCGATGGATGCAAAACATATGCAAAAAGGACATAGCGGACAAGCAAAATTTTGGGGGTGGCTCCATCCATTGTCATCTGCTCCAGAAAGTGGTGAAAATTTGCATAAACAGAATAGAAAAGAACGGACGTGGGTAGTATGTAGCGGGGATGTTAAACGGATGTTCATAGGAAGCCTAGCGGATGTATATTGGATGCAAACCTTTCACTGCGCATCCTTTCTATTTCTGTGCTACTAACACTGTGTAGAGGTTCTGTGTACCTTTTGTTTCCTCCCTCTTTCCATTTTCAGCTGCAATGGATGTGAGTTGTGAGGATGCCCAGAGGATGCAGAGAGGATACAGTGGACGTTTAACGGATGATAAACGGACATAGAACGTTTGTTGCTCGGATGTCACGGATTTACATCATACACAGGGAAAGTTCATCCGTTCACAAAGTTTTGTGCAGCTCAAAACTTCTTGGGCAGATGAAATCTCAGTGGATGGATGCTGGAGGGATAGAGCGTATGAAACACGTATGCAGTGAGTACACAACAGATGCATCGCGTTTTCCAACGGATGGCAAGCTTTTTTTCATGTTTTACATCCTCTTTGCATCCGTTGGTGCAGTGGGACATGGGCTTTACATATGGTACAGGAAAATGACCTTCAACAAGGCCAGAAACAAGTTGAGAAGAAAAAAAAGATTTGTTCTTAGACTGTAGTGCAAACTGACATAAACTGCAACAGAGAATAATCTTTTCACTGAGAATTTTTTCAATTAAAATGTTTGTATAAAATTACAGAAGAGTTATGTGCCCTGTAATGCACATTTGCAAAAAGTATAATGCATGCATGAGCGGAAAATATGTACCAGGTAGTCTCCACTTACGACCATCATTGAATTCAAAATTTCTGCTAGTAAGTGAGACATTTGTAAAATGAGTTTAACCTTATTTTTCAACTTTTCTTCCCACAGTTCTTAAGTGAATCACTGCAGTTGTTAAATGAATAATATGGTTGTTAAGTGGTTTCCCCTTGACTTTGCTTGTCAGAAGGTCACCAAAGGTGATCATACGACCCTGAGACACTGCAACCATCAAAAATATAAATCAGTTGCCAAACATCTGAATTTTGATCACATGACTATGGGGATGGTCATAAACAGTGGTGGTATTCAGCCACTTCATACCGGTTCAGGTGAACTGGTAGCAAGGATTTGGCATGGGTCGCCAAACCAGTAGTAACTTCTGGCTGGCCACGCCCCCAACCCAGTCGCCCAGTCACTGGTCACTTGTTTGCCCTGCCTGCCCGATGCCTGATTCTAGTTCACCCCGTCTGCCCAATGCTCACCCGCCTAGTAACTTCTTAAGGTATTTCTTTTTATTTTACCTCCTGACAATCAGCTGTTCCTACAAGGGATTTCCCTCACTTCTTACTGCTTCACCCAGGAGGCTTTCCTGAGGCCCAGGAAGGCAGAAGATGCAGCGAGGAGGAGCACAAAAAAAAAAAAACCCAGAGGCTCCTCTGAGGCCAGGAAGGCCCCAAAATGGAGCATGGAGGGGTGCTGTGCACTCCTCCTATGCTCTGTTTTTTTGCTTCCTGAACCCCAGGGGAGCCTTCTGGGCACAAAAACACTCCCCAGAGGCTCCACTGAGGCCAGGAAGGCCCCCAAAATGGGGTGGGGGTGGGGGAACGTCCTGCAAAAAGCCACACCCACCGAATCACATGGCCACAACCACCTAGCTATGCCCACTTAGCAATGCCCACAGAACTGGAAGTAAAAATTTTTGAATCCCACTACTGTTCATAAATCCATTTTTTCAGTTCCTTTGAATGTTGAATATTTGAATGTTGGATGCTGCAATACTTGGATGCAATCCCAAACATCGGGAGCACCCTTTGCAAAATGCAGCTTTACTTGGAACAATTTATATCTTGTAAATGATACCTTTAACACTATCAAATAACATCTGCCTACTCCACATTCTTGGGAATGATTTCATAGGTCGATAAAATACCAAATCCAGTCTAAACGTCTGATGGACTGTGTGACCAACCATAATAATAATTTATTAAAGTTATATGCCACTTTGGGCAGCTTACAAACTAGGTATCATCTTCAGCAGAATTTAGTGAAAGTCAGTGTCAATGTTCTTCTGTTTATAACAATCAATTCTATGTGACACAAGCACTACATCAATTAAAAGCCAGGATCCATGAACATTGTGTGGCAGTCAAATGCCATGATCCCAAATACTTAATCTCTACCCACACCAACACCAAACAGCACCAGTTCAATTGGAGCAACACAAAAATCATCGGCCATACTACACCTGCCACATTTGTGAATTCATCGAAGCCTGGCATTCCTCAAGCAATTCCATCTTCAGACACATTGACCTACAACCAGCCTATGAACCCCACAGAACTGCACAGCCAACAAGATACAGCACTGACCCTCAACAACCCACACAACTCCCCCACATCAGCAGTTCACCTTCCAATCACACTGACCTGATGTAACTTCCCTATCACAAGACTCATCACAAGATTCTCACTGATGACTCACACCTGACACATCACAAGACCCTCACTTGATATACCCATATCTGAAGCCCTTAAAAACAGAAGAACACTGGTATCCCCTAAACTCTGCTGAAGATGTCACTTAGCCTGGTAATGAAATGTTCAGAAACCAACCCTGAAGCTCGAAGAATGAACCTTCACCCTCATCCTACACACAAGCTACAGATATTTTCCATGATTGCAAAGCTTATAAACTGTTTAAAATATTGTATATGTATATACTGTATACACACAACAACAACAAAATATCAGATTCTATTATTTAGATTAGGGGTGTCAAACTGGTGGCTCACAGGCCAAATGCATCATACACAGATCATGTTCACCCTGGCTCTGCAATGGCAAAAAAAATGAAATGATATGTCATGTGACATCACATGACATGATCGAGTTTGACATCTGTGATTTAGATAATACCTATATTGCAAATCAATTTGTCTTAATTAAGAAAGAGCTTTATCTCATAAAATGATTTATGCATGGGGGGAAATAATTATGAACCATCATCTCAGACAAGATGCAGTGATTAATGACAAGCTATCCTGAACAAAACATTGTTAAGTCCTAAGATATAATTTCATATATAACCCCAAGTCTTGTAAGTTATATACTGTATTATGACCTAAGGCAATATGTGAACCAATCATAAGTCAGAAATAATAGTTCTAGTTCAGTGTTCAGGAAAGAGCCATGGTGGCATAGTGGTTAGAATGCAGTACTGCGGGCTACTTCTGCTGACTAATGACTTCCATCAGTTCGGCAATTTGATTCTCACCGGCTTAAGGTTGACTCACCCATCTAGCCTTCCAAGGTCGGTAAAATGAGGATCCAGATTGCTGAGTCAATATGCTAACTCTGTAAACTGCTTAGTGAGGACTATAAAGTACTATGAAGCAGTATATATAAAGTACTATGAAGCAGTATAACCAATTCATTACCCTCCACTTAAAGTCAAACAACCTACTCTCCAAAAAACAATTTGGTGTCAGGAAAAAATTGTCCTGCAACCTACAATTCCTACACTGCAAAAACATATGGACTACTCTACTCGACCAGAACTATTATTTCTGACTTATGATTGGTTCACATATTGCCTTAGGTCATAATACAGTATATAACTTACAAGACTTGGGGTTATATATGAAATTATATCTTAGGACTTAACAATGTTTTGTTCAGGATAGCTTGTCATTAATCACTGCATCTTGTCTGAGATGATGGTTCATAATTATTTCCCCCCATGCATAAATCATTTTATGAGATAAAGCTCTTTCTTAATTAAGACAAATTGATTTGCAATATAGGTATTATCTTGCAATAGATGCAATTTACATAGACTTCTCCAAAGCCTTTGATTTAGTGGTATATGACAAATTACTGTTAAAACTAAACTCTTATGGCATTTCCAGATCCCTTCACAAGTGGATTACTGCATTCCTGTCAAACAGGCAACAAATAGTAAAAATAGGGAGCGCTTTATCAAACCCTGTTCCAGTTAACAGCAGTGTCCCCCGAGGCAGTGTTCTAGGACCCACTTTCTTTATACTCTATATAAATGACCTTTGCAATCACCTTATAAGCAACCGCGTCCTCTTTGCAGATGATGTAAAGCTATTCAACACCACCGATAATGCTACTGTTCTTCAAGTGACCTTGATTATGTCAAACATAATCTGAATGGTCAAACATTTGGCATCTCAACCAACAAAGGCTATGTCCTACATGTTGGTAAAAAAAATCAGTACACCAAATACAAACTAGGTGGATATGACCTCGTTGATGACCCTCACCCTGTCAAGGACCTAGGAGTACTCATATCTAATGAACTAAGCACCAGAGCTCACTGTAACAGCATTGCCAAAAAGGCATTAAGAGTTGTAAATCTAATTTTACAAAGCTTCTCCTCTGGAAATATTGAATTGCTAACTAGGGCATACACAACTTTTGCTAGACCAATATTTGAATACACCTCATCTGTCTGGAATCCGCACTGTATATCGGACATTAATACAATTGAGTGAGTCTAGAAGGATTTCATGAGAAATACTTACACTCCTCTGCTCTGCTATTACATTCCTCTGCTCGCAACGGAATACCTATATCACCAGACTTGAAATTTTGGGCTTGGACAATCTTGAACTACACTGCCTACGGTTGGACTTAAGCATAGTACACAAAATTATCTGCTACAATGTCCTACCAGTCAATGACTACTTCAGCTTCAACTGCAACAATACAAGAGCACACAACAGATACAAACTCAATGTTAACTGCTCCAAACTTGATTGCAGAAAGTACAACTTCAGCAACAGAGTGGTCAATGCCTGGAATGCACTACCTGACTCTGTAGTTACATCCTCTAACCTCCACTCCTTTAACCTCAAGCTATCTACTATTGACCTCACCCCATTCCTAAGTGGTCTGTAAGGGGCATGGCATAAGTGCACCATCGTGCCTCCTGTCCCTGTCCTAATGTCCCCATTTAATCATACCTATTTTCTGTATTCTTACTCATGTTTATTATATTATACCTATTATCTTGTAAGCAATTGACAAATCAAATAAATAAATAAATAAATAATATATAAATCTAAATGCTAAATTATAAGTTAAACCATATATTATTCCTAAAATATAATCTTGTTCATTCTTGGAAATCTGTAAATATAAATTAATCAACTGTGCTTCACTGCAATGGAAGGGTCTAATAAAAAACAAAAGCTTCTCTCCAAAAATATTAGCTCACTACTTTTGTGCTCCCAGATCTATATAATTATCTCACCTTCAACATGCACATTTGAATTTTCTTGTCGAATATAATTGAACCAGAAGATGGCAGTATTGTACTTTTAGAGAGCTCCAATCTCAACTTAAATGTATTTAAGTCTGCTTTTGTATCTCAGAATTCCTTTTATTGTTCTTTCTGTCGCCAATATGCAGATCCAAATGGTTAATTCATAAGATGATGATCGTTTTTTCACAGATAGGGAGTTCCTCATTAGTAGTCAGATTAAATGATATTGGTCTCTAGATTTGATCCTGAAAATTGCATGGCTGATTCCTTAAAAAAAATAAGAAATTAACCATTTGATTCCCCCCCCCCTCCAGTAAATTAAACTGAACTAAACTGAATGTAAAAGGCATTCAGACTATCCATGTATGCACCATGATCATTTAGAGTGGGGATCTCAGTCCTTAGAGGTTCAGGGAATTGAGAGAGAAGGCTGAGAGTCCAAAGCTAATTCTAGATAAATTAGAGATACTTAAGGACTTCTTCAAATTTCCATGAAAAGAGCTGTAGCTTTTTCTGGGCAATATAATTACAGATTTAATAGCAGATAATATGTTTTGAATACAAAAGAGCCCAAATTAAATTCATCATAAATTTTCATCTTTTGTTCAAAATATCCCATGCTCATATAATTCCTCAAAGAGTACACAAGATATTTTGGTGTAATGGATAACTCATGGAAAAGAATTACCTTTTATCTTTTTTCTACCTTTTTGTTAGTTTTATTGTAATTCCTTTGTTGTGAGGTACTCAGAATCAGGCAACATACAAATTTCATAATAAATAAATGAGAATTTCAAGTTGACAAAATGATAGTAAGGTGTTCTTCCACAAGGGCAGGCATTGCTTTGATTGAAAATTAATCTATCAAAGAAATGCTGATGTAACTCACCAGGAACCAAGCATACAGAAATAAACACAAAATGATGAGGTTAAAATAGATTTCAGGAATCATGGGTATGTTCTCAGTTAGGACAGGAAGTGCACCTTCTTTTTCTCTTCCAGTAACTCTTGTTTTTGTCAGATAGCATTCCCAGATGTCAACCCCATCCAGCTGTGAGAATATCAACCATGCTTATATCTAAATGAACCTGGATTGGACCAGTCCTTAGTTAAATGCCATTTTCTTTCCATATATTTAAATTACCCCAACAAGTAACCTTAATATACCTATTTCTCTATTTGATTTGTTTAATTTAAATTTAATACTTATCTAATATCCCCTCTAACCAATACAGATGGTTGTGTAGTATAGTGTGTAAAGCTCATTGGGGGGGGGGGGGTTTCCAATAATCCTTCCAAGTGAGCAGGGAAAAAGTACTTCATTAAAATAATTTTGCTTTCCAATGCAGGGGCTTGTATTCTGCCTTTTCCATTAATTCATTTGTAATAGTTATTCCTCTACAGAAAATAAATTACTACTCGTGGTTTGATTGTTTGTTTGTTTGTTTTTTAAAAAGAATGCTACATATTTAAAATGCTGCTGCAAGAGTAAATATCACCTCTGGCATATTTGTCCTGGAAGAAAATAGTGTGATTTGGAATACCTAATTGAAATGTGCTAGAGGAGATAAGGCTGGCTGCAGAGAATGACATTTAAAAGCAAGAGACACCAAACAAGACATGAAATATCACTGTTGCTGCCTCAAGCAGAAAGCCACTTTCACAAGGCTGAAGCCTTTTTGCCCAGCAGCTCTCCCTGTGCCAGAGTGTTTTGACAGGCAAGACCAGCAAATTAACCCTTTCCTTATCTCAGTGAAAAGGCTCGCTCTGGGAGAGTAAAGAACGAGTGGCTTCTGAGCTCAATCATTACCAGTCCCATCTCAGCAGTTTAAGTAAATAAAGCAAAATTTCTAACACTAACATAAGAGCAAGACAAAAAGAAAACCATTTGTTTATCAAATATATAAGCCCAAGAATGGGCCCAAAGAGGTTTACAAGACTTTACAGAAGAGCTCCAGCTTTGTCTTCCTGATGCACTCAAGGATGGTGCCAGCCTGATGTCTACAGAGAAACTGTTTCAGAGAATTGGTGATACCATGGAAAAGCAGCACTCCCCCGCTTCAGTTTCCTTTATTGCCCAATGACGAGACACTGCCTATGGTTTTACCTAAATGACATAAGAGGTTGGGCTCATCCAGGCTGATACTAACCTGTAAGGATTTTAGAGGTGAAAATTAGCTTTATAAATTGAATCCAGATGCTAATCAATGCAAGTTATCCTCACTCATTCAGCAATTGTTCAAAGATGTAATAGCACTGAATGAGAAATACTTATGACCAATTTTCAAATTTTGGCTGTCATAGCACCCCTGCAGTCATGTGGTTACGATTTGGGCACCTGGAGTCTGATTCACATTTAATTCCACAGTTAATAGGATTGTCATTTACACCTTCTCCTGCCAGCTTCTCAGAAGCAAACTCATTGGGGAAGCCAGAGGGAAAAGACACAAGTTGCTCTGGAAAGTCTCACCTGGCCTCCTTTCACTGCTGTCCTACTGAACCATCCACCCTGTGGCTTCCCTTTTCTCATGTCACACCATCAATGCTACTTTACTGCACTCTTGCCCCAATGTACCCCCCACCCCATGGATACACACACAACCTATGCTAGGTTTCCTGAGGTTTCCCCAGCTTCTCCAATCACCACATGGCACTCTCCTGCTCTTTAACTAGGATTCCTGATACTTCCCACTTGATAATCAGTGCATGTTGGGCTTACAACAATAACTGGGCTGCTGGGATTGCCACTGCTAAGCAATGAAATAATGAGGTATTGTATTTTGCAACCACATTGTTTAGTTATGTCAATCCCAATCCCAATTGCTATCATAATCCAAGTATAGATAATCCCAACAACAGGAACTAGTTAGTATTCTGGCTCTACAATATGAACTAACTCCATTTTCCAAGTGGTCTTTAAAGGCAGTCCATGTAATGTGCATTGAAGTAATCTAAAAGGGTATTTTAAGGTCAGAAATTACTGTAACAAAGTCTTCTTGGATTAGGTAAGGTCAGAATTGGTGTACCAGCCAAAAGTGGACAAAGATTTTACCAGCAATGATCCCCACCTGCTGTACCAATTAAAAGTACCCCCAAATCATGAATCTGTCCTTCAGGGGTAGTGGTTGCTATCCAACGACAATAGTGGTCTCAGCTAACAGACAGTACTCTTTAATGTCCAAAGGACTGAAGGGTTCACCTTTGGATTTTCCATCCATTCAAATTATGTTAGTTTTCAGGCACTGAGATAAGATATCACTAGATCCCCTCTGCACCCCACAGTGATAATGTAAGGTTTGGTATCACCCACATTACCATCATTTTCATTACATTGGGCACACATTTATTCTCAGTTAGAAATGGCAATCCACCTATTCTGGATTAAATGTCATCACAAGAGATACAATATTATCTTCCAAAGGAGAAATCCAAATCTAAAATTGCTCTGGCTGAATCTTTAATATTTTTTCTTGATCTGAATTTGGAACAGAGACAAATCTTCAGTCTATGGATATAATTGGTCACATTCAGTGATTTCAGTATAAAAAATAATCGTGTACTATGCAAGGTTTTGATATTATTTATAAGAAACAAACTCATTCTAAAATACAGCAATATCAAGCATTTCTAAAGCACTTAAAATTTATATGTTATTTCCATGACTTAAGTTCACACATTGTCTTTAGCCATGAGCACTTAAATATAGCTTAGTGAATGTTCATTACAATTGGCTATGCTTGCACTGCATGCTAAGAAATAAATGATAGTTTGCAAACTACAACACCAGTATGCACATAATATTCTAAGGGAAAAAACAAATATATTTTTTTTATAACAGTTCAGTTTTATGTTGTCCAAGTAAACATTTTAAGTCAAATTAATCCATGCATTGTACTGTAAATTAGAACTAAATATCTGAGAAGAGCAAAAACCAATGGATAATTATGACAGAATCTGTAATGATCGACTTCCTATAAAGCTCCTTTCCCATTTGAATTGGAATAGATATTGGAGCGCATTACATTTTTCCAGATTTTAATGATGGCATATGACCAAATTGCATCCATTGCCTTCCTTTCCACAAGATTTCCTAATCTTCTTTATCAAGTCAAGGTCAATGGAAAATGGGACAAGAGTTAGACTCTTCATAAACTGCTATCTAAATCAACCCACAATAAATGATTACCAAAGTATAATAAATTAATCAATCAATAAATATTTATTAATCAATAAAAATTAAATAAATCAATATAGCAAGATATTGTTAAGTAGTGATGTCAGAGAAATCTCTGGTGGATGGATAAGCCTTTCAGGAGTTCTCAACAAAAACTGTTTTAATATATTTACAGCAAAGTACTTCTTTTTTGAAATTATGAATCATATTGTCTAGTGCAGTTTTATGGCCCACCATGTCTCTAAACTGAGATAAGGTATTGAAATTGGAAGTGACCTCTGCATATCCAACTATTAATGCATAACAAATTATACCAGTACAAAAAATTTATTGAAATATAGGTTAATTTTGCTCAATTGTCCATCAAGTTCACCTGAGGAGTAATGATGACCAACATCCTTTTGTACAGTATCTTTCTTGATTGGAATTTGTTTGGAGCAATGAACTGGTGAGGGGGAAAATGCTTAAGGAGGAAGAGGAGGAGGAGGAAAAAGATTCATTTCATGTTCTAACCATGAGCCAGATCAATATAAAAACAATGTTTTATTGTTAACAATAAAAGAAGCAACGATTGACACAGATGGACTCTGTCGCTTGAGAAACTTTTACAGACTGGCAAACAGGCTGGGCCTTGCTACACAGCCAGCAATTCTACTCTACCATATAATTAGCAACATTACACAGCTGTGCCTGCAAAAGAAATTAATGCAAAAAGAGACATTTGTGGCCCTTGCTCATCCACCCATGACGCCAACTGAAGGGTTGCTACCAGCTCCTTCTTGCCATTATAAAACAAAGGGAGAACCTCTCTATTGCTGTATGAGAGAACAATGGTGTTCTTAATGATGGAGGAAAGCACTGCATCCCTTCTTCAGGACCAAACCAGTTGATTCATTTCTGGCTATCAGAAGCAGAACAGGTCTGAGCCTATATGGGAAAAAAGCCAAATCAAAGCCCTTGACGTTGATTTGAAGGAGGCAGCCATGCGAATTCTGTTGACCTAACAGTAACTCTATAGTCCCTAAATTCTAACTTGGGAATTATAGGAGCAGAACCAACACTACAAGCAATATCTACTGAGAGACAACTGGCCCCTTTCCAAGGAACCATGGCTAGCCTGAGCAATCCCAATTCAAAGTAAGACTGCAGAAGACAATCCCCCCCCCCCAATCTTTGAATTATTATATATTTGTAATATTTTCCAACTAAGAGCTCTTAGTTGCTATGGATCGGTGTGGTTTTGACAACTTCCATCTATTATTTCCACTGTCAGTCTCATGAAACAATTTAGAGCAACATCCAACCATTGCTACATGATATAAAGCTTTTCTGCATTAGTGACATCATTTTAAGCTGTGGATTATTTTCACTAGTGATGATTTTTCTATCAGTGTCTGCTGTGTGGAACAGCTTTTTCCCTGAGATTCAGAGGAAGCACACTCTGCTAGCCTTCCAGAGAGCTTTGAAACTTGGCTTTTTCATAAGCATTAGGACCAGAATGTCAGTTGAGTCCAGTATATATGTTTTAGGCTGTATAACTGGATAAGTGTGCTTCAAGCCTGGCATATTGTAGTCCTGTTGCATTGTAAATATTCTGGATGCGAAAATGTTCTGATCAATAAGGATCCAAACGCTCACTGAAAACCATCTTCCAACTTCCTCTATCACCAGTACTATCCCCCAGATGGCTCAGCCTGACTCCTCCAGCAATGGATTGCTTGACATTAGAAAGGAACAAAGCAGCTGCTTTAAGTTTCGTGTTCCTCTTTGCCAAAGCAAAGACAATGACCCAAAAGGGACGATGATGGGGGCTCTCCATAAATGGATGTGGCAACTGTCACTATCATCTCAGAACAGCTTTTCACAACGTTGAGCCTAATTCATGGGATCCTGTATGAATTGTGGTTGATAAAGAGCTTGGCATTCCTGCAGCATACATGATCTTCATGCATAAAATTAGAGATTATATCAGTGAAAAGTCCTCATGTAAATGAGAAAGATCCTTTGGCTCAAACCCTGGAGACCCACTGTCAGTTGCTGTGGACAAACAAGATCCCCAAATATACTGAGTGGGACATTATGGCAATCCTTCTTTTATAGCTACCTGCTGTCCACAAGCATCAAAAACTTCAGGTGGGGCATATATCATTTTATTAACTAATTAATAAGCGCAGAAGCAGCCCTTAGAAGTTCAGACAGCCCTAAGCAAAATGAAAACGCCCTGATTTATATGTGTTGACACTGTGTCCCTCCTTCTTTCCTTGGTGAATGTAGGTGTAAGCACAGTCAATTTTTCCCTTTCCTTCTTCAGCAGCTTCCAGAGCATCATCCCTATTTTTGGAACTGCTGATTGATGCTGACAGGAGGAGAGAGCAGAAGAAGGGAATTTACTACAAATCTCCCCTCCTTCACACCTTCTGATAATTTGATTGAAGCTTTTCACAGAGGTTGATGAGTCAGAGCCATGACAGCTTGCAAGGCTCTCTCAAAGGAGCGCTCACAGACTACATACCTAAATGAAATTATACAGCAAAGTGTTAGACGAGGTGAACCATGTGCCTCAGGCAACCCCTGCCATTACAACATGACTACTCACTCATTGCTCCTCTCCCCTTCCTAGCTCCAATTTAATTGTAAAGATTTGGAGGGCATATTAGCCACTCAAGTCTCAAAGCAAATTAGTACTGATGTTACTATTTTTTCTCTAGTGAGAAAAAGTAGTCAAGTTGGGCCTTGTCTATTTAGAGCTTGGGCTACATTAAAACAATGGAGCCCACACCTACTTTTTCCAGGTTTTTGTCTGTCTTTGCTTCCCTCCCTTTTCCTTGGATCACAGGAGTGGGCAACCTTTGTCTGAAATACTCATAACAGAGGAATGGTTAGTGAACATGACAGAATTTGCAGAGGTGGCAAAATTGACTTGCTTGAGGAAGGAAAGGACAACAATTACATTTGGCTGGGAAACCCTTTATGACTCTTTTACTGAAAACAGAAAAACAAGAACCTGTGATTTATGAGTTTGACAATTCCGAAAGGGTAGAAAATGGAAATAAGGGAGCCATGATGTACTGTAACTATATAGAGCAGGAGTCCCCAACCTCCGAGTGGGGGCCAACTACCAGGTTGCAGCTCGTTTAGAACCGGGCCACAGAAGTGTCAGGCAAGAGTGCACACAGCTCCATTTCCATGCACAGTGGGAGAGCAAACACGCATGAAACTCCATTTGTGTCAGCGGCTTACCCGCCGCTCACATGGAACCATCCCATCTCCACCCTTCATCAGCCAGGCCACCAAGCCAAAAAGATTGGAGAACGCTGATATAGAGGATAAAATATAACAACAGCAAAGAAAATCAAAATCCATTTCTTTATATCTCTTTTTTTATGACTTACTTATTCACGTGTCACCTTTTTTTATTTTTCTTTAATTTTGGATGTTTTTTTTTTATCCTGTAAAAATCTCTTCAACAAAAATTAAGTAATTAAAAAAGAGGGGAACTGCCTCATTCCAAGATACTTCACAACAGATCAAGCTCAGAAAAAGATGTCAACATATCTCAACAAAACCTCAGGTAAATTCTGTTTTATATCAATCCCATAACAACCTGTGTGACAAGTAATAAATTAACTCTTTGAAATGATTGCTTAGATTCTATCTGGCCTTTTTTTTTTAGTTTTGGTTTCTTTTTTAAACAGCCAAAATTGAATCACTTTTGTCATCAGGTGCTTCACCTCTGCACTGCTAATTACACTAGCTGGCTGCCTCTCATTATTCCCCTCCACCTCCTCTTTTTTTTTTTTTTTTTTTTTGGGGGGGGGGGGCTTCCTTCCAAATAGAAAGTAGTAATCATTTGGCATTTGAAATACTATATATTGCACTGCCTTTGAGAAGTCCATAAAATTCCCTAACAAAGTTTTTCTATTTAGGAAAAAACATTATTCTCTTTACTACCAACTTCTCCCTGGAGTGTTTGCAAGAGCAGCTTGCTCTTTCAATTGTGGTTTCACTTATAAACTGCTAGTAGCACAGGACATTTTGTTATAGGTATCATGTAGTATTTCAAAACAGCCCTGGAGATTGAAAATGTCCCATGTGTTCGGGACAGCTAAAAGGAGTTGGGAGGAAATGTTTTTAACCCCCATTTGCTCTCTAAAAGACTCAATAACAGGCAGAATCCCTATGGGCTGACTAGATGAAAATAAAACTTGGTTTTCTCTTAAATTGCACTAAAGGAACATTTTATAAGAAAAATGCTTGCTGTTGTGATCTAAGTTTATAAACAATAGACATTATCTGGTCAGTAATGACAAATAAGGATTGGTTTCCAGATGATCAACATGGGGAACTGTTGTGAAATTAAAAAGAAATTATTATCTTCTATTACAAATATTAAATGTACATTTTTCAAATTATGAGCACAAATACAAAGGGGCATGATGGTTCAGCAATTAAAGACCCCGAGCTTCTCAGCTGGATAGCTTGACAGCCTGGGTATGAGACCTGAGCTCATGCAATGGGATGAATTCCTGTTACTTGCTCTAGCTTCTGCCCACAGTCCAAAAATATGCAAATGCAAGTAGATTTTGGTGGGAAGGTAACAGCGTTCTGTGAGCCTTGGGATAGAGCCATGCTGATCGCTTGACCATGGAAATTGTCTTTGGACAATTTTGGCTCCCATGGCCAAGAAACGGATATGGGCACAATGCTCTTGAATCAGATAAAACTGGCAAAGAAACCTTTACTTTTATTATTTGAAAAATTATGTCCTGAGTTGTTGTTTTTTTAAATTCATTAGAAGCAGGGCAAAATGCACTAAAATGTAAACACACATGAAGAGGAAATACATGGGTGCTTTAGTCCTTACTTGAAATCCTGTAAAATAGATTTTAAATGTCTAGATTTTACATGAGAATTACTATCGGGTCCCTGGAGAAGTCATTCCAAGTAAAAGTGAAAATAAAATGATTTTTTTGGGGGGTAATTGGTAGTCAATATATATCAAAGTGCAAGAAAGGCAGGCAGGAAGGAAGGACTTATTTGCATTCTACTGCATCTCACTCCATTCCTCAGGGAAAGTGGAGCTGCTTGTCATTCTTTTGTCCGTGTCATTTCTGCAGCACTGACTGTCCAGAATGATAAAACAGATGGATGTCCTGATTTTATAGGTCAAGAGCATAACAAAAAATGAACAATGGTAGTGAACAAAGCATAGACGTGAGGGAGAGAGCAAACAAAGCTCAAATCCTGAAGCAATCTTTTTGAGGGAACTGTTCAGCAGGGAAAAGGGTGTAAAGGTATGCTTCTGTGGCTCGTGATAGCCTTTCAAATAGGGTGAATAACCCTTAGTTCTACGATTGCAGGATGCTACTAAAGTTATTTTTTGCAGTCTCATGATGCTCATTTGACATTATTTCTGAAAACCTGTGGGTTATGGTACTTCTTTCTTTAGATAAAGAAAGAAATGACAGTTATCATGACTGCCAAGAAACAGATTTACATAGTTTAAAACTAAAATAACTTTTAAAATATTTACGTTCCCCCTCCTATATAAACTCTGAGAGAAAAGACCTGCAAATCAGAATTCTTTCCCATTTATAACAGTCCCCACCTACAGTATGTCAGATAATTGTTTCACTCACAGTAGCACTTGCCTCCTCTTATTGTTATGTGAGACTCCCAAAAAAAATTTTTAAAGTTCATTTTGGTTCTAAGGCCTACTATAACATTACAAAATGGAGTGAAGCCCAGAGCCTGCAAGATAACTTCTGGCATACTTCCTGGCCATTTTGTGAAATGATATGCATGGAATGTATGGTAAAAGCATAACCCTTGGAATATCACAATTAGAAAAATAAATAAATCCAAACTACTCCAAATTCAATCTCGCCTACTAATTGGTATGGTCCCATTCACTTTTTGATCTTCAGCCTTCCTTCTCCTGAGTATATTTGAGTAACGATGCTGAAAATATTAGCTTCAGAAGGCATTGGTGAATACAGATTATCTAGATCCATTTAACTTAGGCATCAGACCAGTGCATAGAACATTTGTTGGTCTTTTGCTGGATACAAAGTGCAATTATCCTGCTTATCCTGAAGTTAGGGAGTAATTGAGCATTTTTTGACATATGGGGTACCTCTGGGCTCTTCACTATCACTCCTCCTCTTTAGAAGACCTGGGAAGGACATCTATTTATTTGCAGTCAGATGGCATCAATAGGCTAGTGATACCCAGTCATGAATCCTGTGTATAGGCCAATCAGGAGATGCTATCACTGTTTTGTCTCAGTGTCTGGAAAATGGGGGAGTTTGGATGGAGAGGAACAGCCTTAAGTCTCATCCTTGACAAACTTGAGTAGCTGGGATGTTTGGACCATCTGGATCTGCAGCTTTTCCATCTTTAGTTCTGAATGGGGTTGCATTTTCTTCCTATAGGACTAGTTAGGGGTCCTCTTGGAGTCACAGCTCCAGGAAAAACTTGCTAAAATCTATCTAGTGTGCCAATTATGTTCATATTTAGACCACGAAAACCATTAGAGAGTCATTCATGTTCTCTTCTCCAAACTGCTGCAATGTACTTTAGATGGGGCTACTCTTGAAGACATAGTGTCTTAACGACTAACTGCAGCTGGGCCAGAATGCAGAATGCAGCCACATAGACATTTCAAAAATATGTCAATGTAACACTCCTGCTGCATGAACTGCACTTCCAGAAGACTTCCAGCTAGAATTGAAAGATCTCCTATACAGTCCTTCATAGCACAGAGCATGATTATATGCGGATCCTCTCTTCTCCTATAACTGCTACCCATCCTATATGTTATAGCACATTTGGCCTGCTCTGTGCCCCGTCGATTAAAAACACTGCCACCAGGAAGGGGATCTCCTTGTTGTATGCTTGCCCTCTGGAATTATATTCCACCAGAGACTCATATTGCTTATTTATATAAGCCTTTAAAATTTGTTTTTTTCTCCACTTTGGGCCAGAGTGAGTGGCAGAAACAAAGAATATTAGTTTATTGGGAATAATATTATTTTCCTAGATATCTGATGTTTATTTTGTTTTAATATTGTTTTAATATTTGCTTTATATTGTCTTAAAGTTACTAAATATTGAGCATCACCTCAGTCAAAGCAGAGATTGATGGTTTATAAATCCAATGAATAAATAAATAGATATACAGGAGGGAGGGAGGGAGGGAAGAAAGAAGGGAAGGAAGGAAGGAAGGAAGGAAGGAAGGAAGGAAGGAAGGAAGGAAGGAAGGAAGGAAGG
>BLBF01000005.1:24150791-24163874 GCA_015471245.1 Laticauda colubrina
AGGAAGGAAGGAAGGAAGGAAGGAAGGAAGGAAGGAAGGAAGGAAGGCCCTCTATTGCAAAGAAAACAGAGCTATGCTTTATACTTTTTGATAGCAGTTGGTTATCCCAGCAAACATTTCACCAACTATTGCATTTTATACCTGTATTACCTATATTATCTACTGAGGAGAAAACAGATTTTGTAATGTAGAAAATCTGAAAGTGAAGTAATTTACCACTGAAGGAAGCCCTGGTGCAAGTAAATGACAGGCTCTTATGAATGTGATTAGGATGTACTGAATAATAAAGCAGCACTTTCTTTCAGTTGGTTAATCCCTTTGCTTTTGAGAAAAGTTATTCATTATTAAACAGCATGTATCGCTTTCTTTTTCAAAAAAAGAAAAAAGAAACAATTACATAGGAGTTCATTTTAGATAGAGGTCTGGAAAGTTATTGAGAGAAGGCAAAATAAAAACAGAATAACCATAGATCTCTTTGGTTAAGTGGGTCTGCAAAGGAATTGAATAATTGTAACAATAGCCATAACCAGGAAACATAGGAAAGAATCCATTAATGAGTGCAAATCCAAGGAGTTGTAGATTATTAATATGTCTTTACTAAGGAACTAAAATGAAACACAACTTCCAGAGGCAGAGTGTGCAGAGGGAACAGAAAAAGATACTACAATAGCAGGCATGAAACAACAGACTGACATAACTGCTAGTCAAACATTGGCTTATCTATTAGTGCTGCCCCTTTTCCCTTTCATCAGGACATTTTCAAGCAGCCTTCCCCAACCTAAATTACTACACATTTATTAAATTTAGCATTGGACAGATACATTTACTTCTTCTTTTCTTCTACCAGTTCCCATTAATTTGATAAGAAATTTTGCTTTCAAAATAATTTCCAAGTAAAAGATAAGTTCTCCTAAAGCTATGGTGATCTGCACTCATTTATTGTGCAGTTGGTAAAGAGTCTGGGTGAATATCCTACTCGCATTGTAAAGGCATTTCTGCAGTGATCTGAAGCCTCCTTTCTTATAGTTCATTAAATCGCAAAAGATGATATCATAAGGAATATGTGACATTTATGTAGTTGGAAAATTTTTCCTACTCTTGAAGCAATTCAGAGAAATCATACACTATTCTTTAATTACAAGTTTCATGTAATACTTTTAATTAACCTGTGCTTAGTTCTAGATTTACTTTAACTCCCATAATTTCTAATGCCACCTATGCAAAGTTGAAAGAATGAGAACTGAGGTCCAATATATGTGGAGGATGCCATGTTCGAAGATTTTTCTTCCCTGAGGCACAGAAGGTCCCCACAGAAGGAAAATGAAGCTTGGGGGTGCTGCATCCCACTCCAGGCTCTGTTTATCTAGGCTCTGCTATCCTATTCATGTTCATTTGAATATAGATATAATTAATAACCTACTGGAGAAAGCCAGATGAAGAAAATGGGTTTGCCAAACATGGAAATTGGAATGAATCCATGATGTGCTGCTCCGGGAAACTTAAACACCCTTAAATATGCTATTTTTTTTCTTATAACATTGATTGCACTTGTTGATGATCTCTGGTGATATGGGGAGGAGAGTGAGACAAGTCTCCTGACTTTCCTTAATCTCTGAGTAGTTTTCAATACCATAACTCATGGTTCTGAGTGGACTGACTAGAGAGACTGGAAATAGGACATAGTGTTGACCCTTTCCTCCATGGCTAATTCCAGTTGGCATTGATACTGAGGAAGTTCAACTTGAAACCTTACTCCTTCACCCCTTTTATATGATGTGGTCAGTGAAGCCCTCTCTTGATATGAGATTAGGTCTCATCAGTATGCTGATTATTCTCAGCTATATATCTTGACCCTTATTTGTGTGAATATCCCCTTAGGGCATATTGGAAAAATAAATGATTTCCATATTTTGTGGATTTTAGGCTTACCCAAATCCACTCCTCTTAGTATATATGCTTGTTTGTTTTTTTACTTCCAACAGAAAAGTAATGGTGACAAAAACATGCTGCTTAAATAAGAAGATATTTGTCTTCCTCAGTAATGGGCTTTCTTCTCAGTTTGTAGAAAAGGAAATTTGCAGAATCCTAAGATCTATGAGATCTTCTCCAAGGGACCATACTATTGTACCATAAATGGTAAAAAATCAACTTAGGCTATCAATCTGGTGGTTTTTTTTTAAATGTAATGATGAATAACAGCAAGGAATACATATGATTCTTCTCCAGTTCTTTAGAAAGAGTATCATTGCTTTTTGAGGGTATCCCTCTTGCTAAATGAAGTATGTTTACAAAATATACCTTCAGAAGGCTATTCATTTTTTAGATGTCTTACTGAGTTTGTGATTCAGTGACAATAATAAATATTGCTGAGTCTCTAGTCTCCCATATATTTTGTGCTTGATATTTTGTCTAATTTATCTTTCTAACAGAACTGAAAGGAGTTTCTTAGCCTTATACAGGCATTTAGTTATAATTCACATTTTAAGGCCACCAACTCATCAGTGAATCTAAGCAGAATACAAAATTAAAAATAACCAGCATAAACAGAAAAAGAATACAAATAGTCCTTGCTTAATCCATTGCTTAATGACTGTTCTAAGTTAAGGTGACTCAAAAAAGCTATTTTTAACCAGTCCTTAAAAGTTATGATTGCCACATCCACCCACCCCTGCAATCACCTGGTTGCATTTTGGTTGCCTGGCAACTGACCTGCATTTACTGTGGTTGCAGCATTCTGTGGTCACATCCTGTGGTCACATAACTGTGGTCACATGACTTGCTATTTTTCTGCTTGTTTCCAGTATTTTACCAGGGTCCAAAACTAACAAATGAGTATAGCCATTAAATGAAGAAATACTTGGGAGAAAGAGCATGGCAGATTGGGACACAATATTAAAGTGCACATAACACACAATCTTTTATTTGCTGACCACAAGACAAATAAAAATAAAAAAATTAAAATGCATTTAGTGTTTCTAGAGCTACTTCAATTAAGGATCCTTTGCAGCATCATTATGATAATTGAGTAACCAGTGGATAATAGCCCTTTCTCCAATCCAGTATTTAACTATAGGATTCCCAGCCAACTTTCTGATTTCCTGAAATACCATGCCATATCTTAAGAATTGATTGAGGGTTTTGTAGCTCACTTAACTCAATTTTAACACTTTTAATGTGAGGGCATACAGCCTGAAATTGATAAAACTTTCCAATTGCTCATCATATATGGCAGCTAGGCTTACTGCCCATAATAGCAGATACCATGACAACTCTGTTTCTGGAGGGTACAAATTGATACTGCAAAGAGGATCTATAGTTAATGGACTGTTTCTCTCTGGAAACATAAATCATTCCCTGTGTAATAATAATAATAATAACGTTGCACTTCAACAATTCACATGCACCTCTGTTCTAACCTTATAAATGCAGCTTCTAGCACAAAATATAAATTCTTCAATTGAACTCTATAAAATAAACATAGGTTGTCATTAGTTCATTAGGAATTCTTAAAACAGGATCTCAAACTATCATACAAATTTGGTACAAAAATGCATATTTGTGCTAATTAAGATTTGGCTTCTATGCCTGAATTCACAAATCACTAATAGAGCAAAGTAAGGACTTTTCAAGAATCTGAACTAAGTTACAACATGAGCCAGGGTGGTAACTTAAGATGTTGGACTTGGAATAAAGAGAGTTAAGTTCAAATCTACTGACAACTATAGCCAAGTCACCTTACTACTTGCCAAGTTAGTATGGATAGATTCTACTATATATGAAGTCTTGAATTCTGATGGAAAGGCATAATATAAAGATAACAAATAAGAAAGATATCTCAGACATATGGAAGAACAAAATTGATATGTCTATATATATCTATGTGCATCTGTGTGTATACATGGTGTATATGTATATACACATACATACATACATACACATAAGTATATGTGCCATAGTTATTACACCAATTGATGCACAAACCAGAGTAGCTCTTAATAAATGTTGGCACAACTGTAGAATCACATGACCCATGAATGTAATCAATCTAGTGAGAGATTAATTTCTGATATTCTACTTTTCATTTTTTTTTTCAGCATAAGCTTTCCATCAGATCAATCAAAAAGAATAGTTTCAAATCCCAGAACAAGGATCCAAATGTTACATATTGAAACATGGGGCTTTTCTTTTTCCCCAAAAATATCTGCATTTGAGTGAGGCCTAGATATGTGTCCAAATCCATAACTAACCTTAAATTTCTTTATCCTAATTGCCTAGGATAGAAGAAGCTTCACACAAATACCCATTCTTATATCCAATTCTCTTATTCAAGACAACACAATCTGTAAAAGAGTCCTTCGAAGAGACAGACAGACCAAGGGCTTATTTAGATTCCTTGAGAATTGTTCTAAAAGTTTCTTCCCAATTAAACAATAAACCAAAGATTTGGAGGAATTGATTCTCATTTCCTTAAATTATAGTCTTAATTTACTCATTAGACTTAATTATTAAAATTGCTTGCAACGATTAGATAGATAAACTTTAGTTATAAGAGATAAAGAAGGGCTTTTGAGATATCAAGTGTCTTTCCCCATAAGTAAGCTGAAATGTGAGGGAACTGTACCCTCTCTGGTAGGAAATTGCATTCTTTAGAGAAAATGCAGATTAAAAACAAACAAACTGAGAAGACACTGCCCATGACAGTAATAGGGCTGGATGGGAACAAAAAAGTACACCCAGGGAAAATGACTCAGGACATTTTGAAATCTAAGGTAGAACAAAGTTTCCCAACCAATACAGAATTTCATTTCCAGTTCTTTTGGAGAAGAACAAACTGGGAAAAATCAAGATGCATGCACACAATCTCTACAGAAAGATAAATGGATTGCTGAAAATATCTCATTTTCCTATACAAGAGGAAAATGCATTTATCATGCCAAATAAAATATCAATACCTACAAAGGCCCAAGTTTTATATTCTTTTACATCTCCTTCACCACTATGATATTCAAATAATAAAAGTTTTTAATAAAAAACCAGAAATCCAAAGAAACTAAAGTTGACATATTTACCTATTAAAATCTATTCTACTTAAGCACATTAAACTGATTCAGGATGTTGATCTTTGCACAGTATAAATAGTAATTGTCCTTAATAAATCAAACCACACAAGACACATGAAAGAAGGAAGATTTCAAGGAGCCTTCCTAATGAGTTCCAAATGCTGACTGCAATAATTTCACATAACAGCCTTCAATGCCCTGATTGCTATTTGTTTACAAGTGTGCAATAACATTTGTCAGAGCTCACAGTAAAATGCAGGGAGGAAGAAGCAGCAAAGATAGCCAAATGAATGGCCAACTAGGATAGGAAAATTGAGGTGCTCAGAAACATATTTGGTTATGTATAAGTAGGATCAGTTTACGATACTGAAAATTTTAGGAGTATTTTACTGAAAATATTGTTGATAAGCAAAGCTAAGAAGATTTTGGGGGATTTTGGCCTTATAAAATATACAAAAGATATAGAAGCAAAGCACAATCACAAATCACCAGAATGCTTATCGGTTGAGCTTTTTTTTTTTTTTTTAAATGACACACTTGTTAAAGTGCTAAGAGACTTACTTATTTAAACAACTTGTGATCTTCCATTGGCTTTCTCTCTGCAAGCTTCTGAGGAAGGAAGTTGCAAGTCAAGCTTGCCACTTTGTTCCTGCCATGGATCATGATCACATGATCCTTTTTCCCTGCAAGCTTTCCAGGTTTCCCTACTGACCTATGGCAGGGAATGTTGTAAATGAAGATTGCGGGATCATGGCAGAACAATGGCAATGCTGAAAAGCAGCAATACTGTGGCACTGAAACTTCAAGAACTTCCTAACATTTCATTCTCCCAGGGGTAACAGGTGTTAGTATTTTGCAAGTTGGTCCATTTGAGATTCCTTGATTGAAAAATTTTGCCCTGTGATGCACTATTTCTTCCTGTTAAAATTTATAGCACGAGAGTTTCAGTAGTATATAGTTCAATCAGAATAGAGATCTTGGAGATCTTCTCATCCAGCACCCTGCTCAAAAAAAAAACCACCCTATACCAGGGGTATAAAACTTGCTTCGTCACATCATGTGATGTATCGTGACTTTTTTCCCCTTTCACTAAACCGGGCATGGGCATGATCAGCACATAACACATCTGTCCTGTGGGCCATGAGTTTGACAACCCTACCCTATATCATTTCAAACAAGTGACTGTTCAGTCTCTTCTTAAAAACCTCCAGTGATGAAGCACCAACAACTTTTGAAGACAAAGCTGTTCCACTAGTTAATTGTTCTCAGTATTAGGAAGTTTATCCTTAATTCCAGGTTGTTTCTCTTACTCCCAAATCAAATTTGACCTGAAGGAGCTTTATCTTTTGTAAGTGCTGAATATATAGATGCCTAGAACACTCTAAAAATGGTTGCACTTGGGCAATATATATGGGTACGCTTGAATACTATTTTGGTAAGAAAATGAAAGTAAATAAATAAAACAGCTTTACAAAAGAATCACTGAAAGACTTGTAAGAAAAGAAATTATTTAGTTTCCCTCTCCCTCCCTCTCTCCTTTACTCTAAAAAGAATAAGCATTATGACTTTTTAAATTTCCTCTTTTTAAAACATAATGGAAGTGGAGTTGTGTCAGAATAATTGTTGCTAATATAGTAGGGAAAAGGCTAAAGGGAAGGGGAGATGAAAAGTCCCTGTGTCTCTTCTGCACGTTTGTGAGTCAGTTAATTTAATTACAGCAGTACTATATAAATATTGCAGTTATTTTAATTTCTTCTGATGCTTTTTCTGCTATTCCATTTTTTTTTCTTCTATGGAAAGAAATTTTAAAAAGAAAGGAAAAATATAATATTGTCTTTGTAAATATTATACAGAATCAGTTTGGACGATTATACATAACATCTACAATGAGGTAATGGAATACATTTCTGTCCACTATATATTTTCAATCATATACAGTATAAAACATTTGTCCATTTAGCATCTTGAGTGTATATATATATAATTTCTAGCCATGAAGAGTCAAGAAAAGCTTTAGATAGATGAGTTGATATTGCAAATAAAAGGAAATCTGTCTGTCTGTCTGTCTGTCTGTCTGTCTATCTATCTATCTATCTATCTATCTATCTCACCTACCAACCTATCTACTGAGATTTCTATAGCTATTCATTTCATGAAGTAACTTTGGGTAGCATACATCAGATTATTATTATTATTATTATTATTATTATTATTATTATTAATCACCTACCACAAAATCAAATAATCAAGCATGCTATGAATAATAGCTTAAGGGCTTAAATATTTTGACCTCTCTTTTTCACCGTTACAGTGACAATAGGTTACTTGTCACTCATTTTTTGGCCTTGGGTATGAAGCTGTGCTATCTTTCGATAGAGAGCTCAGACTCTGTATTTCTGGCCTTACCAATTTCAGCCAGCTTCCGGTAACTTATCTTGCATAGAATAGTGTAATGATCCTTTAGAAAAAAAATGAGGTTTGGTTATGCCAATGGCATATTGGCCCAAATGTGTCTGTTTGATCAATAATGTCTTTATGATAAGCAGGGAATGCTGCATGGGGCATGAGTATATCTGAGACTGGCAACCTATCATTTACTGCAAGGGTTTGTAACCCTTGAGCCATGGCCTACTACTGGGCTGTGGTCTATTCGCAACAGGGATGTGGGCCGGCACACACCTAGCTCAACTAACACACGCGATGGGCTGACACACACGCAGCAGAGGTAGTATTCAGCAGGTTCTGACCAGTTCTGGAAAACCAGTAGTGGAAATTTTGAGTAGTTCAGAGAACCAACAAATACCACCTCTGACTGGAGATTTTAAAATATCCTTCCCCTGCCATGCCTACCAAGCCACACCCACAGAACCGATAATAAAAAAAATTGAATCCCACCATTGACACACAGGTATGCGCAGCTCAACTGTGCAAAGAACAGGCTGGCTCACACAAGAATGGGCATCCAACTCAACTTTCAGTAGAGCTATGTGTCTATATGCACCAGCCTGCTGCTCGCATGGCCCGCCAGGCCATCAAGCCTCAAAGATTGGTGATCACTGCTTTACTTTCTTACTAAAAAAAAAGAAACATGTTTGCCTCTATTGATCAAAGTTATGATAGGTGACAGAGATAAATAACTGTGGTCCTGTCTGGTGATGGCCATGTCACACAAAAATTTCTGACTGGTATAAGAGTAAATAAACACACAATGAAAAGAAGAAAAACAGACTCATGTTGTGTCTGTGAAATGAAAAGGAAAAGATTTCTGTTCTGTATGGAACTAGGTTCCAAGTCCCTCATTCTGATTGGCCGAAAAGGCCACTTATGGATTGATTCACAAAGAACCAATCCAGGAAGCCGCCAAACGGCGGGAAGAATTAAACAAGTGTCATTGGCCACAAGCTGGCAGGCAAGCTGCTATATAAAGGGCTGCCGCGGCTTGGGCTATGTTCCATATCTTTTTCCTTGCGAGTTTAAATAAAATAGTTGTTTTTTGGAACCCGGTCTCCCGCACTTCTTTCCAGATGGGACAATTTCATGAGGGCATTCTGATCTTATGGAGGGAAGTTCATGAGTATAGTTCAGAAAAATGACAATTGAAATCTAGGTTGTTGTGGGTACATAACAAAAATATGTTGTGGGTACAGTCGGAAAGTAGGAATCTGTAAGTTGATCAGCATTGAATGGATACTGCTAACAGAAAAAGTAGAAATGAACCTTGGAAACAATTGTCTAGTATTCTGAATGAATGCAGCAAAAGGAAAAAAAATATTCTGTTGATGACATGAATGAATGAGTAGGAACAAAGTGAGATTGCAGGAAAAGTGATTCAGCCTTTCAGAGACTGAAGAACTGAATGAGACTGTGTCCTAGCATATAGGTCTCTGAAAGGCTGAGAAAAAAGGCCTTGAACTTGAGTCTAGGAGTGGCTTTACACATCATCCCAGCTATACATTTTCTTACTTTTCTTTGTTGTCACTCTCTCCAAACCAAAAATGGTTGTTTAAGATTTTATTTGTTTTATTATCATATTATCTTCATTCTGAATGACAAATCATCATCCTCTTTCACAATAAATAGGGATGTTCAATCAAGTTCAGTGTAAGAAGAGATCCATAGAAATGAAAGTTGGAGTCCTGAAATTGGCTATCATCCATTATCATATTGAAATAGACTGAGCAATTAATTTTAAAATCATTATATTGGGAATAATTTTATTGAAATTAGGATAATCACTGCCAAATTTGCATCTATAAATAAAAATATATACTCTACCTAAATTAATATATTGTATATAAAATTCACCACTTGGAACACTCCTTTCTCTGCTTTTCTAATGATGTATTAAGTAGCTCCTCCCTCTTCAACATTAGGCTCTCTTTTCTTCCTTCAAGCAAGTGTTACATTCACTTAGCTCCTAGGAAGGGTCATGTTATGGCTTGTATGATTGATTATATTCTCAGCCCTTATTAAATCTGCAGATTGGCAGTCCAGAAGGAAAGCAACGGAATCAAAAGGAGAAACACTTGGAGCCAGTAGGATCTATCTGTGCACCATAGTTTGTGACTGAGCAGCTGCTGTGTTGCCTTTTTTTCTGTCAAAACAGGATTATGTTAAATCTCTCTCTCTCCTCTCCTTCAACCTTCCAACACCTGCATTTGCGAAATTGCAAAGTGTATGAGAGAACTGAATTGGTTCAATCAGTACAGAGAATGCAGGTCAGATTGAGGCGTAGTTGGCCCAGACCTGCTTACTCTGCAGTAATCCTCAATGATTTCAAAGGGGTTTGCATATTTCATTGTCATATGTGTGGGATTACACTGTGAATATTTTTATTTAAACATATCTGTTGCTGTTTCCTCAGGGAGCTCTGTGCAACATTTAAAAAAAAAATCCATAGAATTTGTCTTTTAGCAGCATTAACTAGTTTGAGAAAGTAACTGGGAGTATGAGGGAGGTTTTCACTATTTAATTCTTTTTAGTTAGAACTACCAGATTTGAATTGAGTTTCAAAAATCCAGATAAGCATTTTCTGTCATGCTTAGCACCTTTTTATCTTTTCTTGATTTTATTGTAATCTCTTTGTTTGAGACTTTATTTGAATCAATGATTCAAGATGGAATGAAGGAATAAAATTGAGGCCTGGGAGAAGAACCAGGTCTTTACATTTCTTCGAAACAACCACACAGTGGGCCCCATCAGTGTGAACTTAATTCTGGAGTACAGGCAGTACTGTAGAAAAGGTATGCTTCTTGGAATCTTACAGATAACATTGAAAATTGGATGGCATACAAGTTTCAGATTATTATTGTTATCACACTCATTGCATGATTCTGTTAAAAGGCTCTGATTCACTTTCTGTTCTGAAATAATCTCATGTCAAATCTTTATTACAGTCAAAGACCACATAGAAATAATAATATACACTTATAAGCATAAAGAGCATGATACGTATTTGACTACTCTGCACGTGTTATGTGTAAACTCCCACACAATTCTACTTTACAAATGTAAATTACCTTGCATCTTTCTCCTCCCCATAAACTATGCAGGCTGTTTCTCCTAGAGCTAATATTTGCATACTGGTCCTGGCTATTCCTAGAAATGTTGGCACACTTAAATCCAGATGGTTCGAGGTGTCAAACCAGTGATTGTTTAAATCTAGCAGAACAACACAGGGTGGTAGGCCAGAGGTCTGATGACACCATTCTCCAACAACCCCCCCCCCCCAGTAAACCTTGACATAGATCATTGCCTTGGCACAAATCATCTTACTCCCATGTCATCTTTAAGAGGGTTTAATTTACTGCAGTTTCTCAAAGGTGCTATACAACTGTCCAAGCCAATGGCATTGCTAAAAAAAGTTGCAAATAAGATATTGCCATAATCATCACTGGTACTGGTATTCTTCTTCTTCAACTTCATCTTCTTCTTTAACATCAATATATATCATTGTTATCATCATCCAGAATCAGAAAATGATCTGCTATCATCAATATATCCAGAGGGTCCCTCTTTGAAGTGAAAGAAAAAAAAAACAGCTTGTTGGAAAAGGGACAAATAAAAAGCTCAGATAATTTGTTTGCAAGAGAGAGACAGATAGAAAAATCAGATAAAAGCCCAACAGAACAGATGCTCTGAGAAGATTAGAAGCACAGAGATTAGTGGCTCCATTGCAAAAATAATAATCATCATCATCACCATTAGCTGCAGTTTTGAGCTTCTAGAATAATCAGACATAAGAACTGTTCTCCCACTCTCTCAACATCTTTACTCCAAGTACTTAATGCTCCATGTTTCTACTGTTGTTCCTTGTTTTCCACTACAGTTGTTTTAGAAAGATCAAGTTGAAGGATTTGCAACTGCAAAGCAGGATCAGCTTTGTTTCCCAGATTTAAGGCTAATTCATAATTTTAATAAAAATGTTGTTGAAGGTCTCAGCACTTCTAGGTCTTTCTTGATCGATGTCTCTATAAACTATGTCCTCAGGTAAAAGGAAGATCCTATCATTGATTTCTAGCAGCGGTAACTTTAGCTGAAATCTATGATTATGATCTTCCCATATTTTCCACACAGCTGCTAAGAAAGTGGGTACCACGTACATTTTCTAAGTATATGTGTATACAAATTGTAATCAATTCCGAATTTAAGTTCTGGCCTTGTGGTTAGGAATCTCTAGAAAAATAAATGAATAAATTTATCCAAAAAGGCAAAGTAATACAGATTACTATACAAATATATAAAGTTCAGTGAAACAATCATTAAAATTAATCAAAATACATGTAGGGAAACTCCGCAGAGAATTCAAACACAATTAATTTTAGATACTGTTTTAAACTTCTATACGAAAGTCAAAATTTGTGACTTAACGTTCATACCTATTTGAGTGGCTTATCAGTAACTTAAGAACATGTTTAACTCACCTGCTACTGACCGAATTGCATTTAATATTTACAGCTAGGATTCTTGTTTCTAATTGTGATCTGCCCCATTTTCTGAATCTATTCTTTTCACTATAATATCAAATTATTTATTAAAACACTTTTTTCATTAGATAGACAGACAAGTTACAAGATATGGACAACAACTTTGTATATTTATTCAGTTGCAAATAAATGGGATAATTTGATTACAATCTTTTATTTGTATAAAATAACAGGCTTGCCTCTAAAATTCATATGCAACACATCTATATAGGATCAACTTGAATTTTATTGAATATGGTACATAAATCTCAATTCTGAAGCTGCTGAAATACCAAGCTAATTATCTGAGACTTTCATCTTCAAATGATACTTCAGAACCACTTTTCAATAAGTAAGGTCGCAGTACATCAGGTATGCTTAGCTAAATCTTGAAATGACCTTCTCACAAGATTATTATGAACTTTAACTAACTTCTATGAACCTGGAAGCTGCTCAATACGTGCATGTAGGATACAGGGAGTCCTCCTAATAAATACTAAGCCAAGTTCACAGCATCCATCCTGGATTCTTTGTAAAGAAGAGCTATGATAAAGCCAAGGAGTGAAATCTAAGCATAATAATCAAAAACAAAAAATGGCAAATTTGTCAGATGAATAAGGGCACGTCCACAACAATAAAAAGTCCCTTCTTGAGAGCCATGTCTCAATTTACAGAGAGAAAGCAAACCAGTAGCTTTAAGATAATTACAAATCTCCCTTGTACTGAAAGTTATATATCATTTCCATTAAAAAGAAATTAAATAAGTCTCTCCAAGCTGTATAATCAGTTTTACATGTGGAAACAAAGATCTGTGGCAAAAATTCCACAATTGGATTATATCAAACAGATTAATACAGGGGTATTATTTAAATTAGGTAACAACAGATCCTAATATTAGTCAAGGGAGGAGTTTATGTTGGAGATGGGTCTTCCCCCTTTTTTGATTTTGGTGATTATAGTAAATTATTATTATTATTATTATTATTATTATTATTATTATTATTATTATTGTTGTTGTTGTTGTTGTTGTTGTTGTTGTTGTTGTTGTTGTTGTTGTT
>BLBF01000005.1:24173442-24203002 GCA_015471245.1 Laticauda colubrina
TATCTATCTATCTATCTATCTATCTATCTATCTATCTATCTATCTATCTATCTATCTATCTATCTATCTATTTATTTATTTATTTATTTATTTATTTATTTAGCATATTGTATACTTTGTCAGATAAATCTACAAATGCTAAACACAATGCAGTCCTAACAGCTTAAATTGTGAGTTCATTCTGTCCAGAACATGCATGCCTACCCTTGGTGCACCACAGGGGATGAACTAGCTTACATCAGCTAACTGGTGGCACTCAGGTTGCTGGCTCTTCTGGGCTCTTCCACCAGTCTCACCTTGCCTCACCACATGCTGTGTTGCCTCACATCCATGTAATGTAAGTATTCTTGTAAGATTAACCAAATAATGAATATTTGTAGAAAATCTTCCCTTTTGTGCTACTTAATTTACACAAATTAAATCAGTAATTTAAAAAAATGGGAATTTTAAACTTGGGTGTCACTCCATCAATAACCACTACAGTATATAGATTTTCAGATGGGTTATATAAAAAAAACCAGTTCAGGTTGACAGCCTTTGGGAATGTTTAGATCCCAAACAGATCCTGTTCCTGAAACATGTCTTAAACAGAATATTCAATGTGTCATCACAATGTGAGACTATCTCTCATTTAATCTCAGCATCATAATGTTAGACTATCTCTCAATTAATGGAAAAGGGTATTTTATTCAATAAATTTTCAGCCCATTTTCAGTCCATTTTCAACACTTCCTTATTATGTGGCTTCTTTACCACCCTTCCACATCATCCAGTATAACGTTTAAAACTCTGGCATGAAACATCAACAAAAAATTATATCCAGACTAAGCAGTTGTGTGGCAGGGTTACATTGACTAACATTAGGATCTTATTTTATTTCCAGATCCTAGAAGACTGGGCATGGCAAAACAAAGTAATTATTACCAATATTCTTATCTGAAAGTGTCAGTGGTACATTAAAAAAGGGTTGAATGAAGAAGGGGAAGGAAATAATCTTTGCTGAGGGGAGGGTTGGATAGTCCTTCAATTTCTCTTTTCTGTCTGTTCCTTAGAGTACACTGCCCAGACAGACATGGCTATTAAACAAAGAAGTATCAAGGGACATGCAAAAGCCAAATTAATTCCTGATTTAGGAACAGAAAATGTGATAACCATAAAAGGGAATTGACATATTGTCCTTGTATTGTGATAGTTTCTCAGAAAGACATGAGAATAATCCAGCAATGAAGAAGGGAGAAAGATTTGAATGTTAATCCTCAATGGGGCTATTTGGAGAGCATTATTAATTCATTTTTATTTTTTTTTTGGTAATTTTTAAAATTTTATTTAAGGTACATGCAGTTCATCTTCCATTTAACGGTGTGTCATCTGGCTACAAATATCTTGTGCAATAACAAATGAAAATGTACTTCTATGTTCTTTACTTTGGTATTAATTCTCTATTCTCATTCTTGTCTTATTAATATACATGATATCTCTATTACTATAATGTTCATTTTTTGTAAGAAAAAAAGACACCTACTCCTATCTTAAACTGGAGTCCGTGGAAGGAAAGCTGCAGTCTTTTGACCAATATATTCATGTTAGCTTTATTGATTTTAATCCACAGAATTCTTGCTATTTTTTATTGTTAGAATGTTCCAGGAATAGATTATTACAAATAGACAGGGACTGGGAAAAATAGGCAAGAAAGGTAGAAATAGCAATATCATGCCATAGCTGTCAGCTCTGATCACTAGTGATGGTGTACAATTTATAACTCAGAAACGATCACCAGGCTTTATGTAGTAAGTACACAGAGTCAAGGCCTGTTTGGGAAAGTGGTTCCAGAATTTTTATATTTTTGTGAAGCTTGAGACACCCATTTTTCCCATTAGCCCTCACATTCCCCAAAAAACAAAAAGAGGGGCCAAATATGTGACCTAATCAAACTTGGTAAAAAGTTATGTTGGGCACATGAGGTCACCAGATCATGGTTTGGACATCCTTGACCTAGACATATCAGTGCCATTGCAACTAATAGTGCAGACACTTTTCTTGCCAAGTATTTTTTATGTAAATTAATTTTGTAGCATGAAACAAATCTCAAAACCTCATTACAGTATTTTCAGTCCAAGTATCTTTCAGTCCTTGCATAGAACTATTGCTCCTCTAATGATCTGTAGTTTTAATACTTACATTATTTCCCTTGAAAATATTATTTCATACATGGTCTTACAGTTCTACTGTCCCAATTGGTCAACTATACAAGAACAGATTAAGGTAAGGAAGATGTAATCAGGTGCATGAGCAATGTAGATGTGCCTTCATTCCCTTCCTCAGACTAGCTCTCTATGAACTTTTGTTTAATTCTTAATAAGCACAGCAATAATAAAGAAACATGTGGCTGGTATTTTAGCTACAGATTAAGAGTAGATGACAATTTCAGGTACACATAGATGCTGGTGGATCAGAAAGCATGATCTGTATTTTAGAAATGTGATAATTGAATTAACTGATTCAGAGTTCAAAAGCAGAATAAAATACTTTATGTGTGAAAAAATATACCCAGAAACAAAATGGGCAATCCATAATTATTATTAATTTTCCCATGTTAAGACTTGGATTATACCATCAGATTCATTTATTTCTAAATAGCTCAGGTAATATAGTGATAATGTCAACAAGAAAACACACATCCCCAAGAAACAATAAAGAAAAATAGAGAGGAAGATTTTTTTTTCTTGTCACTCTCCAAATAAATTATTACTATTAGGAAAGTTTGAAAACAAACTATCATAATATGGATAGTTTATAAGTGTATAATTGAATTGTCAAAATGTCAATAATTTTTGTTATGATAATCATCAAGTGTATAGGCACAAAGAATGATGGTTCACATAAAATAATACATTAAAAGCAATCACAGTTTTTGGTCAAAAGTTGTTACTAGATTTATATGATATTCTAACCCTGGCCTTGATCTTGGCCTACTTAAGCATGTAAATGCAGCTACTGGACCCTCAAAAGACATAATCAGACTCTTGTCCTTGAATTTTTTATATTTCAAATTAATAAACAAAACAGGAGAAGGCATGTGGGCAGCCATGGCAAAGTGACTAGAGTACCATCAGGTGAAGATTGTTGTATAAATTGCCCCAGGAAACAGTTTTTGTAAGGTTTTGAATTGAACCAATCAGACCAGATTCAAACTTTCAGTCCTCATCAAAGATCGATGGACAATGCTCATTTTATTGGTCTTTCTCATCTCAATCTACCTCAAAGGATTGTAAACATATTACATATCCATCTTCACTTCCCTTTTCCTTAAGAGAAAAAAAAATGTGAGGCATAAATGCAGTGATAAACGATAATGTACAAATATGATAAACAATATGTAACATAGGTTTCACCTAAAGTATACATTCTAGGCAGACTTTTAAGCCATAATCCACAGAATTATTTATAATTCTTCAATTATGAAGAGTAGCATTGAATGAATTTGTGAAACCTGGTTTCCATTTCAATTTTTTGCAAATCTATTAAATTTTATTCATCAACCTTTTAAAGAAAGTTTATAACAAGCTAGAATACAATTTCTTAACATTTTTAGTTTTATTTGCATTTTTGCCTAATACACACATTTTGCAAAAAAAAGTTCTCCAAATATATTTTGTATATTGTTTAGAAAAAGTTTTATATTTGTATATAACTTTCCCTAGTGTATATGTGTATACATCGTTCTTACAGTTCATGAATGTATTGAAAAAAATCAGAAAAGCATAAATTTCTATGGATTAATTTCAGTTTGTGTACCTTTGGAAATGTTACACATATTTGTATTTAAATATTAACAAAATGAATTTCTCTCTACACTTATTCATGTCCCTATGCCAAGGTCTTAACTTTTAGCTCTCTATCAACCAACTATGAAGACAGAAAAGTTAACTTCTAGCTATATTCTGGTATTTCAATGCTTCTCATATAAGCTTCTCTAGAGGTTGTAGGACTATGGGGATAAGTGGATGTGAAACTGGATGAAAAATATATAATAAAAGAATGACAATTAAAAAAGTGATACCTAAATTCTACAATTCTGATATATGACACTGCAATTTCAGTTACCTTAGAATCAAATTAAAAATAGAGCCTAATTATGATTGAAATAATAAACCTTACTAATTAATCAATGTCACTCAAGCTTTCTTTCATTTTATATACTTTGTTATCTCCTATTCCCAAGCATTTTAAATGATTGATGAAGAATCCCAAATAAAATCTACCTAGATATCATTAATTTGTGTTCTTCCTTTCTGCAGGATTTCTGGATAACCAGTAATGCTCAGCTAATTATAGTCAGTTTGACTGCAATTATTGTACTGATGTGTTACTTTTATTTTGCTCATGGTATCAATAAACAAGAGAAAGGGAAATTGCTAAGAAAGATGCAGGAAATCTATTACAATGCACGCGTAAATAGCATAATAGTAAATAGCATAGCATAATAATGACTGATAGCCAATCAATCAATCATGACTTGTTTGGGAGAAGTACATCTCTCTGGTACCTATCCTAATAAAATGAATACCCATGTGTGGAAATTAAAAAAAAAAACCTTTTGAAATATACAAACTAATTCTAAGCTAAGCAAAGCAACTAAATTTAATTGAAATACATACATAGCCAAATTTGAAAATGGCACAAGTTCAAACTAGTAGTTCAAGGAAGAGACTATTCCAAAGTATATTTAAAGCATTTAATGACTAATGTGGGTGAGCAATCCTTCTTTTACAAGTATGGTTCCTACTGAAAATCTATTTCTAGTGTCTGCCAATGACATCAAAGAATTAACCATAATAACAGAATAATGGAGTTGGAAAGGACCTTGGAGGTCTGCTAGACCAACCTTAGACCATCCTCCTGCACAGGCAGGAAACCCTATACCATTTCAGACAAACAGTTGTCCAATCCCTTCTTAAAAACTTCCAGTGTTGGAGCATTCACAACTTCTGGAGGCCAGTTGTTCCACTAATTAATTGTTCTGTCAGGAAATTTCTCCTTAGTTCTAGGTCACGTCTCTCCTTGATTAGAAAGTGGTATTAACATTTCATGTTATGATTCTATCTCTCCGTTAATGCACCTTAGAGCTGTGTTGGCTTCTTTGGCAGCTGTAGCACACTGCTGGATCATATTTAAGTGATTGTCCACTAGCACTCCAAGATCCCTTTTACAGTTACTACTATTGAGCCAGGTGTCATTCTATACTAATTTATTGACTGTATTTTATTCTTTGATATCTTCGCTATACCAATCTTTTCATTCTATCTCTATTATAATTTCTACTTCTATCTTCATTTCTTCCTTCTTCCAACTCCTTCTTACTGATCTCATTCATTTATCAACATTTCTTTATGGCAATGTATTTTGCTATGTTTGCATACATCCATAATACCATCATGTGTTTTGAATGTTTTGCCTGTATCAGCAGAACTTACACAGTACAACTCTAATAATCAATATGTTAAGCAAACTGAGACCAAATGAAACCAAAGTGGGGAAAAAAACTGCCCATGAAGCAAGGACTTGTGTCCTTCAGAATCTCTTCATGGGTATCGTCGCTAAACTGCCCATGAACTACAGCTCTGGTGACTCAGAACATCAGTCTAATCATTTGGCAAATATATAATTTTAGCAATTCTGATGTTCCTTTATGAAACAGAAGTAGGGATTCACGTTCGACCTACTAAGTAACACCGTGTCCTTTTTAACTGCTAAGATGTCACTGCTGATGCTCAAATTAGAAAGTCCTCAATCCCAAAGATGCAAGGGATTTTTTTAGAATTTATTTTGACTTCTAATTTGCTAAATAACTCCAACTTCTAAATAATTTCATGACTCAGAAAGCTAGAATCACTCAGAATCTCAGCTAGAAATCTGTAAGCTTCCTTAGTTATTTCTATCTCAAACGTATCAAACACTACTGCATCCAGGCCTTTGATAAAATGGTTACAGTCAATACAACAAATGTCGCCTATTAATTTTTAATGGCAATAAGTATGCTTTATTTTTATGATGGTTTATTAATGTGCTTCATAATAAATGTACACACTGGCCTAAGGCTCTGTCTGGTTGTGTTAGAATATGTCATGCCTTGCAGCTCGGGAGTGATAGATAGTCCTGCTTGTGTAGTTGACTAAGGGAACTTCCTGCTATGCAAACCATTTACCCTATAGGAGTCTTGTTGCCTTTAGATTAAAATAGTTTGGTATAGATCAAATAGCTTTTGCTGTCAAACTTCAGCTGAAAATTTTCCTCTCTCCCCCACCTTCCCATTGTCTCTTCGTTATTCCATTTCCAGACTCCAGGTGAAATCCTTGTAATAAAAAAGGTGATCAACTTGCATGTAATCTGCATTTCTTTACAAGTTATTTAAGGCTTCCATTTTTTATACTAATTAGAGCTCTCATATAAACACAGAGCATGTGCAACGTAGTGTAAAATAAAAAGGTCGGGCTTCAAAGTATGAAACACAGGTCTCAAACTCTGGTCAGCCAGAACAGCGAACATGGGCAAAATGTATTTATCTAAAATGAGTGTTTGTGTCAGGATAATGTGAAGTAGGTTTCCTATATCCCAACCATAACTTTTAAGAATTCATAGATTAAAATAAATTACTTAAATAGCATCTAGAAATAAAATGGTATTTCTGATGACCCGGGGTTCGGCACAAAGGGAACACAGTCAAATAAGCAAGAAATGTCCTTTAATACATTCAACTTTTCCCCCAATGTCCAGGTTACCTTCAGCTGGAGGAAAAATTCTCCTAGGAACAGTCTTGAAGTGGAGGAAATTCAGTCCAAAAACAAAGTACATATAAACTGTAAATAAAAATTCACACAAACCATGCTGCAGTAATTAACTTGACAGGGCAGGAGAAGAAATTGCAGACTTGAAAGCCCAGCAAGACACACCCAGTTGGGAAGACACCAGGAATACAGATAAGCCTAGATGATACCAGATAATTCATGATTTCCTCCTAACACTTTGCTGTGCGCAGCTTTCCTTTTAAACACTGTGTTCCCAGCTGCAACTAATGAAGGGAATTAGGGCCCTTTCCTCCCCCATACGCCATGCAACTCACATTGCTCCCTTCTCTGTTCCTCCTTGTGTGCCCTAGGATAAAGAAGGTGTGAGCCTGGGTTTTCCTCTGAATTCCCCCTCCCTTGCTCTACTTCTTCCCTGCTCTGCCCAGGCAACTTTTGCACTTCCCCAGTTTCCTCCACAGCCAACAGAGCCACATTTCCACTCCTTGTCAGCTGCTTGGCCTCCCACTGCAAATCAGATTCTAACAGGGGCATGATAGTATCGAGTTAAGTTGTTTCAATCCAGTGTAATATGGCAAAGAAAGTACACTCTGATTAAAATACAGATTTCATATTTGTGCTTGCTATAGTTTCCAAAAATTTCTTAGAGGCATTCCCATGCAGAATATTTCACAATAAAAATAAATCACATAATATATGAACAATTTGGTCCGGACCTTTCCTCTGCAATAAAGGCAGCTGTCCCATTAGGAAAATGCATCTTGGCTACCATAAATCACTTTTCCCCAAACTGGAAACTCTATATATGTCACCATTTGCTCCCAGAATTTCCCAGCCAGCAGGTAGTTGATACCTTCATGTCTTCATGTTTTCCAGGCTTGGAAAATTGACCAATGTCACTTGAGTTTTCCAAAATAATATCAGATCCAACAGTAGCCTCATACACAAGAAACTTGACAGGGTGAGCTTTACCACTGAGAACAAGCAGTAATCCCAAACAAGGCTTTAAAATGATCAAATGCAGAATATTTGAAAAATATGTTGCCACAGACATCATCTGTGGTGTTCTCCTTTATTAACAAATGTCACATATATAGTAAAAAAAAAAAAAAAAACCAGAGTCAGATGTTTGTGAAATACAAGAAATACAATAAAATGGACTTTGCACAGCAAAAACTATGGCTGACAAAGAGTACTGGAACCCATAATAATTTATATAAATAGAGATTTATTAGCATTGCATGTATCAGCGCCCCCTTATTTTATATTTGCCCAGGAATTCACCACACAAGGCTGGGCTAAAGATAAATAGTTTGGGGGATGGGGAGAGAAAGAGAGGAGAAATGATCAACAACAGTTATTAGGCTAACTGAACCCAAAGCGTACTGACTTATCTCTCAATATTTGACATAAAAATGATTGTTGAAAAGTAATTTTAGCCCGAGACTACTGCAGCACGGCTGAAAATTTTTGGAATACTAATTTTTATCCTCAGGAGGGCAGTCTAGGAAACAAGAGCCCTGTTTTTATGGAAGTGCTGTGAAGTGCTGTCAAGGAGTTCAAATGTTATTTAATTATGACCAATGCCCGAGTCTAGGGTAACAGCCAGTGTCTGGGGTATACATTGAACTTGCAAAGTAGAGCCGAAAAATATTTGAAACATTAACTGCCTAGATCTTTCCTGTTACTCCCACAACAAAGTTCTTGTCTATTTCCTTACCCTTTGTACAATAGAACCTCTGGTCACAGCCATAATTTGTTCCATAACTTTGGTCGCAACTCGATTTGGCTATAACTTGAACCTAATTTTGAAAATTTGGTGCTTACAAAGAAAAATGGTGCAGAAGGGGAAATCACACACACACACACACACACACACACACACACACACACACACAGCGAATTTTTTGGTCAGAACTCAATTTGGTCATGATCAGAAGCATTAGTGACCAGAGGTTCTACTGTATTCCCTTCCCTCTTCTTAAGAGTTTCTTGATGTTTTCAGATGAAAATCTACAGGGAATGGATATTTTGTTTTATCTTATTTTAAGTTACTTTTTGATTCACCTTTTCATAGGCACTTCAGTCAACATACATTCCAACTTTTAATGTCTGTTCTACCTTAACACATAAGTCTTATGAGAATTAAGAATCAATAATGTAATCTCAGAATCTTTTTTCCCTATAGAAAATCTTTGCAATTCAAAGTTCAACCAAAAGAGGGTAGAAGAGTGTTTAATACAGCATCACATTCTTTCTTTTACTATTTAAACTGCAGGATATAAAAAGTTTTGTTTTGTGATTATCCTGAAAATTAAGTTAGTTTACCACAATTTCAGGTCTTCTTTTTTTAACATGTGATGCTTAATTGTTCCCCCTAAATTGTTCTGTAATCGTTTTAAAAAAAATTAAGAAAAATGTATAACTGCTGCACCAGATGTTTAACATCTAGAAAAGTCCTATATTAATTACTTATATATAGTAAATATAATGACGGAAATCCCTTATAAATCCCAGAATAGAATTTTGTCTTTCAGAGTTAGAAAAGTTGAAAATGAACATAAAATACCATAAGTCAAGGAAGCTTAGACTACTGAACATTGAGGTTCAGAATTCATATTGCTGATAAATTGCTACTACCACTTCAAAAGATGTTTAAGCAACAGCACAAGGATTGGAATATGTTTAATCTTCATCAATGAACTTCTTTTAATCCATTTAATATCAAGACCTTATGATCAATAGAGTAGCACAGAATTTGTATAGTAACCTTTTAACTGGCATATTGCTATCTAAAATTAATTTTTCAGATTTGATATGATAATTGTAGGAAATGAAACCAGGAATCTGATTTTTTTGTTTTAACTGCTCCCACTCACTTGTCTTTTGCCCTATTTCCTCACTGAAAAGGTGATCTGGAATTACAGACTATAGAACTACAGAATAATTTTATTGTCACTGTGAATGTACACTAATTGACATACATTAAAATGAAATTTTGTTGCATACAGCTCTCAAAGGGTCTCCAATTAATACAAATGATGGCAGTGCAGGATCCACAAGTAGACACAATGGCATGAAAAAGATGAAATGTGATATCATGATCCCTAAATCCAAGTCTGCCCTTTCATTCTTGTCTCATAGTGTCCCACACATATGTAAAGCCCATGTCACGCTGGCCAACGGATGCAAAAAGGGCACAGCGGACGAGCAAAATGTTCCATCCGTTGTTATCCGCTCTCAAAAGGGGCAAAAATTTGCATAACTGGAGCGGATAACACGGACGCGGGGAGGACGCAGGGTGGATGCAAAGCGGATGCGGAACGGAAGCCCAGCGGATGGAAGCGGATGAAAGCAGATGGCGCATCTGCTAGGCTTCCGGGGGGCCTCAGCTAAGCGGCCGCGGAACGGATACAGCGGATGCACAGCGGATGCACAGCGGATGCACAGCGGATGAAGTGGATGCACAGCGGAAGCCTAGCGGATGCACAGCGGAAGCCTAGTGGATGCACAGCGGAAGCCTAGCGGATGCACAGCGTTAATTGTGCATGCGGGGGGATGCATTGCGTAAGCCCCCCGGATATAAAGGGAAGCAGCTCGCACGTGGCCAGCATTCCGAGGAAAGACCTGCTGCTGGACACTTCGAGTTCCTTGCCTGCCCTGCCTGCATGCCTGCCTGCCAGCCTTGCTGCTCGCCTGCCTTCCAGCCAGCCTTGGTGCCTGCCAGCCTCCCTGCCAGCCAGCAATCCCACAACCATGGGGAGGAAGCAAAAGCCTCAGCAGCCTGCCGCCATCTCTGGCAAGAGGGACAGGGCCAACCTCCCGCCCCCTGCCCCTGACTCTGCTTCTGCTGGGGCTTCTGCTGAAGCTGCTCCTTGCGGGTGGTGCTTCTGTTGGTGCTTACTCTGTTGAAGCTACTCCTGGTCCTGCTCATCCTGCTCGTGCTCCTGGACTTGCTCGTCCTGCTCGTCCTGCTCATGTTCCTGGTCCTGCTCGTGCTCCTGGACTTGCTGGCCCTGCTGGTGCTTACTCTACTGCTGCTGATCCTGGTCCTGCTGGTCCTGCTGCTGCTGATCCTGCTGGTGCTGCCGCTGCTGCTGCTGCTGATGATGATGATCCTGCTGCTGCTGCTGCTGCTGATGATGATGATGATTATGATCCTGCTGGTGAGGATGATGATGATGATTATGATCCTGCTAGTATTGCTGCTGCTGGTGGTGGTGTGGAGGAGCAGCCCCTACTACCTGGGAGCCCCTCTGATGAGGGCCCATCTGGTCCTGCCAAAGGGAGGAAGAGGCGGATGTGACAACGGGAGAGGAGGCAATACTATATTGAGGAGGCGCACGAGGATGAGGTGCTGGAGTGGCTGAGAGAGAATGACTATCTGTGGTGGAAGGGACACCGGCTGTACAGGGACAACAAGCGGAAGCAGGCTGCTTGGAGAGAGAGGGCGGAGAGTATGGGTTACACTTCGGAGGTGCTCCTCGGCTGGTGGAAGCACATGCACACCTGGTACAGGAAGCTGCACCTGAAGAAAATTGGCCAGGCCACTGTGAAGCTGACAGACAGAGAGACCTACGTCATGGCCAGGTGCAGCTTCCTGGAGGGTGAGGTCCGCCACCGAGGAGCACCAGCAGCCGCTCTCACAACCCTCTCTCTCCGGCAGCCTGCTGAGAGCCAGTCCCCTTCCGGCAGAGAGTCAGTCCCTGTCTCCAGGCAGGTTTCTGTGGAGCAGGCCACGGCGGAGAACCCGCGGACATGTGTGGTAAGCGTGGTGGAGCACGTGGAGTACTCCCTGGTGCGGTGGGAAAAAGGAGACATCGAGTCCACCACAGTTGTAGCCGCATCCACCCCCCCCCCCAGCTCCACCTCCGCAGAAAGGCAGAGAGCCGGACAGCAGGAGGGGCAGAGCCACACTGTCCTGCTGGAGATTAGGGACACCATCTGCACCAGCATAAATCTCCTCTCTCAGCTGGTCCACACCGACTCCTCCTCCTCCAACCGCAAGCCCTTCCTCACCTATGTCAACCAGACCCTCAAGGAAATGGCGGATCCACAGTACCAGCTGGTGAAGGACTGGATCACCGAGCTGCTTCACAACCCTCCAGATCCAGAGGAACCTGCTCCCACCCAGTCCAGGTCTGCTCCTCCACCCCAGGTGATGTCCCTCCCATTCCAAGACTTCCCACAGGCCCTCACCTACCAGGGCTACAGCTACCAGGAGGTTCAGCAGCATAGGCAGCAGCCCTTCCCAGTCCAGGCACAGAGTCATTGGGTGACACCGTTGCCACCGGTTCCACAGATGCCACCGATGCCACCCACGCCAATGATGCCACCGACAGCAATGCCACCCACGCCAATGATGCCACCCACGACAGTCCTCAACCAGCTACAGAGCAGACAGCCCCACTACACTGCTCCTTCCTCCACCCCACAGCCTAGCCCGGCCTCAGTACATCTGTCATCAGTACTGGGGCTGACACCCCATGGCATGGAGGAAGGACCTCTCAGCATCACGGGGCTGAGCCAGCTGTCCGACACCTTCCTCAACACACCGTCCCCTGTTGTCCTCTCGGGGCCAGGCACTCCACCACCACAGCACCTGGACCCTTCACCCCTGAGACTGGGCACACCTCCAAGTGACCAAGAAGAGTGCCAGAAACCGGGTAGCTCGCTACCTGTGGACTTTACGTGAACACTTGACTTGGGTCATTTTTCTGTTACAGCTTATTGTTCAATAAAGTTTATCTTTGATTCACACACTTGCTTCATTTCTTTTTTTCAATAAAGTCTTGGTGGAAACTTTTAGAAATGGTTTAAGCCTTTGCATGCTTGTGGGATGGGATAAGATAGCTGTGGGATGGGTTGAGATAGCAGTGGGATGGGCAGGGATACCTTTGGGATGGCTAATAGCCGTGGGATAGATAAACCTCCAGTGCAAGCATAGTGGGACTGTATGGTTTACCCTCCCAGGTGCCACACCTATGGCCCTTTTTTATCAGTAACAATGTAAGCATTGATCCACACATGTCAACACAAACACAACTCTTTATTAAACGCCCTGTTCATTGTAGGCCCACCCAACATACATGGCCCAATCTCATCAGTGTGATGAGACAGGCTGAAGGAATCATCCATTAAGCATTTACCATCCTGTCTTGCCACTCCAGTGGTCCAGCTGGGGAGTTGCACCAGTGTTTCAGGAGGTTGCGCTGCTTCTTCCCTTCCCGTGAGGCTCTGTTGGGGCCTTGCACATCCTGAATGTCGATCAGGTTTCACCCTTGCCTCCATTCCCCAGGCTCCATTGCCTTGTTGACGGTCCACAAGCCTGTTCTGCAAGACTGGGTAGCGGGTGCGCATGAGATTGTGCAGGATGCAGCAAGCTTCCACAATCCTCCTCACGGTCTCTGGGCGATGCTGCATGGTGGTGAGAAGTACCTGGAACCTGTTGGCCAGGATGCCAAAGGCGTTCTCCACCACCTGCCTTGCCCTGGACAGCCTGTAGTTGAAGATCCTCTCTTCACAGGTGAGGAGTCTGGAGGTGTAGGGCTTCATGAGGTAGGTTCTGAGGGAGAATGCGTCATCCCCCACGATGAAGTAGGGCACATCTTGCGTGTTGTTGGGCAGGGGTTCTGGATCTGGGAAGCCCACGATGAGGTTGCCTTCCAGCCCCTCCTTGAGGTGACTGGCGTTGTATACCTGGGCATCTGAAGATGAGCCGTAGCCTGAAGCATCGATGTACATGAACTTGTAGTCAGCATCGACCATGGCGAAGGGAATGATGCTGAAGAAGCCCTTGTAGTTGAAATAAGTGGACCCCAACTTGGCTGGAGCTTTGCAGGTCACGTGCTTCCCATCTATGGCTCCAACGGTGTGGGGGAAGTTCCACCTCTGATACCACTGCTCTGCAACTTTCTTCCATCCTTCTTCAGTGGAGGGGCACTGTAGGAACTCCTCCTTGTATTCTTCGATGATGGCCTTCACCACTTCTCTGACCACAATGCTGATGGTGTTGTGTGGCACCCTCCAGCCGTACTGCATGCTTTTGTAGGTGGTCCCTGAGGCCAGGTGGCACAGAGTGAGTGCCACCTTGAGCCCAGGTTCCAGGCTGGGCCGGAAGTTGGGCTTTGCCTTGGTCAACCTGGGTGTCAGCCGCTGCACAACTTCGTCAAACATGGCTGGAGGCATCCTCATGAAGTTCTGGAATGCACAAGTGTCTTCGTTCCTGAGCTCCACCATCAGCTTGTTGTACAGTCCATACTCTGGTCTTCTCCCGATCCATCTTCGGACCCAGACGCTTCTTGGCCGCCTCTTTTTCTTCCCGTAGTAGAGTTCACAGAGCCTGTAGATGGCTTCGCACTGTTGCAGAACGATGGCGGCTGCCAAAAGGACTGTGTTACGATCCACGGTGGACATGACTGGATGCTGTGGAAGAGGAAGAGTCAGATGAAGGCTGCAGAGGTCTGCACAGGTGAGCTGCTGGTTTGAAAGTGAGATGCAGACGAGTTGCTCCCCCTTTTTATAGGCAGTATAGGTGTCCCTTTGCATCCTCTAGGCATCCTCTAGGCATCCTGTAGACATCCTTAATATCCGAGATAGGTCCCCTCTGCGAACGTTTTTTCCATTTTAAACACTTTGTTTCCGCTCGGCATCCGTTCTGCATCTGTTTTGCATCCGTTCCGCTTCCTCCCTGCGTCCGAGCGGATGTGAGTTGCGCGCATGCGCAGCGGATGCCTAGCGGATATAGTGGATGCATAATGGATGCAGAACGGATGCGTAGCAGATGCATAGCGGATGCAGAACAGACGAACTGGATACATTTTCCGCGTAAAAGTTTTGGGCAACCCAAAACTTTTGGAGTGGATGAAACATCAATAAATGGATGCTGGACGGATAGAGAGGAAGCAAAACGGAGGCAGTGAGTACATCGCGTTTTCGAACGGATGGAAAGCTTTTTTGTCCGTTTTACATCCTCTTTGCATCCGTTGGTTCAGTGTGACATGGGTTTAAGGGGCAAAGTCATGATGCAGGTTTCATCACTTGGTTGATTCACCTTGGACTTCCATAAATGAAATGGAGGGAGATAGGCATATTTTCTAAATCACCATATTAACTTTAAAAAGGGATTCAAAGCAGAATTTATCATCTGATTAAATTTTTTCAAAAGATGCTTCAGAACAGCTATGGAAGAAGGCTAATCATTTCAATTATTACAATCAGTTTAACATCTTATTACTGGCTTAGTGGAGAGAGTCTTCTTGGTTGATACAAAGGCTTATTTTAAGAATTTGGGCAGATTTTGTCAGCCATGCTAAGATTCAAAGAAAATGAGACCTTCACTAAATGTTGTTTCATTACATTCTATTATTCCAGGGCCATTTTGACTAGACTTTAGAAAAGAGTGAGGTAAAGTAGACAGCAAACTATTATAATAGAATTCATATTAAAAATAACTTAATAATCCTCCTCACTCTATACTCAGTAAATGTTTTAGAGCAAAGAGAAACTTTACTTGATCCTATGAAGATGCCCTTAAGATTAATTTTAGTGTAATATGAAGGAACTGAAAAAACACAATATACTTTATTTCCCGAAGAGTTCAATTATGCTGAATGCTAGTTTATTTTTGCAGATTTTGAAAATTAAAATTGAACTATTGTTTGTATTTTGTGAAAAAAATACCTATTTTTAAATGCATGAAAATATTTCAAATTTGTTATGCAAGTTATGACTGTTTTATCATATTGAACCAAGTTATAATTATATTTGGGTTTTTAACTGATTTTAGAATTATAAAGCAGCCACTAAAATATTTTCATTTTTCCAACGTTTCTTTTTCTTAGAATGAAAAAAAATCTCTCTGCATCTCTGAAAATGATATTTTGCTATTTTCTCAAGTAGGCATTACAGTGTTTCAGAATATTTTCCATAAGTGCAGTTAAAAAAATTAGATAGTCTGCCTTTAATAGCTGCATTAAAGAATAAGAGCTAGATTATTTTAATTACATTTATGGAATGTAATCCTAATAGGGACTTAAAATCAGTGTTTATTGTACATTTAACGTTATTACTACCTCAAGACTAATTTAAATAAAAACCTAGCAAAATTAAAATGCTTTTAATGCAACAAACACACTACTCACACTGAGAAACCATTTATTGTTCAGAGATGAATTAAGTGTTGTGACCTCTTTGTGGATATTTTCCAAGGGTATGTTTCGAAGTTCCAAAGAGCCAAGAAATTGAGAAAACTACATCCAAGACAGGCAAGGCTTTCCTTAACGTTGGGCATTTTATGCCTATTAAATAATCTGGGCAATTCAAATTCTTTTTATTGCTGCAGGCAAGCATAATTTTGGCTCTCCCAGCCCATATCTTCTTGTGCAAACTTTTTGTAGAGTCCTTTCCCATCTGAGGATGGGAAAAAAGGTACAATCAATCATGCCATTCCATCCTCAAGTTATTAGAAGTTTGCAGAATAGGCCACTTCCAATAGTAGTTCTCTTTGGGACAGGCTGGGCTTTTCTGCATTGTTAAGAACATATCTCCATCTCCTCCACATTATTCTTGTGCTATTGCAAAGTCCACTTATCATATCCATTCCACAACTCTATTATAATATTGCATGAATCTAAGCAAAAGTTTCTGGCCTTCTTATTTCTATGGGGGCTGGGAAAAAAACTTTGCACATACCACACCAGTCTGAATTCATTCCAAATTTGTGGAGTGCAATGTGGCATTTTTCCCCTTAAAAATCTCTCCACAGGTTTCTCTGTTCTATTGAGAGCCTCAAGGGTTAACAGCACACCCTGCATATTGCTCTCTGGGGAGTTTTCCTCCTTGACTCTGGAAAAGGTGAAGTGGCACAGAGAGTTGATTATCAGTAACTTCCTCTGCCAGCCCTTTAGCTGGCTCAATATAAGGTCAGTGAGGTGGAAAATGAAAAGAATAATGCACGTTTAAGGCCCTACTAATCAGGTCACAGCTGGTCCCACTTCAAATCAGCTGACAGCTGGTGCCTTCAGTTTTGCATACTATTCCACCCAGATTTCAGGACAGATCTTCCTCCATTCTTTAGAAACAAGGCTAAGGAGGAAGGCAGGTATAAACTGACTAAACAAACCATCAAAGGCTGCTAATCCATCAGGTTTTAGGCCAACAGTTTTAATCTCAGATTATTTTGTGCATTTGCTTCCTAAAATGTTTCAAAACTCTTTTTTTCTCACTAACCTCCCTCACATCATGCCATTCAAAGCCTATACTCTTCTTCCTTGTTCCCATTGTGCTCTCCTTTTATTTCCCACTACCTGCAACCCCAGCTGCCTATCCATTTCCAAACATAATCTCAATGTTGCTTGTTTTAGCTTTCCTAATCCTGTTGTTTCACAAATCTCTTCACCATAATCTCTCCTTTGTCTGTCAATACAATTTGTTTGCTGTAGGTTTCTGGAAAGAGAGAGAAAACATGGCTGGGAAAAAGGATGAAATCTATGAATCAGGATTTGAGTCTGCAGAAAATTGCATTTACAAGCATAAGGTCATTGTTGCAGCTTCATTTATTTTGCTTTTCAAGTTTTCAGATGTGAGGACAAGTTCCACATTCTTTGTCATAATTGTGAAACAAATATATACAGCTAGGACTTCCAAGATAATATTTTGAAAGGATGGCCATCAGTTTTTTCTATCTTGGAGGTGTAAAAAATGAGTTCACTGACCCATATAATATAGTCATGCAAACATTTGGCAACTTTTTGGGATAGTGTAAGAGATAAACAAATATATGGGAAAATATTTAAATATTAAAGGTTAAAATAATACACAGACAGGGGAGAATGGTTAAAAGAATTACATTGAAAAATTGGAAGTGTGATATTATTCCAGATGTCCAGGAATATTTGTTGGAAATGTGTGATCTATCTATTTTGGAAAAGGACATATTTTCTTCTAATCAAAGGACACAATTTAAAGATCATTTTGTGAATTAGGTATGTATAAAATAAAATACTGCAATATCAACATTAAAAATATAGTTCAAGTCCTTATTTTAGAATGTTTAAGGTCAAGAGTTAAAAACTACCAAATTTAAGACATTATTGCACATGGTTTCAGATCTACACAGGAAGTCAGCTAAATCCCTTTCAATTGGCTGATAAAATTCCTGGGTTCTTTTCACCATTCCTACTTCAATAGTCTAAGCTCACATTTGCTTCCCATAGAAATCTTAAAACATATCTGGTAAATTACACTTTAGAATTAGAAGCAATCCCCAAATTAATTTAGTCCAACACCTTATGGATGCACAAAGTCTATACATTCATGACTATGAATCCACAATACTCAAATATCCAATTTCTATAAAAACTCTAATGAAGAAGAGACCATCTTTTTCAAAGGCTTTTTGCTTCTCTCTCAAACAGCTAATACTGTGTGATTTCACTGCCTTGTGACTTGAACCTATTCATTTTGTCATTGCTTCTAGGAAACAGAAAATAATTTGTTTCATCAGAACAGGCTGAGCATTTGCACCTGAGACTGGTAAAGTGGTCAAAAGAGAGAAAGACCAATGAAGTAAATACTATATATAAATCTATACTGTTACATGTTATATATGTATATATATGTGTGTGTTTTCATAGATTTTCACGGGTGCAGGTATGCAGGTTTTGGCATGTTCAGGTCTTTTCCTGTGTATGATTGAGAGTATCTTGGTGACGTTCCGATGAGGTCCTACTCGCCATCTTCAGGCTGGTGCTTTCAGCTTCATGCTTGTGCGAGCAAAGCATGATTGGTCTCTCTATAAATACTAATGGGGAGGTGTGGTATGCTGGCTATGTTGTAAGCGGGCTGGTTGGCAGTGTTGTTATTTCTTGATTGGTTGATGGAGTCGATGTTTGCAGATTTTTTGGCTTTTTCGTAAGAACCTGTGTGGCTGAGGTTGTGGCTGTGTGTCTATCAGCCTCCTGTGTTGTAATGACCTGGTTAATGGCCTGTGTGATAACCATCTGAATTCTACTGTTGTGACATCCTGGGTCTTGTGCTGTAATCTCCTGGGTCATTGGCTGTGTTGCAACAACCTGAGGTTTTGCGGTGTAACCTCCTGAGTTCCATGATGTGGATGGCTGTGATGTAACATTCTGGGTTCTGGTTTGGCTCCAAGTTTGAGGTCTGGCTATGTGTTTATAGCATGTGTCAGTTTGCTTAGTTTGGGGGTCGGAGTGTGTGGCAGCTGGTGATGCAGCTGTGGTCTGGTTTCTGGATGATGGTTGCCTTTCGTCTATGGGATGGGTTTGGATTTGAGTCTGGTGAGGGAGATTGGTGGTGCCATCATGTGTTGTTTTGGGTCTGGTGTTGGTTTTCATGGCTCATTTGTTGATAACAGCTAGTGTCCAGATGTCTGTAGATGGGAGGTATCATCCCATTTATTCATGTTATGGAGGTGTTTCTCTATTTCGATGGCTTCCCTGATTATTCTCTTGTTGAACTGTTCAGTATTGGAGATTAATTTGGTTCTCTCAAAATTAATTTCATGCCCTGTGGCTTTAAGGTGCGGGAAAAGAAGGAAGTATTTTCTTCCTTTCTGACTGCATTCTTACGTTCTGCAATGCGTGCACTTATTCTCCTGTTGGTCTGTCCAGTGTGTGTGGTTTTCTAGCTGGATCTTGTCCTTAGGGTTTCTTAGGATGTTGGCTATTTTTTTATCAGTGCCAAAGGCTGTCCTGATATTGAATTTGTGGAGAATTTTGCTGATTTTTATCTGTGGTGCCTTTGATGTAGGGGAGGAGGGCAATATCATTGTCCCGTTCTGTGTCTCAATTTTTGGGAGGTGTCTTCCTTAGGATTAGGTTGGTAATAGTGTTTCTTTGGAATCCATTGGAAATTAATACATTAGTGAGGGTGTATAAATCTGTTCTCAGGTGGTCTTGTGTGTGTGTGTGTGTGTGTGTGTGTGTATACAGTATATTCCAATTAGAACAAATGTCTTATTAGCAGAGACCAGCCCCTGATCTAACCTCAATGCTATGTTGGAAGCAATGAATATCTAATCTACTCTGTCAAATAGTTCAAAGATGCTTTTGAAGGTTAGGAATGTACCACGGACAATGAAAGGACATGATAAACAATGTCAAGATAGTAGCCATAATAGTGCAATTGAAGCTCAGACCCTTTTTTAATGTGTAACATACATAAAAAACAGGTGGAGTTTTGATCACACCATACTGAATTAATTTATTGCAACCTGCAGACTATCTTGGAATGTACAATTGTTTCAGAATAAAGAAAAAAAAATGATCTACTTGGTACAGGTGACATTTGTTCCAGAACAAAGAGACAGAAAAATCCCACAAATAATTTCATTTTTTTCATTCACATTGTTCTGTACAGAATACTGACCTCTTTCAATAGGAGTGAGAGAAAAGAACCTCAATTTTGTATCACCAGTGCCTTTTATTTTATTTATTCACAATACCTAACTCTTCTGTCCATTTAAGCTAATGTAGCAAAAATTAATGATCCAGATCCAAAGTAGGGAAAGCAGAGCAGGCCTCTATTTTCTTTCAGTCTTTCTCGATCTTAGAAACATTGTGTGTAAATAAAATAAGGCCTGGTAAGAGACTGTTTTGTTAAATAAGAAAAGAAAATCAGAATAGGAATTCAGATATAGCAAAATGATTTTTTTCATGAGTAAGTATAAAATACATGGCAAGAAAAACAAACACATTCCACAATTTTGAAAAAAATAAATAAAATGGATTGACGATAACCGTTTCATTACAAAGCTCAACGTATGTGTAAGTTGAATTGCTCACATTCCTCTTACATCATCAGTTCAAGATCTCCCATGGGATAACATGGGATAATCTTTAGTTAAAAGATTACATGCAGGAATGATGATTAGTATGAGGATAATAACAGTTTGCTTTTTGACAGTTAAGTTAGTAGAAACCATTCAAATTGCTTTTTGCAGATTCTATATTATTCTTTGACCTAAAATGGAACTTTTTCTTGAATCACATACATCAGAAATTAACCTTGAAGAAATGTGTGTCATATAACCAAAGACAGCAAGCAGAAGAACTGCTGTGGTGACAGAAAAAGATCCTTTGGCTTGGTGTTGTGTGCAGCTTGGATATAATGAAGGCATCATTCAACTCAACAGAGATAAGAAACAACAAAGGCCCGGTCCCACTGCACTTACGGATGCAAAGAGGATGTAAAACATTAAAAAAAGCTTGCCATCCATTGGAAAACGCTATGCATCCATTGTGTACTCATTGCATACGTGTTTCCTACACTCTATCCATCGAGCATCCGTCCACTGAGATTTCATCAGCACCAGAAGTTTTGAGCTGCACAAAACTTTGTGAACGGATGAACTTTCCGCCACGTACGATGTACATCCGCGACATATACGGGCAACAAATGTTCTATGTCTGTTATCATCCATTAAACATCCGCTGTATCCTCTCTGCATCCTCTGGGCATCCCCTCAACTCACATCCGCTGCAGCTGAAAATGGAAAGAGGGAGGAAATAAAAGGTACACAGAACGTCTACACAGCGATAGTAGCATGGAAATAGAAAGGATGTAAGCGTATGCATCTCGTATATAAAGTATTAAAAATGGACAAAACGTTTGTATCTGGGATGTATCTCATATATTTAGGATGTCTGCAGTATGTCTAGAGTATGTAGAAGGACACCTAGCGGACAACCGATATTTCCTATAAAAAGGGGGAGAAAATCATCTGGATCTCAGTATGAGTCCAGCAGCCCTGGTGTACAGACCTCTTCACCCTTGGTCTTGGTCTTCAACATCATCAATTGTTCTCCACCATGGATGATGACACAGTCCGTATGATAGCTGCACTCATTCATCACCAGAATCAAAACCTGTTCAGACTGTTTCAACTTTTATACAGAAGGAGAAGAAGGAGACGTCCAAGAGCTGTGTGGGTCTGAGGATGGATCGTGAGAAGAATGGAGTTTGGACTTTATGACCAGTTGATGGTGGAGCTGAGGAATGAAGACCCTAGTGCATTCAATCACTTCATGAGGATGTCCCCAGCCATGTTTGATGAACTTGAAGAGCATCTGAGACCCAAGTTGACCAAGCCTAGCACCAACTTCCATTCCAGGCTGGACCCTGGACTGAAGGTGGCACTGACTCTGCGGCACCTGGCCTCTGGAACCACATACAGAAACATGCAGTATGCGTGGAGGGTGCCACACAACAGCATCAGCAAAATGGTCAGAGAAGTGGTACAGGCCATCATCGAAGAATACGTGGAGGAGCTCCTCAAGTGCCCCACCACTGAACAAGGCTGGAGAAAACATGCAGAAGAGTGGTATCAGAGGTGGAACTTTCCCCACACCGTTGGAGCCATAGATGGGAAGCACGTGGCCTGCAAAGCTCCAGACAACTCAGGGTCCACTTATTACAACTACAAGGGCTTCTTCAGCATCATCCTCTTTGTCATGGTTGATGCTGACTACAAGTTCATCTACACCGATGCTTCAGGCAATGGGTCAGCTTCAGATGGCCTGGTATACAACGCAAGTGACCTCAAGGATGGGCTGGAATGCAACCTCATCATGGGTTTTCCAGATCCAGACCCCCTACCCAATGACACACAAGATGTGCCCTACTTCATCATTGGTGATGACACGTTCTCCCTCAGAACCTGCCTCATGAAGCCATACACTTCAAGATACCTCACCCGTGAAGAGAGGATCTTCACCAACAGGCTGTCCAGGACAAGATGTGTGGTGGAGAACGCCTTTGGCATCGTGGCCAACAGGTTCCAGATACTTCTCACCACCATGCAGCATGACTGTGAGGAGCATCGTAGAAGCTTGCTGCATCCTGCACAATCTCATGCGCACCCACTACCCAGTGTTGCAGAACAAACTTGTTGACCATCAACAAGGCAATGGGGACATGGAGCCTGGGGAATGAAGGCAAGGACGTAACCTGATAGACACTGTGGCTGTACCAGGCCCCAACAGAGCTTCACGTGAAGGGAAGAAGCAGCGCAACCTACTGAGACACTGGTGCAACTCCCCAGCTGGAGCAGTGGAGTGGCAAGACAGGATGATAGATGATTAATGGATGCTTCCTTGAGACTGTTGCATAACACTGATGAGATTGTGCCATGTATGTTGAGTGGTCCTACAATGAATAGATCATAAATAAAGAGCTTTGTTTATTTTAAAATGTGTTGATCAATGAACAAATTGTTATTGATAAAAAAGGTCCATATGTGTGGCAGCTGGGATGGTGGACCAACAGTCCCACAATGGTTGCACTGGAGGTTTATCTATCCCACAACTATCCTTATCTATCCCACAAGCATGCAAAGGCTTAACCATTTTTTCAAAGTTTCCACCAACACTTTACTAAGGTAAAAAAATGAACCAAGTGTGTTAAGCAAAGATAACCTTTATTAACTTTCTCAACTTTATGACTTTATTAAATAATCAAAATGAACCAAGTAAACTGTATTAAGTGTATTGAGCAAAGATAACCTTTATTACCTTTCTTAGGTAAACTTTATGATTTTATCAAAAAAGCAAAATGAACCAAGTAAAGTGTCTTAAGCAAAGAAGTACAACTCAGTCTCTGACACTATTCTCAGTCACTCTGAGTCATGTCCATGGTCTCAGCTGTTAAGCGGGCAGGGACTGTGGAGGTGGCTGTGGCTTGAGTGCTTGTCTGAGGCACCATTGGGGTGCTTGGCCCCAAGGGTACAACAGGGGATGGTGTGTTCAGGAAGCTGTCCGAGAGCTGACTCAGTCCCATGAGGTTGAGAGGCCCTTCATCAAGGACTTGAGATGTCAGGCCCAATACTGATGACAGATTGTCCATTGACGGGCTTGGCTGTGGGGTGGAGGAAGGAGGAGTGGGGCTGTCTGGTCTGCAGCTGGGTGAGAACTGGAGTCTCTGTCGTGTGATGAACCTGGGCCTGGACTGGGAAGTTCTGCTTCTGCTGTGGGAAGTCCTGGTCATTGTAGCCTTGGTGGGTGAGGGGCTGTTGAAAGCCATGGAAGGGCTGCGACATCGCCTGGGGTGGAGGAGCAGACCTGGACTGGATAGGAGCAGCTTCAGCTGGGCCTTGAGGGTTGTTCAGAAGTGCTGTGATCTTTTGCTTCATCATTTGGTACTGGGCCTTGGGCAGGTCCCTGAGGGTCTGGCTCATGTAGGTGATGAAGGGCTTCTGGTATGGTATGTCACTGTGGACCAGCTGAGAGAGAAGTTCTGTGCTGGTCTTCATTGTGTCCCTGATCTCCAACAGGACAGTGTGGTCCTGGCCCTCCAGTCTGCCTCTCTGCCTGCATCCTCTGGAGCTGGGGGTGGGGGTCGGGGTCGGTTGGCCTCTGGTGGCTGCTGCTTCTTCCTCCATTTGTGACAGCAGGATTTCATCCTCCATGGGATCCTCCAAGTCTGCCAGCATGGGGAATGCAGCTGTTGGGGGGGGTCTCTGCTGTGGGGCCCTCTGAAGACACCTGCCTGGACAGGGTATCTGGCTCCTGGCTGGAAGAGGAATGGCTGTCTGTGGGCTGTCTGAGGGAGAGGGGTCTCAGAGGGGCTGCTCCTCGGTGGCAGATCTCACCCTCCAGGAAACTGCACTTGGCCATGACGTACATCTCCAGGTCAGTGAGCTTCACAGTGACCTGCCCGGATTTCTTGAGGTGTAGCTTGCCATACCAGGTGTGCATGTGCTTCCACCATCCGAGGAGTACTTCTGCAGTGTACCCCAGGCTCTCTGCCTTTTCTCTCCAAGCTGCCTGCTTCTTCTTGGTGTCGCAATACAGTCTGTGGCCCTTTCTCCAGAGGTACTCGTTCTCCCTCAGCCATTCCAGCACCTCATCCTCATGGTCCTCGGAAATGGTGTACTGTTTCCTCTCTCCCTTCTGCTTCCCTTGCCTCTTCCTCCCTCTGGCAGGGGCTTCAGCAGGGCCTTAAGAGGCTTGAGCAGCAGGGCCTTCAGGGGCTTGAGCAGAGGGCCTTCAGGGGATTGAGCAGCAGGACTTTGAGGGCCTTGGGGCTGGTCCACCACAGCAGCAGCAGCAGCAGCAGCAGCTTCAGAGTCAGTGCCAGTGGGTGGGATGCTGGTTCTGGCCTTCTTGCCAGGGCTGGAACGAGTAGGCACGGGCTTCCTCTTCTTGCCTGTCTGACAAACCATAGTGTTCCTGCTAGATGTATGTGGCAGCACGTCTTTCCCCTGTATGCTGACTGCATGCGTGCTGCATCCTTTTTTTCCACAGAGCTGATGCAATTCATACTCGCCGCATGTACAGTGAATGCTTTGCATCCGATGTACATCCACACGGCATCCCCTTTGTTTCCTATAGGCGTCCGTGATACTTCTGCTTCATCCGCTATGCATCCGCCCCTTCCGCTATGTGTCCGCTTCAAAATTCTCCTCCGGAACCCCTTCGGATGTATCATCTGCTTCCATCCACTGTCATCCGCTAGGCTTCCTATGAACATCCATTTAACATCCCCACTACATACTACCCATGTCCATTCTTTCCCGTTCTATTTATGCAAATTTTCACCAATTTTTGGAGCGGATGACAATGGATGGAGCCACCCCCGAAATTTTGCTCATCCGCTGTGTCCTTTATGCATACATTTTGCGTCTGTTGGCCAGTGGGACTGGGCCTTTAGAGAGTCAGTTAATTTGGATATTTATAAAAAAAAGCCTTCAGGTCAACAGGCCCACTCTTTCTTACTGCAACCCCAAAATCTCAAAATATCTTGAAATGATTTTCTTCAGCACACAAAAGCTTGAAACAAAATAAGAACTCCTTATGAGCAGGCTGCAAACAAATATCAGTTACTGACTATGAAGAAAAATACATCAAATCAGGTAATTCTTAATGAATGAAGCTGAAGGATGATTTGCAAGAAATCAAGAAAAGAACAGTGCTTTAAGATTACGAGAGCCATTCAAATAAGCAATTTCTCAATGTTAATTAAATTAAGAACTCGTTAAATAATGCACTGTCTCCAACCAATGAATTATGCTTTGTTTGTTTCCAAAAAGAACAAGAAATCTTCATACCTATACAACATACTTGTGGTATTGCTGAGTTTAGCTCTCTTTTCTCTTCACATGTCAATAAGATTAGAAAAAGTGATGGGGAAAAAAGGGAACCTGACAGGTAAGATTATTTTTTAACAAGCCATTACACATAGAAGTATAGTAATAATAAAGCACTTGGTTTCTAATAGCTTAAGTGTCTCTGAATAGGAGACATTCAATGGTTTCATATTCTTTCTTTCATCCAAGGTTGACCACATAAGCCAGGAATGGCACCTACACCTTATGACAAAACCAATTTCCTACAAGACTCTCCAAATTAATACTGTTTTAATTAAAAGAGGCAGAATTTATGTATTATTAAACTTACATTGCCACCAATCTCACAAAACCATGTAATGTTTTGTTTAGGCCATTGTATTGCAACTCCAGCCATCCCCATCCCTATATTTTTTGGCTTTCTTCCATGATATCTAACATTGCCAAACAGCAGGTAATTCTTATAAATTGCCTTCACACCTTTCTAAGAGCTCTTGACCTGCTTATAATCAGAAGTCCACGTGTAAAACTATGTTTGTTACCATTTTGGACATGTCTGATTTTAAGATAAAAAAACATCAGGAATATAATGAAATCCAGCTGTAGACTCTTACAACTTATTTAATATCCCACTTCAATAAGTTTGGCTTCAATGAAGTATTTTTCTCTAGTATTTTCTGCCCAGTTTCAGAATAAGTCAATGAGACTCAAATGGCTATGACTGCTGCATAGCAAAGACATTAATTCTTCTTAATTAAGATTAGATGTCTGTATTAAGACAATTTAACTATGGTCCAGTGCAAATGCATTTTCTCACAGTGCCTCATCCATCAGTGTTATGTTGAATTTTGCTTTACAGCACAAAAGAAAAGAAAGCCTGTGCAAGTACAGTAAATAAGCCATTGCAGGTTGAATCCTACATTTTTAGTTCATCTGCATCCCTTATTTGAATAGATCTCATATATGTGAAACAGCTGTTCATTCCTCAGTAGAAGAGACTGGCAACATATCTAGAGAATGCTTAACCAATACTTTCTTAAAGTCTGATCCTAAGGATTAGAAGTCGTGTTCAAGGTGGAATACCAGAATATAATACAATGATTATTTCCTGTGATTTGGAAGTTATGCTTTTCTTGATATAGATTAAAACTGTAGTTGCTTATTTTGCAGCCACTTCACCCGGCCTTTAACTGCTGTTCCAAAATCATTTTCACCAGGAATACTATCAAAGCAGGATTAAGTCAACAACTTGCCTCCAGAAGTTGTGAATGCTCCAGTACTGGAAGCTTTTAAAAAGATGTTGGATAACCATTTGTCTGAAGTGATGTAGGGTTTCCTGCCTAGGCAAGGGGTTGGACTAGAAGACCTGTAAGGTCCCTTTCAGCTATGTTGTTCTATTCTATTCTAAATTGAAGAAGACTTTCTTCATTATATCATGCTGCCTCTTATACTATTCCATTACAATGTTCATTTATTCCTCTCAAAATTCTGGGGGGGAGGGGAGGGGGAGATTATTAGTTATATTTTCAACAGTTACATCACTTGGAAATAGCTACCTAATTAGTCACTTTATTTTAAAAAATAGATGTATTTATAGTCTTTAAAAGATAACTTCAACAGGGACCAGGAGGCAAAGCAACTCTCACTTAAACTCAAGACTCCCACAATATTTTGGGGTAAAGTAATGTTTTGGACTCTGTGTCTTAAACATATCAAAGGATATCAACTTAATTTTTTGGTCCTATCACTTGACCAGAACAAAAACCAATGGAAGAATTTTCTGAAATTCCTGCAAAGCCAAATTAACAAAGTTGTAAGCAATGGGAACTGAGGAAGAAGGCAGAAGAAAGCAGTGTGTTAAGATTTGGGAAAAGATGGCCATACGAGCCTCTTGATGCCAAGTGTAGAAGCTTTTTGAAATGTACCTTACTTGTGGCTGAAGTTCAATGTTGTGAGAGGTTTTTTTAATGTTCCATTTTTACTGTTTGCTGTTTTCAATTACAGCCTTGCCAAATAATATTTGGAGACAGGCAAGCCAAATGCATTGGTAGTTGATTTAATTTAATTCCAGGCTTCAGGTAACAAATACCCATCTTACCATTATCACAAGAAAGCCAAGTTCTGGCAAATAAGACTGAAACAGAATTTTTTCTGAAACTATGGAGAAGTTTCATCTCTAACTTCCAAAGAGATGACCCCTGCCTGGTTGAAAACTACAGACCAATCTGTAGCACGTGTTGTGTCACGTGCAAAGTTATGGAATCAATTATTAATCAATGTATTACCTTCCACCTAGAGTCAAACAATCTATTCTCCAACAATTTGGTTTCAGAAAAAAAATGTTCTGCAATTTGCAACTTCTACACTGCAAACATATGGACTACATTACTTGACCAGGGCATAGCAATAGATGTAATTTACATAGACTTCTACAAAGCCTTTGACTCAGTGGTACATGACAAACTACTATTAAAATTAAAATCTTATGGCATTTCCAGATCCCTTCATAAGTGGATTACTGCCTTCCTGTCAAACAGGCAATAATTAGTAAAAATAGGAAACACCTTATCAAACCCTGCACCAGTTAACAGTGGTGTCCCCCAAGGGAGTGTTCTAGAACCCACACTCTTTACACTCTACATAAATGATCTTTGTGATCACCTTAGAAATAACTGTGTCCTCTTCACTGATGATGTAAAACTATTCAATACCACCGACAATGCTGCTGTCCTTCAAAGTGACCTTGATTATGTGTCTGAATGGTCAAACAGTTGGAAACTCCAAATCTCAACCAACAAATGCTCTGACCTACACATTGGTAAAAAAAAAACATCAGTACACCAAATACAAGCTAGGGGGATATGACTTCGTTGATGACCCTCACTCTTTCAAACACCTTGGAGTTCTCATATCAAATGACCTAAGCGCCAGAGCTCACTGCAACAACATTTCAAAAAAGGCCTTAAGAGTCATAAATCTGATCTTACACAGCTTCTCCTCTAGTAATACTGATTTGCAATTAGAGCATAAACAACCTTTCCTAGACCAATACTTGAATACAGCTCTGCTGTCTGGAATCCGCACTGTATATCAGACATTAGTACAACTGAGAAAATCCAGAAATATTTTACAAGAAAAGTACTACACTCCTCTGTTTGCAACAGAATACCACACCACCAGACTTGAGATTCTAGGCTTGGACAACCTTAAACTATACCGGCTAAGATTGGACTTAAGCATAGTTTATAAAATCATATGTTACAATGTCTTACCAGTTAATGAATATTTCAGCTTTAACCATAACACAAGAGCGCACAACAGATATAAACTAAATGTAAACCACTCCAAACTCGATTGCAGGAAGCATGATTTCAGCAACAGAGTGGTCAATATCTAGAACTCACTTCCTGATTCTATTGTCACATGCTCAAACCACCACTTCTTTACCCTCAAATTAACCTCTATCAACCTCACCCCATTCCTAAGAGGTCTGTAATGGGTGTGCATAAGCGCACAATTGTGCCTACCGTCCCTGTCCTATTGTCCACAATTATTAGTTCCTATTTCATGTATATAAACTTATGTTTATTCTTATTTCTATTACACAGTAAGTGTTTGAATAAAGAGAGAGAGAGAGAGAGAGAGAGAGAGAGAGAGAGAGAGAGAGAGA
>BLBF01000005.1:24203012-24228853 GCA_015471245.1 Laticauda colubrina
AAAGAAAGAAAGAAAGAAAGAAAGAAAGAAAGAAAGAAAGAAAGAAACCATTCTCTTCTTCAGCCAAAACCTTTGAAGGAGCCCAAGATTTATTTTCATGAAAAACCCATAACTTGCCATGCCTGATGAAAAGCTAAAAAGGTTTGTGGGCTCCTTTTGTTCTTGATGAATATTTCTGATTGCTAATTGCCTGGAGAAGCATGGCAAGCAAATGTCTTGTGCCTGTTTCTTCCAACTCAAAGACACAGTGACATGGATGTGGGTTTGTTTCTGTTGATCCATGGAAGAAGGTAACCACAGAATTTCTTTATACTTGGAAAAGACTAGCATGGTATAGATTCAAAACCCCTTTTCACTAAAATAAGAAAAAAGGGTCAATCAAGAGCTGAATCACATGCTAATTCAAAACCTAAGTAGCAACATTGTGAACTGGGGCTCAAGCAGGAGATCTCAAGCAGGAGATCAAGCAGGCTCAACCCCCTCCATTTTTTGCCTTCTGGAGCCCCAGAGGAGCCTTAGGGGAGCAAAAATGCCCCCTCCAGAGGCTTCTCTGAGGTAGGAAGCTCCCAAAACAGAGCTTGGAGGGGTGCTGCATGCCCCTACCATGCTCTGTTCCTTTTCTTCCTGAGCCCCAGAGGAGCCTAAGGGAAGCAAAAACGCCCCCCCCCCGAGACTCCTCTGTGGCTAAGAAGCTCCCCAGAGTAGGTGGGGGCTGCAAAAAAAGACACACCCACCCAGTCAAATTGCCATGCCCACCAAGCCATGCCCATAGAACCGGTAGCAAAAGTTTTTGAATACTACCACTGTCATTTTCAAGTTCACCATGTTTGAAAAGAGTCAAGAGTCCATTGTCAGCATTTCCCCATTTTTTTCTTTGCTTTCCCATCTCCTCATTTACATGTATTTAGCCCCTCATTTCTCCATGAACCACTGTATTGAATCTGCCCCCTTGAAAGACTGATTGTCTTTGTTTTTCTCCATTATTTACTTTCCAGAGGAACACTCTTCCAGCTCAGAGGGGTAGCCATGCTTGCACTACATACTGCTTCTTATTCTCCTCACTCCATTTTTCTCCCAACTCAGACATGGCAGTTCTGCTTCAGTGCTGCTCTCTAGAGACTCTTGCAGCACAGAACAGCCTTGACTGCAGTCTCTTAAAGTTCAGTAAGTTAGGACACACTAAGCTGGGAAGCTTCTGGGATGAAGTAAAACTAGCTGCAGTCAGTCTGTAGGATACATCACAGGGGGCTTTGCCAATTCCAGATTATTATGTCTGCCTACAAGGAGGTGTGGAATGCTGATAATTTTGCAATGTACATCCCAATAATAATTGCCCAATGTAGTTGCAACATTGATTTCTGAGTTCTTCTATTGATTATGTGTCATGAAGTCATTTTTGCTTCCTAGTGATCACATAGATTTTCTCCATGACAGACTATGTCTAATCTGTTTTAAAGGATTCCCAAGGGTGTACTCATTGCCACAATAACTGTGAGTCCATCCATCTTGCTGCTAGTCATACCCTTCTTTTCTTTCCTTCCACCTTTCCCAGCATCAGAGCCTTTTACATACAGCTAGGTCTTCATCTAATGCAAGGGTGTCATCCTCAATTTCACTGAGGGCTGCATCAGGATTGGAGGACTGGGGAATAGCAGTGGTGTGTGGCAAGGGCTGGGAATGGTTATGTGGGTGTGGCCAGGATGGACATAGCTGAGGTGGGCATTTGACACAGGCTCAAGATTCATTTTTTCCCTTCACTTCTTTCTTCCCACAGTTCTTTGCTATAGCCATTTTCCTATATCTTCTACCAGATATTACTGGCAAACATTACTTATTCTTAATACTCATCTAAATTTTTTATTTCTAAATATATAGCCCATTGTTTAATGGTAAATTGCTTTTCCAAGCAGAAAAGCCATTTATACTATTGTATTTTTATTATTCAACTAATAATAACAATACAATAGCATAAATAACATGGTAATACAAGTTCTAACAGCAGAGGTGAATTTCCAGGATAGTAAATAGAAATGGCTCTCAGTTATAGATTGTTGATTGTAGATTAAATGGATCTGCAATATGTAAAATCTGACATTAAACTGTAGTATTAACGGAGGATGTTGCTTATTATCTATCCAGATGGCACTTACTTGAGGCCACATAATTGTAATCCAGTCCAATCCAGTCCTCTTGCAGCACTCTGCCAGTTGAAAATGGGCTACAGAAGCCTCGTGGGGCCACTGTGCAGCCCATTTTTTGCCATCAGAGTGCTGTAGAACACTAAAGAGGCTGAAAATGGGCTACGCAGGGGCTACGCAGGGTCTCTGCAAAGCCCATTTTGGCCGGCAGAGGCACTGTGAGCCAGTCCTTTGATATTTTCAGGTCAGCCTCATGGGACAGATTTAAGCCCCCAGACCTTGAGTTTGACACCCTTGATCTAATGTGTCTGAAGTAGGATAATTTGAGCCTGGTCATTTGCGCCTTGAGTTAGAACCATGATCCATTAATTTGTTTTCCTGGCTGTCCATAGTATTCTCAGGAGTCTTTTCAAACACGAAGGTTCAAGGGCATCAGTACTCTTTCTATCTTGTTTCTTCAAAGCCCAACTTTTGCTTCCATAAATTGTCACAGGGAATACCACGGCTTGCATAATTCTGTAGGTACATATGCAAGTATTATCAAATGCTATTCTGGGATTTGTTTATTTATTTAACTTATATACCATTGATTTCAATTAACAGTCTCAGTGATTTACAGAAAAAACATAAACAATATGATAAAAATAATGAAACATCCTGTTATTCCCAAAGGAGGCAATTGTGATACTGCAAAAGTTTGAGAATAAAGTTTAATTATTAAAAGTAACTTGTTTTTTGTTGCCTAGGCTTATATGTCATTAAATTATTTATTGCATTGATGGGGGGGTTGGTGGACCAAGATTGTTTGTTAATTTAGAGGTTATGGTACTATAAAGTGTTGCACACTTTTGGTTTAAGTCAAGGTTTTAATACTTCTTACAGTGCCAGCAGCTCAGTGCAAACATGTATTATATGTCATAACTCTTTATCGTCCAATACATACATGTATCTGTCTGTCTGTGTCTGTCTATCTGTCTCATTGAAGATTATGGAAGGATGTGTTTCTGAGGTCATTAAGCATGGAGCTGAACCATCTTGGGTCCATGGATGATTTTTATGAGGAATTGGAAATTGTTTTAAGGAGCAAAATCTAACCCCTTATTCTATTAATCACAGAAAATGTACGACAAAATATCTCCTATTTTGCAATTGAAACATCACTAGCATAATCTGGCATTACCTAGGAATATGCAAACTGGAGACGAGGAGCATATAGTGTAATGATTGTTGGTCAACTCTCCTTGTACTAATAAAACAATATTTACCTTTTCCTTCTGGTGTCTTTATCTCAGGGTATTTTTTGAAAATGCTATTGGAAAAATCAGGAAAATGGACCTCTAAGGAAACTGAAATTTCATCTATTAAGCCACTGTTCATGACTTTATGACATTACTTGGACCGTCACAACTGAATGTGTGAGCAGTCTTCTCCAAAAAAGCCTTCTGTGTTCAAAGTTAACTAAGGACCATAATCCATCATGAAATTCACTTTTCACACAATCATGTCACATTGTAATCATCAAGTGACAAATGTGTCTATGTGAACCGGCACTGATGAAAGTCATTAAGCAAAATAGAAGAAGTTCTTAATATAACAATATCTATTTTATTGGCTATTGTTGGAAACAGGAAAATTGAACAAAATAGGGTATTGATCTACTCAAGGAATGCAGTTTGCCTCCATAGTTAAGAAAAATGACTGTCCAAAAATTATTCAATTCAATATGCCTACAAAATAATTGGGTTATATATAGCAATAGTAACAATTCTATGTCTACACTTACTGCTTTTTTACAAGTATTTCTCTGATCTCTCATCCAACTGTGTTCATACCTCTTTGTATTACATTTCACAAATGAAAAAAATTATATTACTGAAGACTAGAAGTCTAGAACATTAAAATTCATATATCTATGGGATGGACAAAAAGTCCAAGTAAATCCACAGCCATTTACCAGGGTTGGAACTCACTGTTCTTTCCAGCTCATGCTGACCATAGTAGTATAATAATCTTCTTCAGCCACAATAATAATTTCATATTTTTCAATATACCCTATCATCTAGAAGATAGTTTTTCAAAACCATCATGCAAAAAGGATTTGTTCCAGCTTTTGCAGCAACTCTTTGCCTGAGTTTAAGCAACCAAGTAGAGAAGTCAGTTTCCAATCAGGAGCAGGCAATGGGATAATCATAGAGGCAAAGAGACCATGTATACAGTAGTTCAGTGACAGAATTTGTGGCTTGCATCCCATGAGTCTCAGATACATTCCAGTGAAAAAGGATCAGGGTACAAATATCTAAAAGGCACTCTCTCTGCCTGAGTATCTGCAGAGCTACTACCATGGTAAATGGGTTGGTCCAATAAAACCAGTGACCCGCATTCCTTAAAACTGATTGGGAATTCTCCCATTGAAACAATAAAAAGTACAGCATGGAAAACCAGGTCTTTTCTTAGGGGATGGGGAATAAGAGAAAAAATGTTTCTTAATAAGACTATGACATTGACAACCAAACATTAAGACATGGTCTTCTTTAGCCCATACCTTCCGACTATTAAAACTATGACATCTACCTTTGTCTACATATTTGTGTGTCCATGTGTGACAAACAGAAAAAGAGTGAAATCCTGTCGGTCTAAATAAAATGCAACCAAGAGAAAATACAAACAGAGATGAAGGTCAGAGATCAAAACTGGATATTTTATGGCTTCCGAGTAAGGCTAAGAAAGCAAACTGCACATGCATAGTCTAATGTGACATAAAATTAGCATTTTTAAAAACTTGAAGCACAAAATAGAAAATTGAAGACTTAGTTGTATATTTTGGGGTCTATCTTTGAATATGCCATTATTCTGTACTTAGATATTTTGCCAGTAACACACATACACACACTCACACACATATGTGATTTCCAGAGAAGCTTCCAGCGTATCACTAGTATTCTTCAGAATACAAATAGGGAAATATGTGCATTTTAGAGTTACACAAATTCTACAATATAGGCTCGGGAGTTTTCCTCTAAATATCAAGGACCAAAATTTTATTTTCCTTTTCTTCCCTTTTGTCCCCCCACCCCATCCCAAAAAACCATCCTGTTACAAGTAGACCTGCAGGGTACTCTGGAATAAAATGTTGCATGGACATGTTTTACTGTACTCCAAGGGAAACCTTTTTCCCCATTGTCCCAAAAAGGACTAAGGAATTAATCAAAGTTAATTTATAGACCGCCATCAAAGCTGATATCAGCCAGAGCATAGGAAAACTCAAAGAAACAGTACAAGATCAGAAGATGTGGACCCATAGAATCACCAAGAATTGGACACAACTGAATGGATAACATCATCATCATCATAGTCTCTTTTTATAAACTCATTCTTAAACTCTAGACTTATATCAACAGAGGTTCTTTTCAATAAAGTTAGGCCAGTTTTGCAATTTTCTCCTTAGGCAGGGTTATGTAAACCCAACATTATTCTCACTGACAAGCAAAAATGTTCTTTATTTCCCAAGCTTGTTCATTTATCCTCAAACTTTAGAATATTTTATGTTGTGTGGGGATTTTTTTTACCAGAATTTCATTATTAATTTTGTAAATAATCAATATTCTATAATACTTGCACTGGCAGAAAGAAGAAAAACCTCAAGATGATAATCCAGGCAACATGGTCAAAGCCAGGCCTAAAGGAGATGAATGCACTGTCAACACATGTACAAAAGGGCTGGGGCTTTGATCAAACTACCCTGGCTACTATCTTGCCTTTTTTAACCCCCTTCCCAAAACTGGTACATAAACAAAATGAACAATGGCTATCATGTGTCTCCTGTATTTGAATTCAGAGAGATTCTTTAAAACTCATGGTGAGACCATTTCACAGGACTATAGAAGATATATGAGATATTTTAAGGTAGACATGACATAACATGGAGACCAAACCTATTGTATTGGTTGATCACCTTTATTGTGACTTAGGCCAGGCGTCCCCAGCCCCCAGTCCATGGACTGGCACCAGTCTACAGCATGCCAGAAAGCAAACCACACAAACAAGCAGAACCCCATCTGCAGGATGCAGGCAGCATATAAAATCATGTCCCCTCTGGTCCATGGAAAAACCTCTTTCCAGGGAACCGGTTCCTGGTGCCCAAAAGGTTGAAGGCCACTGACTTTTACAGAGGAGCACACTCCTTCTACTTCTATTAGAACTCTGAGTGCTTTAAACTCCTCCAGTTATCCTGATTCCAAGGCTGAAGACATAAAGTCAGCCACCTGAGTGATTGATTTGACTTGGTAGATCCCCACCAATTTCAATAGTAGGAAATGAGAGCCTGCAAATCCTAACCATGCTACTGAAAAAGGTTCTACAGCAGAGATCAGCATGGCTGCTCATAAGAAGGGGGCATTAACTTCTATAAAATGAAACAAATACAAAATTTAGATTTCTTTCCTTTACTGAAAACAATGCTGCTATTTTCTGATCTTTGTTCCTATGACAGCCTTGCCCAGGTTCTTCCTATTATTCGATGATTACTCCTACAGAAGTCTTAGATTTTCCTCAGATTACAAGCTTCTGAATTCTTCAGTAGCAGCTAGCAGCCATGTATGAGATAAGCAACCTCTCTTTGAACTCCCCAAATCTGTGTTACTTGCTGTCTAAATTACGGGCCATTAGCTTTCCCTCAGCCACTAGTGGAAGATTTACAACATGAACTCCCACTTTTAATTGCTTTTCTATTCGCATCACTCTAAGGCTTGCATAGAACTGCTGCTTTCAGTACCATCAGCCACAGTGTCCTTTTGAACTGTCTGTGGGTCTTAGGAATTGGGGTACTATGTTGGTATTATGTTCCAACGTGTCTAGTTCTTCTTTGGTGGATAATTCCAGTCGTTAGTTTTGGATGGGAAAAGTTCTTCCCATTTCTTCTTGTCAGTGAGTGTTGTAGAACTGGGTTTCTTTCTCTCTTTACAAAATTCATGGAACTAAGAAGTGAATAACAGTAATGAAGCCACGGGAGGCACCAGGAGAAGTCATTTATTTTATAGCGGGTGTGGTATTACCAATATATAGATGTTACCCAACAGTGTTTCAGTTAGGAACAATTGCTTTGCTTACCCAAAACTCTGCCATTTGCTTCATGAAACTCTTCTCATTGAAGTTTCATAACCTTTTGACTTGGACCAGCTGGTGGCCTTGCTATAATGCTTTGATCCTCAGAGTGTGACTCAGACTATGCCTTAGTTTGCTCCTTCAGATTCTGACAACTGAGAAGCTCTTTCAGATGAGCTTTAGATTTTGAGGCTGTATGCATGTACTTCTGCAACTTATTCTGCATACTTATTTTCTTCCCCAAGTTACATCCACTGATTATCATGCCTCCCTGAAGAGAAATGCTTGTGAGAATAATCCAAGCTCTTTCTTTACCAACAAGTTAGATTCTGCAATGCACTGTACACATTGGTTGCCAGGAAACTTGGAGTAGCCATGTGTTAATTGGCACTAGATATCATGAGCATATTATATTATATTATATAGGGTTATATCAGAGGTATCAAACTCAAGGCCTGGGGGCCAGATCCAACCCCCGGGATGCTTAGATCTGGTCTGCTGGCCCATCCTGGCAACAGTGAAGGACTGACCCACAGTGCCTATGCCAGCAAAAAGGGAGCTTGGGAGCCATTCCAAACTCCCTTTTTGATGGCAAGAGGGTTGCAGGAGGCTGTCACAGCCAAAAACAGAACCCGGGCAGGCTGTGGGTGGCTTCCCTAAGCTCCTTTTTTGCTGGCAGAGGCTGAAGGAGGCCATCACAGCTGAAAATGGAGTCCTGGAGGGCCATCATGACCAAAAACAGAGCCTCGATAACTGACATTGAGCTGGCCATGCCCCTCCAAGGTCAAACACAACCCTGATGCGGCTGTCAATGAAATTAAGTTTGACACCCCTGATAATATATCTTCCTCTATGAGCCCTTCATTCATTGCCAATATGTTTCTTCGCGTAATTTAAATGCTGGTTACATGAATTTAAATTATATGAAATTAAATTATGTGCAGATGCCTACAGAGAGTTCAACACATTTGATAAGAGCATCTCAAAATAATTTTTTGGTCATTTCCCATCACTGAGAGCAGGAAAGTGTTTCTTAGTAATGGTCCTATTATGTGGAACAATAAGAAGCTAGGTTAGCCTCAACATGATTGTCTTTTAACAAGGATGTTAAAATGGAGCTCTTATTGAGGACATTTTAAATATAATGTATTGAGCAAATATCACATATTTGTATATATTGCTTTAAATCTTTTTATTGCTGTGTTATATTGTAATATTTTATGTTTATATATTTTACAGATATTAACCAAGTGTTTCATATTTTATCTATTTAAATTTCAAATAAAAATGAATAAATAAATAAATAAATAAATAAATAAATAAATAAATAAATAAATAAACAAACAAATAAATAAATATCTAGTAACTCTTTAGAATGCAAGTATGGACTTTACACATTTTTACAACTCTTCTTAATTTCATGTTTCATTCTTTTCCTTTAATCCCATTTTAATGCTAGGTTTCCTTGCTTAATGTTAATAAACAGAGATTCATTATTTATACAAAACAAATTTAAATAAACTGGATGTTTTGGAGAGATAGCAACAGAATGTACTCAGGGTTTAGAGGAAAAGGGGTTAATTTCTTAAAAGATTTCAATTTTCCTTTAATAACTAGGTATCACTAACAATACTTCTTCCAGACTAGAAATTTTGCTTTCCGCTCTGTTAGATAATGGATAATACTTTTCCAGATTCATGGTCTTATTATCTGTGAGGGAATTCTGCTTACTTGTCTAAAAAAAAATCAATGAAAACGTAAATTAAAAATGTCCCCCAATAAATGGTGTGCAGGCATCCAACACATACAATAATTGTTATGCAAATAATAATGACTAAGAAAAAGTCTACTTCCAGTTATAAGAAATGAATAATAATTGAAAAGTATAAAGTTTAAAACAAACTACACTTCACCATTTGAGGCAAAATTATCCTAGTCCTTGTTTCCTCTACTGATTTTTTCCCTGCACCTCTTTTTATGTATCTAGTGTTCAAACATATCAGATAGACCCAAGTACTCTTTATCCCTATTGACCAACATATGAATGTAAATATAGTATCAGCTGAATATAAGTAGCAATTGTATTAATGCAAAAATAATTAAAACTCTTGTGGCTCATTACACATGGTAATAAACAGACATTTGGTCTGTTTTCAAACGAAAGGGAATTGGTGGTGGCAACTGATTTTCTTGGAGAAAATAGTGCTACTTCACTTTAAAATTATAAAAGGAGACCCTGATACTGTGAATCTTTCTATTTTTGCTAAGTACTGTGTGAGCAAGAAAAAAATATATAAAGAAAATTTGATTTTTACGATCCTTTGTAGCTCACAATGGGCCTGAAGTGAAATGCAAATGTCTTAGAATATAAAGGGAAAGAAACAAACTGAAAATTGATTTTGCTGTAGCTACACAAACTGTAAGTGTGATTTCTCAACTGCAATTCTGAAATTCCTTTCTTTCTCTCTGTTGTTTTTTGACTTTGATATTTCAGTTCCTTTTTATCACCACTGCAAAACAAAAACAGAGACAATTCTTATCTTTTCCATTCCTCACATTCATTATTAATCTTCAGTTAAGTGATATAATTATTTTACTAGGAAAAATATATAAGTATGTCTTTAGGAAACACTTCAAAATGTTAATATGTGAAAAATTTGAAAGACTGAATGTCACCAATGAAAATCCAGGTACATCAGAGGCCAGAATTCAGCACATATTGACTAAGAACCCGCCTAGTTTAGCATAAATTTCATTCCATTTGAAAAAACTACAACAGTTGCTTGTGAGCACTTCTGGCTTCCTCACTTTTATCAGTGGTGGAGACATATTTTCTCAGCTAAGGATGCTGTTCCCATTATGTCTACTAATGGAGATATTTAAATGGGTCTCTTTGGGGTTACTGTCCAACATTCTCTTTCTGGGACTGTCTTAGATCAGGGGTGTTAAACTCAAGGCATGAGGGCTAGATTCTGCCTTTGGAGTGCTTAGATCTGTCCCTCAGGGCCACCCTGGAAACAGCAAAGAATCGGCCCACTGTGCCTCTGCCAGTGAAAACAGAACTTTCCATTTTTGGAGTGGCCCTCCTGAGCTCCATTTTCATTGGTAGAGGGTTGCAAGAAGCTGTCATAGCCAAGCTCGGGAGCCCATTTCGCTGGCAGAGTGCTTGGGCCTCCACAGGCATCCCAACACGAGTGATGTCAAGCTGACCATGCCCAACCTGGCCACACTCACCCTGGGCCCTCTGAGGTCAAAGACAACTCTGATGCAGCCCTCAATGAAATTGAGTTTGACACCCCTGCCTTAGATGATTTAATTTGCTATGAGTGAAGTGTTAATTTAAGCTAGTTGAGTGTTGGGAGCCTGGATGGCCTATATCATTAGCCAATCATGCTGCTTATGGTGATTTGGGATCAAACTATCTTAAAAACATCTTTGTTGGTATGTAACTGCAGTGATATTGAAAGCTATCACAAAAGCTCTTGCATATGATGTAGAAATAGGTTGTGTTTCGGTCAGGAAACTGAAAAAAATAAAACAAATATTTGCCCTATACTTCTGAATTCCCTGGAGATTAGGTCATTTAGCTAACCCCTCATCTATGATCTCAGAACTAGATGACACAAAGGTCATACTCATCTTGACTTTTGTGACTTAGAGAAATGGTTTACTGTTGCCTTCTTCCATATTTTTTATTGTTAAATTCTACTCTAGTCTAGAACTCTGGGATTCCAAGTGATTTCTCACTAAAATGCCAACCAGGGCAATTCTACTTAGTTTTTTAATCAGCCAAGGCCAGTTAGGTGCTGATACTGACTGATGCTTAGATGACATACAAACACTTTAAAAACTTGACAATCCCAAGGTTTATCTAAAAGATAACAATCCATATAACAAAAGGTAAGTATCTTATTTTTATCACAATATTTTCTGAATGTTGTGCAAATGGTAGTTCTAAAGACAGAAAGCCATTATATTCTATAAATGTGGTCCTTTTTACAACCTTAGTAAACCAATGTTCTCATCTTTGAGTTTTCTAAACAAATCTATAAAGGAATTTGATATTCGCAACTTATCTAAAAGCTAAGACTTAGAACACAACATTTCTTAATGCAGTATATAGAAAGGTTAATATGAAATTGGGGATACGTTCTTTATGGAAATTCCACTGGTGCCTTTTTTGAAAATATAGATTGCCTTAGTGAAGGCTTTTTAAATGGAAGGATAATCTTGTTGGAGGATTATGCAAGCAACATTGTAAATACACTTTTTAAAAGGGTAAATATTTTTATATATGCTCAGTGCTAAAGAACATGCTTGGATGAAAAGTGAAATGACTTCAAACAAAAACCAGAAAGTCCAGTTGCCTCTTGAAAAAGCACCTTTGGGACAACAATGACCTAGATGACTGAGAATTTCCATAGACAATAAATTATTATATTAAATTTTAAATACTAATAGCGTTAACTATATTTTTCCATATCTCTCAGTGCATGGAAATCATCCTTGCTTGTACTAATCCATGTACTGATTCATGCATTTTCCTTTGTCCTATACTTTTAATACACACATGGATTAGTACAAGTATCTAACATCCACTTCTATGTAAGAAAGTAAGCAGAAAAGCATGTTCTTATGTACAACCATTTTCAATATGTGTTCATTCCTTAGACCATATGCCTTTCGAGTATAATTTTCACTTCACACTTTTCTATTTTCTCAACCTTAGTAGTAAGGTTCACCATTTACATATAATTTAATGGCTCACTCCACTTTTCCCTGTCAAATTAAACTATCTTGATCTTTAATGCATTGATTTTTAATTCCATGTTACTAATTGCATCATATAATGTATCTAGGGTTCATTCCAAATCATTTATGTTGTAAGCAACAATATGCATATATGCACAATGTAAAATGTAAAATATCCCCTGTCCAGTTGTGTTCAATTTTAGGGTGTGGTGCTCATCTCCATTCTTGGCTGAGGGAGTCAGCGTTGTCTGAAGACATTTTCCGTGATCATATGGCTATGTGCCAAAGGTGCACAGAAAGTGGTTACCTTCCTGGGCCTTCTGGTTTGCAGGGCTTCAGCGGCAGGCAGCAACCCGCAATTGTGCATGATTTCTGCCTGGGCGATCGCCGGAGCGCCCTGAGCCAGCTGGCTTCAGGGCTAAGCCACCTCATAGAGGTCAGTGAAGATAGGGGAGATCCCAGCAGGGTTGAGGAAAGCCGCATCTTTCCTCCCCAGCTGGCTAAACTCCCTTTCCCAAAGGCAGTAGAGCGGCGGTCAGAAATGGCTGCCTCAAAGAAGCTCTCATCCGGAAAAGAATGTGCAGGAGGAAGAAAGTGCTGAAGTGAAAGTTTTGGCTGACCGGGATAAGAAACAACAATTAAGGCATCCTGGAACTCAAATTTTAAAAAAGGATACATCACTCCCAAAGAAGATTCGGAAGCAGCAAATGAAAGTGAAAAGGGAAAAAAAAAATTTCACTCTCCTTCCTTACGTTGACAGCGAACAGAGATGAATGAAAAATCGGAAAAATCTGCTTTGGCATCAATAGGTATTTCAACTGGAAAATTTAATGCCAAGGGGATAATAAAGATTTCTGAATATAAAAGGAAAAAACAAGAGAAGGATTTTTTTTTTTTTTTTGCTGTAAGTGGGAAGGGAGAGGAAGAGAATAAGAAAAGGATTTGGAAGGAGGAGATAGCCTGGAATCTAAAGAATCTAAAGTTAAATTTTAACAGGACTTCTAAAAGATACATTTTAACTGGAACTTTGTAACTAAATACTAACTCCAGGAAGAGAAAGTTAAAAAAGGAAGAAGGTGTCAAAAGAAACAGCTTGTGTGTATTTGGATTGCTTGCTGACTTTGGGACTTTTGGAACTATATTTGAAGGATTAAAAACACTTGGATGGTTGTTTTAAAAGAAAAAAAAACTCTACAATGGCATCACTTGTGGATGACCTGAAAATAGAATTTAAAAAACTTAAAGAAGAGGAACAAGAAGGGAAGGGCTCTCTTGGTTCCGTTTTTCAATTCTTAGAAATGGCGATCTCTACCTACGAGAAATTACAAGAAAAGACTATTCAACAAGAAGACTGGGACAAAGAAGAAGCCATTTTAAATGAATAAGTAACTCTGCTTGGGGACGAAAGGGGAGAGAGGGGAAAGAGAATGGAAAATTTGAGACCTAAAAAAACAACCAAAAAAGGGAAAAATAAGGTGAAAAGTGGATATAATGTGAGAAAGCAACAGAAAAAGGGAATACAGAAAAGGGAAATTGAGGTGGAGAGACAAGGGGGTAAAAAGGGCAGAGAGAAGAGAAGCTACAAAGGTGTGAAGCAAGATGTAAAGAAACAGGACTTATTTAGAGATAATGGGTAAAAATTTAATTGAAAAAGTGATTCTGCAAAGGTACATATGATTGTATTGTTATATTTGTATTTAGAAATAATGTTAGAAAATTGGAAACAACATAAGATTTAGTGAAACATTTGTGAATAAAATAAATGAAATGGATTAAATGAGAGAATTAATTTAGAAAGGAATGGAAACATTTTAATGACATAATGTTTTAAAATGCAAGAGAAGTAGGGGGGAAGTAATTATGGAAAGTTTATAAGCGTTCCCATAGAAGCATGATACCTACTTGAAAAGTCATGTGTTAAATGTTTAAAATTTAAATGAATATTAACATTAATGATAGAATTGAATTAGTATCGATCGTTGTTTTAATTATGTTATATATTTATATTTTTCTTTTCTTTTTCTTTTTAAAATGTAGCATGTAGCTTAAATGTACTATGCAGAATCCAAATGAAAGTTATGTTCTATATTAAGTGTTATAATTTTAGGGGAAAGATATAAAGGAGTCATACTCCAATCAGTGACCACAGGAGGAATCTTGTTTAATGAGAAAAGATAATAGACAGCTGAAATAGGACAGACAAAGAATATAAATATAATGATCTGATTTGAGATGAAACAAATAAAAATAAAATTAAAAAAGTTAAAAGAGGGAGAAGCTATATAGAAAATGTAGAATGGTAATAAGATATGGAATGGTATATAAAAATGAGCATGAATTTGAATTGGTGTCTGTACAAAGAGATGTAACCCGGGATCATGCTGCTTTCAGAAAAGAGGTTTTATGTTTTCATGTTCTGTGTTGTGTTTGTTTATGTTTGTTTCTAAAAATCAATAAAATTTTCTTCAAAAAAAAAAGAAAAAGAAAAGAAAGCTGTTACCTTCCCACCGAAGTGGTAACTATTAATCTACTCACATTTGCATGCTTTCAATCTGCTAGCTAGGCAGGAGTTGGGGCAGAAATGGGAGCTCACCCTGTTGTGTGGTGCTCTGATCTCAAACCTGACCTATCAGATTTCCAGCTGAAAAGAATGAATTGAATGCAGCCCATTTTATGGCAGAATGACAATTGTACATATACTGTCATATCCCCATCTAATACATCTGTGACTGGCTTACATTTACTCATAGTATTTTAAGAAACCAAGGGGAAATTTTGTATCCTTGTTTTATATTCTTCTTATTGCAAGTTACAATTTTCCATATTTCTGATCATCAACAAATAATCCCATATATATATATGGGTATTTTCCCATGTCATCATAGTTGTGCTTTTAAAGTTGTAGCAACGTTTTGGCAGAATCTCATCTGCCATCATCAGGCTTCTGTATTGTGTTCGTATGTGAGTCAGACTTTTACAGTTGTTTCAGTTTTAAATTTGGGGCTAACCTAGTGCTGTGCCAGAATGGTTTTTTCTTCATCCTGATTGGTTGAGAGTCTTGGTCTGTGTTTATTGGTCTTTGAGTTTGCTTCTAACTCTCTCATCTGTAATCCCCTCTTCTGTTGCTTTCTAATAATATACTTATCTTTCAAATTATCCTTCTTCTTTTTGGTTGTTTTTTCTTGGTTTAACCTTTCACTCTCTTTCCTCCCCCTTCCCCCCCCCCCATTTAAAATTATTTGATCATTAAAGATGGCTTCTTCTTTGTCCCAGTCTTCTTGTTCTGCAAGCGTTTCTTGTTGCTTCTCATAGTTCCAGATCTCCATTTCTAAAAACTGAAACACGAAGCCAAAAGAACTTCTCCCTTCTTGTGCATCTTCTTTCCATTTTTTAAGTTCCATTTTCAGTTCTTCAAAGAGTGATACCATTTTAAAAACTTTTAAACAACCACCCAGTTAATTTTAGTCAGTCTAGTTGCAACAACCAAAAATCACCAAGTAATCCAATAATCCAAGGCTGTTACTATTTGCTTCTTTTTTCCACTTTATCTTCCTGGGGTTGTATTATTTTGTTGGCAAGTTTCCATTAAAATGTATCTTTGAAGAATCTTATCAAAATTTCACTTTCAATTACAGTTCCATTCCTTAATTCCAGAGAGTCTCCTCCATTTCTCTAGATCCTGCCCTTGTATTCTTTTTTTCTCCTCTCCAGCTTTTAAAAACTTTTAAATGTCCAGAAATCTTTATTATCCCTTTGATTTTTATTTCCAGCTTAGATGCCTATTAATGTCAAAGTAGATTTTTTTTTTCAATTTCTTGCTTAAGTCTCTTAGCTGTTAGTATAAGAAAGGAAAGAAAAAACCTAATCCTTTCCTTTCTCTCTCTCCTTCACAGCTTCAAAATCTTCTTTGAGAACAATGTTGTTAAGCTTAAATTCCAGGGTACCTTATTTGTTGCTTTTGCTGTTTGACCCAGTCAACCAAAACTTTCTCTTCTTATCTTCCTCCTGAACATTCTTTCCCAGTCGAGTTCTTCTTTGTGGTGGCCATTTCTGACCACCGCTACAACTGCCTTCAGGAAAGGCAGTAATTGCCATTTGGGGAGGAAAGAGGTGGCTCTCCTTTCCCCTGCAGGCAGTCTCCCCCTTCTTTGCCACCTCTTCTTCTTCACCTCTACGGGGTGGCTCAGCTCTGAAACCAGCCAGCTCGGGGTGCTCCAGCGACGAGCACGGATCGAAGCCTCAGAGAGACGAGATTTCGGTCTGTCGCCGAAGAAGCTCAAAACCAGAAGTCAGGTCTTTTTTCAATCTCTATGGCTTCTCTGATAATTCTGTAGATGGAGTTTTCTATAGTGGCTGGGGTTTTGGTGCCATTGAAGTCGATGCTATGACCTGTGGCTTTCATGTGTTGGACTAGTGAGGAAGTGTGTTCCAGCTTTTTTCCTGCCACCCAAACACCTAATGGAACTTGCAGAACACTGCTTAACCAACACATATTTCACATACAAAGGACAAAGATACAAGCAAATTGAAGGAGCCCCTATGGGATTTCCACTGTCACCCTTCATTGCAAACCTGTTCACTGAAGAATTCGAATCAAAAACCCTAGCCAATTCCACCCACCAACCCAAACAATGCTTAAGATACATCAATGACACATTTGTTATTTGGCCCCATTGAAAAGAAAACATAAACAATTTCTTAACCTAAAGCCCATGTCACACTGCCCAACGGATGCAAAAAGGACACAACGGACGAGCAAAATGTTCCATCTGTTGTTATCCATTCTCAAAAGGGGCAAAAATTTGCATACCCGGAGCGGATAACACGGACGCGGGGAGGACGCAGGGCGGATGCAAACCAGATGCGGAACAGAAGCCTTGAGGATGGAAGTGGATGGGAACGGATGGCACATCCGCAGGGCTTCCGGGGGGCCTCAGCGAAGTGGACGCAGAACAGATACAGCGGATGCAGAACGGACGCCGAGCAGATGAAGCGGATACACAGCGCATGCACAGCAGATGCACAGCTGAAGCCGAGCGGATGCCTGGCGTTAATTGCGCATGCGGGGAGGATGCATTGCGTCAGCCCCGTGGATATAACGGAAGCAGCTCGGAAGCAGGTCGCCATTCAGAGGAAAGACCTGCTGCCGGACGGATTGGCTGCCTTGCCTGCCCTGCCTGCATCTCTGCCTGCCAGCCTTGCTGCCAGCCTTGCTGCCAGCCTCCCTGCCAGCCTTGCTGCCAGCCTGCCTGCAAGCCTTGCTGCCAGCCAGTCTGCCTGCCAGCCTTGCTGCCTGCCTGCCAGCCAGCCTTCATGTCTGCCTGCCAGCCTTGGTGGCTGCCTGCCTGCCAGCCTTCCTGCCAGCCTCCCTGCCAGCCTTGGTGCCTGCCTTGGTGCAAGCCTTCCTGCCAGCCTTGGTGCCTGCCTGCCAGCCTGCCTGCCAGCCTGCCTGCCAGCCTTGCTGTCTGCCTGCCAGCCAGCCTTGGTGCCTGCCTTCCTACCAGCCTTCCTGCCAGCCTTGGTGCCTGCCTCCCTGCCAGCCTTGGTTCCTGCCAGACTCCCTGCCAGCCAGCAACCCCACAACCATGCGAAGCACAGCAAGCCTCAGCCATCTGCTGCCAGCCCTGGCAAGAGGGACAGGGCTACCATCCCACCCCCTGGCCCTCACTCTGGTTCTGCTGGGGCTTCTGCAGCACGGGCTCGCTCATCTGGGGCTGGGGCTTCTGCTGCTTCTACTTCTGGAGGAGCTGATGACAAGCACTCCAGCACCAGCCACCTCCACAGCACCTGCACCCTTCACCCCTGATACTGAGTGACCAAGAGGAGTGCCAGAGACTCATTTTTGTTTTATAGCTTGTTGTTAATAAAGTCTATTTATGATTCACACACTTGCTTCATTTCTTTTTTTTTATAAAGTCTTGGTGGAAACTTTTAGAAATGGTTTAAGCCTTTGCATGCTTGTGGGATGGGTAAGGATAGCTTTGGGATGGGTTAGGATACCTTTGGGATGGGTAATAGATGTGGGATGGGTTAGGATAGCAGTGGAATGGATAAACCTCCAGTGCAAGCATCGTGGGACAGTATGGTCCACCATCCCAGGTGCCACACCTACGGCCCTTTATTATCAATAATAATGTAATAATTATCCACACATGTCATCGTAAACACAACTCTTTATTAAACGCCCTGTTCATTGTAGGCCAACCAAACATACATGGCCCAATCTCATCCGTGTGATGAGACAGGCTGAAGGAAGCATCCATTAAGCATCTACCATCCTGTCTTGCCACTCCATTGCTCCAGCTGGGGAGTTGCACCAGTGTCTCAGGAGGTTGCGCTGCTTCTTTGCTTCATGAGAGGCTCTGTTGGGGCCTTGCACATCCTCAGTGTCAATCAGGTTTCGCCCTTCCCTCCATTCCCCAGGTTCCATGTCCCCATTGCCTTGCTGGAGGTCCACGAGCCTGTTCTGCAAGACTGGGTAGTGGGTGCGCATGAGACTGTGCAGGATGCAGCAAGCTTCCATGATCCTCCTCACGGTCTCTGGGCAATGCTGCATGGTGGTGAGAAGTACCTGGAATCTGTTGGCCAGGATGCCAAAGGCGTTCTCCACCACCCGTCTTACACTGGACAGCCTGTAGTTGAAGATCCTTTCTTTACGGGTGAGGAGTCTGGAAGTGTAGGGCTTCATGAGGTAGGTTGTGAGGGAGAAGGCATCATCCCCCACGATGAAGTAGGGCACATCTTGTGTGTCATTGGGCAGGGGTTCTGGATCTGGAAAGCCCACGATGAGGTTGCCTTCCAGCTCCTCCTTGAAGTGACTGGCATTGTATACCTGGGCATCTGAACATGAGCCATTGCCTAAAGCATTGATGTACATGAACTTGTAGTCAGCATCGACCATGGCGAAGAGGATGATGCTGAAGAAGCCCTTGGAGTTGAAATATGTGGACCCTGATTTGGCTGGAGATTTGCAGGCCACGTGCTTCCCATCGATGGCTCCAACAGTGTGGGGGAAGTTTCACTTCTGATACCACTGCTCTGCAACTTTCTTCCATCCTTCTTCAGTGGAGGGGTACTGGAGGAACTCCTCCTTGTATTCTTCGATGATGGCCTGCACCACTTCTCTGACCACAATGCTGATGGTGTTGGATGGCACCCTCCAGCCCTACTGCATGTTCCTGTGGGAGGTCCCTGAGGCCAGGTGGCGCAGAGTGAGTGCCACCTTGAGCCCAGGTTCCAGGCTGGGCCGGAAGCTGGTGTTTGCCTTGGTCAACCTGGGTGTCAGCCGCTGCACAACTTCGTCAAACATGGCTGGAGGATTCCTCATGAAGTTCTGGAATGCCCGAGTGTCTTTGTTCCTGAGCTCCACCATCAGCTTGTTGTACAGTCCGTCCTCTGATCTTCTGGCGAACCATCTTTGGATCCAGACTCTTTTTGGGTGGCTCCTTTTCTTCTCGCAGTAGAATTCACAGAGCCTGCAGATGGCTTCTCACTGTTGCAGAACGATGGTGGCTGCCGAAAGGATTTTATTACAATCCATGGTGGACATGACTGGATCCTGTGGAAGGGGAAGAGCCAGATGAAGGCTGCAGAGGTCTGCACCGCTGGGCTGCTGTTCTGAAAGTGAGATGCAGGTGAGTTGCTCCCCCTTTTTATAGGCAGTATAGGTTTTCTGCTAGGCATCCTCTAGGTATCCTCTAGGCATCCTCTAGACATCCTTAATATCCAAGATAGGTCCCCTCTGCGAACGTTTTTTCCGTTTTAAACGCTTTGTTTCCATTCTGCATCCGCTAGGCATCCGTTCTGCATCCGTTCTGCTTCCTCCCTGCGTCCGGGCGGATGGAGTTCCGTGGATGCATAGTGGACGCCTAGCAGATATAGCGGATATGTAACGGATGCATAACGGATGCCTAGTGGATGCGTAGCGAATGCAGAATGGACGAACTGGATACATTTTCCACGCAAAAGTTTTTGGGCAGCCCAAAACCTTTGTTGGAGCGGATGAAATGTCCATAAATGGATGCTAGACAGATAGAGAGGAAGCCAAATGCAGGCAGTAAGTACATTGCGTTTTCGAACGGATGGCAAGGTTTTTTGTCTGTTTTACATCCTCTTTGCATCCATTGGTTCAGTGTGACATAGGCTTAAAGAGCACACACCCCAAAATAAAATTCACCATGGAAACGGAAACAAACAACTACCATCCCTAGATGTACTAATCTACAAAAAAACAGATGGCACACTAGGACACAACATATACCAGAAGAAAACACACACCAACCGCTATCTCAATGCCCTGTGCGTCATGCTCTGCCAAATACAGTGGACAGACCAACAGAAGAATAAGGAACCACCTGGATGAACACAAAAATGCAGTAAAAAAGCTAGAACACACTTCCTCAATAGTCCAATACATGAAAGCAACATGTCAAAGCATTGACTTCAATGGCACCAAAACCCTAGCCACTATAGAAAACTCCATCGACAGAATTATCAGTAAAAGCCATAGAAATTGAAAAAAGACCTGAAAGCATGAATAGAAGAGATGACTCCACCAGACTGCCAATTATCTGGAAGCCTGCACTCTCAAACAAAAAAATCTCCTCACCACAAGCCAGCCAAACACCTGAGAACAAACAGACTCCCCCTGATACCTCCAGCACAAACACACCCCAACCAAGAACCCAGATGAAACCTAGCTTCCTAATAAATGATAGTCATTCATTTACTTGGAGCCAAGCTGCACAAAAAGCTTCCAATACAGGAAACACAATGTTGCCAGCCAATCAAAACAAAAAAAGGAACAAAATAGACAGAAGATATTAGAAACACCAATCAAGAAGAACACAGCAAACTCCAAGACCAAAAAACACAGACCAAGATTCCCAACCAATCAGGATGAAGAAAAAAACATTCCGAAACAGCAATAGCCGAGCACCAAATTTGAAACAGAAACGGCTGTGAAAATCTGACTCACAGATGAACACAATAGAGAAGCCTGATGATGGCAGATGAGATTCTGCCAAAACGTTGCTACAACTTTAAAAGCACAACTATAATGATGTGGGAAAATACCTAAAAAAAGCTGAATATTCTATACACACACACACACACACACACACACACACACACACATATATATATGTTCTTCCTTCGGGTATTATCCCACGTCATTGTAGTATACATATATATGCTTGTAAGATTCGACGTGGTTTCACTATTCACTCAAGTCCTGATAAAAGAAACTCTAGAAATCATCAAAAATAAATACCAACTAGATAAACACCTCATGGAACTAACAGAACACTGCTTAACCAACACATATTTCATATACAAAGGACAAAGATACAAGCAAATTGAAGGAGCCCCTATGGGATCACCACTGTCACCTGTCATTGCAAACCTGTTCATGGAAGAATTTGAATCCAGAGCCCTGGCTAATGCCACCCACAAACCAAAGCTATGACTAAGATACATCAAAGACACATTTGTGATTTGGCCCCATGGAAAAGAAAATCTAAACAATTTCCTAACACACCTAAACAGCACACACCCCAAAATCAAGTTCACCATGGAAACGGAAATAAATAAACAACTACCATTCCTAGATGTACTGATCTACAAAAGAACAGATGGCACACTAGGACACACCGTATACCAGAAGAAAACACACATCAACCGCTACCTCAAAGCCCAATGCCACCAACACCCAGCAGAGATAACCTCTGTGGCCAAAACACTAATCACCAATACCACATGCCTGGCAGACAAGACACATATAAAAATTGAACTATGCACCCTGACTAAAGTACTGACAGCCAACGACTTCCACAAAAACAAAATCACCAGCTTGATCCACAAAAACAAACAAAGACATAATAGAGACCTAGAAGATCAACAGACCTATGGAACAGCTGTCCTGCCCTACATAAGAGGTACTACAGACAAAATCAGTAAGATACTACACAGACATCACATCAAGACTGCCTTCAAAACAGACAAAAAAATAGCAGCCATTCTTAGAAACCTCAAAGACAAAATTGACCTGGAAAACCAAGGCATATATGAAGTTCCCTGTGCATCATACCCGGCCACATAATTTGGACAGATCAATAGAAGAATAAGTACCTGCCTAGATGAACACAAAAATGCAGTAAAAAAGCTGGAACACACCTCCTCACTAGTCCAACACATGAAAACCACAGGTCACAACATCAACTTCAATGGCACCAAAACCCTAGCCACTATAGAAAACCCCAGCCACAGAACCATCAGAAAAGCCATAGAGATTGAAAAAAGACCTGAAAGCATGAATAGAAGAGATGATTCAACCAGACTTTCAATCATTTGGAAGCCTGCACTCTCAAATTGAAAGATCTCCACACCACAAGCCAGGCAAACACCTGGGCACAAACAGACTCCCTCTGATACTTCCAGCTCAAACACACCCCAACCAGGCACCCAGATAAAACCTAGCTTCCTAATAGATAACAGCCATCCTTTCACGCGAAGCCAAGCTGCACTGAAAGCCTCCAATACAGGAACACAGTGTTGCCAGCCAATCAAAGCCACAAAACAGACAGAAGAAACCAGAAACACTTATCAAACATACTCCAAGAAGAATAAACATAGACCAAGTCTCCCAACCAATCAGGATGTAAAAAAAACCATCCTGGGACAGCAATAGGCTAGCCTCAAATTTAAAACTAACAGCTGTGATAGCCTGACCCATATACAAACTCAATAAAGAAGCTTGATGATGGCAGATGAGATTCTGCTGAAACTTTGCTACAACTTTAAAAGCACTACAATTATGTGGGATAATACCCAAAGGAAACTGAACAGTACACATGTAAGTACCCGCGAAAAGTTAAAAAAAACAAATATCAGACCTCTACGGGGAGGAAATAAATAGCCAGATCAAAAGCTATGAGAAGCTGGAAGTTAAAAGAGCAGGAATATTATGTGACCTGAAATTCCTACGCAGCTGCAGAGACAACAATGCAACACCAACCTGCTTCAAATTCACATTTCATCACAGCACAGCAGCTACTAAACGTATCCTGAAAAGAACTGAAATGGCTCTACTCAGGAATGAGGTTCACAGTAAGAGATTCCAATTGGATCAGTTAAACAAAGATTTGCTAGCACTACACCTGGAATTGAGCAGCAAAATCCACCCTCTACTTTGGGATAAGATAAAACAGCTTACAACTTGGAGAGCTGAAACTGAAAGCACTTACAAAAATGAAAAACTCTTGAAGAAACTAATGAAATTAGAACATGACAACAAACCCCCCAACAACCCACAACAACACCTGAAACAATTAGGATATAATGTTTCGAACAGAGAACTCACCAAAACAGAAACAAATGTCCTAACCAAAGGATTCAATTATGCCATAGCACACAAAAAATCCCCACAGAATCCATCATATGTGAAGGAGAATACAGCCTAACCAAATTAAACACAGATGAAGCTGACAGAATAAGACACCAGGTTACAAACATCCTATGCACAAGCAAACCACCCAAAAGCAACTTGCACAAAGATGAATTCAAAGCGCTACAAACCCTGAAAAATGATAACAGCATAATCATACTCCCAGCAGATAAAGGGAATGCACAGTAGTAATGGACAGAAAAGACGATGAAAAAAATTGACAGACCTACTCCAAGATTCCATATACAAACCTATAAACACAGACCCAACCACATATCTGGAAAAATTAACCAAGAAGAAAATTATAACCAGCCACATAAGCAAAGAAATCCAACAGACGATCATCCCAAGAGAACAATCTTCCAAATGCCCCAAACTATACGGCCTCCCAAAAATACACAAAGAAGGCATACCTTTCAGACCCATAGTCAGCTCCAAAGGAGCACCACTACAAAACCTAGCTAAACACTTAGCAAAACAACTACATCCCCATGCTGAAACCACAGCTTTATATGTACAAAACTCATACCACTTCTTAGAAGTGATCAAAGAATTACATGTGGAACAAGAAGATCTGCTTGTAAGTTTCGATGTGGTTTCACTATTCACTCAAGTCCCGATAAAAGAAACTCTCGAAATCATCAAAAATAAATACCAACCAGATAAACACCTCATGGAACTAACAGAACACTGCTTAACCAACACATATTTCATATACAAAGGACAAAGATACAAGCAAATTGAAGGAGCCCCTATGGGATCACCACTGTCACCCGTCATTGCAAACCTGTTCATGGAAGAATTCGAATCCAGAGCCCTGGCTAATACCACCCACAAAAACAAACTATGGCTAAGATACATCAAAGACACATTTGTGATTTGGCCCCATGGAAAAGAAAATCTAAACAATTTCCTAACACACCTAAACATCTCACACCCCAAAATCAAGTTCACCATGGAAACAAAAATAAACAAACAACTACCATTCCTAGATGTACTGATCTACAAAAGAACAGATGGCACATTAAGACACACCGTATACCAGAAGAAAACACATACCAACCGCTACCTCAACGCCCAATCCCACCACCACCCAGCACAGAAAAATTCCATGGCCAAAACACTAATCACCAGAACCAAACGCCTGGCAGACAAGACACATATAAAGACTGAACTATGTACCCTGATTGAAGTATTGACAGCCAACGGCTTCCACAAAAACAAAATCACCAGCTTGATCCACAAAAACACACTAAGACATAATAGAGACCTAGAAGATCAACAGACCTATAGAACAGCAGTCCTGCTTTACATAAGAGGTACTACAGACAAAATCAATAAGATACTACACAGGCATCACATCAAGATTGCCTTCAAAACAGACAAAAAAATAGCAGCCATCCTTAGAAACCCCAAAGACAAAATTGACCTGGAAAACCAAGGCATATATGAAATTCCCTGTGCATCATGCCCGGCCGCATACATTGGGCAGACCAATAGAAGAATAAGTACCCGCCTGGATGAACACAAAAATGCAGGAAAAAAGCTGGAACACACCTCCTCACTAGTCCAACACATGAACACCACAGGTCACAACATCAACTTCAATGCCACTAAAATCCTAGCCACTATAGAAAACCCCAGCCACAGAATCATCAGAGAATCCATAGAGATTGAAAAAATACCTGAAAGCATGAATAGAAGAGATGATTCCACCTGACTGTCAATCATTTGGAAGCCTGCACTCTCAAATTGAAAGATCTCCACACCACAAGCCAGGCAAACACCTGGGCACAAAAAGACTCCCCCTGTTACCTCCAGCTCAAACACACACCAACCAGGCACCCCGATGAAACCTAGCTTCCTAATAGATTATAGCCGTCCTTTCACGTGAAGCCAAGCTGCACTGAAAGCCTCCAATACAGGAACAGAGTGTTGCCAGCCAATCAAAGCCACAAAACAGACAGAAGAAACCAGAAACACCAATCAAACAAACTCCAAGTCCAATAAACACAGACCAAGACTCCCAACCAATCAGGATGTAGAAAAAAACATCCTGGCACAGCAGTAGGCTAGCCTCAAATTTAAAACCAACGACTGTGACAGCCTGACCCACATACAAACTCCATACAGAAGCCTGATAATGGCAGATGAGATTCTGCTGAAACGTTGCAACAACTTTAAAAGCACTACAATGACATGGGATAATATCCAAAGGAAGCTGAACAGCACACATGTAAGTACCCGCGAAAACCTAAGTAAACATATATATATACATACATATATATTTGTTTTCTGAGGTTTTCGCGGGTATTTGTATGTGGATCTTTGGTTATTCGGGTTTTCTCCCGCGTAGAATTGGAAGTATCTAGGCAACGTTTCGATGAAGTCTCATTCATCATCTTCAG
>BLBF01000005.1:24229253-24299604 GCA_015471245.1 Laticauda colubrina
AAACTTAAGTATATATATATATATATATATATATATACTTAAGTTTTCATGGGTACTTACATGTATGCTGTTCAGCTTCGTTCAAGTATTATCCCACATCACTGTAGTTCTGCTTTTAAAGTTGTAACAACGTTTTGGTAAAATCTCATCTACCATGAAGCCTGATGATGGCAGATGAGATTCTGCCGAAACATTGCAACAACTTTAAAAGCACAACTACAATGACATGGGATAATACTGCTATTGGTAGGACAATCCATTAGTTTTGGCATATTTGGCCACAAGCACATCCAAATTCAGTTTTATTCTAAGAATGCAAGCTAGAATCTCTTGTCTCAAGAAAACCTGAAAAGTAACATGCTATTGTAAACATCTCACCAATGCATGCAGCAACATAAGCCTATGTCACACTGCACCAACGGATGGAAAGAGGATGTAAAACGGAGAGAAACACTTGCCATCCAATGGTTAACGCGATGCTTCCATTCTGTACTCACTGTATCCGTTTTTCATACTCTCTATCCATCCAGCATCCGTCGACTGAGGTTCCATTCGCTTAAAAAGTTTTGAGCTGCTCAAAACTTTTTGAGCGGAAAATGTGACCAACGCGTCAGTACTGCATCCGCAATGCATACGGGGAACATCCGTTATACATCCGTTGTCATCCGTCACGCGTCCGCTATATCCGCTAGGCATCCGCTGCTCATCTGCGCAACTTGCATCCGCTCCAGCAGAAAATGGACACAGGGAGGAAGCGAAACAGATGCGGAACAGACACAAAGCGTTGGTTGCAAGGACAGAGAAAGGATGAAAGCAGATGCAGCTCGCATACAAAGCATTAAAACTGAAAAAACGTTCGCAGAGGGGACCTATCTTGGATATTTAGAATGTCTGCAGGATGCCTGGAGGATGCAAAAGGACACCAAGCGGAAAACCTATATTTCCTATAAAAAGGGGGAGGAACTCACTTGGATCTCACTTTCAGTCCAGCAGCCCTGCTGTGCAGACCTCTTCAGCCTTCTTCTGACTTTTGCTCTTCCACAGCATCCAGTCATCTCCACCATGGATCATCACACACTCCTTTTGGAAGCCACCATCATTCTACAACAGTGCAAAGCCATCTACAGGCTCTTTCACCTGTTCTATGCAAAGAAAAGGAGGTGTCCAAGAAGTTTCTGGGTCCTAAGATCGATCACCAGAAGAGCAGAGTACGGACTGTATAACAAGCTGATGGTGGAGCTGAGGAACGAAGACCCTCGTGCATTCCAGAACTTCATGAGGATGCTGCCATCCATGTTTGACGAAGTTGTGGAGCGGCTGAGACACAGGTTGACCAAGCAGAGCACCAACTTCTGGCCCAGCCTGGACCCTGGGCTCAAGGTGGCACTGACTCTGTGCCACCTGGCCTCCGGGATCAGGTACAGGAGCATGCAGTACAGCTGGAGGGTGCCACACAACACCATCAGCATTGTGGTCAGAGAAGTGGTGCAGGCCATCATCAAATAACACCTGGAGGAGCTCCTCCAGTGCCCCTCTACTGAAGAAGGATGGAAGAAAGTTGCAGAGCAGTGGTATCAGAAGTGGAACTTCCCCCACACCGTTGGAGCCATAGATGGCAAGCACGTGGCCTGCAAAGCTCCAGCAAAGTCAGGGTCCACTTATTTCAACTACAAGGGCTTCTTCAGCATCATCCTCTTCATCATGGTCGATGCTGATTACAAGTTCATGTTCATCGATGCTTCAGGCAACGGGTCAGCTTCAGATGCCCAGGTATACAATGCCAGTCACCTCAAGGAGGGGCTGGAACACAACCTCATCATGGGCTTCCCAGATCCAGACCCCCTGCCCAACGATACACAAGATGTGCCCTACTTCATCGTGGGGGATGACGCCTTCTCCCTCAGAACCTACCTCATGAAGCCCTACATCTCCAGACTCCTCACCCATGAAGAGAGGATCTTCAACTACAGGCTGTCCAGGGCAAGGCGGGTGGTGGAGAACGCCTTTGGCATCGTGGCCAACAGGTTCCAGGTACCTCTCCCCACCATGCAGCATCGCCCACAGACCGTGAGGAGGATCATGGAAGCTTGCTGCATCCTGCACAATCTCATGCGCACCCGCTACCCAGTCTTGCAGAACAGGCTCATGGACCTCCAACAAGGCAATGGGGACATGGAGCCTGGTGAATGGAGGCAAGGGCGAAACCTGATAGACACTGTGGATGTGCAAGGCCCAACAGAGCCTCACGTGAAGGGAAGAAGCATCGCAACCTCCTGAGACACTGGTGAAACTTCCCAGCTGGAGCAGTGGAGTGGCAAGACAGGATGATAGATGCTTAATGGATGCTTCCTTCAGCCTGTCTCATCACACTGATGAGATTTTGCCATGCATGTTGAGTGGTCCTACAATGAACAGGGCATTTAATAAAGAGTTGTGTTTATGTTGAAATGTGTGGATCAATGATTAAATTGTTATTGATAATAAAGGGCCATAGGTGTGGCACCTGGGAGGGTGAGCCATAGAGCCCCATTATGTTTGCACTGGAGGCTTATCTCTCCCACAGCTATTACCCATCCTAAAGATATCCCTGCCCATCCCACAGCTATTACGCATCCCAAAGGTATCCCTGCCCATCCCACAGCTATTGCCCATCCCACAGCTATTACCCATCCCAAAATTATCGCTGCCCATCCCACAGCTATTACCTATCCCAAAGGTATCTCTGCCCAGCCCACAGCTATTACCCATCCCAAAGATATCCCTGCCCATCCCACTGCTATCCTAACCCATCCCACAAGCATGCAAAGGCTTAAACCATTTCTAAAAGTTTCCACCAAGACTTTATTGACTGAAATAAATGAAGCAAGTGTGTGAAGCAAAGATAATCTTTATTAATAAAAAGCTGTAAAAGAAAAATGACCCAAGTGTCTCAAGCAAAGATAAAGTCAACAGGTAGCAACCCAGTCTCTGGCACTCTTCTCAGTCACTCTGAGGCATGCCCATAGTCTCAGGGGTGAAGGGTCCAGGTGCTGTGGGGGTGGCAGTGGCTGGAGTGCTCGTCTGAGGCGTGATTGGGGTGCCTGGCCCCGAGAGGACAACAAGGGGTGGTGTGTGGAGGAAGCTCTCAGAGAGCTGGCTCAGTCCTGTGATGTTGAGAGCCCCTTCCTCCAGGACATGGGGAGTCAGCCCCAATACCGATGACAGTTGTTCTGATGCTGGGCTTGGCTGTGGGATGGAGGAAGGAGCAGTGTAGTGGGGATGTCTGGTCTGCAGCTGAGCGAGGTGAGGCGTGGGTGGCATCTGTGGCATCGGTGGCATCGGTGGCATGGGTGGCATCTGTGGCATGGCTGGCATCAGTGGCATTGTTGGCGTCGGTGGCATAAGTGGCATCGGTGGCACCGGTGGCGTATGATGTACCTGTGCCTGGACTGGGAAGGGCTGCCTGTGCTGCTGGAGCTCCTGGTAGCCATAGCCTTGGTAGGTGAGGGGCTGTGGAAAACCTTGGAAGGGCAGTGACATCACCTGGGGTGGAGGAACATTGCCTGGACTGGGTGGGAGCAGGTTCAGCTGGGTCTGTAGGGTTGTGAAGAAGATCGGTGATCCTGTCCTTTATCACCTGGTACTGTGATTCAGAGATGTTCATGAGGGTCTGGTTGATGTAGGTGAGGAAGGGCTTGCGGTTGGAGGATGGGACGTCGGTGTGTACCAGCTGAGAGAGGAGATCTATGCTGTTTCTGATGGTGTCCCTGATCTCCAGCAGGATAGTGTGGCTCTGCCCCTCCAGTCTGCCTCTCTGCCTTTCTGTGGAGGTGGAGCTGGGGGTGGATGTGGGTTGGCCGCTGGTGGAAGTGCCCTCTCCTTGCTCCCACTGCATCTGGGGATCCTTCACGCATTCCGCCACGGGGAGTGCAGCTGTCGTGGGGTTCTCCGTCGTGGCACGCTCCACAGATACCTGCCTGGACACAGGAGCTGACTCTTCGCCAGAAGAGGACTGGCTCTCAGCGGACTGCCTGAGAGAGAGGGTTGTGAGAGGGGCTGCTCCTCGATGGCAGATCTCACCCTCCAAGAAGCTGCACTTGGCCATCACATAGGTCTCTCGGTCCGTCAGCTTGACCGTGGCCTGGCCAGATTTCTTGAAGTGCAGCTTCCCGTACCAGGTGTGCATGTGCTTCCACCAGCCAAGGAGCACCTCCGAAGTGTAGCCCAGGCTCTCCGCCTTCTCTCTCCAAGCAGCCTGCTTCCTTTTGGTGTCTCGATAGAGCCTGTGTCCCTTCCGCCAAAGATACTCATTCTCCCTCAGCCATTCCAGCACCTCATCCTCATGTTCCTCTTCAATGGAGTATTGCCTCCTCTCCCGTTCACGCGTATGCCTCTTCCTCCCTCTGGCAGGGCCATCTGGGCCCTCATCAGAGGGTCTTCGAGGTTGTAGGGGCTGTTCCTCCACACCACCACCACCACCAGCAGCAGCAACAACAACAGTAGTAGCAAAAGCAGGACCAGCAGCACCAGCAGTGCCAGCAGTGCCAGCAGCGCCAGGATCAGCAGCAGCAGAGTAAGCACCAGCAGCGCCAGGAGGACCAGGAGGACCAGCAGGACCAGTAGCACCAGTAGCACCAGGAGCACCAGCAGGACCAGCAGGACCAGGAGCAGCACCAGCAGAGTAAGCACCAGCAGAAGCACCAGCACCAGGAGCAGCGCCAGCAGAGTAAGCACCAGGAGAAGCACCCGCACCAGGAGCAGCGCCAGCAGAGTAAGCACCAGCAGAAGCACCAGGACCAGGAGCAGCATCAGCAGAGTAAGCACCAATAGAAGCACCAGCACCAGGAGCAGCACCAGTAGAGTAAGCCCCAGCAGAAGCCCCAGCACCAAGAGCAGCGCCAGCAGAAGCTCCAGCACCAGAAGAGTCAGCCCCAGCAGCAGAAGCCCCAGCAGAAGCAGAGTCAGGGCCAGGGGGTGGGATGGTGGCCCTGTCCCTCTTGCCAGGGCTGGCAGCAGATGGCAGAGGCTTTCTCTTCTTCCCCATGGTTGTTGGCTTGCTGGCTGGCTGGCTGGCTGGAGCTGTGTCTGGCAGCAGGTCTTTCCTCTGAATGGTGACCTGCTTGCGAGCTGCTTTCCTTTATATCTGCGGGGCTGACGCAATGCATCCTCCCTGCATGCACAGTGAACACTTTGCATCTGCTAGGCATCCGCTAGGCTTCCGCTCTGCATCTGCTTCATCCGCTCGGCATCTGCTCTGCATCCACTCTTTCCGCTGCACATCTGCTTCGCTGTGCTTCCCCGGAAGCCCTGCGGATGTGCCATCCGCTCCCATCCGCTTCCATCTGCTCGGCTTCCGTGGAGCATCCGTTTTACATCCCCTCTACATCCTCCTCCCGTCCGTTCCTTTCTGTTGTTGTCCACTCTGGTTATGCAAATTCGGGGAACTTTTTAGAGCGGATAACAACGGATGGAACATTTTCTCATCCGCTGTGTCCTTTTTACAAACGTTTTGCATCCGTCGGCCAATGTGACAGGCCCTTTACAAATACTGAAGGTAAATGAAAAATCAATATGACAATAATTTTATTCATTTCTATTGAATAGAAAGGCTGAGACATAAAGATATGTTTACTGAGATAGCAGCCATTTCAATATACAAGCACACTCAATTTCTTCTTTGTGGACAAGCAGATTCTAAAATAATGACCCAACTCATCTGTGTTAGATTGGAGTATGTCATGACAGCGAGATCAAATGTCCATGGGATGCATTTTAATTAGAGTGCCATACTCATTAGAAAAGGTTACCAACATCTCAAATAGATGGGGCAAGAAAAGATTAATTATTCCACTTTATTTTTTTTTCTTTCTCTATGAGTTCATTTTTTTAAGATGATGGAAAAAAATTGCAACCAATTTCTAAACTTTCATTACTGTAAGCTTCAAACAAAATGAATCAAGATACCCAATGAAAAGAATTCATAAAAGATATTACCTCACACTCTTTTCATGTAAAATCAACGGCAAGATCTACAAATTGAATCTATATGTCAAAACTATGTGACCGTTTACAGTTTGAATACTATTGTTTACTGTTTACTATTGAATACTTCTGTAAGTATATTGAGATAGTGTCCACATTTCAGCACTTCTACACATCCACAGAAAGACAAATTTTATTATTTGGTTGAAATAATGTATCACTATAATGAATGCCTGCTGTCTCCTGCTATGAAGTATTAGCACTGATAAAAATATTTATTGTAGAATTTATTAAAGAAAATAAAAAGAGCACTGATAATATTCAGCTATAATAGTTTAATTATTATTCAGTCATTAGATTATTTTTCATTTAATTCCTCTTTTTTCTCATCCACTTAGAAAAACTGCACAGTTTTCCCTATTCCCAATTTTGACTTCAGTTCATCTTTTGAGTAATTCATGAGCATCAGGGTATTTGCTGTTAGTCTTATTTTCTAATAATAAGAGTTAAAATCAGTGGTAGTTATAAATTTCTCACTGATACAAATCATTCTTGAATTTTGCTCCTTGCTTCAGGTTTTGTAATGAAGAAACAGAAGAATATTATCTAGAAGTAAATATTATCAGTTTTATTTTTCATTTTTATTCTGTTCTTTGTTTTGGTGGTCATTTACATTCACTGTTATTATATACCAAATCAGACTGGGGCAATTATTTCACCAATCTGACCATCCATACCTGTCACATCAGCAAAGTCTAGTGCAAATTCTCCTGCTTTCTCAGCTAAAATTTCAGGTGAACACAATACATGCAACCTGCTGGCTCAGTTTTCAATCTTACTGCTGTCTGTGTTTCAGGCAGGCAAATTGCTTTTCTTGTTCTTAAAAATGCCATGTGAATATTTATAAGTTAATTGGTTGTAGTATTATGATTTAAAAGCAGGTTGATAAAGTGAACAACTGTTCTTGGTAGGAACCATTTTAAGGCTCCACAAGTCAGAAATATTCACAGGTGAAGTTTGTTGTTTCCAGAGAGCTCAATTAAAGAGAACAGTAGATGAATATGAGTGTAATGAGAACTGTTTCAGCAGAATTTGTTCATTTTTTTCAAAGAAGAACAAGCACTCAGATTTAGTGGCATTGGTCTTTTTTCTGCTCAACAAGCCTACTAGCCCTAGATAGGACAGATTGGCTGCTGGTACACATGCCCTGTTCTTTTATCTATAGTAAAAGGGAACATCTCAAAATGCACAAGAATGTATAAACCATGAGGCTGGGCCTAATATCTGAAATTATTTTAGAGCATTTGAAGGAAGGAAAGAACAGTTGCCAGAAGACAAGAGAAGACCATTATCTTTTGTGGGTCTACCTTAAATTTTCCTTTGCATTTTTTTGATGGGAGATCTTTTTAGTGTTTAAGAGTACAGTAAAACTGCAAGCTACATATTTGGAAACATGGCATGTATTTGAAATATTATTCAGTTAAAAGCCAAAAGCTGGATTTTTTTCCTAGGCACTGAAGAAATACAAACTGGCAGTGTTTGGTTATTGGATGGAATGGTGACAGGATTAATTGATATCTGCACATGCTACTTGCTTCCACATTCTAGCATTTTCCACAAAGTCAAAAGGAGGGTGAAATTTACAAGAATGCAGAAAAGCAAAATCAGAAAACTGAATATAAGTCCAGAGTTTCAAGGGACTCTCCAAAATACCATCAAAGATCAACAAAAAGAAAGAAAGAAATGGTAACCATGGGAAACCATTCTTGTCCTAATCTCAGCTGGATAAAGGGAAAAGCATCTCCAGATTAATAGCTAAAATACTTGGGGATTAAGGGGAGAATCCTGTTTACTGGATTAAAAGGGCTGAGTTCATAAGAAAAACTCAACCAACAACCGCCAATGAATAAATGGGTGTTTTTAATTTACGGGGTGAAATACAGAAGAATTCACCAAAGCTTTAGGAAATAGAATCGAGAAGGAAAAGTTAAGGGGGAAAGGTTAAGATAAAAGAAGATATTAGGCAAAGAATATTTTAAGTTATTTCCACAGCATGGAACATTAAAATTTATGTCACATTATAGTCTAATTTTCAAGTATGATGTTGAGTGTCATGTAATCATAATGTGCAGTCATTAATATTATTTTGTTACAAATATAAACCATAAAGTTTTCCTAATGAATGTTAAATACCTTTTTTTGGTATAACATTATTAAGAAGCTAGCAAATTTATGAAGGCTTTAGCATGTACCACAGAGTGGCATTTCAGAAAATAATTCAGTCCATTCCTGGCAGGTGGAAACAGTATGCCTGCCCAGACAATCGGGATATATTATGTGAAGACATAAAAGGCAACTTTTAAAGGTCTAGAGCTCTCTCACACAAAAATACTGAATGTTAATAAAGAATCCTTCCTTCCTTCCTTTTTTGACAAGAGACTATACAATCCAGAAACCAATACGGCTAACCTGGAATATCTTCTTTCAATTACATCCAACAGAAAACAAAATGTGATGGGAGAAAATAGGTTGCCAATCTATTACTTCTTATGGTACCCTAGCCAGGGTCATCAGGATTTTACCCACAGCCAAAGCCTCTGCTGGAAGCAGATCTGCAAAGGGATCATACTGATATGATGGCATATCAAAGTTTGCGCACATTGCCTGGTGATCTCTCTGATTTGACAGACACATTGTCTTTAAGCACTTGCCTATTTCAAATGGACAAAATCTGTAGGAAATATTATTGAAATATTGAGAAGTTAAAAGTACGTGTTTAGAATGAAATAGTTCTCCAACCAAAACAAACAAGATGTAAATAAAGTTGTGCACAATGAAAGATGACATTGCAGTTGTTGTTTATAAATACTGAAACTGGAATATAGCTCTACTTCCTCCTTGCAATTATTAAACTGATGATAGCAGCAGCCATCTTCTGGCCTCCATTTTATTCTGCCATAAAGTCCTGGATTGTGTTGTAGAGGAAACATGAAGAAGACAGGTGAACTTTACAAAAACCTTTTCCCCATCCCCTGCAGACACGTGGTCTCAATTTGCAGTGTCTTCTACTAGCTTCTGATATTTTTTTGCTGGTTTCAGACAAAAAAAACCCATTCAAATGTCCAATGAATGAGTTTGCTTAATGACTGAACCATTCACCTAATAACCAGTGTGAAAAAGGCCAGAAAATTACTTCTTATGACTGGATTTCCGGCTCAATTGCACTTATAAGTCAAATACTATCTGTATTTTTCAGAACCATTTTACTTAACAGGTTGAACACTTTTTAATTAGAACTGCTCCAAAACATTCAAATGTAAACTTTTAAAAACATGTATTCTATTTCTCATATTTATTCAGGAAATAATGTTCAGGCAAGATCATATTAACATATACATACCAAATAATTCCATATTTGTAACTATCCTAACTTTTGGCTTACTTCTGTTAAACACAGTTCATCTCTACTGAAAGTAAAATTGCAGGTCCTTGCATGTACTCTTAAACTTTCTCAGTTCTGGGCACTAGGCAAAATAACATTTCTTTCCTTAAAAAGTCTAGATGAAAGCAAGACTATCAAATTCTTTGGCAAGGTTTTACCTTTCTGCTAGATAGATTTTACTGACCAGCTTTTGTGCGTACAATTGTTATCATATGCATGTATTTTTATTATAAAAGCACTTACAAAGAGTTTGTAAAGGACCAAAGACATCTCAACATTGATTAAAGAAGCTGTCTATTCTGCATGATGAAGCTGGAGATTAGAAAGATCTTGCTTCAGATATTCCCCCCAGCACAAGCAATTACTTCTTTTCTTTTCTTAATTTGCTACATTGCTTTAAGGTAATGAGGTGTGCTGACAGTTGGAGAATATCTACCTCTTGCCTTAAGCTGATACAGCTACAGCTGCTATAAGGAACTATGATAAGAAAATTGGAATCAATTATTCCCATTAATCAGGAGTAGCGTAAAAACAAATCAGGAAAGAAAAAAATATGTATAAAATATTCATTAAAAAAATAAATGCTTTGTTTTAAAAATAAAACAATTAAGTCTCTGAAGTTATCCAGAATTAAAATATGATGTTCTATTGATAATGGTTTGCTGCCAAATGAATTTTGGCAATCCTGGGGGTCTCTTATATGCCCTATCACATGTCCCCAAACCATTGCAGAAGAGCCTCTACACCAGGATAGGGAAATGGTCAATTTATTCTTGAAGTAGCTCTCACCAAATACAGTAGATGTATATAATACCTGGAATTCAAAAAACTCCAGCAAAGCTAACTTTTTCTATTTTCCCTCTCTCTTTTATTAGTGGTCTAATTCCTAAAGACTCCTTAGTATAATACGAAGTATATCTTTGCAAAAAAAATAAACCTCCTTCATGAACAAAATAAAACTCTGACTTCAACACGGGCATAGCTACGGATAAAAGAACAAACTGTTTAGTGGCATTTTTAAATGAACTACAGTGAAACTATAAATTGTTCTTCATTTCCCCAAGATAACTTATCATCACCTCTAGGCAAATTCTTGAAGATATATTTATCTGAACAGGCACATTTCCTAATATGGAAATATGTAGCAATTTCCTATAAAATAACAAATTTACTGTATATTAATTTTCCCTAATGTATAGCATTTTGGTATAATTCCAGTGAGAAACTACAATGGTATTGTGACATGATTTACAATCCAGTTTAAGATATATCTATATATATGTGTTTGTTTTCTTAAGTTTTCGTGGGTACTTACATGGATGGTATTCAGCTTTGTTCGGGTATTTTCCCACGTCATTATACTTGTGCTTTTAAAGTTGTAGCAACGTTTTGGCAGAATCTCATCTGCCATCATCAGGCTTCTGTATTGTGTTCGTCTGTGAGTAAGACTCACAATATATATATACATACCATCACTCATGCACACATGAGTCTCAGAAAATCAGAAAAAGTTAATGACCAGGATTCCTGGCTGCACTGGACACTTTTTCCATATATTTAATAATAAGTACAAATGGAATAAAAAACTACTGTCATAGAACCATACTTTCTGAACTATATATTTATTATGGACTGCTTCATATATTCAGAATACTGTTTAACCCTGCTTATGTGCTTCCAGTTAATTCCTTGGAAACACAAATATAGTCTGCAAAGAAAGCCTAGACAAAAGACGTCAAATCGTATCTGCACATCACAAATACCAAATGAATCATTTCAATAATCCATCTTCCACCAATCATCACATCCCAATGGACAAAGCAAGCATAGGATTTTCAGTTAATAGTAGTGAAGTAATCTGGACAGCCTGAAATTCTTCAGAATCTTTCGTAAGACCCAGATGAAATAAACCAGCCTTATGATGGAATTAAGCTCCTATTCCACATTGCGTGTGCTCCACTAACAAACCATGAATGATGCTGCTGCAGAAAAGCAGCTCTGCTTAGTATCTATACATTTCAAAATACACATTTTCTAGTTGCAAATAAGCCAATAGAGCATGGCCTTCAGAACTTTTCACACACACACACACACACACACACACTTTTCTTCAAGATTTTCCATATAATCATCTAACTTTATGTAAAAGAAACATTAGCAAGAAAATATAGGCCAAGAAAAAGAACCTTGGGTGAGAAAGGGTATAAATTAGTTTGTGATAAGAGCAATTCAATTTCAATGTGTGTTTGAAAAAGAAATAAATATGGAATATCTTTCCATTATCACAATCATTTATGTACTCATTCAATGATTTTTTTTTGTTTGTGAGCATGAGATGGCCAAGAGGTGAAGATGCTTGACTCCCACTCAGAAAGTTGGGATTTAATCCAGGCAATGACAGATGTTTCTCTAGCAGGGCACAAAGAGAAGATATCTGCTGCAAATCCCACATAGGCACCAGGAAGGGCATCTGGCCAGTAAATACTCAGCTCCATTCAGTCACCCCCTCCACCCCAAATAAAAGAGATTAAAGGGGTATGAAAAGAAAAAAAAATACCATTTTTTTGTGATGCCAATTTTAAAGGCTGCCCACTTGCCAATGACTTTAAGTAGCTTAAGGCCCTGTCACACTGCCCAACGGATGCAAAATGTTAGTAAAAAGGACACAACGGACAAGCAAAATGTTCCATCCATTGTTATCCGCTCTCAAAAGGGGCAAAAATTTGCATAACCTGAGCGGATAACACGGAAAGGAATGGACGCGGGGAGGATGCAGGGCGGATGGAAAGCGGATGCGGAACAGAAACCCAGTGCATGGAAACAGATGAGAGCGGATGGCACATCCGCTAGGCTTCCGGAGGACCTCAGCAAAGCAGACGCGGAACGGATACAGCGGATGAAGAGTGGATGCAGAGCAGATGAAGCGGATGCACAGCGGATGCACAGCAGAAGCCTAACGGATGCCTAGCGTTAATTGCGCATGTGGGGAGGATGCATTGCGTAAGCCCCGCGGATATAAGGGAAGCAGCTCAGAAGCAGGTCACCATTCAGAGGAAAGACCTGCTGCCGGACGGATTGACAGCCTTGCCTGCCCTGCCTGCATGCCTGCCTGCAAGCCTTGCTGCCAGCCTTGCTGTCTGCCTGCCTGCCAGCCTTGCTGCCAGCCTCCCTGCCAGCCTTGCTGGCTGCCTGCTTGCCAGCCTTGCTGGCAGCCAGTCTGCCTGCCAGCCTTGCTGCCTGCCTTCCTGCCAGCCTTGGTTCATGTCTGCCTGCCAGCCTTGGTGCCTACCTTCCTGACAGCCTTTCTGCCAGCCTTGCTGCCTGCCTCCCTGCCAGCCATCCTGCCAGCCTTGGTGCCTGCCTGCCTGTGTGCCAGCCTTGGTGCCTGCCTGCCTGCCAGCCTTCCTGCCAGCCTTGGTGCCTGCCTGCCTGCCTGCAAGCCTGCCTGCCAGCCTTCCTGCCAGCCTTGGTGCCTGCCTCCCTGCCAGCCTTCCTGCCAGCCTCCCTGCCAGCCAGCAACCCCACAACCATGCGGAAGCACAGCAAGCCTCAGCCATCTGCTGCCAGCCCTTGCAAGAGGAACAGGGCTACCATTCCGCCCCCTGGCCCTCACTCTGGTTCTGCTGGGGCTTCTGCAGCACGGGCTCGGTCTTCTGGGGCTGGGGCTTCTGCTGCTTCTACTTCTGGAGGAGCTGATGACAAGCACTCCAGCACCAGCCACCTCCACAGCACCTGGACCCTTCACCCCTGAAACTAAGCGACCAAGAGGAGTGCCAGAGACTCATTTTTGTTTTATAGCTTGTTGTCAATAAAGTCTATTTTTGATTCACACACTTGCTTCATTTCTTTTTTTTAACAAAGTCTTGGTGGAAACTTTTAGAAATGGTTTAAGCCTTTGCATGCTTGTGGGATGGGTTAAGATAGCAGTGGGGTGGGCAGGGATACCTGTGGAATGAGCAGGGATACCTTTGGGATGGGTAATAGCTGTGGGATAGATAAACCTCCAGTGCAAGCATAGTGGGACTGGATGGTCCACCCTCCCAGGTGCCCACACCTATGGCCCTTTATTATCAATAATAATGTAATCAATCATCCACACATTTCAACATAAACACAACTCTTTATTAAATGCCCTGTTCATTGTAGGACCACTCAACATACATGGCCCAATCTCATCAGTGTGATGAGACAGGCTGAAGGAAGCATCCATTAATCATCTACCATCCTGTCTTGCCACTCCACTGCTCCAGCTGGGGAGTGGCACCAGTGTTTCAGGAGGTTGCGCTGTTTCTTCCCTTCACGTGAGGCTCTGTTGGGGCCTTGCACATCCTCAGTGTCTATCAGGTTTTGCCCTTGCCTCCATTCCCCAGGCTCCATGTCCCCATTCCCTTGTTGGAGGTCCACGAGCCTGTTCTGCAAGACTGGGTAGTGGGTGCGCATGAGATTGTGCTGGATACAGCAAGCTTCCATGATCCTCCTCACGGTCTGTGGGCGATGCTGCATGGTGGTGAGAAGTACCTGGAAACTGTTGGCCAGGATGCCAAAGGCATTCTCCACCACCCGCCTTGCCCTGGACAGCCTGTAGTTGAAGATCCTCTCTTCACTGGTGAGGAGTCTGGAAGTGTAGGGCTTCATGAGATAGGTTCTGAGGGAGAAGGTGTTTTAAAAGTTTTGTTTCCGTGCTGCATCCGCTAGGCATCCATTCTGCATCCGTTCTGCGTCTGTTCCGCTTCCTCCCTGCGTCCGAGCGGATGCGAGTTGCGCGGATGCGGAACTGATGCCTAGAGGATATAGCGGATGCGTAACGGATGCAGAACGGATGCCTAGCGGATGCCTAGCGGATGCAAAATGGACGCATTGGATACATTTTCCGCGCAAAAGTTTTGAGCAGCTCAAATCTTTCTGAGTGGATGAAACGTCCATAAACAGATGCTGGACGGATAGAGAGGAAGCAAAACGGAGGCCGTGAGTACAGAACGGATACATTGCGTTAACCAACGGATGGCAAGCTTTTTTGTCCATTTTACATCCTCTTTGCATCCATTGGTGCAGTGTGACAGGGGCTTTACAAAGAGTTAAAACAAATAATAGAATCAATTAAGAAAACAATATGACTTAAAATTATTATGCCTTGGGGGGGAAGAAATTACACTAATTAGCAACGTAGATTCAGTGATGGATTTATGCAGCATCCCAGACCAGTAAATGTTTTTAAAAATGTATACAGGTGAAACTCAAAAATTAGAATATCGTGCAAAAGTTCATTTATTTCAGTCATGCAACTTAAAAAGTGAAACTAATATATGAGATAGATTTATTACATGCAAAGCAAGATAGTTCAAGCCGTGATGTGTCATAATTGAGATGATTATGGCTTACAGCTCATGAAAACCCCAAATCCACAATCTCAGAAAATTAGAATATTGTGAAAAGGTTCAGTACACTAGGCTCAAAGTGTCCCACTCTAATCAGCTAATTAAGCCATAATACTTGCAAAGGGTTCCTGAGCTTTTAAATGGTCTCTCAGTCTGGCTCAGTAGGAAGCACAATCATGGGAAAGACTGCTGACCTGACAATTGTGCAGAAAACCATCACTGACACCCTCCATAAGGAGGAAAAGCCTCAAAAGGTAATTGCAAAAGAAGTTGGCTGTTCCCAAAGTGCTGTATCAAAGCACATTAACAGAAAGCTATGTGGAAGGGAAAAGTATGGAAGAAAAAGGTGCACAAGCAGCAGGGATGACCGCAGCCTGGAGAGGATTGTCAGGAAAAGACCATTCAAAAGTGTTGGGGACTTTCACAAGGAGTGGACTGAGGCTGTAGTCAGTGCATCAAGAGTCACCACACACAGATAGATCCAGGACATGGCCTTCAAATGTTGTATTCCTCTTGTCAAGCCGCTCCTGAACAACAAACAACATCAGAAGCGTCTTACCTAGGCTAAAGAAAAAAGAACTGGTCTGTTGCTCAGTGATCCAAAGTCCTCTTTTCTGATGAGAGCAACTTTGTGTCTCATTCGGAAACCAAGGATCCATAGTCTGGAGGAAGAATGGAGAGGCACACACTGCAAGATGCTTGAAGTCCAGTGTGAAGTTTCCATAGACTGTGTTGATTTGGGGAGCCATGTCACCAGTTGGTGTTGGTCCACTGTGCTTCACTAAATCCAGGGTCAACGCAGTCGTCTACCAGGAGATTTTGGAGCACTTCATGCTTCCTTCTACAGATGAACTTTATGGGGATGCTGACTTCATTTTCCAGCAGGATTTGGCACCTGCCCACACTGCCAAAAGGACCAAAACCTGGTTCAATGACTGTGGGATTACTGTGCTTTATTGACCAGCAAACTAACCTGCCCTGAACCCTATAGAGAATAGATGGGGCATTGCCAAGAGAAAGATGAGACCGAAAAATGCAGAAGAGCTGAAAGCCACTATTGCAGCATCCTGGTCTTCCATAATACCTCATCAGTGCCACAGGCTGATACTTCCATGCCAGGCCGCATTGAGGCAGTAATTGCTGCAAAAGGGGCCCAAACCAAATACTGAGTACATATCCATGCTTATACTTTTCAGAGGTCCAATATTGTTCAATGTACAATCCTTGTTTTATTGATTGCATGTAATATTCTAATTTTCTGAGATTGTCGATTTGGGGTTTTCAAGAGCTGGAAGCCATAATCATCACAATTATGACAAATCACAGCTTGAACTATCTTGCTTTGCATGTAATGAATCTATCTCATATATTTCACCTTTTAAGTTGCATTACTGAAATAAACGAACTTTTGCACGATGTTCTAATTTTTCAAATTTCATCTGTATCTTTAAGGTTTAAGGTGTCATGCCATACAGACATTGAGGCCATTGTTATTTCAAAGAACTGTCATGGCAACCATCACAGTACAGTGCAATCATTTGCAATCCTATATTTAGCTGATATTTCTGTGTATGTTTATTTCCATAAAATATTCTTTCTTCTGCAAACCTGATCCCACTCACATCCCTCATATGACAAAGTTTTTCTATTAGTTTGTTCCACTGCTAAATATTATTTATGGTCAGGCACTAACATAAAAAACAAATAAACAATCAGGGATGAAGAAACAAAACAAATGCTGGCTGTCTTTTTTTGGGAGGGGGGAAATGGGGTGTCATGATTCCTGGCAACTTTTGGGATTAGTCTCTGCAGTTTTTCGGGAAAGGTTTTTGGAAGTGGTCCAAAGAGTTTTGGAGGTGGTCATTGCCTGATTCTAAGGGCTGATGCAAAATGACTGGCCCAATATCACCTAGCTGGCTTTGTGCCTATGGCAGGACGAGAACTCAAAGTTTCCTTGTTTCTAGCCTAATGCCTTAATTATTGCATCAAATTCCTTCTTCTGTGTCCTGTTAGCAAGTAGATAAGCAGTCTTTAATCATAATTGTTTAGAATGATCCTTGGAGTTGGATGGGCTGAATATCACAAAATTCTGGTTACCTTGTGGTCTAATTTCAGAGGACAAAGCCAACTCCTAGAGTCAACAGAAAGAAAAACCACTGGATTCCACTTAGAAAATGTTTGACAATTAGCAGTGCCTGATAGAACTTCCCTAAATACTGATGCACTGACAATGCTACCTAGTTGGTACTGATGATGGCATCTAGTTGGCACCCATTATGTTACCATAGTTGGGCAATGAAATGTCTGCAAGCTAAAAGAAAAAAAAAACAAGCTCAAAGAGCTTTAAGAACATTCCCCTAAGTATTCAAGCCAACTTCTGCATGTGAGGATATTCAGGGATGAGAATTTCATTTGGCTTATCCTAGGAGGTTCTATAAGACCCTGTCACACTGCCCAACGGATGCAAAACGTTTGAAAAAAGGACACAGCGGATGAGAAAAATGTTCCATCCGTTGTTATCCGCTCTCAAAAGGGACAAAAATTTGCATAACAACAGCGGATAACACAGAAAGGAACAGACGAGGGGAGGACGCAGGGCGGATGGAAAATGGATACAGAGTGGAAGCCTAGTGGATGGGAGCGGATGAGAGCGGATGGCACATCCGCTAGGCTTCCGGGGGACCTCAGCAAAGCGGACGTGGAACGGAAAGAGCGGATGCAGAGCAGACGCCGAGCGGTTGAAGCGGATGCACAGCGGATGCACAGCGGATGAAGAGCGGAAGCCTAGCAGATGCACAGCAGAAGCCTAGCGGATACAGAGCATTCACTGCACATGCAGGGGGGATTTATTGCGTCAGTCCCGCGGATATAAAGGGAAGCAGCTCGGAAGCAGGTCACCATTCAGAGGAAAGACCTGCATCCAGACACATCGAGTGCCTTGCCAGCCTGCCCTGCATGCCTGCCTGCCAGCCTTGCTGCCTGCCTTGCTGCCTGCCATCCTGCCAGCCTCCCTGCCAGCCTTGCTGTCTGCCAGCCTTGGTGCATGCCTGCCTGCCAGCCTTGGTGCCTGCCTGCCTGCCTGCCAGCCTTGGTACCTGCCTGCCTGACAGCCTTCCTGCAGGCCTTCCTGCCAGCCTTGGTGCCTGCCTGCCTGCCAGCCTCCCTGCCAGCCTCCCTGCAAGCCAGCAACCCCACAACCATGGGGAAGAAGAGAAAGCCTCAGCCATCTGCTTCCAGCCCTGGCAAGAGGAACAGGGCCCCCCTCCCGCCCCCTGGCCCTCATTCTGCTTCTGCTGGGGCTTCTGTAGCACGGGCTCGCTCTTCTGCAGCTGGGGCTTCTGCTGCTTCTGCTTCTGGAGGAGCTGATGATGATGCTTCTGGCGGTGGTGCTTCTGCTGGTGCTTACTCTGCTGATGCTGCTTCTGGCGGTGGTGCTTCTGCTGGTGCTTACTCTGCTGATGCTGCTCCTGGCGGTGGTGCTTCTGCTGGTGCTTACTCTGCTGAAGCTGCTCCTCGTCCTGCTGGTCCTGCTCATCTTGCTCGTGCTCCTGGACTTGCTCGTACTGCTCGTGCTCCTGGTCTTGCTCATCCTGCTCGTCCTGCTCATGCTCCTGGTCCTGCTCGTGCTCCTGGTCCTGCTGGGGCTCCTGGTGCTTACTCTGCTGCTGATGATCCTGGTCCTGCTGGTGCTGGTGCTGGTGCTGCTGCTGATGATGATGATCCTGCTGGTGCTGGTGCTGCTGCTGCTGCTGATGATGATGATATGATCCTGCTGGTGATGCTGCTGCTGCTGCTGATGATGATGATCCTGCTGGTGCTGCTGCTGCTGGTGGTGTGGAGGAGCAGCCCCTACAACCTCGAAGCCCCTCTGATGAGGGCCCATATGGCCCTGGCAGAGGGAGGAAGAGGCAGACGCATGATAGGGAGAGGAGGCAGTACTCCATTGAGGAGGAACACGAGGATGAGGTGCTGGAGTGGCTGAGAGAGAATGACTATCTGTGGCGGAAGGGACACAGGCTCTACAGGGACACCAAAAGGAAGCAGGCTGCTTGGAGAGAGAAGGCAGAGAGCCTGGGCTACACATTGGATGTGCTCCTCGGCTGGTGGAAGCACATGCACACCTGGTACGGGAAGCTGCACCTCAAGAAATCTGGCCAGGCCACAGTTAAGCTGACGGACAGAGAGACCTACGTCATGGCCAGGTGCAGCTTCCTGGAGGGTGAGATCTGCCACCGAGGAGCAGCAACAGCCCCTCTCATGAACCTCTCTCTCCGGCAGCCTGCTGAGAGCCAGTCTTCTTCCGGCCAAGAGTCATCTCCTCTCTCCGGGCAGGTTTCTGTGGAGCATCCCATGGCAGAAAACCCGCGGACAGCTGTTTTAACCATGGTGGAGCGCGTGGAGGACTCCCTGGTGCGGTGGGAGAAAGGAGACGGCACGTCCACTGTAGCCCCACCTGCATCCACCCCCAGCTCCACCTCCACAGAAAGGCAGAGAGCCAGACAGGAGGGGCAGAGCCACACTGTCCTGCTGGAGATCAGGGACACCATCCGGAGCAGCATAGATCTCCTCTCTCAGCTGGTCCACACCGACTCCTCATCCTCCAATTGCAAGCCCTTCCTCACCTATGTGAACCAGACCCTCACGGACATGGCGGAACCCCAGTACCAGGTGGTGAAGGACAGGATCACCGAGCTGCTTCACAACCCTCCAGATCCAGAGGAACCTGCTCCCACCCAGTCCAGGTCTGCTCCTCCACCCCAAGTGATGTCCCTCCCATTCCAAGGCTTTCCACAGGCCCTCACCTACCAGGGCTACAGCTACCAGGAGATCCAGCAGCACAGGCAATAGCCCTTCCCAGTCCAGGCACAGAGTCATCGGACGACACCATTGCCACCGATTCCACTGATGCCACTGATGCCACTCATGACACTGATGCCACCAATGCCACCCATGCCAGTCCTCACCCAGCTGCAGACCAGACAGCCCCACTACACTGCTCCTTCCTCCACCCCACAGCCAAGCCCGGCCTCAGTACATCTGTCCTCGGTACTGGGGCTGACACCCCATGGCATGGAGGAAGGAGCTCTCAACATCACGGGGCTGAGCCAGCTGTCTGAGAGCTTCCTCAACACACCATCACCTGTTGTCCTCTCGGGACCAGGCACCCCAGTGGGGCTTCAGACCAGCACTCCAGCACCAGCCACCTCCACAGCACCTGGACCCTTCACCCCTGAGACTGGGCACACCTCCGAGTGACCAAGAAGAGTGCCAGAGACTGGGTGACTACCTGTAGACTTTATTTAGACACTTGACTTGGGTCATTTTGCTTTTACAGCTTGTTGTTAATAAAGTTTATCTTTGCTCCACACACTTGCTTCATTTATTTTTTTTAATAAAGTCTTGGTGGAAACTTTTAGAAATGGTTTAAGCGTTTGCATCCTTGTGGGATGGGTAAGGATAGCAGTGGGATGGGCAGGGATACCTCTGGGATGGGTAAGGATAGCAGTGGGATGGGCAGGGATACCTGTGGGATGGGTTAGGATACCTGTGGGATGGGTTGGGATAGCTATGGGGATAGATAAACCTCCAGTGCAAGCATAGTGGGACTGTACGGTCCACCTTCCTAGTGTCACACCTATGGCCCTTCATTATCAATACTAATGTAATCATTGATCCACACATGTCATCATAAACACAACTCTTTATTAAATGCCCTGTTCATTGTAGGCCCACCCAACATACATGGCCCAATCTCATCCGTGTGATGAGACAGGCTGAAGGAAGCATCCATTAAGCATTTACCATCCTGTCTTGCCACTCCACTGCTCCAGCTGGGGAGTGGCACCAGTGTTTCAGGAGGTTGCGCTGTTTCTTCCCTTCACGTGAGGCTCTGTTGGGGCCTTGCACATCCTCAGTGTCTATCAGGTTTTGCCCTTGCCTCCATTCCCCAGGCTCCATGTCCCCATTCCCTTGTTGGAGGTCCACGAGCCTGTTCTGCAAGACTGGGTAGTGGGTGCGCATGAGATTGTGCAGGATACAGCAAGCTTCCACGATCCTCCTCACGGTCTGTGGGTGATGCTGCATGGTGGTGAGAAGTACCTGGAAACTGTTGGCCAGGATGCCAAAGGCATTCTCCACCACCTGCCTTGCCCTGGACAGCCTATAGTTGAAGATCCTCTCTTCACGGGTGAGGAGTCTGGAAGTGTAGGGCTTCATGAGATAAGTTCTGAGGGAGAAGGCGTCATCCCCCACGATGAAGTAGGGCACATCTTGCGTGTCGTTGGGCAGGGGGTCTGGATCTGGAAAACCCATGATGAGGTTGCGTTCCAGCCCCTCCTTGAGGTCACTGGCGTTGTATACCTGGGCATCTGAACATGACCATCGCCTAAAGCATCGATGTACATGAACTTGTAGTCAGCATCGACCATGGTGAAGAGGATGATGCTGAAGAAGCCCTTGTAGTTGAAATAAGTGGACCCCGACTTGGGTGGTGCTTTGCAGGTCACGTGCTTGCCATCTATGGCTCCAATGGTGTGGGGGAAGTTCCACCTCTGATACCACTGCTCTGCAAGTATCTTCCAGCCTTGTTCAGTGGTGGGGCACTGGAGGAGCTCCTCCATGTATTCTTCGATGATGGCCTGCACCACTTCTCTGACCAGAGTGCTGATGGTGTTGTGTGGCACCCTCCAGCTGTACTGCATGCTCCTGTAGGTGGTCCCTGAGGCCAGGTGGCGCAGAGTGAGTGCCACCTTGAGCCCAGGGTCCAGGCTGGGCCAGAAGTTGGTGCTCTGCTTGGTCAACCTGGGTGTCAGCTGCTGCACAACTTCGTCAAACATGGCTGGAGGCATCCACATGAAGTTCTGGAATGCATGAGTGTCTTCGTTCCTCAGTTCCACCATCAGCTTGTTGTACAGTCCGTACTCTGCTCTTCTCCTGATCCATCTTCGGACCCAGACGCTTCTTGGCCGCCTCCTTTTCTTCCCATAGTAGAGTTCACAGATCCTGTAGATGGCTTCGCACTGTTGCAGAACGATGGTGGCTACCAAAAGGAGTTTGTTACGATCTATGGTGGACATGACTGGATGCTGTGGAAGAGGAAGAGGCAGATGAAGGCTGCAGAGGTCTGCACAGCTGGGCTGCTGGTCTGAAAGTGAGATCCAGGTGAGTTGCTCCCCCTTTTTATAGGCAATATAGGTTTTCCACTATGTGTCCCTTTGCATCCTCTAGGCATCCTCTAGACATCCTTAATATCTGAGATAGGTCCCCTCTGCGAACGTTTTTTCCATTTTAAATGCTTTCTTTGTGAGCTGCATCCACTTTCATCCTTTCTATGTCCGTGCTACTAACGCTGCGCATCCGTTCCGCTTCCTCCCTGCGTCCGTTTACCGCTGGAACAGATGCGAGTTGCACAGATGTACAGCAGATGCTTAGCGGATGTAGCAGATGCGTAACGGATGCAGAACGGATGTCCCCCGTATGCCTAGCAGATGCAGAACGGACGCGTTGGATACATTTTCTGCTCAAAAGTTTTGAGCAGCTCAAAACCTTCTTAGCGGATGAAATGTCAATAGACAGATGCTGGACAGATAGAGAGGAAGCAAAATGGAGGCAGTGAGTACAGAACGGAAGCATCGCGTTAACCAACGGATGGGCAAGTGTTTTTCTCCGTTTTACATCCTCTTTCCATCCGTTGGTGTAGTGTGACAGGGGCTATAATTCCATTTCCTTAGAATGAAACTGCTAACATTACTAAGTCTAAATTATTAACAATTTTATTTCCCTAGTCACAAATGAAGTATGCAAGAAGCTAACTTTTTTAAAAATGCACAGCTCTTTCTAACTGATGCTATTGCATGCTGGCAGAAATTCAAATCAGTCTAATATTTTCCTGCCATCATCAACCCGCCCAGCATATATCTGAACTGTAAGTCAAAGTATAATTTATCAAAAGAAATCCCTGTCAGGTATAGGTGGAGTTAATGCAAAATCTTATTTCATTCCAAAAGGAAAATGGATGAGCACAGTCAAAATAAATAAAGAAAAATAAATAAGTGGGAGGAAAACTAAATAAAAATAACCAAAAGAAAAACACCAAAGAACAATATTTCTTAAAATGTTTTGGCTTAGAAATAACTTATTTATATCAAGATCTTGCTTCTTGCTGTCATCTCCTAATTCCAAGCAATTGCACTTCCAAATAGATCTCTTTTAAAGAAAGAACCAGCAGTAGCTTGGCTTTCCATCTGATGGAAAATGAAGTCTAGTTAAGGTTACAGAAATCCACAACAGGAGGATTTCTGTCCCAACATATTTTTATCAAAATGTGATCATTATGGCTGTATCCACCAATTTTTATTCCATTAATTTCCCTTCTTTGGCCCACTAAAAAAGCTATATAAATGAAGTGGTTTATCTTTTTACAGACCCGTATATGCACAATTGTGCTGTTATTTGTTTATCTATTCTCAGTAGACCATGTGCCCTGTTTTGTCTTCCTAATCAAGAATTAAAGTAAACCTTAATCTTTATGCACATGTTTGAGAGCCAGTTTGGTATAGTGATTAAAGTGTTGATCTTGAAACCAGTAGACTGAGTTCTAGTCTTGCCTTAGCCAAGAAAACCAGCTGAGTGATTTTGGGCCAGTCACTCTCTTTCAACCTCAGAGGGTTGTTATAGTGAGGGAAATGTAGGAAGGAGTATTAAGTATGTTCCCTTTCCTCAGTTATGTAATAAAGTAATAAAGACAAGATTTTAAAAAATGTAATAAATAAATGTTGTCAAGCAGAACTGACTCTTATATTTCATTTTTCCATGACAGCAGTTTCTACACTTTATAGATACACTACACTACATTCTACATATGTAGTTTGCATTCCCCAACTTGATGCTCTCCAGAAAGACATTATCACTTGGAAATTCTGCACACATACAGATTTACCATTCTCCCCATTTCACAATATGCAGCATTATGTTTTTACAATAATCATATATGGAATGATAGGTTTAGAATCAATAAGCAAAAGGAATTAGAGTCAAGAAATCAAAGAATGTCATTTCCAATAATCCTTGCTTCAATCCCAACTACATCCATACATTGCTTTTTTGTTTTTTAAACTTTTCAACTCTTTTTTTCCTCCATTTCCATAATCAACACTATTCATCCATGATTTCCTCAGTCTTTCCCTTCTTCTCAACCCATTAACGCTTCCGCCATATCTTTATTTTCTGTTTTGATCCTCATTCATTTTCTTGGTTTATAATCAACCAACTCAAATAACTTATTTCATGTCCATCACTCACTTTATATTCAATCCAAACTGATTCAACACCCATTTGTTCTGGAATCTACCATTTGTTCTATTACCCAATCTATCACTCATAAATGATACATTCCTAGTGTCCGCTATTCAACTTTTACGTATCTCCATAAATGGATATTCTGTCTTCCAAATAACAAAGTGAACAGAAACATATTCTCAAACACAGCCATTTTACTTTTTTCAATAAGCTTTCCATTTTTGGCCACAAACTACCCGAGTATTTCTACATCTTAAAATATCTTCCTTGTCAGGGGAAAGGCGTGAATAATCTTTTATTATGAGTAAATGTTAAAAAATTGAAGAAATAGTTACATTTGAGTTCTTTGGTAGAATGTTTGGTAAAAACATTCTACCAAAGAACTCAAAAGTAACTATTTGCTCCATTTTTCAACATTTACCCATGAGGGGAAATTATTCACACCATTCCCCTGTCAGACATAACCGTATTGGGTTTTTAGGCCAATGTCTATTTTCCTATGTTTATTGCATCCAAGAGGACTTCATATACCTTCCTTCCAGTGGTGGGATTCAAAATTATTTATTACTGGTTCTGTGGGCATGGCTTGGTGGGCGTGGCAGAGGAAGGATACTGTAAAATCTCCAGTAAGAGGTGGTATTTGCCAATTCTCCAAACTACTCAAAATTTATGCTACTGGTTCTCCAGAACTGGTTAGAACCTGCTGAATACCACACTCCAGCTTTCCTCACTTGTTTGTCAGCAATAAATCATTGACCAAACATTTCATTTGCTCTCATATATGCTTTACCTTTCATCATTTACCATCCATTACATTCAACAACCAGCCTTCAACTCCATATTCACACAGACATTTCATAGTTCAGTCCTGTTTAGTTTACCATTTATTTTCTCTACATCTACAAACACAGAATAAGCCTTTTCATAGGCATACATTCTCAGTGAATTGTTGCAATTCATTTACTGCTTTAAGGATATTTTTAATTATAAACTTGGTTTTTAAAAATCTCTATTTGTATTTCTTTTTTATTGTATAATTTTATACTTTATATTATAGTTTGATATGGCTTTGGGCTATTCTGATTAATATAAAAAAGGAAAATAAAAATAAATAAACTACAAAACAATTACACATATCCTGTGGCCAGATAAAGGGAAAAGATTAGTCTTGTAGTGATCACACATCACGTTTGGCCTCACTATTTTATAATATTAATTATTTGCTAAACACATACATTACTGGCACATTGCCTACTGCTTTCTGAGCTTAAGAATGTTGCCCAATAAAGTTTATAATTGCCTAATAAAATTTATAATAGAAAAAGTAGACCATGCCTTATTTCTTGCATTAATACAGGGAGGTTTTTTAATACACAGTATGTAATAACCAAGTGTAGATTATCTCTATATTCATTCATGTAATAAAATGTACATCATTTTCCAAGGAAATTAGGCAGAGGTTTTGCAAGCCACATCTGAGGTGGATAATGGTTGAAAGAGTATTTTGTGTATGCAGAAATAAAGAATTAACTGGACCAGAAAGAATCCATATCTGAACAGAACGTAAACCTGTTTGCAAGCTTGCCCAGCAAATGACCTTTTCTAGTGATCATGATGGATAATGCGCTTAATGAACAGTGTAATGAAGTACATACAGTCCATCCAAATGCACAGATGCATGGAAATGCACAGCATGCTAGGATGGATGACAACAATGATACGCCAAGGACTAGGAGATTAAAGTATGACTGATGTTGAAAAGTGTCAAGAAAAAGAACATAAACTTCCATAATGAGGGAATTGCCTAAGAATAGCAGAACCTTTCACCAGATTGTTTTCTAAATTGTAGCAATATTCTGTGACAACATTGGTGAAAGCTACTTGTCAGAGTCCAACACATTTAACTTATAAAACAAATGAATGTGAGCCCTGTATGTAAGCTAGAAGTAGTTATTTGAAGTAAAGGTGTACATGTAGTGTGTATGAACTTTGCTATTCTATAGATTGCTATACTACATGCTGTTTTTGTCTCTCACTTCTCATTGTATCTTTTTCATACTGGAAATCTTTCTGGAATCATGGAACTACAAGACAATTTTTAGAAGCTAATTATTGTAAATAAACTCACTAATTACATTAGTTGGGAAAATTGTATTGAACAGTGATAATTCCTTTAATTAATCATGTTGGAACAATAAAATGTTCCATACAAAAGTGTATCAAACCTCTGACAGAATAAACATATCTAACTAATATAGTGAGTATAAGTAGCCCTCAGTTCACAACCACTTGTTCAACTCAAAGATATGATGGTGTTTATGACTTGTGCTCATGGCTACATTTGTCACAGCATCTTCATGCTATGGGGATGTGATCACAATTTGGGTGCTTGGCAACCAATTCACAATTACAACTGTGGCAGTGTCCTGCAGTCATGTGATTGCTATTTGCAATCTTTACTGCTGGCTTCCAAAAAGCAAAACCAATTGGGAAACTGACAAAAGGTCACAAAAGGTGATCACGTGGCATTGTGCTTAACAATTGTGTGACATTGTAAGTCAATATGATCATGTGACCATGTCACTTAGTGATGGATTTGTTGGTCCCAACTACCATCATTAAGCAATGTGAGGCTTTCTGCAATGCTTGTGCCTATTGGAGACAAAGTACCAGGGATGGGGGGACTTCCCTTCCTTGTGGCCATCTCAAACATCATTGAACCAGGATGAATTGCTACAACACTGTCTCCTTGATATGTTAATAGGTGCTTCTTTCAGCATTAATCTAATGACCTGCTTTGCAGGTACAATAAGTAATCCATTTTATAGCTGATGATTTGAACAAAAATGTTTTGATCCCACCTCATTGAAGAGAATGATTCCAACTGTTAGCAAAGTTTTGCTTACAGGGGAATAGGAACTTTATTCTAATTCTGTGAACCATGCGTGAACTTTATTCCCTCTCTTCTGCTATCCTACAGAAAATAATGAAATTGACATGAGAAATAAATGTGGGCAATGGAATCAGCATTCAGCCTGACATTAACTGTTTGGGAAGCGGTTTTAGTTTTTTTCACACACTTGTTCCCTCTGACTCTTATGATTTGGGATACATAACATGCAGTTGTTTTGAAAGATTGTTGATGCTGCAGGAAGCCTCCATTCTAAAGTATGGGATTGAAAATGACCAAGTGCAAACACCAGATTCTCCCAGGAAATAGCCTGGATGTTTATCTTCCAGGCCACATGATTTTTGGAACCTCTGAATAAATAAGATAACACATACACAGAGAGAGAGGCATATCCTCCAAGGGGCATTTTCAACCTCTTTAATCCTAAGACAAATCGTATTGGAGTTGGTAACACTAAACATAAAGATAGCAGTAAATGTTTCATCAACAGTATTTTTAAAAAAAAAAATATTTCAAGCTCCTCGGATAAATCAGCAAGTCATTATATTGCTTGGAATACAATTAAGTGAACTGCAGAACAGACTACATGCTGTGTATACACCCTGCTCCTCAGCAAAGTGTGGCATCAATACTTTATTTATAAAATAAGTAAACAAATAATTATATATCTCACCAATATCATGCAGAAGGGTTGTGATCGCCATCCCTAGTTTATAGGAAACCTAAATGTATTATTGGCAGGACATTAATGAACATGTTGACATGTATGCAAATGTGTACTTTCACAAATAGAAGAAATAGGCTTCTGTTTATTCACGCTGGGCTCCTAGGTCACAAGTCACCAGAACAAATCCACACCGCCAAACCAATTCTGTCTCCTTCTCTTACAACAAATTTTCCTGCTTGTTACATTTTAAGCAGTATTTGGATCCAAGTCCTGGATAATCACAGTACTTAGTATTTTGGGAGAGTGTTCTAAGCTTAAAAGGCCTTACTCATTATTGCATTATTCTAGTCCTAAAGTTCACACAATTTCACCTATTTCAATATAGCTTGTTAGTACTAAAGGAGGAAACAGCAGCAGCAACAGATCAAATACAGAAAGTAAATACACCCTCCTGCCAAGATTTTTAAAAAGACTAGAATTAGAGAAATAAGTCATGCTTCCTGAAGTCGCAGTGCACATCAGTGATTAAACCAGGATTCCAGCTTTTAGAATACATCACAATATCAGACATTACGGGGACAACCCCAAATTTTTCTGAGCAGCAATTTTGCCCATCTTCATATTTTTTAAAAATGCATTCTCACTAAAAAAAAAATGTATCTCTCATATTATCTGCCTGGCTGAATTGATCTGGCAGTGCTGGCATTCTCCAGGTTTCTTCCGTTAAACAATATTATCTTTCAGGATGTCAGAAGTGTACCTTCTCTTTAGCAGCACCTGGCTGACATTATCCTCCCTATTCGGAATCAGGCTGAACTAGCAGGGGCCAGAAGTTCCCAGTCAATAAGGGTTATTAGGCAGTTAAATAAATAATCCCAATCATCTCTGGCTTGAAAGAGAACAGCCAAATATCCATTAATTTGGAAAGGCATTCAAAAAAATCCTAAAATTTAAACTTTAGAGAATTGGCATATATAGATACATATACTCATAACATTTATATGCATGCTGGTATAAATGTACATATATGTGCACAAGCATGCTGGATTGCTTTATAAGGCACTAGATAGATCTTCTGTTGGCTTTATTCTTGTCTACACCTAATGTACAGATATAGTCTTTAACTTATGACTATAATGGAGCACACAATTACAGTTTTAAATCATGCCAGTTGCTAAGTAGGTCATTACATGACTGAACTGGTTTTACATTTTTTGTTTGGCAGTGATTAAGCAAATGGTGCAGTTGTTAAATGAACCCATTGTCCACAGTGGGCAGTTTACCCCAGAAAACAGAAGCAAATGCTGGGCTCTGTTCTGCAAAGGGCTTTGTCCTTAGGGACTCTTGCAGACCGAGTGTGGCACCGTGCCAAAAAGCCCCTGAGCCACAGCATATTCTTTCTCTAGTCTCCCTGAGATCACACACATGCATGCACACACCCCACACCTTTTTCCTCAGTCACCCTGAGCTAATATTGTACTCTAACACAACCCCAACTAACATGCAGCCTTCTCTGGGTCTCCCAGGGCCTCTCACTCCACAGTATTCCCACATGTCTGGGACTTCCTCCACTTCTAGCTTAGTGAACTTTGCATCCGGGGTCAGATTGCTGCCGCTAAGTGGTTCAGACACATGACAGTGTGCTTTATGATAGTATCATTTAATGATAGAAATTTCAGTCCCAATTGTTGTCATAACTCAAGGACTATTTTTATATTCTTAGGACTGGATTCTATTCAAAAATATGACAAAGCTTTCTAAAATAAAATTACAATAAAAATAATGGTGCCATATGATTGAGGCATGCAAAATAAGATTTGATGCAAGAGAACATTGATAGGGAGCTACCAAAAATCCAAAGCCTGGCTTTATTCAAGCTGAATGGTGGAAGATTCAGGGCAATTAAAAGTGCTAAACTGTAATTCAATATTATAAAATATAGTGATGGTTAATCTCAACAGCTTTAAAGGAATGGCAGTATGCCTCTGATTTTCTGGTTGCTGGAGATTCTGAAAAGGAGCTTGCTTTTCTTCTCATGCCCAGGCACGTGCTTAGGATTACAATACAATTAACTAGATAGACCTTTGATTCTCAAGCACCATTGTTGTTGTCATTCAAGTATTTTAGCAGTGAAATAAGAAAGCATTATCTGTTCTTGATGTCAGAAAATGAAGATCCTTTCCATGGGAACAGAATAGTTTTGCAGTTAAGTGTTGGAAGAGATGTGCTGGTTTCATCAATTTTATGAATGAAAAAGAAAAGGAGATTTCCAAATGAAACTATTTTTAAAAATTAATGTAACATGGGACATTGGAAACGGGGGAGGGAGACAGGGGTGTAATTCTACCGGTTCTGTCCACTTCTGTAGAACTGGTTGCTATGAAAAGCAGCAAACAGAGAGCATACGTAGAACCGGTTCTATGTTTGCTGCTGTTTTGGCCCACCCACTTGCCCGGGTTCTTACCTGACCTTTATTTCCTGAATTTTCAACCGCAGCTGCTTTGTGTGACACAGCTGCGGTTGAAAAAGCAGGAAAAAAGTGATTTTTTCAACCACTGCGTGCTTGCATGCAGCGCTGCTCAGCTGTTCAGGCAGCTAAATGACGATGATATACACCCACATGCAGCGCGCAAAATGTAAAATCACTGAACCAGTAGTTACACTGGTTGGATACCACCCCTGTAGGGAGACAATGAAAACTGATACTACTTTTATTATTGAGTTACAATAAAATTAAAAACAATTACACGGAAATACAGTAATAGCAGAAAGAAAGAGTTGAATGATTTTATTTGCATGAATGGTATAAAACACACCCAGCTATTCATTTTTGACTTATAATGCGGGCATACATTTTATTAAGAAACACTGATGCACTAAACATGGCTCAAACATTTGAAAACAACAAATAAGCACATACAAAACACTGAGAAATAATGCTTTGTACTATTACCATTCTTAATAGTGTATTCCATTTGCTGCATTTGAAAGCTCTGAAAAGGTATCACTGAACGTATAATCTCCACCAAAGTGAAGAATATATTTGTGATTACTTTGATTCCTCCATGTTCTATAGCAATACATCTTGAGGCTGTACATAGTGGGTAGAAAAAAAGTATTTTTAACATCTACTATGTTGAAGTTTTATTGGATATCCTCTGGTGTAGAAAATACCAGCATTCCCTCACGCAGTTCACTGTTTTGTATAATACTTGGTGACTTAAATCTTCCATTGCATCTTACATTTCTTACATTCCTTCCTTTCATCATTGCAAGTTTTTTTAAAATACACTTTGATGATTTTACAATTAAAATAGACCAACAACACATACATAAATGCAAGAGAGAAAAAGAAAATAATAAAAAAAAGAATAGAAAGAAAAAGACAGAAAACAATTAAAAACATTTCCACCTTTAACAGTTTGTGAGACCTCGTTTTTATCCTTATTTTATACCATATACCCAATTAATCCTTACATGTATCTGAATATCATTACTACGATTCTATCATATCTTATTTTGTCTTTGAATGTGAAATCTATCTTTGGTCTATCCATTTGTACCAGCAGTTCCTGCTGTCGTAATATATTGAACTGTCTTTATATTTTAATGCCAAGGTTAATTTGTCCATTTCTGCACAACTTGAAATTTTTTGAAGAATCACCTCCTCTGATGGAACATGAGGCTGTTTCCAACATCATGCAAAAGCCAATCTGGCCGCTGTCAAAATATGTATTATTATATATTTCACTTTTTTTGGTAGTTGTTTATCAAAGATCCATAATAGAAAGGACTCTGGCTTAAATTTGATCTGTTCTCTTGTCATTTCCTCCAGCCAATTTCTAATTTTCTGCCAATATTTTTGAGCTTCTGTACAAGACCACTACATATGGAAGAAAGTTCCCTCTTTTTTGCATTTCTAGCAGTTCGGACTCATATTGGGGTGCATCTTCACTAATCTTGAAGGAGAAATGTGCCACCTATAAAACATTTTATAGACATTTTCTTTATATGCTACCAATTTGGTGATTTTGTTATTTCTACCCCAGATCTTTTCCCATTCTGTTAAGGTGATACTACGTCCTATATTCCTACTCCAGGCTATCATGTTCCCTTTAACAATTTCTTCCTCTAATTCTACCTCTAATAAATAATTAGAGTTAATTAAAATTTTGTTATATATTTTTTGCCTGATTCTAGTAAATTTTTATCTAATTGCTGGAGTTTATTATTAATTCCAAATTCTTTCTTGTCCTGTTTGTACCTACTTGGAATTTGAAGATATGCCCGCCGATCAATTTTTAATCCCTGATCTTTTGAAGGTCTTGCCATGATTTCAGATTTCTTTGTGTATCTAATAGGTCCTTATATTTAATCATTTTAGTCATATCCAAATTATTTCGGTGGATCATCGCCTCCATTGTTGAGATCCAGATTAGTATCTTTAAGTTGTGTTTTTCCGTATTTTCTTCCAATTAGTTAATAATGAATCTCTGATTAGGTGTCTATGAAAATATTTCTGGCTAGTTTTCCCAATATCCAATAAAAAAGCATGCCACCCCCTCTGTAAGTCTTGGCCTTCTAAGAGTAATATTCTCTTATTGGTTAAATTTACCCATTCTTTCAACCATCCTAAAGAGACCTCACTATAATACAACTCCCAATTTGGGAGTGCCAGCCCTCCCCAGCTCTTCATATCCTGCATTGCCTTTAAGTTTATTCTAGGTTTTTTCCCTTGCCAGATGACTTTTGCAGTTATTTTGTTAAGTTCTTCAAAAAACTTTAATTGGAATCATCTGAAATATATAGAGGAATTTTACAAGAATATTCATTTTAATAGCCGCAATCCTGCCGAATAGTGAAAGTTGCAGTTTGCCCCATGTTTCTAAAGCCTTCTTTACCTGTTGTATTAATTTGTCATAATTGTTTTCCTTTAGTGTCTTACAATGTGTTGTCAACCATATTCCTAAATATTTAACTTTCTTTATCACTTGTGGTCCCATAACTGGTTGTTGTAATATTTTCAAATTTGGTGCCTAAATTCATATTACAAATATTTTGGATTAAAAATTGCCAATTTAAGTTATCGAAGGCCTTCCCTGCATCTAAAAACATGTGCTATTTGTTTTTCAGGGTGGGCTTCGTAAAATTCTAAAACATCTAATACTATTCTTAAATTATTCCTGATTTGTCTGGTCGGGAGAAATCCATTTTGATCTTCATGTATATGCTCATTTAAAATTCTTTTCAGTCTACTTGCTATAATAGAAGTGAATATTTTATAGTCAGTTTTTAGCAAAGAAATTGGCCTATAATTTTGTATATATCAGGGGTCTGAATCCTCTTTCAGGATCAGTGAAATCAGTGCCCCCTTCCATGTGTCCAGCATCCTGGCTGCCAATAAGACATCATTAAAAACTTCCACCATAAGAGGTCCGATTTGTTCTGCTGTTGCCTTGTACAGCTCCCCTGGGATCCCATCTGGTCCCAGGATTTGTTGTTTTTTTGGTTCTCTATTGCTGATTTCAGTTCAAACCAAGTAATGTCTTTGTTTAATAATTCTTCCATTTCTTCCCCAATTGCTTTATCCTTCATTTCATCAAAATAGTTTCTTATCCTATCTTCATTAACTTCTTCCTTTTTATATAATTCTCCAAAATATTTATGGGCAATTTCTTTTTTCTGTTCTATCCCTTGTATATCCCCCTTTCCATCTATTAACTGATATATCAATCTATTTTCTTTCCTTTTTTTTTAGTCTATATGATAGCCATCTCCCTGGCTTATTAGCATGCTCAAAATAAGTTTGCCTAGTTGTATTCAAATTTATAATCATTCTCTCTTGTTCAGTTAAATTCAATTTATGTTTAATTATTGTTATCTGATTTTTCAGTCTTAAATCCTTGAAGGTACTCTGTAATTGAGTTTCTAATTCCTTAATTTTTTTTTGTAGTTTGTTTTGCTGGGCATATTTTTCTTTGTTCCTCTTGGCGTTATAAGAGATTGTTATACCTCTTATTACTGCTTTCATTGTATCCCAAATGTTTTGTTTCGCAGTTGCTCCATTATTACTTTTCTTTAAAAAATAGTTTAATTCCTCCTTGAGTTTCTGAGTATATTCTTTTTCTCTTATTAACTGAGTTTTTAATGTCCATCTTTTCTTGGGTTTTTCCCTACCCTTTCATATTATCTGAATTGGATTGTGATCTGCCCGTTCATTGGGTAGGATTTCAGTCCCTTTTATCTCATTTGCTATTTCCCCATTCATTTATGCCATATCAATTTGTGTCTATATTTGATGAGGATTTGAATAGAATGCAAATTGTTTTTTCTCAGGATTTAATCTTCTCCATATATCAATCAAATTTAAGTCCTTCATCATTTCCACGCATATTTTGGGAAGCTCTCTTTTTTTCCCTTTGTTCCTTCCCCCATTACTGTGGTCTTTTTGAAAATCAGCAATAGAATTAAAATCCCCTATAATACAAATATTTCTTTTTTCCAATCCTACTATTTTTCCATAAAGATGTCTTAAAAACTCTTTTTGATCTCCATTCGGAGCATAGATTACCACTAAGAGAATTGGGATTGCATTAATCCAGATTGCATTAATCTGCAAAACCAGAGTTCTTCCCTCAGGATCCGACCATATTAAATCTACTTTCATATCCTCTTTAACATACACTGCAATCCCTTTCTTTTTTTCCTGTGTCTGCTGGTGGTGTGAATAGCTTCCTTAATTTCGGGCATTCTAAGTATTTTCAATCTGATTTCTTTATTTGAGTTTCTTGTAGACATATTATATCAGCATTTTGTTTGATTAATTTGGCTATTATCCTTTTCCTTTTTATCATCGAGTTTAAACCATTTATATTAATTGATAGTAGTTTCTTTTCTTCTTCCATTTAATTAGTTCTGTTTTGCTCTTTGTCTTGTGACTGCTCTAGTTTCTCCTTGTGCCTGAAGATGTGTCCTACTTTCTTCTCTCTCCTGTTGTAATTGAGTATTTTCTTGATTTCCTAAAGTTCTGTCTCTGTTCTTATGATAGCCTTGATCTTCCTGGGAGTTCGTTTCCAGTTCATCCTTACTGCTCTGATCTTCCGTACCTACCAACCGTTCATAAAATTCCTGGGCCTTTCCCATGGAGTCTATTTTGATTTTCCTCTCATCCCACGAAACTAACATCCCCTCTGGGATTAGCCATTTAAATACAATTATCTTCTGATTTAGGTAAGCCACTAAGAATTTATAATCTCATCTTTGTTCTCTTACTCTTCTTGGTGTTTGTTTGAGAAACAAGACTTCTTTGCCTTTATACATGATTGATTCATCTCTTGACATCCTATATCTGATGTCCCAGACACTCCTTCTCGCAAATCGTGTATGGACTTCTCTTAGGCATTTGTGGTGTCTCGCATAATTAGTGCTAACCCTGCAAACTTCATCAAATTTCCTCAAGATGTCATCTTTATCCTTTTCCAATTGTCCCGCCAATATTCCTGCCATTGGTTGTTCCAAGTCTTCTTCTTATGATTCCACTATATTCTGGAATCTCAAGTATGTAGCAGCCTTATCCATCTCTAGGTAGACCAGTGAGTCCTCCATTTCTTTATTCACATTCTTTAAATGTTCATCTACCCTAAGTTCTTTTCAGTTCGTTCTGTCCTTTTCTCTACCTCTTTTATTGTTGCTTCATTTTTCTCCAAGGACTACTGTAATAATCCAACTTTGTCCTCTACTTTGGAGATGTCTGCTTTCATTTCTGCTTTTGGTTTCCCCATCTCCTCTTTTAATCCATTTATATCTGTTCTCATCTCATTATGGTTTTTCATCATTGCTTCTTGCACCTTCATCATCGATTCCTGTAAAATAAGTAGAATCAATTGGATATTGGCATTCGAGGTATTAGCTTGTTTTTCCACTGGTAATGTTTCTTCAATTGTTTTTTGTGCCTTGGGTGAAGCTGTAACTGACGTGGTTGTTAATGTCGGGGTGACCTTTCTTGCAGTTTTCAGAGTTGTAGTTGTTCTGGAAGTCATTTCTGTTAAGATTTGCTTCTGTTGTTGTAATATATTAATTATATTATCCCAAATTAACATTCAGTAATAGAATCTCTATATTAGGATTGACCGGTATCTAATTACTTAATCTATCTATCTTCTGGCTTTCTGTACTCTTTACCAATTTACTGGAGTATAGGTTCTTGTATATAAAAATATTATCACCATATTATTTTAAATCCAAATTCTAAATCACATGTGTAATTCTGTGTAATAGAAAAAAATATATAAATATGATACCCAAATCCAACTATATTTAAATAATATAAATATTTATATTTATAAATATGGGGAAATAAGAAATGCTGAGAAGTGACTGTAATTACATGGTATTTCCACACATTCAGAAGCTTCCACTTTTCCTTTTCATCTTAGCATTCCTAAATTCAATTTTTCTGATTTTCTTCAGATGGAACCACCTCCTCAGTCAAATCAATATACTCCCTAAAGGGCAGTTATGTGGTTTACATCAGTTATATTGTTACAATAGCTTCAGGATTTCTAAATATCGCCTGTGGTGCCGCACTGTCTCTATTCTGCTGGCTCCAATCTTCTTCCTGTCTCCGATTTAATAAAGTTTTTCAGAGTAAAAAATCGAATGAAATAGTCCGAATCCCCCACACCTTCCAGTCACCTTCCAGCCACTAGATTCCATTCTATTAATATCAGTGTGGTATATCTCCTGACCTCGTAAGCTTCCCTGTTTACTTGTTATTGTCTTCTATCTTTCTTCTGTCTGTCAAGCCCCTTCACTTTCACTTGCCTCGCGTCCGCTTTTGGCCGCTTCCTTTTAGGACTTCGGACAGACACTTGTAGCAGCCTTATAAAGGTCTATAGCATTCCAGTCACCCTCTCCACTGCTAATTTTCTCTGCCACACTCTTCACTAATGATCCCACAAACTGTCACTCACTTGCTTCTTTACATCGGTGGCAGTCCGGACTTTGGAGCCACCATGGATGAGTGGCTGCTTCTTGCTTGTTGGGCTCCCCACACTGTAGCTCAAGTCTCCCCCACACCGGCACAGATCTCTCTGGGACTCGTGCACCCTCAAAGGATCATACCAACCACAAAAAGAGGTTAACTGAAACCACGAGCGGGCTTCTGTATCTCTGCTCGTTCTTGCCTTACCACCAGAAGTCTCCATCATTGCAAGTTTTTAATTCATCACTGATGAATGTGTTTCCTAGTTTTAAATCTTTTTTCTTTCACCAGAATAAAGCAACAGATGTTTAAGGGGATTGAATCTGAAAAAGGTTAAGAATTTCAGATTCAATCCCCTTAAAGATTTGTTGCTTTATTCTGGAGATAAAAAGATTTAAAACTGGAAAACACATTCATCAGTGTTTTCTAGTTTTAATCTTTTTATCTCCAGAATAAAGCAACAAATGTTTTAGGGGATTGAATCTGAAATTATTAACCTTTTTCATCAGAATTTATAATGGCCTCCTTAATTTGGCAGTATCACTGAAATGTGAGATTACCAATCTCTCCAAGATAAAAAAAAAATACATATAAAAAGAGGAATTAGTACTAAAAAAAAGAATGTTAATAATTATGAAAATTGCAATATATAAGAGGTTAATAGTTTTCAATAGTTTTCTTGATCCCCTAGAATGGGAAAAAAATGAACAGGGATCACAATTTGTGATAGAATAAGTATCTGCACAAAGACCATCCCAGCATCCAATTCAATACATCTCCAGTGAAAAAGATCAAATAGCTAGTGACTGAAAAAACATCTGCCTAAGTCCCAGGAGAGTTTCTGCTTGGCTATACTGGGTTAGAAAGATAAATAGTCTGATGGCATATGGCAAAGTATCTTCCTGGGATTATAAGATTATATGTGGCAAGGGATGTGTAAATGAATATAAATCTAGTCTATGTCAATGTCACATGTACTCACATTTTATGCCAATCCATCCAATTGCTTTGCAAATTATTTAGAAAATACTGCCTCAAACCTCAGTTTTTCACTGTAAGGTTTTTAGATGTATCTTTCTGCAAAATAGATATGTTTCTATATAATTTAGTAACATAAGTTGCTACTTTCCTCTATGTTTACTCCTTTTTTATGTACAACCATTCATTATCTCTTTCAGAAGCTGTTCCTCTTTAAACTTTTTCCAAACTAAACAGCTTTTCTAAGTACATGCTCGGTTTGTATGATTTTTCTTTCCAAAAGGAGTGCCAATAAATTCCCTATATTGCTGCCATTTACACCATGACAGAATCTGCTCTGGTGAATCACATCACTATAGTGTAAAATAAACCCACAAGAGATTCCTCTTACATGATTTTGCATAGTTTATATGAGGATGAACTGCGACATCCATTCATTTTACAATTAAAAGAAACCCACTTTAGAGTCAATCGTAGTAAATTATTTTTTCATTCCCTTCTGGATAATTTCCTTTATACAGTAGTCAACTGCTACAAACTTCCTGTTGAATCCTGTTTGCTCACATTCAGAAAATGCTAAGTGAAATCATTATGATAAGCTAGTAATAAGCCTTGTCTAGGCATTCATTAGAACAGTGTTTTTCAACGTCAGGAACTTTAAAGAGGTAGACTTCAAATTCTGGGGAATTTTGGGAGTTAGAGTCCACTTGTACATTTCTTTTACAGATAGATCTCTATAAAAATAATTTATTTCTTTTGAATCTCCCTTTATTCATCACTTTTGGGGGGGATGTGGGATGTAAGTATCAAGACATTCAAAAACACTAATGCCACTACCCTACATATTTTTTTGCAATCATTCATGTCTGAATAAAAATGAAATTATTTGTTCTACAATGCCTGATTAATTGTGCTTTGGTTATTTTTCTGACAGCCATGAAAGTTTTGACAAATTTCAATAATTTTTCAGAAGATGTCACGAATAGAAGGTCTTATACATGTCCCAGGATAATGTTGCAGGATCCACTCTGAGTCCATCACCAGGACCAAAGATTTGAAACCACTTTGAAAGCATTTGAAACCAGATTTGAAACTAACTGCTTTAACTGCATACCTCAGAAACAGCCAGATTTCATTTTATATTATTTTTTTCTATAGTTTGGAATATCTGTATGGTAGATAATACCATAATTATCTGAATTATTGCATATTTTTATTATTTGATTTTGATTTCATGTTATAGGAATATTTTTTTTATAGATGTAACTGCCAAGAATCACTCTGCAACTGTCAGTATACAAACTATGTAATAAATAAATAAAGGATGACAAGTCATAAATGAATAAAGGATGACAGGTCACGAAAAGTACATACAGGAAGATCTGAAATGACTGTAGAGATACTAGCAAGGAACTGACTTTTTAGAATGAGCTGAACTTGGCAAAGGGTTTTAAGAGCAACAAAAAAAGGGAAAAGGAGAGAAGTGATGTTTCAGAATTATAGAATATAAATTTCAAATGGAATACTATTTTGGATTATATTCTCTTGAGAGGAATTAAGGAGGGCAGATGTCTCCATCTGAAAGAGGACAAACAGCTCCAAGAGAAGAAAAGGAAGATCTCAGAAATTAGAGATCAATTACTCGTGTATCAACACATAGGATTATTTTAACCATAGATCCATGATGGCGAAGCTGTGGCACGCATGCCAGAAGTGGCATGCACAGCCATTTCTGCCGGCATGCGAGCCGTCGCCCAGAACAGATCCACTGTGCATACAAGCATGCATCCTGCCAGCCAGCTGATTGTGGGGTATCTGCCATGCATGCATGGGGGGAGATGCACGCATGGGAGATGTGTGTGCATGTGCAGAAAAGCATGGGGTGGGGGGGTCACACGCATGCGCAGGGGCAGGATGATGTGCATGCATTGCATTATGGGTGCAGGCATATGCGCACTTTTGGCACGCAATAAGGAAAAGTTAGCCATCACTGTCATAGATGATAAAATGATCCATTAAGTCCCTTTAAAATAATGGGGTGGTATCAATATGGATTTGTCAATAAATCTTGCTGGGCTAACGTTTTCTAATTTTTTCAGTCAGTAACTTCCCCAGGGTTTCTAAGAACACTCTTGACCTAAGATACCTCAGTTTCAACAAAGCACTTAACAAAGTACACTCTGTGCTTTCATGAGCAAGCTTATTAGTGTGGGTTGGGTAGCATGACAATCATATATCCTGCTACCTCAAAAATGATACTCAAATAAATACCAAGTGACTCTTCTTCAGATGTGCAGATGATGCAACATTGAATGGGATAGGTTACATCCTAGGGTTTAACAATGCTATTTAAAATAATTTTGGTTTGTTAGAAAAATGGACTGAAAATCAGAATGCATTGTAACTGGGATATATGTAATTTTTTTCACTCAAGAAAAAGAAACCAAGGACGCAGGTAAGGAGACATCTGATTTGGTACATCTGATTTGATAATAGTCATGAAAAATATATTGGATTCATTTAGCTAAATAAAACTGAAAACCAGCCAGCTGTGTGATGCAGCTGCAGGAAAGCCAAATGTAGCTTTATTCTGAATCAATAAAATATAAATCCCAAATTACAGGAAGTAATTGCTGTAATTTATTCTGCTTTAGTCAATGGATACTGTGTGAAGTTTTGGACACAAGTTAAAGATTCAATAAACACAGAGCAGATTCAAAGAAGGACAAGATAAGCAAGTTCAGAGAAGAGACTAGAAATTAAGCCTCATGAAGTAATTTAGGAGCAGACCAATATTATATTTTTAAATAATATTTAAATTATTTTGCTGGTCAGAAAAGATCCTGTTAAATGCATGTATTTAGCTTTGAGAAAAGATGATTGAAAAGATATGATAACATTGTTCAAATCTTGGGAAGAGTAGCACATAGAAGATAAAAAAAACTGTTCTTGAATATTGGATCTAAGATATGGGAAGAAAAATTGGGGAGAATCCTAACAATAAGAATAGTTTGATAACAAAAGCTATAATAAGGCAAATTTATCGGTTATCTTTCATTTTTCTTGAATGCTTTAATTTGGGGTTCTGTACTGAACAGGGGATTGGACTGGATGGCCTAAGCAATCTCTTCCAATTCTGTCATTTTATCATATTATTTTTCCTTAAAAAACCTTTTCTACTCCTCCCCTCCTCGAGGGCAACATAGTTAACTCTTCAGAAACTCTAGGAGTAACAACAGAAGCCATCAGGTCACAAGTGTACATCTGCTTCTTAATACTTTTTCGTATAAAGTTCAAATGGAAATCTCCCTGGAAATGTTCCTATCAGCTATCTTAATGCTATGATATTTGAAACATTCACATTTTATCTACAGTCAGCATTAAGAGCAAATGTAATTTAGATTTTTGTAGCAATTATAATTTTGGGAAGCAACCACTGTTGAACAACCACTTCTCCCTCACCAATAATTCTCTTTATATCGTAGAAACCAATTCTGTTGCAGGTATTCAGCTTGTATACATATGGCATTAAGATACATGGTGATGAAGGAGCAGATGTACATGGCCAGCTCTCAGTATCAGGCTGAGCTTCTCAATGAATTTTATTGATCACAAGATTACTAGAAGAACATGGATACAAGCAACTCCAGTATCTGAAATCCTGCCTTCTTAAGATTTCCACTTTCAAATAAATGTGTGAGTGTGCTTACAAACTCTTGCCTATCCGTGCAAAGGCAGCAAGAACCCAGTGAAATCAGGACAAACACTTTGTGCATTCTATGTCTATCTTACACATTTAACTCTTGATTATGAAGGCACTGTCCTCAAAGCTGTAAACACAGTAATGTTGTAAAACTCCCAAATTAATGCTAAACTGGCTTACATTTTTATTTCAGTTCTTTAAAAGGAGAAGATGACCACCATTTTTTTCAAAACTGAATATTGAAGATTAAAAATTAACCTTGAATATGAATATCTTCCACATCTGGAGCTCTTCCTTCAGCCAACATTATCCCACAATTGTGTTAAAACAACTCAGCTAAAGTAAACTGAAATTAAAAAGCTGTGCAGTCTTCTTTCCAGTTATTACCACAGCCATATTGCTGGCATCCTTGCCATTTACTTAATGCCAGACAATCTGGATAGATGCCTATTGAGTTACTTGTTTTTTAAACACTCCTAATTTAGATATTAATATTTAATATCAACATTACTGCTGTGACTTCCTGCAGAGTAGCTTTTAGCCCATATGTATTCAATAAACTGAAAAGGGAGTTCTGAGAATGAAAAAGCAGCTTAAGATGAGAGTCTTCACTACTCAGTGAAGCTGCAGGTGCTTGTCACAAAACTCTAAATTCAAAACCTGAACATCATTCATACTGAACTTCTAGCATGAGGATAAAGTAATTAAATTATAAAAGTGCCCAACCAATGAATTTCCATGCAAAGTACAAGTATGTATTATACCTTACTAAAAGAAGCCTGAATAGTGCAGTAGTTAAAGTGCAGTATTGCAAGCAAACTCTGCCCACAGACTGGAATTTGATCCTGATTGGGGCTTAAAGTTGACTCAGCCTTCCATTCTTCCAAGGTTGCTAAAACAAGGACCCAGATTGCTGGGGCAATGGGTAAATTATGTTTCTACTTGTAAAATGCCTAGAGTTTGCTGTAAAGCACTAGGTGATGGTGTATAAATCTAAATGTTATTGTTATTGCTGTTATGCAAATGTATATGTTCTATAGTTATAGAAGGTTTTTACCTAGGACTATGCAAGGGGAGTGAGAGGGGAAATAATTACTATATACTGAAAATAAAATAAAGTCTTTACAAGCTAAGAAATATGCTAGTTAAGAAATTTGCTTGTTTGGACAGTTTGAGCATAAGATATTTCACCTATGAACTGAAATAACAAGGATAAGATGTGCCACGGTACATGATTGAGTTGTTCTTGTTGCTTCCTTGAAATGTTATTACATAAAAAAGGACCTTGACTCAATATGGAACAGATGAGGCTCCAGTGGGCCTCACTTCAGAAACAATTTTCTGGTTTCTTTGAAGGAACGGGGTTGAAGAGGAATTTTTCAGAAATCTGCTATTTTAATCTAAATTATCATCCACCAACATTCTCCAATATAAGCTGTTATCCCTTCTAGCACAACTGTATTTTCCAACATGAAAGGACCCAAGCTATAACAAAGTTCAAATACAAAGGGAGAATATTATTTCCCCTTTACTCTGTATGAACTCTCACTCTTTTTTCTATCTCTTATACATATACATACATCATACAAATACATAAATTTAATGCAATTATTGAAATCTGATTTTTAATTTCCTGGAAATTTTGCCCCTGGTAAAAATTGTTTCTGTTTTCTAGCCCTCCTTCAAATTACTTTATAATTTGTGAGTGGTACTCAAAGCTCTGCTTATTGTTGAAAATGATTGGAGAGAGGGGATGCTGGTAATGTGTCCTGATTATTAAATTATGATTGCCATTATTTTTTAAAATTGGCTGCCCTCACTTTCTGAGAGGAGAACTTCCCACTTGATGGTTAAGATTTAATTGAAATGTAGGAAGTAAGAGAGGCTGCAGATGCGGAAAAGGAGATTTTAAAAAGCCAGAACATTTATTTGATTCAATTTAGTCATTGTCCAATCCCAACAAATTTTGGGTGTTTCACAATTATAATTATATATATTCACAAGAGTCTCTCGTGATGAAAGTTTCCAAGGCACAGCGGCAGTACAACTTTTTCTGAACTTACAACAGTGCATTTTTTCCATATTACCTACCCATCATTAATGTTTATAAAAGGAATTGTAAATGGTATTATAACTGTCGAAAGCAGCCTCCCTAAATTAAATTAAATATGTGGGAACTAACTTCCAGAATTCCAAAATAACATGTACTGCACACAATTTTATTAAATGGTAGAGCAAGATCTCACATAATTTTCAATAGAATTTTACAGAAACAGCTGTAAATATTGCTGTTGTTTTCTCTACTATCCTGAAATCAAGTATTGTTTCAGTGAAGTTCAATTAACATTACTGGCCTGGAGAAAACTGGCTCCTACAACTGCCTGAAAAAGAGATATATGCAAAAGAGGAATGGTGCAGAAAATCATTTTAGCTATTTTTAAAATGTTTTATTGATTTTTAGATTTCTATCATCATGTGACTCTCAAACTCTAAAAAATAAAATATTCATAATGTAATAATGTAATTACAAGTATACTAAATTGAATTATAAAAATAATGTCCATATTTATCTTCAAACCAGAGGATATAAATAATTTGTAATGTACTATTCCAATAAATTCAAAAGGACTTCCAGAATAGCTCTGCTTTAACTTGCTCCTAGGAACTTCCAGTGTTGGGGTAAACCTTCCCTCCAACAGAATATGATTCTATAATATGAAGACATTATAGAAAAGCATTTCCTCCTAATCTCAGGCCTTCTAATGCCTCCTAATTCTTCAGTGCAATTCTTAGCTCAAAAATGCATGCGGTCATATTTTTTATATATTAAGGAGAAATACATCAATATGTAAATATTAGGAGCAATTGTACACTCAGATAAATTTTAGCTCTCAGTATGTTTAGATTCTAATATAGAAATAAGGTAGGACACATTTACTATTGCAAAGCTAACAATGACCACAGACAACTGAGGTGTCACTTCTACAATAAGCAGTGGAAGGCCTCTGATACTTCAAGGTACATGGGGCACAACCGAAACATCTGGAAATTGCAAGCAGTACAAGTTATCTTTCAGCCTAAGCTCAATTAGTTCAACTGCTTGCTTTTTGCAGCTACTCAAATTAAAGCATCATCTGCTCAAACATTCTCAGCAAAGAAGAACTCAATATCTTTTTCTGCAATTGATTCTACTGTTGAACTGTTCTATTAAGAAGTTGTTCTTAAAATTCAGCTGGAATCTGCCTTCCCTCAAATTAAAACCACTGTTCTATGTCCTGCTTCTGAGATAAGGGACAGATGTTAGCCTTCTTTTGTGTTTCAACCTTTTAGATAGTTAAAAAGTATGATTTCCTGGGCATCTAATGAGTTAAGCAGGGTCAGAACTGGTTAGTATTTGGATGAAAGACCACAAAATAATACCAAATTTTTATATAGTTATAGACCAAATTAAAAAGTCAACAACAAAACAGGAGAAAGGAATGACAAGGTACATCCATACAGCTATCAAAAGTTTACATATACTTAAAAAAAGCTAAACTAATTTTTGTCAAATGAAAAATGTGATCATTGGAAGATCACCTTTGTTTTATATATAGCATTAAGTCTCTGAAGGCACTCAATACTTAAAACTAAACAATAAGCCAAACTTACTTTCTGGGTTACATTTCATTAACAGTCCCTTTTTGTTTCAACAAGGATTTGGGGGGAGAGGGGTATTGGACATATTTAACTTTCAGCATGTTGCTGCTACTTGGGGAACATTTTAAATATTATGTTATAATCTTATTTGTTTGTTGTAAACATTTTTGAGGATCCCGGTGACATCCAAACTGATACATCAAATAAATAAATTCCAACAGTATATTATACCAAATCATTTTCTCTTTCTTTTGCAAACAATTTAATCATCATTAACAAGCAAGCTAAATCTCCAGTCAACCTCTGTAGCAGGAAACCTATCTGAGATTATAACATGTTTACAGGTGAAACTTGAAAAATTAGAATATAGTATAAAAGTTCATTTATTTCAGTAATGCAACTTAAAAGGTGAAACTAAAATAATGTAATGAGATAGACTCATTACATGCAAAGCAAGATAGTTCAACGTGTGATGTGTCATAATTGAGATGAGATCTCATAATGTGAGATTCACAATCTCAGAAAATTAGAATATTGTGAAAAGGTTCAATATTCTAGGCTCAAAGTGTCCCACACTAATCAGCTAATTAAGTCATAACACCTGCAAAGGGTTCCTGAGCCTTTAAATGGTCTCTCAGTCTGGTTCAGTAGGAAGCACAATTATGGAAAAGACTGCTGACCTGACAGTTGTGCAGAAAACCATCACTGACACCCTCCATAAGGAGGAAAAGCCTCAAAAGGTAATTGCAAAAGAAGTTGGCTGTTCCCAAAGTGCTGTATCAAAGCACATGAACAGAAAGTTATGTGGAAGGGAAAAGTGTGGAAGAAAAAGGTGCGCAAGCAGCAGGGAGGACCGCAGCCTGGAGAGGATTGTCAGGAAAAGGCCATTCAAAAGTGTTGGGAACTTTCACAAGGAGTGGACTGAGACTGGAGTCAGTGCATCAAGAACCACCACATACAGATGGATCCTAGACATGGGCTTCAAATGTCGTATTCCTCTTGTCAAGCCATTCCTGAACAAGAAACAATGTCAGAAGAGACTTACCTAGGCTAAAGAAAAACAAAACTGTCTGTTGCTCAGTGATCCAAAGTCCTCTTTTCTGATGAGAGCAACTTTGTGTCTCATTCAGAAACCAAGGACCCAGAGTCTGGAGGAAGAATGGAGAGGCACACACTGCAAGATGCTTGAAGTCCAGTGTGAAGTTTCCAGAGTCTGTGTTGATTTGGGGAGCCATGTCATCTGCTGGTATTGGTCCACTGTGCTTCATTAAGTCCAGGGTCAACACAGCCATCTACCAGGAGATTTTAGAGCACTTCATGCTTTCTTCCGCAGACAAACTTTATGGGGATGCTGACTTCATTTTCCAGCAGGACTTGTCACCTGCCTACACTGCCAAAAGCACCAAAACCTGGTTCAATGACTGTGGGATTACTGTGCTTGATTGGCCAGCAAACTCGCCTGACCTGAACCCCATAGAGAATCTATGGGGCATTGCCAAGAGAAAGATGAGAGACATGAGACCGAACAATGCAGAAGAGCTGAAGGTCGCTATTGAAGCATCCTGCTCTTCCATAACACCTCAGCAGTGCCATAGGCCGATAGCTTCCATGCCATGCCGCATTGAGCCAGTAATTGCTGCAAAAGGGGCCCAAATCAAATACTGAGTACATATGCATGCTTATACTTTTCAGAGGTCCGATATTGTTCTATGTACAATCCTTATTTTCTTGATTGCATGTAATGTTCTAATTTTCTGAGATTGTGGATTTGGGGTTTTCATGAGCTGTAAATCATCACAATTATGACAAATCACAGCTTGAACTATCTTGCTTTGCATGTAATGAATCTATCTCATTTATTAGTTTCACCTTTTAAGTTGCATTACTGAAATAAATGAATTTTTGCACAATATTCTAATTTTTCAAGTTTCACCTGTATGATGACATTACAGGTACTTCTCCAAAAAGCTTAATCTCTTAATAAGCCCCAAAGCCTTGCAAGAAGCAGAAAATACATGTATGTGTTAGCAAACGGGAAAAGCACATGTGAATGGGTGGACAGATTCTAGAGGAGCACAGTCATCATTTATGATGTATTTTACTTATTACTGGAGGATGACAATTCAGCCGTAAAATACAACGTTGTTGCTTTCAATATGTGCTAAAGGTGATTTAAAAGATCAGGCTGAGAACAACTTACAGTGTTATCTGATTACAATACACCAGGTAAATCAAATTAATGGAAATAGGGGCCATATCTTCTCTTCGTACAGCCTCAGATCAATTCTTCACTACGACTAGTTCAGGCAGAATTCGGAGGATCCTTTCCATCTTCTTAAAGGCTTCATTTCAGAGTGTCCAATTTTGAGAAAAAGGATTAAATTGTTGAGCTAAGAACAAGACAAATCTTGGCTTTCCCTGCTCTTTATTCACTTGCTTAGGAAGGAGGAAGAGAAAGGATGATAGCATCCAAAAAGAAAATATTTCTGATAGTTTTGTGCTGAAAGAAACTTCCCTCTGTCTTCTATCTTTTCACTAGAAATTAAGAACGTTCACAGCAAAATAGTCACATTTACAGATACCTAATCAGAGTAGTGGAAAACACAATAAAAAGGTGTATCTCAGTCATTTTTGTGTGTATGTGCATGTGAGTGTGCACATACATACGTATACATGTGTATATATATATACACATATACATATACATATATATATACATATATGTCCCTAGCATACATTATCTTTGCAAACCATTTTTTTCCATGTGAACTTTCTTTATGAACGTTCTCAACTGTATACTTCTGCCAACCCCAATTTCATGGAAGATTGTTTTTCTTAACAAAGCATGGTTTAAAGACGGATCAGAGATGAATATGCACATTATTTATATAAATAGCCTCCTGCAATGAAACATTAAATCAACATTAGAATAAAACTTATCGGAAATACTTAAACATGAAAAATAATTAAAAGAGTGTTTTGAAAGATACACTTTAAAAAAAAAAGCAATCTGGGTCACTCATTTCAGCAGACAGCACATTCCAAGTAACTGGGCTGCTTATACAAAAGGTTTGACTCTCTCAGAATACAGAAAGAGGTATTATTTTAAGTAGTTAAGACTCAATCTGTACACTTCTTTCAAAGTAATAACAAGCACAATCTATTTCATTGGGAAACAATGGCTAAGTAAAGGTATAGATTCGGTAAGAGAAGAAGCAGTTGTTATATTACCGGTAGATATCTGCATTTATTCTCCCACATGTGCTTGAAAGTTGCTTTATCAAAAAAAAACTGGAAACAAATATAATTTTTAAGAAACATGTATTAAACACACCTATCATAATAACCCTTTACAGATAGAAAAGTTTATGTATCACACAAATGGATATAAATAATATTATACCAATACTGCCCATGTAGTTTAAAATGAAATGGCTGCTTTCCTGCTTTTTATACTGAGTTCTTCCACAGAAGTTCTAATTTGGTTTTCAAATTCTATATTATGTGGAATTCCAGACTTAGACCAAAAGATAACACCAGGAAGAACACATTTCAGACATCCAACCAAATGTTACCAGTAGGTCTACCTACTATTTTAAGGCCGTTGAGAGATGCAGTTTAAATAATAGATAATTAAAAATACATCATTGTCATGGATGTAACTGATTTATATCCTGTCTTTCCACTCAGATGAATATTAAAAACAAATTAAACAACATTAAAAGTAGTAGACAATATTAGAATTAAATACTAATAGTGTTTAAAAATTTCACAGTAAAAAGCCCAGTAAAGGATAAGGAAGCAAATTGTCAAAAAGGTACTTGCCAGAGTCTAGGAGCAGCAGAGAAAAAGGCCCTCTATGGCATGCCATGATGTATTGCTGTAAGTTACTTATCCACCTCTTCAGATGTCATGAATTTGAACTGATTCTTTCTAATGTGCAAGAAGACTCACCCCATAATTCATTATGCATCAATGGTGGCATCTATGCTGCTGGGTTGTGAGAGATTTTATCAGAGACAAACATCAAATCACTAGAATAATGTTTCTCAACTTTGGCAACTTTAAGATATGTGAACTTTAACTCCCAGAATTCCCTCTCTAGCAAGTTCCCAAACTAGAACAGTTCAGTAGATTTTATCCTTGCAGGTGCAATGTATGAGGGGGAAAACTGTTGATGTTACCTAGCTGAATAATAAAACATCTTCAAGAAAACAAGCAAGGTGAGAGACCCCACAGAACATTTTTGGGTCCCCACAAGGACCCCACAGAACATTTTTGCTGCACATATTGCAACAGCACACAAGCCTTCTTTCAAAAATTGTTTTCATATTCAAATATAGGTATATACACTCTTGCCAACTATCTTGCACCTCAGGTTTCACAATTTATCTGTGCACCATCTTTGCAGCATATTGGAGAGATCATAGATGCAATTATGTCATCTACCGTAGCAAGTTGCCTACTCCGGTGCCAACCAGATCACTGAAAGAATCATTAATGTAATTAGTCATGAATTATTTTAAAATCTCTTGGAATCCAGCTAAATCTCTTTTAATAGATTAATTCATCCTTACAGATCCACTTCCCATGAGGAATCATAATTTGTCCAAGTTAGAGTGAATTTTACTTTGGGATATTATTTAACTTTTCTTCCTAATAGATACTATCAGCAGCAAAAGCCAAATGCTTCTTTTTCCATCTAGTATGACCTGAATATACTTTTTAGCCGATAGAAAGACCACAAATTCTTGATACTCCCTCTGCTGTCCCACTGATAGCATCTGTCACTTTACATCTACAATAGCAAGCATGATCCCTACAGACAGATTAACAGAATTTATAAACTACAGCTTATCTTGGATCTCTAACCATAGGCACTTCTGGGCAGCTACTATCATTAGTCACTGAGGGAGCAAGCAATTTTTCAGCAGAAGAAATTGGGCAGAATCAAATTTAATTGAAAACATCCATGAGGAGAGTTCATGACAAGTGTTTTTGTATGTGAAACAACTCCTTCTATCTTGGCCTCCATTGTGTAAGTTCACTGATTTCCTCCAACACTGATAATTTCCTCCAATACCTCACTATTCTTGAGTATATCAATGAGGTATGCTTGAGATAATGAGTGAGTTAGCAGAAAATCCAATTGCACAGCACAAGGTGGCCAGTAAATCTGTGTATCACCCCATAATGTTCTATTTACCAAGTGCTCTGCAGCATCATTAGATCTTGGAAGAATTCAAGGAGATGGGCAAAACCTATGATCATCCCAATACACCAACAAATTAATTTCATTTAGGTAAGGCAATATAGCTTTGGAATGATCACCCAGTGGTTTTATATTGCTACACAAAGGTTTTTCCTTACTATTTTGCTGCTGTTTCTGCTTTAGCACCACATCCCTCATTCTCATGTGCTCCAGAAATTTTGGGCTAATTCCCATAATTCTCAAGTGACATAGTCAAAAGAAGCTAAACCATGGGGATTAATGTTCAGTCCAATAGAAATAGAAGGCAATAACCTGAGTAATGCTACTTTTGCCTTTTCTGGTATCATCCTCCTCCTTCCCCCCCCCCTTCTTCTTTTTCTTCCTTCACCAAATTCTATTTCTTTTTGTTTCTTTTTAGCCTCATTCAATATTTTGGAAATGCAGGATCTAAATATTAAATAGATAGAAGACAGATGATAAACAAACAGACAGGATGCCAGCTTTGAGCTATTTAAAATATTGACTATATTTTTAAATAGATAAATGTCATCAGAATAAGCTTCAAACTGATTGAATAGAAACAAAACCAATGAAACAGATTGATTAGACTGCGACTTCCTCTCCCACTCCAGTGATATTTTGATTAAAGATCCCAAAAGAGTTTCTAGTGAGTGGTGGCAAAATTTCTTGTTTGCAGAAAAGATCATGGAAGAAGGGAGAATCCAGCAACCACTGACTTAGTTTTTTCTGTATGGGCATGTATGCCCTCTAGTTTTGACTCTAATCTTGACTCCAGGCAACTATATGGTCAAGTCCCTGCAGTTCCGTTGACAATGTTTTTAGAAGACCTTTAGAAGACCTTCTTTCTACAGCTGAAAGAGAGGGATTCTGGCCCTAAGTCACTTAGCTGATTTCTGGGCCTAAGTTAGGACTAGAATTCAAACCCGTTTTAGTTTTTAATTGTGACACAAAATATATTGTTTATTCATTTATTATATAAAGAAAGGTCTCGCACAATAATCCTCGGCAGTGCCCAACAAAACCAATAAAACAACACAAAACACATTATACCTCTGCCACAACTGTGCCATAGCAACCCATGCAACTCAACTCCATCCTAGCCCAATTCCGAGTGAAACAATCAATCTTCCTGGTTTTCCAAAGACAAAAAAGTAACCCTCCCACTGATCTCAGCTTAGAAATTGTGTCTCAGATAAGCCTTATTCTACTTTGTTAACTATTTTGACAGAGACAGTAACCACTAAGCTTTTGAGGACACCAGTGAAACTGACAGATCTCACATTCAGTACTTTCTATGCCTTAAACTTTTCAAGCAATGATCCTATTTCAGATCAAATACTTGATTTAGGAACAAAGAAAGGGACTTTCTCACTAGTTGTCCTCCTCACAAGCCCTCAAAAGTACTGACATTGCTGACATTTCAGCACAAAGTTGTTTGTTCAGACATGTCAGTTGTGCTCTTCCTTTTCTAATTTCTTTTGATTATATTGATTTTTATTGTTTTACAATGTTATCTCTTTGCTGAGTACTGTAGTCTTTTCACACCCCTTGAAATGAAAAATTGCTGTGTTAGCTCTTGGGCGGAAATGCAGTTTTAAAACAATGCTAATAATTAAATAGAAAACATAAACTCCAGATGCTATGCTTTAAATAACTGGTTAAAGGACAAGTGAGTTTAGCTGCTGCAGTTCCTTTTGCCTTTTCATTTTTTTACTTGCAGTTCTCCAACTGTGCCACAAATGCACGACAATCTTCCCAACACTAACCTTCCAATATCTTAGGCCCACAAAGAGATGAACTTGTCAAATACTTATGTTATGCCTAACTTAACAGAGTCACCAAACCCTCTTGTAGAGTATGTAAAATTGTGGAATACTTTTTTAAAATCCGTATATTGCACATGGACTATATTTACCTATCAAAATTGTAATGCATGATAACAGCTTTCTTCTCAAGTATTAAGGCCTGTTCATTGGTCTTTTTTTTTCTTTTTTGTTAATTCACCATTGTCTAATCAATTTCCTAATTAGATCCTTGTGTTGTTTTCCAGTGACTTCCTGTTTTCATCACTTTAAATAAGCCCTTCTGAAATGTTCAGTCATTCAATGCACATACATAATAGTTAAGAATCATTTAACTCAGCTCAGGCATTGTAGCCCTCTGAAGGACAGCCTTCATGCAATTTTGGATTAAGACATTAGGCACTTCAGTTTCACAGTCTTTTTGGTAAATGCATCATTATTCATGTTACACTGGTTACATGAATTTAGATGTTTTATGAACACATGCAATAGAGTTTTCTGTCCAGAGCTTTCAAGCTAGTGACCAAATGTTACAATATGAAACAGACCATAGCAGCCAGTTTGTTCACTACGCTAATTGGAATGTTCTTATCTTTGCTCTTACAAATTAAACAAAATTTCAATTAGGAATGTAATAGCATGTACAGGTTGTTATATTAATCATTATTGTTTACAGAAGAAATAACAAGGAATACACCCACTCTTTTAAACCTCATGAAATAGGAAAAATGATGGTAAACAATGTCCCAGACAGCTAAGCATTATGTTTCAACCTTAGGTCTGATCAGAATTTTGGTTTCCTTGCATTTTGCCTCTTTTAGTTGTGCTATATATCTATATATCTACAATTGTGCTCATAACTTTGCATACCCTGGCAGAATTTATGATTTCTTGGCCATTTTTCAGAGAACATGAATGATAACACCAAAACTTTTCTTTCACTCATGGTTATAATGGCTGAAGCCATTTATTATCAATCAATTGTGTTTACTCTTTTTAAATCATGATGACAACAGAAGCTACCCAAATGACCCTGATCAAAAGTTTATATACCCCAGTTCTTAATACGGTGTATTGCCCCCTTTAGCATCAATGATAGCTTGAAGTGTTTTGTGGTATGTGTGGATGAGGCTCTTTATCTTCTCAGATGGTAAAGCTACCCATTCTTCCTGTCAAAAAGCCTGTAGTTCCTGTAAATTCTTGGGCTGTCTTGCATGAACTGCAGGTTTGAGATCTCCCCTGAGTGGCTCAATGATGTTGAGGTCAGGAGACTGAGATGGCCATTCTGGAACCTTCACTTTATTCTGTTGTAGCCAATGACAGGTCAACTTGGCCTTGTGTTTAGGATCATCATCATGTTGGTATGTCCAAGTATGTCCCATGCGTAGCTTCCAGGCTAATGAATGCAAATTTTCCTACAGTATCTTTTGATAATATACTGTATTCATCTTGCCATCAATTCTGAACCAATTTCCTGTGCCTTTGTAGTTCACACATCCCCAAAACATCAGTGATCCACCTCCGTGTTTCACAGTAGGAATGGTGTACTTTTCATCATAGACCTAGTTGACTCCAAATGTAGCATTTATGGTTGTGGCCAAAAAGCTCAATTTTGGTCTCATCACTCCAAATGATTTTGTGCCAGAAGGTTTGAGGCTTGTCTCTGTGCTGTTTGGTGTATTGTAAGTGGGATACTTTGTGGCATTTGCATAGTAATGGCTTTCTTCTGGCGACTCGATCATGTAGCCCATCTTTCTTCCAGTGCCTCCTTATTGTGCATCTTGAAATAGCCACACCACATGTTTTCAAAGAGTCCTGTATTTCACCTGAAATTATTTGTGGGTTTTTCTTTGCATCCCAAACAATTTTCCTGGTAGTTGTGGCTGAAATTTTAGTTGATCTACCTGACTGTGGTTTGTTTTCAACAGAACCCCTCATTTTCCACTTCTTGATTAGTGTTTGAACACTGCTAATTGGCATTCCCAATTCCTTGGATATCTTTTTATACCCTTTCCTGTTTTATACAGTTCAACTACCTTTTCCAGCAGATCTTTGACAGTTTTTTTGCTTTCCCATGACTCAGAAGGCAGAAACATCAGTGCAGCACTGGATGAAAGATGAAAGGCTCTATCAGGAGTCCAGGAACTCATTGACCTTTTATACACACACTAATTACGAGCAAACAGATTACAGGTAAGGATGGTTACCTTTAATAGCCATTCCAGCCTTTTGTGCCAACCTGCGTACATGTTATCAGGCCAAAATCACCATGGTATGTAAACTTTTGATCAGTGTCACGCTTCAGCCATATACTAACCATGAGTGAAAGAAAAGTTTTTGTGTCATCATTCATATTCTCTGAAAAATGCCAAGAAATCATAAATTCTGCCAGGGTATGTAAACTTATAAGCACAGCTGTATATATCTATAGTCTCGTTGATAATCATGGAAAAAAATTATGTGGTTGCTAGGAGTCAAAAACAAATTGAGGGCATATAGTAGTTCTTATTTTATAAAATTTACTCGTGATTTTTTAAAGCGAAATTTCATAGCTTTTTAAAAAGAATTTAGTACTGTATTTTATATTTGTTTTTCATGTTGAATAATCTCAGTTTCCCCAATTTTCCAATCTGCCAGGCAGACACAAAAGAAATCTTGAGTCTGGTCAAGAGATTAGAAGGAAATGAAAATAGTTAAACATCAAAGGGGATCAAGGGATCTATTATGAAGTTTATCAACAAGGTTGTAAACAGTGATAGTGACAAACTCAAACCCATAATAATTAATGACACAACAGGATCAGAATAATGTCATTGAATCTCACTTTCACATAGAGTGGATAAACTGAACACCCAAAAATCATAAAATGTTATGTGAGTGATCCTGCACTGTTGACAGAAATCACTGCAAATTTGAAATCTAATTTTACTAATTACCTTCTCTCAAAATATTGATGTTTCTGATTCATCCACATCAAGTAGGGAAACTGCTGGAAAGAAGAGATATGTAAACTAGGAATTGTTCTGCAGGCTTTTGAGCAATGGGTATGTGTCCAAAGGAATTGGCCCATTTTCTCACCTTCAGCAGTTCAAGTGTATTGCTGAGTGTACACACTATTTGGATGCAGAAAGTGTTGCGATCTGTCAAACTAATTTTGATGACTGAAAGAATGGAAATACTGCTCAGGACAATGCTTTTTTTATTTGTACTGTAAAAATTAGTGAAACTTTCTTCCTGAATAAAAAGGATAGGCCCAGGAACAAAATTATGCTACTAAGAATTTTTTTTTTTAATAAAGTGAAATTAGTTAATATGAAGAGGAAAAGATGCTTCGTGGAGAGTTCATATACTTTAGCAGATATGGCTATATTTTTCCCTGCCTAACATGAATATCCACAAAAAGAAATACACAGAGGTTTGCCATGGGGGTAAAGAGAGATGAGAACATGAACAGCAGCATAGAGTCCACTAGGGAAATGTGTTCATCTCAGCCTGGCTCAAAATAGTATCTGACAAGAGTGAATCACACAAGTTCTGAAAAACTCACAAGAAATAAAGCTTAGAATCTATAGTTGCCACCCTCAATTTCACTCCCTGTCTGGTTGCTTATTGACTTCTACTGACAATGAGTAGCTGAGCATCTTTCTACTCTTCCATTAAAGATAAATAAAATGGAGAGGGGGAAGGGAAGGGGGAAATAATGAGGACAATACTGAAATAATGTATGGAAAATATTAATCATGAGTCTGTGAAGCTAAAGATGAAGATAACACATGTATAGCTCCCCAACTGACAGAAATGCAACAAAAACTATTAGGAGGCTGAGTGTAAGGAGAAGGCTACATCAGTGGAATGTATTTCATTTCTTTGCTCTTTCACAGTCTATAAAATATTTAGCAATTAGGGTTACCCAAGACAATAAATTAAGTATGTAAATGTATTTAATATGTCCAACGGAGGTAAAATAAGTAGCAAGTGTTGGAAACTATGAATGAAAATATGAAAATAATTAAGTGTTCTCCTTCTATGGTATGTTTTTGACAAAAAAATAGTCCCCTTTTCTTGATTTTGCTATTTTGCCCAAGATGTAGCTATTGGCACCAAGAATAACTAGAACGCAACCAATTATTTTCAAGTTCTAAAGGCAGCACAGTAAATGTCCTTCTCCAGCCAGTTTCATAGCTAGGGAGAGAAGTATAGATAAAAAAACCTTGGTTCTCATCCTCTTACAAAATTTGTTTTCAGTTGATTTCTCAAGCCAACTCTGAGAAAATTAAACATTGTTAAAAGAAGTGTTCTAAAAATGTATCAGCAGGTTGGGCAAAATTGTTTTAAATTGGATAAAAGTGTTTTTTCCTTGAGTAACTTAAAGTGTTTTATCTAGACTGAGTAAAAAGTAACCATTTCTATTAAATCAGAGGTGGTATTCAGCAGTTTCTGATCAGTTTTGGAAAACCAATAGTGGAAATTTTGAGTAGTTCAGAGAACCAGCAAATACCACCTCTGACTGGAGATTTTACAGTATCCTTCCCCTGCCATGACTACCAAGTCACACCCACAAACAGGTAGTAAAAAGAAGTTGAATCCCACAACTATTTAAATGGTTTTGGCTATTGAAGGAAAATGTTTGGGCAGCAGTGGCTTAACTGATAAGGCCCAAAACATACTCTTTGTCTGATCTCAGAAGGCAGGTGAAAACATTAGGAGAAAAATGCTCCTGTAAGTAAATAATATTTATCTATTTATTTATTGTATTTTTCTGGCACTGTAATCTGCAGATTCTCTGCAATTTACATTTCTAAAATACAAGCAGATAAAACACATTGAAGCCAAAAATAAAATACCACACCAAAATTTACAAAGAAGCAGCAAAATAGGTAATACAAAAAAGTTTTTTAGGTATAATAATTTATAATTTTAAAAGGTGTGTAAAAGCAAGCATCACTTAGCAATAAACATTGTGCACAAATACTGAATCTTTCTATTTACACAAAATAACAAATATATGTAAATTATGATCTAGAAATTAAAAAGCATGTATAAATCAAGTTTGATTGTGGTACCTTGCTGTTCTCCAAAGTATTATTATTGTTAGCTATTGCTTCTCATTGGATCCCAGAAGTTAAGGAATTTTGGCTGGAGCACTCTGGAAGACCCTTTGTTTCTGTCATGGCCCTCACTGTTGGAAATGTTCCGTCCGGAAAAACGCGAGGTAGACCGGGTTCCAACAGTAAAAGTCTTTATTTCAACAGTTTAAGTAAAACGGAACAGTTTGGCTCTAGCTGCAGCAGCCTTTATATACGGCTTGCCTGCCGGCTTGTAGCCAATGATGGTTGTTTGATTCAGCCGCCTTTTAGCGGCTCTTTTGGATTGGTTCCTAGTGAATCAATCCCTATGCTGGCTTTTCTAGCCAATCATATTAGAGGATATGGAGTAAACTATTTTATACAGAACACCCCTCCCCCCTTGGTTTAGTCCTACGTGGTGACATAGTCGCGCAGGTAGGTGGGGCTTTTTCTGATTCTACTGGACTTGCGCGGTTAATTTTCGCTGGAGACTTCAACCGGTTCGGATGGGGTTGCTATCTCTCCGGCTCTTCTCCATGGAACCACCTGGAAGGGTGAGTCGACCATTTTGCTACCGCTTGAGTTTCTCAGGCCGGTGGTTTTGCTGCTCCCTCCTGGCTTCTCTAGGCAGGTCGAGCTGGCTTGGCTGGCCCCTTCGTCTGGATTTTTTCCGCAAGTCTCATCTAACCGTAAGTTTCCTTTTTGCTCCTTTTGATTGTTTAGATGTTATGGGTTTATTTTAAAAAGTTCTTTATTATTTTCTTGTATTTCCACCCCCCCCCTTTGGTTTTGTTTTCATCATTTTTTATTATTTGGTTGTGGTTGTGAGTTTGTATTTCTTTCAATGTTTCAGGAACGAAGCTGGTCTATGTGCCGCTTCCATTTCCTGCCATCGTCTACAGTTAGTCGGTAGGACCGGGGGCCTATGAGTTGTGTGGAAGCCATAGGGGGTCCCTGGTGAATTTTTTTGTGTAGACTAGGTCGCCAATTTCAAATGTTTGGAAATGGCTGGAGGAGTCGGGGGGTCTTTCCAAAGTGTAATTTGGGTGCAACCTGTCTAATTGCGACCTAAGTTTTCTTCCCATTAATAATTCCGCTGGGCTTTTGTTGGTTACAGTGCTGGGTGTGGTATGTTAGAGGGTGAGTAGGCGGTTAATTTTATCCTGGACATCCCCAAGGTCCATTTTCTCTAAACCCTCTTTGGTAAACCTGACCATTCTCTCCGCCCTACCATTTGCAGCCGGGTGGGCCGGTGCGGTTAGTGCATGGCTTATACCTAGGGAGGCTAGGTATTGTTCAAATTGGATGGCTGTTAATTCTGGCCCATTGTTGGACTCTAGGACGTCCGGCAATCCATGGGTTGCGAAGAGTTTGTTAAGTTGTTTAATGACTGCCTCGGTTGTCGTAGATGACATTACTACAACTTCCAGCCAATTTGAGTATGCATCTATGACAATTAAAAAGGTATGCCCCCTAGTAGGACCCGCGAAATCAATGTGGATCCGAGACCAGGGGCCTCATGGGGTCTCCCAGTCCTTTATGGGTGCTTGTGGTGGGGAAGGCCTGGTTTTCTGACATTTAGTACAAGTAGCAACCCAGTATTCGATGTCTTTATCTATACCAGGCCACCAGACATAGCTTCTAGCTAGGCTTTTCATTTTTACAATACCAGGGTGGCCTTCGTGAAGCATACCCAACACTCTAGTCTGTAATTTAAGAGGGATTACTACCTGATCACCCCACAATAAACAACCTTTTTGAATTGAAAATTCAGTTTGTCTGGTCCAGAAAGGTTTAAAGTTTTCAGTTTTTTGGTTTTCCGGCCAACCTTTACCTACCCAGTTTAATATGCGGGCAGTCACTGGGTCCTTTATGGTGGCTCTGGCGACATCGTTTGCAGATATTGGTAGTTCGGGGCATGTTTCTATTTGCAGGGTGGTCATTGTTGGTGCTGGGTCTTCCTCCGTCATCGGCAACGGTGCTCTGCTTAATGCGTCTGCATGGGAGATTTGCTTCCCTGGTCGATGTGTCAATGTGTAAGCGTATGCCGCTAGGAATTCTGACCATCTAGTCATCCGCAGGGATAAAATGTTCCATGTAGGCTTGTTTCCCACCAGAATTCCTAGTAACAGTTTATGGTCCGTTACAATCAAAAATGTTCTTCCATAAAGGTATTCGTGAAAAAGTTTCACTCCGGCGACGATTGCCAGGGCTTCTCTGTCTAGTTGACTATAGTTACGTTCTGGTTTAGACAGAGTCTTTGAGTAATAAGTGACGAGTGCCTCTCTCCCATCTGGTAAGTGGTGGCTCAGGATGGCACCGACTCCAAATAGTGAGGCGTCACAGGTTACTGTCAATGGGAGTGTGTTACTAAACTGGATAAGAACGGTGTTTGATGTTAATAATTTTTTTATTTTCTGGAATGCCTTTTGTTCTCTATGACCCCAAGTCCAATTGGTATTCTTATCCAGCAAATGGTGTAATGGTTCTGCTATTGTTGCTTTTTGAGGGAGGAATACGTTATAGAAATTTATTAGACCCAAAAATGCCTGCAATTCCATTTTGTTCTTTGGCTGTGGTGCGTCTTTAATGGCTTTGACTTTTTTTTCAGTAGGGTGTATACCCTCTCCATCAATTAAGCAGCCCAGAAATTCAACGCGATCAGTCATTAAATAGCATTTTTCTTTTTTAACTTTCAGACCAGATTCTCCAAATTTTGTTACTACATCTCTTAGTCTTTTTTCTAGTTGGGTCGTATCTTTAGCCGAAATCAAGACGTTGTCGAAATATGGTACGACCCCTTTTATTCCATTTAATAGGCGTTCCATGAGGATTTGGAAAACGCCTGGGGCAATGCTCACTCCAAATTGAAGTCTGTTACACTTGAATGCCCCTTTGTGAGTCCCTATTGTCTGTGCCTCGGCCGTTCAGGGGTCTACTGGAAGCTGTTGGTAAACTTGTGCTAGATCTAGTTTGGCAAAAAATTTTCCTCCCCCGAGTGAGAGTAGCAAATGTTGTACGACTGGCACCGGGCATGCGCTTTGTTGCAGCGCATGGTTCAGGGTAGCCTTGTAGTCTCTGCAGATGTGTACCGACCCATCAGGTTTAACCGGTGTTTCTATTGGCATCTCCCATTTAGCATGGTCAACAGGTTCCTAAACCCCTTGGTCAATTAATTTATTCAATTGTTCCTCTATTTTTGCTTTTAATGCAAAGGGGACTCGTCTGGCCTTTAATCTTCTAGGGGCCACCTGGGGGTCTAAGCTAAAGGAAATTGGGGTCCCCCGATACCTGCCTAGGGTGCCATTGAAAACGTCCTGGAACTCGTGGATGAGGTTTTCTTCCCAGTCAGCTTCGGCCACTCGGTCCACTCCGGTCATTCTGATGGCCAATGGTGCAAACCATTCGATGCCCAGGAGGCTGGGTCGGTCTTGGTCGACTATTGTCAGAGGCAGGACTTCGACATGCTGCTTGTAAGTGACTCGGAAATGTCCTAGACCTACCACAGGGATTCAATTCCCCTGGTAGTCCTTCAGAGTTAATTTTTGTTTCTGGAGCTCTTTTAGTTTGATATTTGGGACCAGTTGTCTGATTTTGTCCCACAACACCATTGACAGGAAAGACCCTGAATCGACTTCCATCTCACAGGGGCTGCCTTCAATTTTTACAATGACTTTAACTTTTTTCCCGCTTTCCGCCTGAGCGCTTCCGATAGTGACAGTTCGATGGGTCTTTTCTCGGTTACTGGCTCATTTGTTGCTCTCCCACTTTCTCTCGGCTTGTTTCAATTCAGCTTATGTGGGAGAGTTGCTGCGTTTGTTAGGGCTGTTATTTTTTCGATTCCTACAGACTTTCTTGATGTGTCCCCTTTTCTTGCAAGCCCGGCAGATGGCATCAAGGAATCTGCAATCAGCTCACGGGTGGTTTCCTCCGCACCCGGCGCATTCCCGCCAGTTTCTTTTTTCGCACCTTTTTTTGTTGGCGTACAGGTGGTGGACCTCATCGTCATCCTCTCCCGATTCTGATGTCTCGTCAAAATCTTCATGGTGTGTAGTGGCGGGAAATTGCTTATTCCCTCTGGTTAGGCTCATTTCGTCGTTATTCACGTTCATTTGTTTCATGGTGGCCGCTGACTTTTTTGCGGCTTCTGCAGCTGTGGCTTCTGCAATTGCTTCAGCCACAGTTATGTTGGGTTTATTTAGCAATTTACTTTGTAAATTAGAGTCTTTTAAACTCAATACCACTCGATCTCGCATGGCTTCATCTAAGTTCAGGAATTCGCACGCTCCCCCCAGTTGTCGGAGGGCTGCCACAAAATCAGTGATGGTCTCACCTTGTTTTTGGTCCCTTCGGTAGAATTCGTGCCGTTTGATGAGATTTGATACCAAAGGTGCATAGTGAGCCTTTAACATTCGCTGGAGTTTGTGCCAGGTCATTTGTTTTACGTCTCTGGGCTTCGCCAATGCTTTGGCCATCTTGAGCACAGCTGGTCCGCAATGCGTTAAGAAGACAGCCCTCTTACGCTGGTCTGAGATCTCTTCCATCTCATTACTTTCTAAGTACATTTGAAAGCGGTCTACGTAGGATTCCCAATCCCCTTCATTGGGATTGAAGGGTGCGGGTGGTGCATTATTTTCGGCCATCGCTTCAAGCCTGGATTTCAATTTGCCGCGTGCACAGTCTCACGTTTTAGGATGATCCCACCTTTGTCGCCAGTGTTCCGTCCGGAAAAACGCGAAGTAGACCGGGGTCCAACAGTAAAAGTCTTTATTTCAACAGTTTAAGTAAAACGGAACAGTTTGGCTCTAGCCGTGGCAGCCTTTATATACGGCTTGCCTGCCGGCTTGTAGCCAATGACGGTTGTTTGATTTAGCCGCCTTTTGGCGGCTCTTTTGGATTGGTTCCTAGTGAATCAATCCCTATGCCGGCTTTTCTAGCCAATCATATTAGAAGATTTGGAGTAAACTATTTTATATAAAACAGAGAACATCTTGCTGAGATCTGCCACCGCCCTTCTGCCATTTAGACAGAACTTTTGAACCTGGTTATGACAGTTGGTGTGGGGCCTTGATGGAGAAACTGTAGTCTAGAGATGGCTGATGCAGTGAGAGAGAACACAGCACCATTGCTCTGCTCCAAATCCATGGTCTTTTCTAATTTTAATCTATTTAATATTTATACTGGTTTTTATTTCTCTATTTCTATAATATTGTAACCCACCTGTCATTCACCCTAAATAATTAGATTGATGGTATATACTTTCAATAAATAAGTAAACAAACAAATAAATACATTTCATTAATGATTTGAGCCACATTTTATTTGTTCTTTAGCTGTTTAAAGAGCCCTTGATTCTCAGCAATTTTTCTGAGCAAAAGACTTCCTTCATTGAATTAGTTAACACAATCTGTTCTCACTTCATTTGACCTTAAGGCACACCGCTCAAAATAGCCATGTACCCAACCATCATAATATGTAGCAAGTCTTCATGATTTCCCATTGAACTTTCACACTTGTTGGAAAACTTGAAAACCTCTAACTAAAAGTTTATGTTCTATACATCCATTACCTTCTTCCAGCCAGTTTTATACATTACATTTAGAATATTCATGGAAAACAACACTTCCTAGTCCCAAATCAGCATCCAACATGGCAACCCATCTGGTGAACTTAAACTCCAATTTGCAGCTTACACCATTTTTCTCCACCATATGCTCCATGCCTCCAAAACAATTCTAGCATTTCCACTCCTCCATATAAATACACTTTTCTAGAGCAAAACAATTTTATATAAAGTTGAAATATGATGGAATAAATCCTTTATTGTCAAAAGGTGGTAAGTTGGGGAAACCCAATGCTCAACTGCTTAAATAAATTCATAAATCTCTTTCATTATTAATTTTCCTAAAACTGTGTCACTATTTTCTATCCCTGAAATGTAGGAGTTGGAAGTTTTACAGAAACTTTTCTCAACTCAAATTAAGTCAGCCTAGTGAAACCAAGACATACAATTATGCCAAGGAAAAAGAAAAAAAAACAGCCACTTGATTTAACAGACCTTTGGCTTCATTCATGCAGGGAACAAATAATGTCAAGAAAATGTTTAAGAAGAGTAAGCATAGGAGAATCTCCTAATGAACTATTATTTTTTTCCAAGAACCCACCAGGGATGTTAATTAGCCTGTTTAACTTACCAGCTAGCTTATCAGTCTAGGGCTGAGCCTGTGACTGATATATAGAACAAAAAGACAGTATTAGCTTCATGGTCTGTATTTCTGGGCTTGTGTGTAGGAGTGAAAGAGTAAAGTAAATAAATGGAAGTTTTCAGGAGCTAACTAACTAACCCTCCAGGCCTGCAGACTGCAAAGCCACCCATAGACCATGGTTGGAATGGAGCTCTCAAGATTGAGAAAGCAAAACACAGCACGAAATAACTTTTTGTGAAGCAGTTTGATTTTTATTCAAAGTTTGCCAATGATAAGCAAAGGAAGTATTGTTTCCTCTGACCCTGGCTTTTGTTGTCAGAAATGTTCTGTATATAAAATAGTAGACTCCTAAATGCAAGGTTCTGATTGGTCAAATATTTTGAATGGGGATTGGTTTAAAAAAAGAACCAATCCACATAGCTGCTCAAAGGCGGCAAATATCAAATGCCTGTCATTGGTTACAAGCCGGCAAAGAAAATACTATAAAAGGCTGCCGCAGCTTGAGCCAATGTTCTGTTTTGCAACTGTAATTCAAATAAAGACTTTGTTGTTGGAACCCGGTCTACCTCGCGTTTTTCCAGACGGAACAAGAAACTTCACAAGCAGCATTCTGTCAAAGTAAACAAATCAATCCCATCTCCCTCTCTTATTTTGGTCTTTAAAGACAAGAGCATAAGTATCTAAAGCAGGGGTGTCAAACTCAAGGCCAGGGAGGCCAGATCTGGTCTGCAGGGCGCTTAGATATGGCCCACAGGGCCAGCCTGGAAACAGCAAAGGACTGGCCTGTGGTGCCTCTGCCAGAAAAATGGACTTAGGGGAGTACACACTCTCCCATGCCCCATTTTCACTGGCAGAGGGCTTCATCAGGCCGTCACAGACTAAAATGGAGCTCAGGAGCCAATTTACAATCTATACAGTTTTAATTAAATTTCCCTTAGAATTAATCAAGGGCTTCAGATAAAACTTTGGTGGTAACTACTCATTGCTAACAAAACATTTATAGTCTGTCTGTTGTTTTTTTTAAATTTACTCCCCCACCCATGGATTTTATGCTGAATAAATATGATCCAAGATCGTGTATATGGTGACTCTTCTGCTGAGGATCCTTGTGATTTTCCATTGCCAGGAACCTGCCAGTTAAGGCTACCTAAATCCAACTTTTCTTTGTCTTTTTTTCTTTCCTGCCAACTCCTTAGCTCATTTCATAGAGATTCTATGAACATGTACAAATCTTAGCTATTTCTCAGATTCTTTGCAGTTTGCCATCTTCAGTTACGTGCATGTCTATGTGATCATTTTGCCAGCTGGCAGACATTATCTACCAACTTCTATCAATCACATGCCTTTTCTCTGTCCAGAATCTAGTTTAACCTTATTTATCTACCACAGGGATTTGTTGTTTTTTTCCTGATTATGCTAATGCTTATATAAAAACAGCTACAAGGTGACAAAGTTAAAATGAGATATCCACTTCATTATATGAACAATTGTTTTTACATGGAAAATAAATGCATTTTCTTTTGAAAGATTTTACAAACTTCATGCAAAAATCTATGTTTATGGTACCGCATTTCTCAGAAAATAAGGCCGGGCCTTATTTTCTTTTGACACCCCCCCCCCAAAAAAATGGCTAAGCTGTCCTTTCGGGGGTGACTTAATTTCTCCCCCCATGTGCACCCTTGCCTAGAGCACCCTGCGGGCAGCCACACCTCACCACCAGCCACTCCTAATGGCCGATCATGGCACCTTTGCTGCAGACCCAGGTATGGTGCTGGCTGCAGGCCAAGTCAGCAGGTGTGGTGGTGGCAGGGCACTTTGTGCCACTGCTGCTTCCTCTGCTGCCGCTGCTTTCACTTCTGCCCTTACCACGTCTTATGCCATGTTGGGACTTCTGCCATTGGGCAAGATGCAGAGGCCGGAAACCATGCTGGACATTGTGGCACGGTGGTAGTGGAGAAGTGGCCCTTCCAGTGGGTAGAGGAACGCTTTGAGTGCATTCCTCTGCCGGCAGTTTTTCAGCTGCTTCTCAAGCAAGGGAGCCACTTCCATAGCTTCCATGGTTCCCGCCAGCAGTGGCGCCTCTCTCGCCAATGCTGTCTCCAACAACAGCAGCGGCGGTGGCAGAACCGACCCCGGTGCTGACCAGAACCATCTACCTTCCTGCAGGGGCATCACTTTGCTTGACAGCAGCTGTGTCAACAATGTCCTGCAAGTCAGTGAGTCATTCGGTTTCAGTGGGTGGAAGTGGCGGCGGGAGGGTGATGCCATTGTTTCTCTCCCCCCCATGCCTCGCTTTGCTTCCTGCCCCAGAGCTTCAGCTTACAGTCTCATCTCCTGTACGGTCGGGCACTCTACTATTGCTCCAGCTGCCGAGAGAGGGAGAGAGGGAGAGAGGGAAGAGTGTCTTTGGGATTTGCCAGGAGAAATCCAGGAGGTGTATTTCTATCCTATTTCTGCCCTTCAAGGAGATGAAGGTGGGAGTGCATTTAGGGGGGTGAATTCTCCTTTAGGGTAAATCCTTTGGGAGAATCCTCTGGGAAGCTTGGTGCTAAGGGTCTGTAGGATGATTTCTTTTCTCTTATGTTTGGATTGGAAGGTTTGCCTCTGCTCGAAGGGCAAAATGGATAGATGGTTCCCTTTTAAAACTACCAGGAAGGGTGGGGAGGAAGCTGCCCGGCCAGTCTTTATTCTTAGGGAACTGATGGAGGGAATTAGAGGAAAGAAAACTTAAAGAGGGGGGAAATATCCACGGGGAGGTTTCAGGTGGCTGGAGCAAGAGGAGAGCGCCCAACTATACAGGGGACAAGATTGTGACCTGAAGCTCTGGAGCAGGAAGCAAAGCAAGGCGTGGGGGGGGGAGAGAAATTATGGCATCACCCTCCCGCCACCACTTCCACCCACCGAAGCCCGAATGACTCACTGACTTGCAGAAGGGTAGAAGGCAAAGCAACGCCAGCGGAGGAAGCAGCAGCGGTGCAAAGTGCCCTGCCGCTGCCCGCCCACTGACCCAGCCAGTAGCCAGCACCATACACAGCACCATACACAAGGTGCTTGGCAGGGGTAGAGAGCCCTCCATGCTCTGCCATTAGGAGCAGCTGGTGGTGGTGAGGCATGGCTGCCCACGGGCTGCTCCTAACAGGAAGCTTCCCCTGCCCTTTCCTCCAGTTTGCATGTTTTAAATAGGTCTAAATTTTGGGGGAGGGGCTTAATTTCACCTCATGCCTAGAAAACTTGCTGGGCCTTCCTACTGGAGTGCCGTGTTGTTGGAGAAACATGGTAGTAAAGTCCAGAGAAAACCAGAAAATCATTTCTATAAATCCTTCTGAATAATTAATATTATCTATGTATGGAATCTTGATTGCTGTAGAGTGACACAAAAGAATAACAAAATCATCACTAGTTACTTCCCTTATACACTCTATATAGAATACATTTTTGCTATTCTCATTTTTCTACTCTTGATTACAGTCATGTGACAGTTTCTATTTCCCTACTTTCTCACACAGATACAACCTAATTTTCACAGAGTTTATTCTGAAAAATTTCAGAATATGATACAGCCATCGGCACATTTCATGTTTATGTGATATTAAGTCATAAAAGGTTATGTTTATCCTGGATAGAAATCATTTTTTCTGAATTTATCAATATCTGCTTAACATTATATATAGAATAAGAATAGTATTGCATTGTTTGGTATATACATGATATATTAGAACTCCAGTAACTGAAGTAAACTTTGTAATATTCATGAGATTCATTAGAAAACATTAATTTTATTTAACATGTACTAGGTAACTCGTTAAAGAAGATAGTGGCTTTCCAAATAATGAAATTGCAACTCTACTGACAAAAGAAGGCAAGTAGAATTACATTTAATTGACCAAAGTAAGCTAAGTTTCATTTTAAAAACAGAGCCCAAAAATGAACAATAAGCAAAAAGAGCAATGGTGAAAGCAATAATCAATTGTCATGATCATTTGCCTAAGTTAACTAATGTCTTACCCTCAAAAAAGCTTTGATACAATGACATGTCTTGCTTCATCCACTGATTTGCATGATCACCTTCTGAAATATATATACAAGGCTTTCATATCCCTGAAATAACAAATCCCTGTGCCCAAAGTGTCAAGAAGCATATATATTATTGTTCCTACACATTCTTTCAGTATACAGACTGCTCTCACATAGTAGCATAGCTACAGTCTGATTTGTTTGACTTGGCTTAGCAATTCATAAAGTCAGACTCTTGTGGTTTATTCAATAAAGCACAATCAAACCATGACATACTGTGATATAAACTAGATCACAGATTGTAACTGAAAACCTTATCAAATCACATACAGCATGAATGGCACTGAAGGCAGTAAAGGAGAAAGAAGACGAAGTCATCAGTAAAGAGAAAGGAAAAGAAAAAAGAAAAAAGAATTAAAAGCTACAGGGGATTATAGAATACAAAGCAAGGAGCATTGAATCCATACTTTAGCAATCAAATATTCATATTTAACTAACTATGAAAAGCACTGAAAGCATAACAAAATTAAAACTGACTTTTTGTGCCCTTTATGAATTATAGTGTCAAGTTGTCACTGTACACAGCAGAATGTATCAGGACTGCCCCTCATATTAAATACAAAGACAACAAATGGAGAAAGAAGAAATGTTAGGAAAATCCAAATGGTAGCCATTATACTAGTTCAGATTTGACACTGATCCATTTGCTGTGACATGCATCCTCTTATAGAAGCAAACTGCTGGGCATTAATACTTGGTTAAGCTCATGTCACACTGCACCAACGGATGGAAAGAGGATGTAAAACGGAGAGAAACACTTGCCATCTGTTGGTTAACGCTATGCTTCCGTTCTGTACTCACTGCCTCCGTTTTTCATCCTCTCTATCCATCCAGCATCCGTCTATTGACATTTCATCTGCTCAAAAAGTTTTGAGCTGCTCAAAACTTTTGAGCGGAAAATGTATCCAATGCATCCATTCTGCATCTGCTAGGCATACGGGGGACATCCGTTCTGCATCCATTGTCATCCGTTACGCATCCGCTATATCTGCTAGGCATCCGCTGCGCATCCACGCAACTCAAATCCGCTCCAGTGGTAAACGGACGCAGGGAGGAAGCGGAACAGACGCGGAACGGACGTGCAGCGTTAGTAGCACGGATGGAGAAAGGATGAAAGCGGATGCAGCTCACAAACAAAGCATAAAAACAGAAAAAACGTTCGCAGAGGGGACCTATTTGCTCTCATCCGCTTCCCTCCACTAGGCTTCTGTTCCGCATCCGATTTCCATCCACCATGCGTCCTCCCCCCGTCCATTCCTTTCCGTATTATCCGCTCTGGTTATGCAAATTTGTGCCCCTTTTGAGAGCAGATAACAACAGATGGAACATTTTTCTCGTCCGCTGTGTCCTTTTTATAAACATTCTGCATCCGTCGGCCAGTGTGACAGGGCCTTTAAAGCCAGGCAGATCCAAATCTTGTGGTTTCCTTCTTCACTCCAAGTGGAAATAAGGTTCCATTCTCGAGATTCATTTCAAAGTAGCCTTCACAATTAATAAATTATGAAAGCCAAGTGCCTCTCCAAAACACTCCCCATATTTAGAACGTAACCAATCTATAATCAAATAATCTTTCCCTAGTTTGATTTCTGGTGTTTGTTTGAAAACAAAGTACTATTATTTTCCTTTGCCATTCTTATAATTGTAAACAGGAACATAAAGAAGCAATTAAAAATCATATTGAAAGTATTTTTTGCAAATTAGTTTGAATTACTGATCTCAAAGTTTGTTATTTTAACCCTCAGTCTACCAATATCAAACTGCTCTAAATAGTAGGGAGCTCTTCCTAAACCATAATCTATACTTTATTTAAACAATAATACATGTTTCAAACTAAGAAAATGAAAACAAGAAGAATGATGCACACATACAGATAGTCCTTGAGTTATTAATGTAATGGAGCCTGCTCATTCCATTTGTAACCTGAGGATTCATGGGAGTGAATCTTGTACCTTGAACGGGATCACTCCCCTCCTTTCGCCCATGCATTCGCTAATTGAATGCGTGGTTGGTGAAGTGCACATGGGGTATTTCAGGGTGCAACCACTGATGGAACAGGCCACCTACCTAAGATCATCCAACACCTCCCCTGGCCCATTGAAATATTTCATGCTCCCCTCCAGAGCTCCATTTCAGCCTTCAATGTGTCAGGGAAATCCTCCAAAGTCCTAAACAGAGCATCAGATTGGCGGGCCAGCCTCTCCAAACCTCCATTTTGGCCAAAAAGGTGCAGGATGAATTTTGCAGAGCCTCCGTGGTTGTTCATAAGGGTGAACAACTGCCGTGGTGCTGCAAGATTTGTAGTCTTGGGACTTATTCATAAATGCTATGGTGCACTTCTTGTGTAGTTTCAAACATTTGCTATATATTGCTATATTGATATATATATATATATATATGTTTTTTTAAGTTATCGCGGGTACTTACATGTGTGCTGTTCAGCTTCCTTTGGGTATTATCCCACGTCATTGTAGTTCTGTTAAAGTTGTAGCAACGTTTCAGCAGAATCTCATCTGCCATCATCAGGCTTCTGTATGGATATGGGTCTTACAGCTCCTGGTTTTTAAATTTGAGGCTGGTTCATTCTGATTGGCTGGGAGCCTGGACCTATTTCATTGGACTTGGAGTTTGATTGATTGGTGTTCCTGGTTTCTTCTGTCTGTTTTGTGGCTTTGATTGGCTGGCAAAACTCTGTTCTTGTGTTGGAGGCTTTTAGTGCAGCTTGGCTCCGTGTGAAGGGACGGCTGCTCTTCATTAGCAAGCTGGGTTTCACCTGGGTGCCTGGTGGGGGGGTTAGGTTGGAGCTATCAGAGGGAGTCTGTTTTTGCCCAGGTGTTTGCCTGGCTTGTGGCATGGAGATCTTTCTATTTGAGAGTGCAGGCTTCCAAATGATTGACAGTCTGGTGGAATCATCTCTTCTATTCATGCTGTCAGGTCTTTTTTCAATCTCTATGGCTTCTCTGATGATTCTGTGGCTGGGGTTTTCTATAGTGGCCAGGGTTTTAGTGCCATTGAAG
>BLBF01000005.1:24341402-24397089 GCA_015471245.1 Laticauda colubrina
ATCTATCTATCTATCTATCTATCTATCTATCTATCTATCTATCTATCTATCTATCATGATATGTTTTGCTGATTTTTGTTTGCTGCCCAAATGGGCAGCTATCTAAGTTTGATTAATGCATAAATAAGTGAAAATGCAGCTCCATGCTTGGACAAGACAGACTCAATGTTGCCTGCATTCCTGGCCCTCCATCAAGGCACCACTGCATCCAGAATTGGGCCTTGTCAGTTGATTATCTGGGTGCAAAACTATATTTTTCTTCCTAAAGCTATGAGAAGGAATAGTGGTCATAATAGGAGGGACAGCAGGTCCCAACCTTAACCTAAACTTGGTGGTTTTGCTTCCTCATCTTCACAGAAGACCTACACAAAGGTCAGTGGAGTATCAATGGCCTGTAACTGAATCGGTCTGGATCAGCTTGGAAAGGTACTTTTCTGCTTCTGGTACATCTTTACACAAGACCAATGGACCACAAGCCTATCTCTAATGCCAACAAAATTCCTCAACCACCATTGTACAGATATCAGTATGATGACTGTCAGATACACTACTGCACATATTTGACTGTTCTATAATCTACAATCATATCCTACAATCTTTTTAAACACTTCGAGAACAAACAGGTTCTGCCCACATTGAAACTTCCACAGGCCTCAGCTAACAGCAGCATGATTCATTATAAAAATACAGAGGCTGGCTCTTTGATAATAATTGGTCAGCAAGAGCAGTAATATTGAAAAAATACAAAAATAGAGAAATGAAGTGGCACAGTTCTATGCAGCAATCCTTTTCATGCACATCAAATGCATTTGGAGACTTATTAGTGTATCTGAAGGCTTCAGTATTGTAGCCCTTGGGCTAATAAATTAGTCCTTAGGCATTCATGGAATAGGAATATAGGTCATGTTCATGCAGAAGTTGTTGCCTGGAGTCAATATGAACTATGTAATTTCATACAAAAATTGATTAAAATAAACTAAAAATTATTTTACACCTGTTCTACTGGATTTATTTGTCCAACTACAGTTTTGTCCCTTCACACAAAACATCTTCAATAACAGAGCAGGTAACCTGCTTGCAACTATGCATATATTTGGAACCAAGTTTAAAATCCACCAGTGTTCTCCCAATCCAGATAATATTGTCAAAAGAATTTTTTTTCAATAGTTCAAATTGATTTCTCACCAGTTCCCACTTGTAAAGCAAATTGCTTTTCTACCCCAATCATTATCAATGCTCTTCAAATTAAAGTGTGATTTTAAATGCACAGCTATTCAATGCATCCAAAGAAAATATTAACTTTTGCTGCAATTTTCCCCTAACCATGGTCAACTCTGGTGGATACCACTTAGAGGGCCAAGAAGCAGAACACTGTAAAATAAAAGTTGAAAAAGAAGCATCTGGAACTATTCAGAAATAGTTTCTTATTCTTTTTGGCTCAAAAAATTTAGCCTTTCAAAAACTCATTGCAGTTATAAATAGCTTCCCATGGATAAATCAGGTAGTAAAGAATCCAGTTTAAGATATCTCTTTCCAAATTTCAACCTCTTGGTCCCCTTTGACCACAGGAACACTCTGGTGTTCTATATGAATCCATTTCCACAAGCCCTGATTGATGGATTCCCCTGTAACTTACCTCCTGACAATTGTGATAGGAAAGCATATTGAGGACATGTGGTTTGTCTCTGTTGACAGCCCACATATTTGGCACCAGTGAGAATGAGGGAGCAAAGGAATAACAAAGGGGAAAATAAAAACCCATTTACCATTCTCTCTGTGATTTGAGCTGAAAGAGAAAAAACAATTTAGGAAGGGAGAGTGGGACTGTCATTTCATCATTCCATTAGTGAACTTGTCAAATTAAAAAAAAAATAGCCTTTTGCTCTTCTGACAACTGATCCACCAATGAAATAAAGGTGAGAAGGGAGAAATTTACCAATCAAGTTCTGTTTAGAAGAAGGCTATATAACTCAGCAGTCCAGGGCTAAATACCATGGAGAGCAAAGACCACTGAGTGAAAGGCAGGGGCACCCAGTAGTGGAGGTATTATATTATTATATGAAGCATGGAGGGTAAATTGAATGGCCCTGTTTATACCAGCACAATGCAAAACACAACTTTTGTGGCATAACAGAGGGGAAAAAAGGCAAATATTATCTTCCAATTGATTGAGTTTAGGTAGAAGATGACATTGTGTGATAGTATTCTTGAGAAATGTTGATTACTGCTGGAATACCCTCGTCATGTAAATCAACTTCCAGGGACCACTAATTCAGCTTAACATCCAGCATCCCAATTAATTTGAAAACAAGCTATCTTCAAACTGTGGTTCCAATTTTCACTGAGGTTGCTTAGCAAGAACATCACCATGGCTAATTTATTTAGTGATGCCAAGCCTGGCACTCTGACTAATAGAATTGTTGGTGGAACCATCAGTTGAAAACCTGGATTGGAGTCTCTCTGCTTTACTGGAACTGCCACTTCAGAGTAGTTAGCATAGCTTGATATCTAACTTAATTTTCTTTTTTTAAAAAAATCTAGCAGCTGAGTCTCCTGGCTCTTACCTTTAAGTAATTTGGTTTCTTCATAAATGGAGTTTATTGTCCAAGAGCATCAAAGCCATTTTCTCTCAATTAATCATATCAGAATATAATATTGACCTTTTTTTGCAATTCATTTGAATTTAAACAGAATAAAAGCATATATTTGATCTCTAGCAAAGGAAATAAGAATTCGGCTTGTTGCATTTTACACTATCTTTTTGCATATATGGTTAGGAATTTGCTCTTAAAAGTATCCTTTAGATCCTCAACAGGATTTATTTTGTCTATTTCCTAGATTTTTAAAATGAAATAATGATCCACATCTAGACATAGCCAAATACCTGAATCTCAAATCATTCATAGACACCCAGAGAGTCCTTGACAGATCAGCATATAATGTGTTCTTGTACATAAGAAATCTGAAATTAATGTTCAGTAAAAATGCATAAAATATAATTCTAAATCTACTGATTGAAATTTCAAATTCTAACCTTCATTGAGATAATCATGAATCAAAGATACCGAAAAATTCATGACAGATAATTTGAAGGGAACTTGGGCAAATACATTTACTGTATACCTTTATTTCAGGTCTGCTGAAATTCCTGGCCCGCTTTCTAATTCAACTATGTGATTTAAACTATGCTACACTATTGTAGCCAACATGCTGATGGTGTTCATATGAGACAAAGTTGGTTGTTCAATATTTATTAACAAAATGAACTCATTCCATGCTTCTTCTAATTACACAATATAGATGATTACAAAACACCTGCAATGTTTGTAATCATTTAAAAATAATGAGAATCAATATTAGAATCCAAAAGCAACACATGGTAAACCCATTCCTGGCAAGTGGCCCCTGATTGGCTCTTCAAGCATCAATAATTATTTTGAATCAATTTGAAGTTGGATGAAAAGGCTTCTGTGTAGTCCTATGTTAATAATCTCATGTTAATATTGGCTGGTTTTGGTTGCTTAACAATACTATCTTCACCAGTGCCTAAACATTTTATACTTTTTAATCACTGTCTGTACAAAAACACCAGCATTTGTGAAACGTTACAAGATAATTTCAAAACTATTCAATAATGTAATATAATCATAGTCCCCCAAAGGTTTTAACTATCTCTTGCAACATATCTGAGAATGTCACAGTAATAATTATTACTGTTTTACTGTATTTACTATAATTTACTAAATTATTACTATACAACTGTTAGTTATAAAGAATTAATAATCCATACTATTTGGTTTATTGCTCTTGTTTTCCTGGAAGTACTTGATGATCTTATTTATTTACTTATTTACATTTTATGAGCTCAATGAGTTAATAAGTAGTTAATAAAAATATCAAATAAACAATCCATAAATAAAAATTCAATATTCTCAGAAAAATATAACAAAGATCAAAATTGCAGGATTTTTAAGAATGCCAAAAGCAAAGGGACATTAGTCTGGTGGCATCAATTCCACATGTTGGAGCAACTAAAGAGAAAACCTGCTTTCTGTCCCATGAGCTTTTCACCTTATTCAGGGACAAAATTTTGAGCAACTATCTTATGATGATTTTAATAGGTAAGCAGAATTATTGTGGACAGGGTAATCCATAATGTAATCCGGAACACTAACTAGCACTTTAAATTACTCTTTGATTTCTTTTTCTCATTTTGTGGCCAATACAGAAGTAATGCACATCACTTCCATGCTTCTGAAGATCCCTCTAGGCCTGGTTATGCCAGCAGGCCTGGGGATCTCAGGAGATGGGTAAGCTAATGAGGTGGCTCCACTACTATTAATGTCCCTGTCTATTATTCTGATTTTAGCTGTTTTTGTGGTTTTTAAATGTTTTTAATATTGGTTAATGATAATGATTTTACATATTTACTGTTTTAGTTTTGTTATACAATGCCTAGGGTCTCTTGCTTGTGAGATGGGCAGCTATAAATAAATAAACTACAAAGTAGGCATTGTCCTGATTTTCATAACATTCTGTATCAGTTGTAGCTTTTGAATCATCTTTAGAGGCTGCTGCACATAATGCCCATGGCAATATGCAAGATTCATAGTGATAAAGGCATCAAGTATCATTGCCAAGGCTTTCTAGTTCCATTTAGGGCTGTAACTGTGTCACTAGCCGACACCAAGGAAAGGGTTTCCCAGCCACAACTTCTACCTTTTGTTCCAAGAGAGCCATGAAAAAAAGAAACTCCAAGTCTTTTTCTCTTTGTAGAGTCAATGCTACTGGTGAAATTTCTTGTACACTGGGATAATTACATACAAGTAGTACTACAATTGTTTTCAAATCTTCTACAGCTCTTTTAGTTAGGAGCCATGGGATTACAATGCAAAGTAGCATCTGCATATTAAGAGTACCTCACCTAAACTAATGGATAATTTACCCAGTGATTTCAGGTAGATGTTAAAAAGCTTAAAAGGAAAAAAATCAAACCCTGTGGCAGTCCCCCATATGGTCTATGTGAAGGTCATCCACCAAAGTGACCAATGTTATGGGCATTAGATCTCTCCCATTCTTCTACAAAAGGTCCAGGTCACCTTTGACAAAGTCACTGAATACGAATCCGAGGAATCAATAATAATGACAAGTTAATACACTCCACTGTATTTATTGCCATTTTGTAGGGTCAAACCTCAGCACATATCCCTTTATGCCAAATGGGTAAAGAATTCCCAAGAGGCTCTTAAAAAAACATCTCATTGGATTAGGTATTTGTGGTGTGTTACCTTAATAAGTCCTTTGTCTCATAGAGGTACAAGATTTTGACAGAAAGTGAACTCTAACCAGAGTGAAAATTAGATGATATTATAATATTATATATTCAGATTATGTCTCAACTGCTTCAAACTAAATACAACAGTGATGGCCAAATCAGTCATCAAAAAAATTAAGCTCACAATAATATATGGGCATAGCCACAGAAAAGAGTACTATATTTAGAATAAAAGTAAAGGAAACATTTGCAAGGGAATACTTCTCTGCTCATCCTGGTTTCTAAAAGAAAGGCTTTTTACATTCTCCTTGAAGGTTATGACAAATTATTAGCAGTTTATTTGAAAAAGGCCAGTTTAAAATCCAAGAAAACCCATGGTAGTTAGCTAATGTAACAGTAGCACAAAACCATATTGCAAACATTGCAAAGTCCATCCTACTGGGCCCTAACTTTGTCCTCAAGGCTAAAGTTATTAGATAAAATAAAATACATAAAATAACAGGTAGCAGGGTCTTTTTGCTCACACATCAAGTGGGAAGCTGCATGATGATATGCCACATTGGGTAGCAAAAGTGTACTCATTACCACTCTTTTCCTTACATCATGGAATAACAATGCTTTTCATGTCTAAGTGAATTTTAATGTAGATGATGGTCTGAAAATCAGGATGAAAAAGATAGTCACAAAAGTGTCTTATATAAAAAGGAATGGGACCTGAGGGGACAACTGGGAATTGTAGAGGCAATTTAGTAGAGCCATGCACTTATTTTATAATTATCCCCCATGCAGAGCAAAAACAAATGGTGCAATAGAATTTGTTAGGACTAATCCCACTTTTTGTTGGTGACCATTTTAAGTGGGAAAACAGAAATAGAAGAGCAATATATGTTCACAGAATGCCTTTCATTGTTATCCAATTTGTTTATTTTCTCTGCCCTTCTCAGCAGTTTCTCTGGTAATTTTAAAATGAGCTTCTTATTAACATGAGAACCAGCCCATCTGGGATCATATAATTGATGTCATGATATAATTCCAAACAGGCAATCTAATTGTGGATGCACTGAAAGAAAAGCTTATTTTTCAAGGACCTAGTGTGTGTGAAAAGTGTTCATTCTCTAATCCAAGCTAGGAGCAAACGAATAAAACACCTTATCTTTTGTTGTCACTTATTCTTTTCACTAACTTACCCTTTTCTTTTTCTTTTCTTTGTTTTTTTTAATTAAAAGTATACAACAAAAAGGAAAGAAAATAATCTATCCTATATTTTCTACTTATCAATATTCATTTACCAATGAATAGGGTACCATAGTATAAATAATACAATATATGATTTTAAAATATCATACAATCTCTATCATGATATGTTCTTTTGCAGCAGAAAATATTTCCTTTTACAAAACATATACATTACACATTTTTCACAACAATTCCTTCACATCTGGAATAATAAAACTTTTTCAATTTTTAATGTAATACTTTCAGCTCCATGCTTGATATCCACAATAATTGCTAGTAAACAATAAAATTTCAAAACAATGTTATAGAATTCAAATTAATTTACACTTAGATCCTATTGTATATCCAGGATATTCCATTCATTTTTTTCTCATGTGGGTACTAGACAAATCTGCCTTTAAAAAATGATCGGCAAATTACACAGTAAATTTAAAATGCATTTTCCATATTTTTTTAGGAAATACACAGTCTGCTGTGTTAAAATGTGGCAATAAAATGCTGCCTGCTGGAGCGGCTGTGATCTGGAATTCTCAGGATATTTGCATATGTCACTATGTTCATAACTCACATCCATTCATGAAGTTTTCCTCCAGAGTGTTTAGATCATAATATCAGGGGGTTAATAAAATAGCTTTCTAGTCTTCTCTCTTCTTTATCTGATAACTATTCAAACTGTAATTGCCTGTAATGTGTACCTATATGACATTATTACTTATGCTACAGGCAGTCTCTCAGGTCATCAATCACCCCAGCTGCCAGAAAAGACCTTGTTCTGCCCTACCAATGCAATCATCACAACCAAATTAAAACAACTGCCTCTACTTGTCTCCCCACAATCCCCTGGGCTTTTTCTTTTCCCTTTTTTATGGTTGGAGGTTTGTCCTGCCTCATATTCCCAAGTAATATCAGTTTAGTTTCAAAGCATATATTCCCAAGTAACAAATTGCAATTCATTTTTTTCCCTGTCACAAAAATCCTTATATGCATTTCATAGAAACTTTAGGGCAGTGTTCTAGCTCTCGTTTTACATGATTAAATACCTTGCTTTCTTTTCCAATTAATCAATTAATTCACAAATTAAAATAAGAATGACAGGAATGCAATGCATGTGCTATTTTCAGAATGGTTAATGAAGACAATACTTCTGTTTGCCTGACGCTAACATTGTGCATAATGTTTGGAAAATATTCCCAAACATCCTGGTTGCAATCCAGAGAAAGTAAATTATACTTAGATTCCCACAAAACAGAATTGTTTTATAGCTTTTTTACCACACTATTATATTTCTCCCATATAAAGACATTGAATTGTCTTTCATTCAAGCATACTGAGATTTCTCTTGATTTCCTATTAGTTTTATTTAACTTAAGTGACACACACAGATTGGTTGCAGTAATGCTATAAGCAAGTCATACATAAGGATCAGTGTAACCAACCAGCGGCATTCATCAGAAAAAAGCTTTGGATAAATGCACATGAATGAATTCAGTGGGTTAAAACATTTGTATCGCAATTTACCAAGACCCATTCAGTTTGCTACAGAATAGAAAGGCATAGAATTCCTTTCAAAACCTATTAAGGTTTTCAATCTCAAGTGCCTTAAAGCCACTTCAGATTTGATCTTTTCAGAGACAAAACAACCAAACAGATATCCATAGTGCTTCCTTCTTGTGATAAAGAACATGGGAAAAATCTCAGCATATTAAAACATCCTCTTACTAACAGAGCAAGATCAAGCATAAAAAGTGGATGAAGAAAGTACACTAAGTGGCCGATCAAGCAACAAGAGCAGCAAAATCAATGAGCAAGAGGAAAAGTTCATAGATGAAGTCCCAGATAGCAAAGTTGGGGTTTCCCTGCCTAGCAGACAGGATGCCATTGAATTCTGAGAAGATGTGATTTAAATCAGGTAAAATCAAAATAAGCAGACTCTTACTATATGAGAAGTGGAGCAAAAAGAATAGAACTAGAGAGTAACACCATTACCCTTTCTTTTGATGTTTTTTTTCCCTATTTTATAAGTTTGTTCAGAAACTCTCTAAGGGAGGTAGGAAGTTTAAAAATAGGAAATATAAATAAATAATACATACAATATGCCAGCAGGCCTGTGGACTTCAAGGGACCTATGAACTAGTGAGTCTGCTCCATTACTATTAACGTCTCTTCATTTATTATTCTTGTTTTAGTTGTGTTTACAGTTTTTCATGTTTTAACCATTGTTAACATTGATGGTTTCAAATGTTGTTTTAGTTTTGATGTACACTGCCCAGTGTTACTTGCCTATGAGATGGAAAAAATTGTAAATTAGATCAATTAACAAATAAGTAAATGTCCCAAGGCTTTGTAATCCAATCATGTTAATACTGTTGAACAGTTAAATACAATTTTCCTAATTCTTTAGAAGAACTGATGTAAGACACAGAAACATTTGTAACACAAATATCTACAATATTCTATATGCAAAGGTTCAATGTGACATATGGTCCCAACTACCCATCTTACTGCAATTCCAAAAATAAATGTCTTATTTCAACATGCCTTCATTCCATTGATTGACTGCAGGTGGGTGTCTACATTAGTTTTGAGCTTCATTTTAAGATTTATTATTGTTTTAATATTTTATTAAAATTGTTCTGAACATGTATACTACCCAGAATCTATTAGAACTGAGTAGATTATAGGGGAGAGGATAAAGAGATGAAAACCAGTTACAAACAAACTGATTTCCACTTTTTGAGTGTACTTCCATCATTAGTAAGGATATACTGAGGTAAAATATTTGATGTCTCGGGAATAAGTCCTGAGCACTCATAGTGCTCCTGAATTCAGAAATATGAACACTCATGAACAATCACAAAGAATGTTACTGCTGGTTCTCAGATCAGGAAAGACAGTGACTGAAATAGATCTCCTTTGCCTCTCATCATTTAGAACAAATAATTTATTTGCTTAGCAAACATAAAGTGTTGTCATTTTTTCAAGCTCCTTCTTCTGAACAGGAGGCTTAACATTCCCAGACAGATCTTCAAAATGAGATTGCTTTTCTATTGCGATTTATATTAGCAGAGTTGGTTATTAGCCTGATATTTTACCTCTGCCATTATGAGAAATATTGCTGCCATAAACCTTGCAGCTCTTAGTAAAAGCTGATATACTTCTTGAAAGCTAATAAAGTGGGAACAATGAAGGCAATTTGGTAATGAATACTTAACACCAAACAAGGCAGCTGTCCACACACACACATTATCTTTCTTTTGATTTTGAGTACAGCCAGAAAGGGAATTGAAGAGCAAGGGTCATGTACAATCTATATTATATATTGTACAGCCGAAGCCATTATGGCAGGGAAACTCTCTACAAGGCCTCTTTAGCTTTTATTCTTTGCTCCCTTTATAAATTCACAACTGTGATTAACTCACTTTTTCAACAAGCCAGGCTTTTTTCTTCATGCTTACCAAACAAAAGGTTCCAGCCTGGGCCACAGCTGTAACATCCACCCTGCTTGCTATAGGCAACTTTCCAATCAGAAAGAATAGCTATGCCAGCAAATGAGTCTCCAGAGCTCCATGGCTGCCACATAAACTCAAGATCCACACAATAAGTTGTGCTAGGTATTCCAGCCAGGGCACAGAAAACTGACACATGGAAGCAGCTTCTTCCTGAATTAAGCTGTCAAGTAAACTCTGCTATAATAGTAGCCAAGGGACAGTTTATTACAAATTATCTACAGGAACCCTTCCCATCAGTGTGATATGGGAACACTGAAATGTACATTAGAGAAGAGATGTATAAAGTAGAGATAATGTGAAAGCTATATATGTATAGGGCATGTTAACAAGTGAAAGAATGATGAAACCAACATTCTGTGTCAACACTGAGTGTTCACTTTGATAACAGACAATGCTTCATCTCTAGGTATTATTTACTAGAAATCAAGCTGGATGTTTTTCCAGGCTGGAATTTTGTTCAGTGGCTCCTCACTAATGATAAAGAAAGGTACATTAATCCATTTTATCCCCAAAGTCTTTAACCTTCCTTCCCACAGGTACTAGTTGTTGCAGGTCTAGGGGGCGGTACTCATCTCCATTACAAACCCGAACAGCCAATGCTGTCCAAAGACATCTCCGTGGTCATGTGGCCAGCATGACTAAGTGCTGAAGGTGCACAGAACACTGTTACCTTCCCACCAAGGTGGTCCCTATTTTTCTACTTGCATTTTTATATGCTTTCAAACTGTTAGATTGGCAGAAGCTGGTACAAGTAATGGGAGCTCACTCCATTACGCGATGTTAGGGATTCGAACCACTGAACTGCTCAATCACACAACCGTTCTGATCGACAAGCTCAGTATCTTAGTCACTGTGCCACTGTGTCGCTCCTCTTTCCCATAGACACTAATAATTACTTACTTACATTACAGGTAGTTCTTTACACACTGTTTTATAAAGAAGTTTGTACAGTCTTAGGTCATCAAGTGTTCCTTAATTTAGAAACTTGGTCTGGAACATAGACCAATAAAAATTCTTTAACTCCTTCCCACTAGAGAGGACATATCATCTCTTTGCATATGGCCTTTATTCTTCACTACAATCTAAAGCCCATGTCACACTGAACCAACGGATGCAAAGAGGATGTAAAACGGACAAAAAATCTTGCCATCCATTGGTTAACGCAATGTATCCGTTCTGTACTCACTGCCTCCGTTTTGCTTCCTCTCTATCCGTCCAGCATCCGTTTATGGATGTTTCATCTGCTCCAAAAGTTTGGGCTGCCTAAAACTTTTGCGTGGAAAATGTATCCAGTTCATCCGTTCTGCATCCGCTACGCATCTGCTACGCATCCGTTCTGCATCTGTTACGCATCCGCTATATCTGCTATGCATCCATTGTGCATCCGCGCAACTCCATCTGCCCGGACGCAGGGAGGAAGCAGAACAGATGCAGAACGGATGCATAACGGATGCCTAGCGGATGCAGCACAGAAGCAAAGCATTTAAAATGGAAAAAATGTTCGCAGAGGGGACCTATCTCAGATATTAAGGATGTCTACAGGATGCCTAGAGGATGCCTAGAGGATGCCTAGCGGAAAACCTATACTGCCTATAAAAAGGGGGAGCAACTCGCCTGCATCTAACTTTCAGAACAGCAGCCCAGCAGTGCAGACCTCTGCAGCCTTCATCTGCCTCTTGCTATTCCACAGCATCCAGTCATGTCCACCGTGGATTGTGACAAAGCCCTTTCGGCAGCCACCATCCTTCTGCAACAGTGCGAAACCATCTGCAGGCTCTGTGAACTCTACACCGGGAAGAAAAGGAGGCACCCAAAAAAAGTCTGGGTCCAAAGATGGTTCGCCAGAAGAGCAGAGGATGGACTGTACAACAAGCTGATGGTGGAGCTCAGGAGCGAAGACACTCGGGCGTTCCAGAACTTCATGAGGATGCCTCCAGACATGTTTGACGAAGTTGTGCAGCGCCTGACACCCAGGTTGAGCAAGACAAACACCAACTTCCCGCCCAGCCTCAAACCTGGGCTCAAGGTGGCACTCACTCTGCACCACCTGGCCTCAGGGACCACCTACAGGAGCATGCAGAATGGCTGGAGGGTGCCACCCAGCACCATCAGCTTTGTGGTCAGAGAAGTGGTGCAGGCCATCATCGAAGAATACCTGGAGGAGCTCCTCCAGTGCCCCTCCACTGAAGAAGGATGGAAGAAAGTTGCAGAGCAGTGGTATCAGAAGTGGAACTTCCCCCACACCGTTGGAGCCATCGATGCCAAGCATGTGGCCTGCAAAGCACCACCCAAGTCGGGGTCCACTTATCACAACTACAAGGGCTTCTTCAGCATCATCCTCTTCGCCATGGTCGATGCTGACTATAAGTTCATGTACATCGATGCTTCAGGCAACGGCTCATCTTCAGATGCCCAGGTATACAACGCCAGTCACCTCAAGGAGGGGCTGGAAAGCAACCTCATGGTGGGCTTCCCAGATCCAGACCCCCTGCCCAATGACATACAAGATGTGCCCTACTTCATCGTGGGGGATGACGCATTCTCCCTCAAAACCTACCTCATGAAGCCCTACACCTCCAAATACCTCACCCGTGAAGAGAGGATCTTCAACTACAAGCTGTTCAGGGCAAGACGGGTGGTGGAGAACGCCTTTGGCATCCTGGCCAACAGGTTCCAGGTACTTCTCATCACCATGCAGCATAGCCCAGAGACCATGAGGAGGATCGTGGAAGCTTGCTGCATCCTGCACAATCTCATGCGCACCCGCTACCCAGTCTTGCAGAACAGGCTTGTGGACCGTGAACAAGGCAATGGGGACATGGAGGCTGGGGAATGGAGGCAAGGGCAAAACCTGATCGACACTCAGGATGTGCAAGGCCCCAACAGAGCCTCACGTGAGGCGAAGAAGCAGCGCAGCCTCCTAAAACACTGGTGCAACTCCCCAGCTGGAGCAGTGGAGTAGCAAGACAGGATGGTAAATGCTTAATGGATGCTTCCTTCAGCCTGTCTCACCACACGGATGAGATTGGGCCATGTATGTTGGGTTGGCCTACAATGAACAGGGCGTTTAATAAAGAGTTGTGTTTATGTTGACATGCGTGGATAATTATTACATTATTATTGATAATAAAGGGCCATAGGTGTGGCACTTGGGAGGGTGGACCATACAGTCCCACTATGCTTGCACTGGAGGTTTATCTATCCCACTGCTATCCTAACCCATCCCAAAGGTATCCCTGCCCATCCCACAACTATCTTAACCCATCCCACAAGCATGCAAAGGCTTAAACCATTTCTAAAAGTTTCCAGCAAGACTTTATTAAAAAAAAAGAAATGAAGCAAGTGTGTGAATCATAAATAGACTTTATTAACAACAAGCTATAAGACAAAAATTAGCCTCTGGCACTCCTCTTGGTCGCTCAGTCTCAGGGGTGAAGGGTGCAGGTGCTGTGGAGGTGGCTGGTGCTGGAGTGCTTGTCATCAGCTCCTCCAGAAGCAGAAGCAGCAGAAGCGCCAGCCCCAGAAGAGCAAGCCCATGCTGCAGAAGCCCCAGCAGAACCAGAGTGAGGGCCAGGGGGTGGGATGGTAGCCCTGTCCCTCTTGCCAGAGTTGGCAGCAGATGGCTGAGGCTTGCTGTGCTTCCGCATGGTTGTGGGGTTGCTGGCTGGCAGGGAGGCTGGCAGGCACCAAGGCTGGCAGGCAGACATGAACCAAGGCTGGCAGCAAGGCTGGCAGGCAGACATGCAGGCAGGGCAGGCAAGGCAGTCGATGTGTCTGGCAGCAGGTCTTTCCTCTGAATGGCAACCTGCTTCCGAGCTGCTTCCGTTATATCCGCGGGGCTGACGCAATGCATCCTCCCCGCATGCGCAATTAACGCCAGGCATCCATTTGGCTTCCGCTGTGCATCTGCTGTGCATCCACTGTGCATCCGCTGTGCATCCGCTTCATCCGCTCTGCATCCACTCTGCATCCGCTCTTTCCATTCCACGTCCGCTTTGCTGCACCCCCCGGAAGCCTAGCGGATGCGCCATCCACTCTCATCCGCTTCCATCTGCTGGGCTTCTGTTCCGCATCCGCTTTGCATCCGCCCTGCATCCTCCCCGCGTCCGTGTTATCCGCTCCGGTTATGCAAAGTTTTGCCCCTTTTGAGAGCAGATAACAACGGTTGGAACATTTTGCTCATCCGCTGTGTCCTTTTTGCATCCGTTGGCCAGTGTGACATGGGCTTAACCAGGCTAGGTCTGAGAATCTTCCACTAAAGTAGAAGCAGTTAAATGTTACATTATCGGTTGAGCCATTTTTTTTGAAAGGAGAGATGTACTATTGTGTCCTTTTCCTTAGGCAGCAAAATGTTATGGCAAAGATCATTGATAGAGATGCTTTCACTAGCCATGGGGCTAGTGCTATTATCAAATCTTCTCTTCACATTAGGAAAATCCTCAGCTGGCCAGTTCAAATGGAAAGAGTTCCTTTCATGTGTCAGTAAGAAAAACAGTAATTTGGACAAAGCATTTTAAAATTTAGGATTGTAATTACAGGAGCCTGGTTTCTGATCCTTTTCAAGTTCAGTAATTGGATTTATGACCATTCTTAATTTTTGTTTTTAATATGTTAAAGGAAAATTACCACTGGATAATGTACATTTATTTAAAGAATATGTATGGCCACTTATCTCATACAATAATCATAGGCAGCTCATAGCAATCAGTAAAAATGGCAGCATAAAAATACACCATACCCATATAGCAAGACTCAAATTATCCTATTTTGGACACATTATACAAACACCTAGCTCTAATTCTGGGAAAGGTAAACTGGAAGAGAAGAAGAGGGCAATAAGAGCAAAGGGGTGGACTCAGCTACAGTGTGATGAATACACTACTGGAAGACCTGAAAGACAGATTGTATCTATATGGTCGCTAAGAATCAACAATGACTTGGTGGAACATAATGAATCAAACCATACCCAAGTGAGTCATACTTCTTTGAACATGTCATCATTTTGAAATTCATCATTCATGGCACACCAACTTCATCCTTGAACTATTTAAATAAAAATGGAAATGAGTGTAATTAAAACACAATTGATAGAAATGTCCCAAAGGTGCTTTTTCAAAAGGCAACCAGACTTTCTTTGTTTTTGCTTGAAGATATTTAGCTTCTCATCCAAGAAGCTTCTTCATGTCTTGGATGACTGAAAATATCCACAGACAATTGATAGAAATATATGAAGAGAAAAATATGGAAAGAACATTTCAGTTGGCATAGGTCAATTAAAAGTAATTGTTTTAACATTAGTGTCAGGTTTTTAAGCAACAACTGCTTTACTGAGTGAAAGCAACTCTGAAATTTATTTGTCTACAATTGTAGCCACAGACCTAAGCTGAACAATAAACAAGTTAAGAGAGAAACCTAGATAAGAACCAGCAGTCAAATCACATGCTGCAATATAAAGTTTAATTTGTGAACTCAAGTTTTAAAAAGATAGCGCAGAATTAATTAACAGCTCTGTGTGTGGAATTACAGTAAGGAAAATCAATGACCTATACTAACATAATCAAAAGATAGATTTCAGTTGAACAATTTTTCTTTCTCCTTTTTTTGGCCCCATTACACTGGATATGTTTGATTATGATATGTTATGTGGAACACAAAACATCAATATGTTCCACAACAAAAGAATAAAATACAGAAATAATATATGCATATTTAGCTATCTAATCCCAAATCAAATTTCTCAGATATATCCATGTCCCTGTTTGTTTGTTTTTCAAAAAAATGCTCAAAAAGCTCTGGTGTGATAGTTCTTGATGTAATAATAACAATATCCCTTCAGATACCCTTCAGAAAGCAAAGCTGTCTTCCCTGCATCAGCTCTTCATAACTGTTGAGGCTACAACAGTAAGGATTCCCATTAAGTAAAGAATTCTAGGAATAATAAGCCCAGTTATTGGAGAAGGCAGTCCTAGAAGAGCAGGGTTTCCCAACTTTAGCAATTTTAAGACATATACTTCAACTACCAGAATTTCCAAGACACCATGTGTGGCTGGGGAATTCTTGGAGAAGTGCATGTGTCTAAAAGTTGCCAAGTTGAGAAACCTGTCTTAGAGTATAAAGCATTTCTGTGTGAACTTTTGCAAAGACTAATAGCATACAACTATGTTTTACACTCCTCTCCTAGGGTTTATGATTAACAGAAATAGCTATGATTCATAACTGGCTTCATATTGATTGACCTAATTTAAGAGATCAAAATATGATGAAGAATCAAAAGAATATAGTACTATTAGTGTCATCCAGTTTCACAGGAATTCATATTTCTTTCTAGTAGCTTCAGCATTTTTAATTAATAATTTTAATAATTTAATACAAATTAAAAGTAGAGAAGAAAAAATAAAAGATACTAGAAAAAGGAGGAAAATAATAAAGAAGATATAGAAAGATTCAGAAAGATATAGAAAGAAGTGACTTCACTTCCAACCTTCATTACAATGGATAATAAAAAATAGTGACTCACTTCCTCTAAGTTTAGAATTCTTACCAGCCTATACAGTTCCCCCATTCAAGGCAGAAGCTGACAAGAAATCAGAAGTCACTCATAGTCCCACATGAACTTTTGTTCATGATTCCAGATTCTTTAAATTCTTAAATTATTACTTTTTCTTTTGCACAGAGTTGAAGCTAAACTCAGCCGGCAAGTTTTCAAACTTATTGTTCCAAATGCAACTAACAGCTTTAAAATGGTTAATAGGCAATTTCTGAAAGTTATTAGAAAATAAGGTTTGTGATCTTAGTATCCTTTAAAAGGTTCCACCGTGGTTGTGAGTAAACTGGCTAATCCTATCATCTCCCTATACTCAAACTTACTGAAGACCATTGTCCTGCAGTCTTCTTGCACAGAACATCCATCCAGAGTACACGAAGGTGATCTCCTGTTCACTCTTTATCTGGAGAGATTCCAAGTCACCACTCTACTTATTAGTTCCTTAGTCTTTGCTGTGGTTATCAACTTCGTATTCATAGAGCCATCTTCAATTTACTGTACACCCCTGGGAAATCAGCTTTAGCATTTTGGAAACACAAATTTGTTCTCTCCCTATATCAATTTGTGAGGGTTTTTTTAAAGCATTGACATATCATTTTTTTTAGCAAAAACAATAAGAGGTCTTGTGCCATTTTAAAATGAATGTTAATAATATTTTTATTAACTGTTTATGGGGATTCTGTCATCCAGGTCATTGTTAACCCAAAGGTGCTTTTTTCAAGAGGCAACTGGACTTTCTGGTGTTTTTTTTTAATTTGAAGACATTTTGCTTCTCATCCAAGAAGCTTCTTCAGCTCTGACTGGATGGTGGAAAATGGAAGGATTTATACTCTTTGCAGACAGCTGATTGTTAAGGTCACCTGGAGGGTTATCTGTGTCATCAGGGTCACCTGAGTGATGCAAATGGGTGTAGAGCCTTCTTAGAACTGATGAAAGGACTGTGTTGTAGATTGGAGATAGATGATGTTGTATTCCTCCCCCCTGTTGAGAGAGGGCTGTTCAATTTTGACATAATGGCCTCTTTAATCCCTCTTTCAAATCAGGAATCCTCTTTGTCTAATTTTGGTCCAAAGTTCATATTTTGGACAAAAATTGGACAGAGAGGATTGCTAGTTTGAAATAAGGGTTAAAGAGGCCATTTCTGTCATTAATTGGACATTTATGTCCAATCTACAACACAATTCTTTCAACAGTTCCAAGAAGGCTCCACACCAATTTGCACCACTCAGGTGACTCTGATGATAAACAGACAGGTGGCCTTAACAACCTGCTAAAAGAATGCAAATAACCAGCTGTCTGCAAGGAATATAAATCCTTCCATTCCCCACCATCCAGTTAGAGCTGAAGAAGCTTCTTGGATGAGAAGTCCAGAAAGTCCAGTTGCCTCTTGAAAAAAATACTTTTGGGATAATTTTTTTTGTTATGAGGGACATTGTTAGTAACAATGGGCCCAATAAAAGAATTAGCCGCCTCCACCTATCCCCATGCAGACTCCTATCCTCATTACACCTGTATGAGCCCACAGTTTTATATTACTTTAAAGGAAAAACTAGACTTGATGATCATCAGCCTAGTCATTTGAAAATGGAGGTGATATTTTATCAGTTATTACAGTTTGGTAGCTTGCTTACAGTACTTATTCTATCTTATTAAAAATTAAGGATATTTTTTAAAGAAATACCAGATAGATCACTGTGCAAACAATTTTTTCCTATGTTCTAGCTTTCTAGATTTTCCCTTTGGTAAAATCAGAAGATCAGACTCCTCCTTCCTGGATTCTTACGTTTCTGTTTTTTACCACTATTCTGTGGTGTTTACACACATGAAGACTTAACCGTTAAGAGAGCCAATCCTTTCTCTGCCTTTTTTGAATAGCAATTTGACAGCCTTTTTCATTTGACTGACTTTTATTCCTCTCCTCTTTCTCATTCAGCAGCTGTGATATGACTGCTGATTGAGTATCAACTTCATTTTGTATGTGGCTTTACCAGCATATCCCCTCTTCATGGCCAGAAGTTATTTACATAGCTGTATAGTCCATGAGTCCTAGAAGTTTACATAACCCCTGTTAAACCCTACTTCTCCAGCACATCAGATGTATTATCCCTATAGAGCTCTTAACTTTCCTTACTCTACTCAAAACTAAATCAATGACAACTTTGACAACAGATCTTCAAAATGACATGTTTATTATTTTTCAGCTGATGTTTGGAGGCCAACATCAGGTGAGTTCATTGGTTCACTGTGATGTTTCTTCAAACATCTGTGTGCTGGATTTACTTTCTAAGCCAGAGGTCCCAAGACTTGGCAACTTTAAGACTTGTGGACTTCAACTCCCAGAATTCCTGGAGTTGAAGTCCACAAGTCTTAAGTTGCCATTTTTGGGGACCCCTGTTCTAAGCCATACTTCCATGTAATTAAATAATTAAATTCCATGTAATAAAATAATTAAATGAACAATAATTTTAATATAAACTAGAAAAGAATTGGGCAATCTTTGGAGGCTGAAATTATAGTGAGTAGACAAAAATACAATGTGGTCAGGAATTTTTCCCTGGGCAGTGGATGGAGTGTATGAGAGTATTTGTTTAAATTTATTGACTGCCCATCTTACCATAATATAATTCTAGGTGGATTTTTTTAACATATTAAATCTAGACAAAGGTTTATGGTACAGATGTCATGTGCTTCCTGACATTTTTCAGCAAAAATGAATGGGGGTAGTTTTAGACAACAGGAGCTGCATTTGGCCCTAAAACCACAGGATGCTAACTTTGATCTAACCCAAAGTGTGACATGTTTAATAAAGCCTTATTTGTGAAATAACATAAACTTCAAAAACACTAATTTGTGCTTCATTTTATTTGCTTTACAGATTTATTGTATAGCTCTTAACTTACCAGCAGAATAAATTGAAGAAACAATTTAAAAGCAAAATTCAGCAATTGCCTTTATTGTTTGGAGCCCTTAGCATTTTCACAGAGAACTCTACTGAATGTATCAGTTGTCCAATTTCTTTTAGGCCTGACATTTTATCTGTTCTGTCACTGTTTAGGCTCCCTTCAAGATGCCATGGTTCCAAGGCAAATATGACAGATTGTGATAAAAAAATGGGAGGAGGCTCCTCATATTTTTGACTGCATTTATCCAAACACTCTAAGGAACATTTTAGCAGGCAACTATTAAAGGGCTGCGCTTTCTCCAGTCACAGGGACATCTGCATGTGACACTTATTCTGCTGGCATTGATTTCTCCCTTTAGAAAGATGGCCTTAGTCACATCCTGCAATGACAACCAAATCACCAGCTGGAAAATGATAGTCACTCAAATCAGCATACTACTTTTTTTTTCCAAATTCTTTACCAGTCTTTGCCCTATTCCTGGCATAAGATGAGAAAGCTAGTTTTGGGAAACAAACCTAATTTATATTTTGTCCTTTTAAAGGACATTTTAAAAAGTTCTGCTGGTTCAAGCCAAAGGCCTATTTCACAAATCAACAAGATGACAGTGCTATATGTAATGTGTAGAAAACATTAAATTATTATTTTTTAAAAGACTGAAAACTCAGTGAGATAACAAATCTCATGACATTTTGTTTTCTCTGCCCAAGATGTATGACATTTCAGCAATGAATGTCTTCAGAGATTTCAAGTAGGAGCTCCAGAATCACATATCATTTGGTTTTCAAATAGAAGTTGTCAGCATGTTCAGCATGTGATGTAGCCCATAGAAGTAAAATTGTCAACATTTCAATATTTTATTCCTTTGAAAGGTATTTTTTTTAAATGAGATTACAGAAAGGAATCAAGTGTCTGAAAAGGCTGCCCATCTTTGGATCACCATGTCCAGCTTTCTGGGCCACCTAGTAGTTCTTTATTTGTAGTGATTATAGTCTGTTAGGTCAGTAGCATAAGTGAAAAATGATAATTCAATTTAAATAAACATGTAAGATTTCTAAAAGTTGTATTAGCTTTCTATTAGCAAATGGCATGGCACTGAGATGCTGTACATAATAGGCAGAGACAAATTGACATTCCTAATCATTACAATACAAAGATGTAGATTTTCAATTGATATCTGTATACAAAATCCAACATATGAAAGTACTATTTCCAAGTACTAATAAAAACAGAACTGGATATTAGAATTGGATCTACACTAGAATGAAAACATTGTACTCAATATATCGATGTCTGGCAGGGAGAATGAAAAGAAGCGCTTTTATATAGCCCAAGTTAATCTCTGAAGTGTATACAAATAGTGCCTTTTTCTTTGAAACTGGCTTTTAAAATATAAATGAATTTAGTCCCCAATTCTATTTATTTCTAAGATAACATGCAGTTAGACATGACAATTTATCAGGACTCCTCTTTGACACCTAACAGAAACAAACTGAAACATGTTAGAAAAAATAAACAATCTGAATTCTAGATTCTGAAAGATTAACATTTAATATTTTTTTTCAAAAATTTTATTGATTTTTTAAAAAGCAAACATATACAAACAAAACACATAACATAAAAACATAAAACATCTTTTTTGAAAGCAGCTTGATTCTGGGTTACATCTCTTCGTACAGACATAAATTCAAGTTCATGCTCACTTTTATATACTATTCCATATCTTATTACCATTCTACATTTTCTATATAGCTTTTCCCCACTTTTCACTCTCTTAATTCTATTTTATTTATTTCATTTCAATTTAAATCATTATAGTTATATCCTTTGTCTGTCCTTTTTCAGCTGTCTATTATCTTTTCTCATTAACACAAAATTTCTCCTATAATCACTGATTGCAGTATGACGCCTTTGTATCTTTCCCCTAAATTTAACATTTAAAATAATACATAACTTTCATTCGGATTCTGCTCAGTACATTCTGAAGCTATGCACTATATTTTAAAAAAAGAAAAACATTATAAATATATAATATAATTAAAACAACAATCCATACTAATTGAACTCTATCGTTAAAATTAATATTCATTTAAATCTTAAACATTTTATACATTCCTTTTCAAATAAGTATCATGCTTCTCTGGGAACACTTATTAATTTTGCACAGTTAGTACCCCTCCATTTCACTTATATTTTTAGACATTGTGTAATTAAAATGTTCCCATTTCTTCTTAATTCAATTCTCATATTTCATTTCATTTATTTTGTTCAAAAAAGAAGAGATTTTCACTAAATTACATTGAATATTTTATCTCATTTTATAATCATATGTTGTTCCAAATTTTCTAATATTATTTCTAATACAAATACAACGATACAATCTTATGTACTTTTGCAGAATCTCTTTTTCAGTTATATTTTTACCCATTATCTCTAAATAAGTCCTGTTTCTTTACATCTTGTTTCAAACCTTTATAGCTTCTCTTCCCTTCCTTCCTCCCTTGCTTCTCCACTCTACCCTTTCCCCCCCCCTTGTCTCTTCATCTTCTTTTCCCTCTTCTGTATTCCTCTTTTCTGTTGCTTTCTAACATTATATCTACTTTTCACCTTATTTTTCCCTTTTCTGGTTGCCTTTTGAGGTCTTAAATTCTCCATTCTCTTTCCTCCCTTTCCCCTTTCTTCCCCAGATAAAGTTACTTGTTCATTAAAGATGGCTTCTTCTTTGTCCCAATCTTCTTGTTCTTGTAGTTTCTCATAAGTAGAAATTGCCATTTCTAAAAAATGAAAAATGGAGCCAAAAGAGCCCTTCCCTTCTTGTTCCTCTTCTTTATATTTTTTGAATTCCATTTTCAGTTCATCCACAAGTGATACCATTGTAAAAAAATTTTAAACAACCACCCAAATGTTTTTAATCCTTCAAATATAATTTCTAAGAGTCCCAAAGTCACTAAGTAGTCCAAATACACACAAGCTGTTTTGTTTTAACACTTTCTTTTTTTTTTCACTTTCTCTTCCTGGGGATGCAATTCAGTTACAAAGTTTCAATTGAAATGTATCTTTTAGAAGTCTTGTTACAATTTAGTTTTAATCTTTTAGATTCCAAGCAGTCTTCTCCAGCCAAATCTTACTCTTCTTTTCCTCTCCCTTCCCACTTACAGCAAAGAAAAAAAAAGTTTTTTCAGTGATCAGAAATCTTTATTGTCCCCTTGACTTTAATTTTCCAGTTTAATTACCTGCTGATGCCAAAGCGGGTTTTTCCAATTTCTCATTCATCTGCTGTCAGCGTAAGGAAGGAGAGTGAGAAAAAACAAACTTTCTCTTTTCACTTTCATTCGCTGCCTCTAGATCTTCTTTGGGAGCGATGTATCTTTTTTTAAAATTTAAATTCCAGGAAATCTTGAATGTTGCTTCTTATCCCAGTCAGCCAAAACTTTCACCTCTTAGCTTCCTCCTGCACATTCTTTTCTGGATGAGTGCTTCTTTATGGCGGCCATTTCTGACCGCTGCTCTTACCGCCTTTGGAAAAGGGAGTTAAGCCAGCTGGGGAGAGGAGATGCAACTCCTCTCGAACCCTGCTCGGTCTCCCCTATCTTCAGCCACCTGTACGGGGTGGCTTTAGCCCTGAAGCCAGCTGGCTCGGGGCACTCCAGCGGTGAGCGCAAGCAGAAACTGTGCATGATCACGGATTCCTGCTGCTGCCAAAGCCATGCAAACCGGAAGTCAACATTTAAATTTTGAATTCTGCCCAGTTTTTTTAAAAAGGAGGAAAACCTCCACAGCCTTTATAAAATAAGCTTTTAATTAAAAAAAAAAAGACAATTGAAATTCAAATTTCAACAACTCAGAATTGCAATTCTTTTCTAACAAGATGGAAAAAAAAGAAAAAAAATCATGGGAGATAGCTGCCTCATTCATACATAGTGTTTTTTCCACCTTAACTGGAACAGTTTGGAAGATCTCATGCCAACATTAGGTTAAACATAGCCCTTACCAGGGGTGGGATTCAGCCAGTTCAGGTGAATCAGATTTAAATTTACATCTGATTCACCAAACCAGTAGTTGAACCACCTGGCCCCGCCCACCCACCCCGTCCCTCCCAGGAGTCTCCATGCAACCCAGTTTGGACCCAGGTAAGTGCAGGGTCCGTGCACAGGCTCAGGGAGGGTGAAAAACGGCCCTCCCGGAAGTTCCAGAAGTTTGGAAATAGGCCTGATTCCGGCTTCCAGAGGGCATCCAGAGCCCAGGGGAGGCCATTTTCACGCTTCCAGAGGCCCAAGGGAGGCCCGGACTCTGGGGAATGCAAAAAACATCCCTTCTGGAAGTTCTAGTAGGCCATGCCCATCATGGCCATGCCCACACTCACCCAGCAACCAGGTAAAAAACTGGTTGCTGGAATTTTTAAATCCCACCTCTGGCTCTTACTCTATTTATTCTAGAAAAACTATAGGTACTTTAGTCACAAATAAACCATAAATCACTAGTGAGAGTTCAACAAATCATATTTAACATAAATCATAAGTTCAGAGAAGATGACATATTGTACCAATCCACAGATGCCTCTGAAAAATCCATATTTTTGTCAATATGCCTCAATGAAGCAAAGCTGCTTGACAAGGTTGGATTTTCTCAAGATCCTTGCTAGTAACCTAAAAATTCATGGGGTATAGACAGCAAATTATAAATTAGTGGCACACCAGGAAAAAAAAACAAGTGAAAACAGCTAATGTTTTTAAAAAAAGTTTTGAAAATGTGGGTTTTAAATAGTTTTTAACATTTTGAATTTTGAAGTTTTGGTGCTTTGGTTCAGCCAATATCTCTGTAGCAGGATTGTCAAACTCCTGGCTCACAAGCTGGTTGCTTCATGCACTGGCCACGTCCACATCCAGTTTAGCAAATGGGGGAAAGTCCCGATATGTCACGTGACACCACTGTGATGACATGAGTTTGACACCCCTGCTCTATAGTCTCTTTGCTATGCATTAGAAAGTTTGGAGCATTATTGTCTTGTTCTCTTCTCATCTGCTATCTTTGAAATGGTGATGGGGGGATTCAAACTTTTATTGTAGTAAAAACCCTTGAACAAATGAAACTTAGCAGAAGTAAATTACATTAAAATGTTACCATCTTTGCTGTTCATTCCATTCTGCCTTATGTTCAAAAGTTTCCTATTCATAACATATTAGTTTTTTTAAGAAAAATAAAATGTTAAATCATTTCAAGCTGAACTGCTTTGTCACCAAATATTGAATCAAAACTAAAATGGAATTCTCTTTTAAAATTAAATCAGAACTAATTAAGTGAAACAGCCTATTAAGTGAACTGCAATACTTTTAATTTCGCATCCAGTCAGACTGGGTAGAAATGGGGAAAAGACATCAAATAGGTATATTGTCTCAAAATTGGGTTTAAGGTCTGCTATAACTTTAAAACTCATTTGCTTCTCAAAGCAATTTGAACCTCTTCATCAAGAAAATGTATATTGTCATCCATAATTTACTTTGATAATTGTCTAAACAGGATCTTACAGAGTTTCCATAAAAATATGCACTCATACTCAATAACTGTAGGTGATTTAGAAAAATAAAATTCCCCATTCAAAATTCTTAGGTATTTGGATAAATGACTTTTCATTTGGAATTCATCATTATTATGAGATGCCCAGGGAGCTGACTATGCAAGCATGTGCAACTGAAACAGATGCTGCAATTACTAGTCGTCTCCCAAGCGGTCACATTTCATGCAATCATCCTACTAACTTTAAAGACCCAAGAGACTGGACAGGCTCTTATGAACAAGAGCTGCAGGCATCAGTGACCTTTCTGAGAGCCAAACAACAAATTTTGTTATTTCCAATGTGCTGGCTCCCTGCAAAGTCAGATGGTTCACTCCACTGCACAAAGTCATCAACATCCCATGTATAGTCCAGCAGCATGTGAGAGATGCAACTGTTTTCAAACAGTCCATTAGCACTCCAAACTTAATGAAAATGGAAGGTGCTAATGAAGCCAAAAAGTAAAAGCCACCTCTAGCTTCAAAAGCACAATTCAGCTTGAAGAATAGCAGAAAGTGAAATAATGGTCATATCTGCCACTGTATTACCAATGATGCTACTACAAGAAGCTCTGTTTTCTAGAAAATATATTTATCCTGAGCATGCTATTTCTTCCCCCAGCTGATGCACAAACTGTGGTCTTTTAAGTAAGGAACAGAGCGAATGCACACACATAAAGGCAAAGGAAATTTAGTCCAGGAAGTAAACAAAAAACAGAGGCTAACCCATTAGGACAATTATAAATTAATGACCTAACAGGCTCTATCCAAACCAGAAGTTTTTAACGCATCTAATGCATGTTTGCTTCTAACTAGAAATAGAGTGCTTTCACTAAACAGTGGTCAAGCCTTGCAAATTAACAACATCACTGCAGATAAAGGATCAAAACATTGCCTTCATTAGCTTCAGCTAAGTCATTTTAAAACTATTTCTGTCTTCTTATTGAGTTGTAGGTTTAGCAGTGTTTATGCAAGAGCCAGCACATCAACAAAAGATGTAGTCCAGCTTTTATCAGACTGCACTGCCTCGTACTGCGGAGAAAGGAATGTTGTTATTTTTTAAATATAATTAATTATATTTAAGGCCCACCTTTTCTCTAAGAAAATAACCATTGTTACTTCTTGATCTTGTCTTAAAAATAGCCCTGTGAGATATATTAAGCTACCAGATAGTAATGGGTAGATAGTAGATTCTTCCTTACAGCTATGCTAATGTACCTTTCCTCCCATCCTCAAGGAAGAGGAAAGTATGTTTATACAAACAATACTATCCTCACAGTCCTCTTTTATTGTATCTCAGCGATGAGGCCAGTCAGAACTACTCTCTTCACACAGTGAATATAAGGAAATATGAAATAAAATCCACTTTCAAATCCGAACAGCTTAGACGAGGGTTATGAAACTCAAACTTGTTGCTGCAGTTGTAAAATGAGCAGGGGCAGGAAGCGGGAAAGAGGTACTATTCAGATAAGGTTCCTCTATGAGAAGATCTACTTTTTGTTGAAGCCTAAAAAAATTGGAAATAAGTTTATCTGTCCCTGGTTAAGTGGATCTGCACATTTATTATGCTGTTATTTTGTGAAGAATATGTAAGAAGATATGTAAATGTGTCTGGATTCACATATCATAGTATGTTAAAACCAAATAGAACACATTATAGGTGTCAGAATAACATCATGGGTTCCATGAAACCATTGTGTAAATAATGCAAATTATGTAAACTGGCATCAGTAGCATCAGGATGTAAATAACATATAGTTGACCATTCACAGTATTTGAGTAACAACATCATGATGTAGCATATCCTGCTCCCTCAAGCAGCTGCCCATGGATCAAACTGAATCTGAATCTAGCATACATATGATTTGTTCTTCTTTCATTTTGCATTAGCAAAATGTGTAAATTTAGTATGATATGTGAACAAGGGCAGTAAGACTTATGCAACAAATCATAGCTAAACAAATTATTGTTTTGTATGATATACAGTATGAACCCAATGAATTCCACCATCTCAGCAGCTTTATATATCATATTCCTGCAAAAAATTCCCTGTTCACCACATTGTTTTCTTCTCTACAGCTATCTACCAATAACTTTATATAGAGAAGATTGTCAAAGAATGCCAAATAGTTTCAATTAATTACATTTAGCCTGATCACTAATTAGAGGATAAATATTATTATATAGTCATTTTACATTTAGTTACTGTGGCAGCAGAGCAAAAGGAGAAGTGGGGGATATGGTGCTCTTTAACTACCCCCAAATGATGTAGTCTGACACTTATTACATTGCATAATTTATTATGGAAGTAGTGTCAGCAACATATGTGATTTTTTAATAAATATACTTTTGGTACAAAAATGGTAAAAAACCTCAGGAGGAAAGCACCACTTGTCTTCTAGTAAAATTCTTTCCCAGGGTAGTCAATCTGCAACTCATATGCGTCAATAGCAATAATAGTGGAAATAGATTAAACCAAGAGCTTCTAGAGGCTTCATGGAGAATCATATTTTACTTTTACCTGCTGGATCAGGCTGGACTTTTCTTGTCATTCAAATGGACAATCATAGGCGCATAAATTTTTGTATCCATCCCCATGGTATAAATGTTGGTCTCCTTTTGAGTCACTTTCTCTTTCTCACTCTTTTTTTAGCATACAATCCATGCCTAAAAACAACATTCTTAAGCCATACAGAGTGATTGCATATTTCTATGATCCAAAGAATACTATCTATAAAGTTATGGATGTTTGTGTATGTGTTTTATAATATAATTTAGATTATGTTGATCGATTTTGAAAATGTAGTTTTAATTCTGAAGAATATAATTTAATGCTCAGCATATGTTAATGTTCTATAATTAAAATCACCGTAAGGAACTCTTTTTAGTAACATTCTGAAAATCTTTGTTCTGAGGTATGTATTTCAGTTATTATTTCATGTAGTAGTATATATGTGTAAAGAAAATACATTTGTATTTTTATTGTGTTTATAATTGTATCAGCATCATATATTAAAAAGCAGTGGACCATTATTATCCAAAGCTCTCAAAAGCAATAAATAATAACAATGACATACAAACAGCCATATATTTAAGTAATGACAAAGTATTAAAATCATTAATAAAAGTTTTTCTGGCCATTGTCAGACTTGACAATGCGTATGGGTGAATGTTCTAGTGATATACAGTGGTTCATTTATTTTTAGATTCTGAATGACTGAAGGGTTATCATATTTATATTCAAAGTTCAGTATTCATGTTATCAGATATCTTTACAGCAGAAGTACTGAATAAGAGAAAAGGCCACATGTTTTTACCAGATGTGCTGTTATTTATTATCAACTCTTAAGAAAAAGCAAGGTCTAACTTTAGATATCTGTGACAGGCACTCTAAAGATTCAAATCAACAGAAGAGACAGTATCTAGCTGGCTATTGTTGTGTTACAGTTGCAGCACAACTATGTAACACCATATTGTTACTGGTATTATATACAGATTGCATATATTGATTTGTACGTATATTAGTTCCTATACTGCCTTAAGTTATGTACTTCAATATCTATAAAAGATTTCAGCCTATGTTGAATGTGAAGAATTATGACTTCAAAGAAGGCAGACCTCACAACTAAAAGAGGGCTCCTGAAACAACAGGTAGTTATCATGTGAATGGCATTCAAGCAGAAAAATATGAGAAAAGTACCCAGGTGGAAATTGTTGGTAATTATAAAAGTGTATAAGATCAGTAATCCTTTGAAACCAATAAATGCAAAGAGGTATTGTCACAGTAGACATTCTGCTTTGATTCATCTGGAACTTACAGTTAGCCTATCCAGCTAGATTCTGAGTTGGGAGGTATGCATGGTTGTATGAATGGATGGAACTTTTAATTCAGAAAAGCAATAAAAGTTTGAATCTGCATTTCTGTCTTTTTGCGTGGTCTGAGTTTCTGAAGAGAAAACAAATAGGCAGCCTTGGAGGAACCCTAAAGAATCCTCAATATGACAATATAGAAACAAACCTTTAAAAATACATTTAAAATTGTAAACATTTTATTCTCTTAATACTTTGTCAATATGTTCTGATGTACATTACCCTGACAAATTGCATTTAGCAGAAAACCTAGCCTGTATCTGAAAAAAGATGGCTAGAAAGCAATACAGAAATATTACAGAAGCAATAACTAAGTGAACAAATGTAATATAAGTTCAGGCTTAGATATTTATTTGATAACTGTAATTTTTTTTCCAAGTAACGTTATTTTATTTTTATCAAATTTCATAGCTAACTGACTTATTGACAACTTTGGGTTGTCTTGACAACTATAGATGGTTTGCAAACATAAAGAAAATAATACTTGTAAAAAATTTCATTAGAAAAATTAGCATTAGAAGTATCATGGAAAATGTTTTTGGAGCTGCCACAAATAAACGTCAACTCTATGCCATAGTGTGAAATTATTTTTTAAAAGGGGTAAAATGAGATAAACATTATAAGAGGAAATCCAAGAAGTACTTTAAAAATAAGTTTGATTTGAAAATAGCTCTCAGATATACTGAGGGTAGAAAGACTTCCTTTCTTCCTTGCCGTCATTCTTATTTTAGGCAGAACATTATACAGGATGATGATACAACTGGTTGAGACAGTGATTTCACTATGGTAAAACATTGGAAACTTTTGTGAGGGAGGTGGGATAAAAGTTGTGTACATTTTTTTTATCCAGAAAGTACAGTTTAATTTTTGAAAGTCAAGGCAAAGAATATTTACAGGATATTTACCAGAATATTTGCCAGAATATTTACAGGATTACCAGAATATTTACAGGAGATTTAAAATATATCAGACAACTGCTGCTTAGAATATGAAAATATTATTTAATGAGGGAAAGTTCAGCTCCTGGCATGCAAAGAGGATAAGGTTCTTTATCTGTCCAATTATCATCCCAAAGCATAGCTATGGAGCTTACATAGGCATGAAGGAGACAGCAAAGGGTTCAGATTTCACCTAATATGAGCATCATAACATCATACATCATCGCCAAGATGGCGCTGACAACGACTGCCTTGATGAAATGCTCTCTAATGGTTTCTTTATTCTACTAGACATAAGAAGAGTTCTTTCCCGAAAGCCATCACTCTGCTAAACAAATAATTCCCTCAACTCTGTTCAACTATCACAAACTTTGCACTACTATTACTATTAACCTTCTCATCACTCCTTGTCACCCATCCCCTCCCACTTGTGATTGTTAGGATTGTAACTTTTTCACTTGTATCCTTACGATTTATATTATTTCCTCGTATGATTTGATTGTTGATTGTACTCTATGACTATCATTAAGTGTTGTACATTATGATTCTTGATTCTTAACTAATGTATCTTTTCTTTTTTGTATACTGAGAATATTTACACCAAGACAAATTCCTTGCGTGTCCAATCACACTTGGCCAATAAAGTATTCTTTTCTGTTCTATTCTGTTCTGTTCTATTCTATTCTATACGTTTTCTGCATATCCATGCAGAAATAATTAATTCACTTACAAAAAGTTATTTACAATGAATAGATAATCTTTCAATATAATTGCTCTACTTTACCCTAAGACAGGAGTCAGCAATCTGTGTTTCTGGAGCCGCATGTGGCTCTTTCATCCCTCTGCTGCGGCTCTCTGTTGCCGGTCAGCACCACAATTGATAGGGCTTTTGGTTAGGACAGGTAGAGGAAAAAAGACACCATGCTAGGAGGAGACTCTATGGTGGGAGAAATGCCATAGAGTCTGGTTGGCTCCAGAACTGAATGGGGGACTTCCAATTGGATGTTTAAGGCTGTCGATCCTGCCCTAAGAGAATAAATTCTTTATATCTTTTAATTCCTACTACACTGAAATCTCTGCATCACAAAAAGATTAATAAAGTGCCAGGAACAAACTACATATTTGTGAACAATTTTTTTTGTCTTGGACTGTTACATATTTTAGGTGACTTCAGTAGATGGGAGACCAATAGACAAATGTTAGAAATCTGAAAATAGAAACCTAAGTAACCTGAATTTACTTGAAACCTAAGTAACCTGAATTTACTTGACTTCACTTTAAAACTCTCCCCAGTTTGGAGGATAAAGTTGAATTTAAAACTTGTTTTTCACAGAAGATACTAATTTTATTCAGTTAATGTGCACAGTGCTCAGCTTAGATATAACACAGTCAAAACTGATTTTGCTAAAGGTCACGGATGTGAATTATTTCATAACAACTTCATTTCACAGAAAGATGACCAGGCCATAATATTAGAGGAAAAAATAGATGACAAACCCTTAGAGTCAACTAACAGTTTACTACAAATGAGATACCTTTCCTTCTCCCTTTAAGTTTTTGAAAAGAACATGATAAATTAACCAAAGCTGCTAACAATGAAAGTTTTGCATCTCTTAAAATGAACTATAAGAAACATCTACTTGGACTAAAGCCACTGCAGTTGTAACAAATTCCCCACCAGGCAAACAAATCAACATTTGCCTGGAAAAGTCATCAGACCAAGAAACTTAAAGACTCACCAGATCAGTCAAAAAAGAAAGAACTGAGTTTTGAACTGCATTTCTTTTCAATTGTTTTTGGAAAAGGAAACCAAAAAAGATAGGGAAAAGAGGAACAAGACAAAAAGCTGTGAAAAATAATTACTCTTTATGAATTTCTGCAATACTATATAACCAGTGACCTTCACAGTCTTATCAATTAAATTATATTTTTTTCAACTGTAGCTGATTTCACTGTTGAGCATGGGCAGACAGCACAAGATTATACAACTAAATCTTTCTTGTAAATATTTAATATCATTGCTTCCCCTCTCCCCCTTTTTTAACAAACCACTATCAAAGGCAAAGCACACAGTTGAAAACACATTTATTCTATCCCAGCAAAAGCTCAGTGCTCATGCATTTTATCTATCTGGTTCACCAAATGACTTTGACACTTGAAAGCCCTTTTGATCAAAACAGTCTGAAGGCAGGCAATTTTGCAGCTATTTAAGAACTGATTTCATGCACTGATCAACATCTACCAAACTTGCCTGATAGAACAGCATAAGTCTAAGCTGGTGGATGAAGAGCAAACATACCTGAAGGAGAAAATCAATAAAAAGGTCATACTAGTTTAATCTTAGGCAAGAGAAAGAAGGAAAGCTAAATGTCATTAGTTATTTCCTTGGACACCAACAAATCATGTTAAAGAGAATAATTGTTTACTTGAATTAACTCCTGGTCAATTCATGGACACCATCATATGGTGTTCTTGGCAACCCAAGGCAACCCATGATCAGCTTGGATTTTTTCAAATTGTCAGCCTTCAAGATTTTCTTCCTTTGCTTTGCATCTTTCAGCTGCCATAAGTAATGGGGGGAGGAAGAGTGAAAAGTATGGGAAGTGATCTGGAGGTGTTGCAAACTATTACTGTATAGACTGGGGGGGGGGTACATTCTTGCTTAGGTTTCTATTCCTTGCTTAAGGCCCTGTCACACTGCCCAACGAATGCAAAACGGACACAATGGACAAGCAAAATGTTCCATCCGTTGTTATCCGCTCTCAAAAGGGGCAAAAATTTGCTTAACCAGAACGGACAACACGGACGCGGGGAGGACGCAGGGCGGATGGAAAGCAGATGCGGAATGGAAGTCCAGCAGATGGAAGCGGATGGGAGCAGATGGCACATCCGCTAGGCTTCGGGGGGCCTCAGCAAAGCAGATGCGGAACGGATACAGTGGATGCAGAGCGAATGCACAGCGGATGAAGCAGATGCAGAGCAGAAGCCTAGCGGATGCACAGCGGAAGCCTAACGGATGCCTGGCATTAATTGCGCATGTGGGGGGGATGCATTGTGTAAGCCATGTGGATATAAAGGGAAGCAGCTCGCACGTGGCCAGCATTCGGAGGAAAGACCTGCTGCAGGATACATCGAGTCCTTGCCTGCCCTGCCTGCATGCCTTGCTGCCAGCCTTCCTGCCAACCTGCCTCCAAGCCTCCTGGCCAGCATCCCTGCCAGCCTTGCTCTCTGCCTGCCTGCAAGCCTTGCTCCCAGCCTGCCTTCCAGCCTCCCTGCCAGCCAGTCTGCCTGCCAGCCTAGGTGCCTGCCAGCCTCCCAGGCTTCCTGCCAGGCTTCCTGCCAGGCTTCCTGCAGGCTTCCTGCCAGGCTTCCTGCCAGGCTTCCTGCAAGGCTTCCTGCCAGCCTTGGTGCCTGCCAGTGTCCCTGCCAGCCTCCCTGCCAGCCAGCAACCCCACAACCATGGGGAAGAAGCGAAAGTCTCAGCAACCTGCCGCCATCCCTGGCAAGAGGGACAGGGCCACCCTCCCGCCCCCTGTCCCTGACTCTGCTTCTGCTGGGACTTCTGCTGCTCGGGCTCGCTCTTCTGGTGCTGGAGCTTCTGCTGAAGCTGCTCCTGGCGGTGGTGCTTCTGCTGCTGTGTACTCTGCTGAAGCTGCTCCTGGCGGTGGTGCTTCTGCTGCTGCGTACTCTGCTGAAGCTGCTCCTGGTCCTGCTGGTCCTGCTGGTCGTGCTGGTCCTGCTGGTCCTACTCGTGCTCCTGGACTTGCTCGTACTGCTCGTGCTCCTAGTCTTGCTCGTGCTCATGGTCCTGCTGGTGCTGCTGGTGCTGCTGGGGCTGGTGCTGCTGGGGCTCCTGGTACTTACTCTGCTGCTGCTGATCCTGGTCCTGCTGATCCTGCTGCTGCTCATGATGATGACAGTGATGATGATGATGATGATCCTGCTGCTGCTGCCGGTGCTGCTGCCGCTGCCGCTGCTGCTGCTGGTGCTGCTGCTGCTGCTGATGATGATGATGATTATGATCCTGCTGGTGCTGCTGGTGCTGGTGCTGCTGCTGCTGCTCCTGATGATGATGATCCTGATGGTGCTGCTGCTGCTGGTGGTGTGCAGGAACAGCCACTACCACCTGGGAGCCCCTCTGATGAGGGCCCATCTGGTCCTGCCAAAGGGAGGAAGAGACGTATGCGGGGACGGGAGAGGAGGCAATGCTTCATTGAGGAGGAACATGAGGATGAGGGGCTGAGTGGCTGAAAGAGAATGACTATCTGTGGCGGAAGGGACACCGGCTGTACAGAGACACCAAAAGGAAGCAGGCTGCTTGGAGAGAGAGGGCGAAGAGTATGGGTTACACTTCAGAGGTGTTCCTCGGCTGGTGGAAGCACATGCACACCTGGTACGGGAAGCTGCACCTGGAGAAATCTGGCCAGGCCACGGTTAAGCTGACAGACAGAGAGACCTACGTCATGGCCAGGTGCAGCTTCCTGGAGGGTGAGATCCGCCACCGAGGAGCACCAGCAGCCCCTCTCACGACCCTCTCTCTCCGGCAGCCTGCTGAGAGCCAGTCCTCTTCCAGCCGAGAGTCAGTCCCTGTCTCCAGGCAGGTTTCTGTGGAGCGTGCCATGGCGGAGAACCCGCAGACAGCTGTTGTCACCATGGTGGAGCACGTGGAGGACTCCCTGGTGTGGTGGGAGAGAGGAGACATCGAGTCCACCACAGTTGTAGCCGCATCCACCACCCCCAGCTCCGCCTCCACAGAAAGGCAGAGAGCCAGACAGCAGGAGGGGCAGAGCCACACTGTCCTGCTGGAGATCAGGGACACCATCTGCACCAGTATAGATCTCCTCTCTCAGCTGGTCAGCACCGACTCCTCATCCTCCAACTGCAAGCCCTTCCTCATCTATGTCAACCAGACCCTCAAGAACATGGAGGAACCCCAGTACCAGGTGGTGAAGGACCGGATCACCGAGCTGCTTCACAACCCTTCTGATCCAGAGAAACCTGCTCCCACCCAGTCCAGGTCTGCTCCTCCACCTCCACCACAGGTGATGTCCCTCCCATTCCAAGGCTTCCCACATCCCCTCACCTACCAGGGCTATGGCTACCAGGAGGTCCAGCAGCACAGGGAGCAGCCCTTCCCAGTCCAGGCACAGAGTCATTGGACGACACCGTTGCCACCAGTTCCAGTGATGGTACCGATGCCACCCACGACAATGATGCCACCGATGACAGCGATGCCTCCCACGCCAGTCCTCACCCAGCTCCAGATCAGACAGCCCCACTACACTACTCCTTTCTCCACCCCACAGCCAAGCCCGGCCTCAGTACATCTCTCATCAGTACTGGGGCTGACACCCCATGGCATGGAGGAAGGACCTCTCAGCACCGCGGGTCTGAGCCAGCTGTCTGAGAGCTTCCTCAACACACCGTCCCCTGTTGTCCTCTCAGGGCCAGACACCCCAATGACGATACAGACCAGCACTCCAGCACCACCCACCTCCACAGCACCTGGACCCTTCACCCCTGAGACTGGGCACACCTCCGAGTGACCAATAAGAGTGCCAGAGACTGGGTAGCTGGCTACCTGTGGACTTTATTTGGACACTTGACTTGGGTCAGTTTTTTTTACAGCTTGTTCAATAAAGTTTATCTTTGATTAACACACTTGCTTCATTTCTTTTCTTTGTAATAAAGTCTTGGTGGAAACTTTTAGAATTGGTTTAAGCCTTTGCATGCTTGTGGGATGGGTTAAGATAGCAGTGGGGTGGGCAGGGATACCTTTGGGATGGTAATAGCTGTGGGATACATAAACCTCCAGTGAAACCTAGTGGGACTGTATGGTCGACCCTCCAAGGTGCCACACCTATGGCCCTTTATTATCAATAACAATGTAATAATCATCCACACATGTCAACACAAACACAACTCTTTATTAAACGCCCTGTTCATTGTAGGCCCACCCAACATACATGGCCCAATCTCATCCATGTGATGAGACAGGCTGAAGGAAGCACCCATTAATCATCTATCATCCTGTCTTGCCACTCCACTGCTCCAGCTGGGGAGTTGCACCAGTGTCTCAGGAGGTTGCGCTGCTTCTTCCCTTCATGTGAGGCTCTGTTGGGGCCTTGCACATCCTGAGGGTCTATCAGGTTTCGCCCTTGCCTCCATTCCCCAGGCTCCATGTCCCCATTGCCTTGCTGGAGGTCCATGAGCCTGTTCTGCAAGACTGGGTAGCGGGTGCGCATGAGATTGTGCAGGATGCAGCAAGCTTCCACGATCCTCCTCACGGTCTCTGGGCGATGCTGCATGGTGGTGAGAAGTACCTGGAACCTGTTGCCCAGGATGCCAAAGGCGTTCTCCACCACCCACCTTGCCCTGGACAGCCTGTAGTTGAAGATCCTTTCTTCATGGGTGAGGAATCTGGAAGTGTAGGGCTTCATGAGGTAGGTTGTGAGGGAGAAGGTGTCATCCCCCACGATGGAGTAGGGCAGATCTTGCGTGTCGTTGGGCAGGGGGTCTGGATCTGGAAAGCCCATGAGGAGGTTGCATTCCAGCCCCACGAGGTCACTGGCCTTGTATACCTGGGCATCTGAATATGAGCCGCTGCCTGAAGCATCGATGTACATGAACTTGAAGTCAGCATCGACCATGGCAAAGAGGCCAGATGGCGCAGAGTGAGTGCCACCTTGAGCCCAGATTCCAGGCTGGGCCGGAAGTTGGTGTTTGTCTTGGTCAACCTGGGTGTCAGCCGCTGCGCAACTTCGTCAAACATGGCTGGAGGCATCCTCATGAAGTTCTGGAACGCCCGAGTGTCTTCGCTCCTGAGCTCCACCATCCGCTACGCATCTGCTACGCATCCGTTAGGCATCCGTTATATCCGCTTGGCGTCCGCTGCGCATCTGTGCAACTCGCATCCGCCCGGACGCAGGGAGGTAGCGGAACGGACACGGAACAGATGCAGAACAGATGCAGAATGGATGCAGCACGGAAACAAAGCATTTAAAGTGGAAAAAATGTTCGCAGAGGGGATCTAACTCGGATATTAAGGATGCCTAGAGGATGCCTAGAGGATGCAAAGGGACACCTATACTGCCTATAAAAAGGGGGAGCAACACATCTGGATCTCACTTTCAGACCAGCAGCCCTGCTGCAGACCTCTGCAGCCTTCATCTGCCTCTTCCTCTTCCACAGCATCCAGTCATGTCCACCGTGGATCGTACCACTTTCCTTTTGGCAGCCAACATCCTTCTGCAACAGTGCAACGCCATCTACAGGCTCTGTGAACTCTACTATGGGAAGAAAAAGAGACAGCCAAGAAGCATCTGTGTCCGAAAATGGATCGGGAGAAGACCAGAGTACGGACTGTACAACAAGCTGATGGTGGAGCTCAGGAACGAAGACACTCACGCGTTCCAGAACTTCATGAGGATGCCTCCAGCCATGTTTGATGAGGTTGTGCAGTGTTTGACACGCAGGTTGACCAAGGCAAACACCAACTTCCGGCCCAGCCTGGAACCTGGGCTCAAGGTGGCACTCACTCTGCGCCACCTGGCCTCAGGGACCACCTACAAAAGCATGCAGTATGGCTGGAGGGTGCCACACAACACCATCAGCATTGTGGTCAGAGAAGTGGTGCAGGCCATCATCAAAGAATACAAGGAGGAGCTCCTCCAGTGCCCCTCCACTGAAGAAGGCTGGAAGAAAGTTGCAGAGCAGTGGTATCAGAGGTGGAACTTCCCACACACCGTTGGAGCCATAGATGGCAAGCACGTGGCCTGCAAAGCTCCAGCCAAGTCGGGGTCCACTTATTTCAACTACAAGGGCTTCTTCAGCATCATCCTCTTCGCCATGGTCGATGCTGACTACAAGTTCATGTACATCGATGCTTCAGGCTACGGCTCAACTTCAGATGCCCAGGTATACAACGCCAGTCACCTCAAAGAGGGGCTGGAAGGCAACCTCATCATGGGCTTCCCAGATCCAGACCCCCTGCCCAACGATACGCAAGATGTGCCCTACTTCATCGTGGGGGAATGACGCCTTCTCCCTCAGAACCTACCTCATGAAGCCATACACTTCCAGACTCCTGACCCGTGAAGAGAGGATCTTCAACTACAGGCTGTCCAGGGCAAAGCGGGTGGTGGAGAACGCCTTTGGCATCCTGGCCAACAGGTTCCAGGTACCTCTCACCACCATGCAGCATCACCCAGAGACCGTGAGGAGGATCATGGAAGCTTGCTGCATCCTGCACAATCTCATGCGCACCCACTGCCCAGTCTTGCAGAACAGGCTCGTGGACCGTCAACAAGGCAATGGGGACATGGAGCCTGGGGAATGGATGCAAGGGCGAAACATGATTGACACTCTGGATGTGCAAGGCCCCAACAGAGCCTCACGGGAAGGGAAGAAGCAGCGCACCCTCCTGGAACACTGGTGCAACTCCCCAGCTGGAGCGGTGGAGTGGCAAGACAGGATGGTAGATGTTTAATGGATGCTTCCTTCAGCCTGTCTCATCACATGGATGAGATTGGGCCATGTATGTTGGGTGAACCTATAATAAACAGGGCGTTTAATAAAGAGTTGTGTTTATGTTGACATGTGTGGATGATTGATTACATTATTATTGATAATAAAGGGCCATAGGTGTGTCACCTGGGAGGGTGGACCATACAGTCCCACTATGCTTGCACTGGAAGTTTATATATCCCACAGCTATTAGCCATCCCAAAGGTATCCCTGCTCATTCCACAGGTATCCCTGCCCACCCCACTGCTATCTTAACTCATCCCACAAGCATGCAAAGGCTTAAGCCAATTCTAAAAGTTTCCACCAAGACCTTTTTTAAAAAAAACAAATGAAGCAAGTGTGTGAATCAAAGATAAACTTTATTGAACAACAAGCTGAAAAAAAAAATTACCCAAGTCAAGTGTCCAAATAAAGTCCACAGGTAGCCAGCTACCCGGTCTCTGGCACTCTTCTTGGTCACTCGGAGGTGTGCCCAGTCTCAGGGATGAAGGGTTCAGGTGCTGTGGTGGTGGGTGGTGCTGGAGTGCCTGGCCTCGAGAGGACAACAGGGGACGGTGTGTTGAGAAAGCTCTCGGACAGCTGGCTCAGCCCCGTGATGCTGAGAGGTCCTTCCTCCATGCCATGGGGTGTCAGCCCCAGTACTGATGAGAGATGTACTGATGCCGGGCTTGGCTATGGGTGGAGGAAGGAGTAGTGTAGTGGGGCTGTCTGCTCTGCAGTTGGGTGAGGACTGGCATGGGTGGCATCGCTGTCATCGGTGGCATCATTGGCGTGGGTGGCATCGCTGTCGTCGGTGGCATCATTGGTGTGGGTGGCATCGGTGGCATCAGTGAAACAGGTGGCAACGGTGTCACCCGATGACTCTGTGCCTGGACTGGGAAGGGCTGCTGCCTGTGCTGCTGGACCTCCTGGTAGACATAGCCCTGGTAGGTGAGGGGCTGTGGGAAGCCTTGGAATGGGAGGGACATCACCTGGGGTGGAGGAGCAGGTCTGGACTGGGTGGGAGCAGGTTCCTCTGGGTCTGGAGGGTTGTGAAGCAGCTCGGTGATCCGGTCCTTCACCAGCTGGTACTGTGGATCCGCCATTTCCTTGAGGGTTTGGTTGACATAGGTGAGGAAGGGCTTGCGGTTGGAGGATGAGGAGTCGGTGTGGACCAGCTGAGAGAGGAGATCTATGCTGGTGCGGATGGTGTCCCTGATCTCCAGCAGGACATTGTGGCTCTGCCCCTCCAGCTGTCCGGCTCTCTGCCTTTCTGCGGAGGCGGAGCTGGGGTGTGTGTGGATGCGGCTAGGAGTGTGGTGGACTCGATGTCTCCTTTCTCCCACCACACCAGGGAGTCCTCTACGCACTCCACCACACTTACCACATCTGTCCGCGGGTTCTCCGCCATGGCACGCTCCACAGAAACCTGCCTGGAGACAAGGACTGACTCTCGCCCGGAAGAGGACTGGGTGGCAGCAGGCTGCCGGAGAGAGAGGGTCGTGAGAGGGGCTGCTGGTGCTCCTCAGTGGCGGACCTCACCCTCCAGGAAGCTGCACCTGGCCATGATGTAGGTCTCTCTGTCTGTCAGCTTCACAGTGGCCTGGCCAGATTTCTTCAGGTGCAGCTTCCCGTACCAGGTGTGCATGTGCTTCCACCAGCCGAGGAGCACCTCCGAAGTGTAACCCGGTGTACAGCCGGTGTCCCTTCTGCCACAGATAGTCATTCTCTCTCAGCCACTCCAGCACCTCATCCTCGTGCACCTCCTCAATGGAGTATTGCCTCCTCTCCCGTTGTCGCATACGCCTCTTCCTCCCTTTGACTGGACCAGATGGGGCCTGATCAGAGGGGCTCCCAGGTAGTAGGGGCTACTCCTCCACACCACCACCAGCAGCAGCAGCACCAGCAGAATCATCATCATCATCATCATCATCCTCACCAGCAGGATCATAATCAGCATCATCATCCTCACCAGCAGGATCATAATCAGCATCATCAGCATCAGCATCAGCATCATCAGCAGCAGCAGGAACAGCAGGACCAGGATCAGCAGCAGTAGAGTAAGAACCAGCAGGGCCAGCAAGTCTATGAGCATGAGCAGGACCAGGAGCACGAGCAGGACGAGCAAGTCCCGGATCACGAGCAGGTCGAGCAGGACCAGGAGCAGCTTCAACAGAGTAAGCACCAGCAGAAGCCCCAGCACCAGCAGAAGCACCACCGCCAGGAGCAGCTTCAGCAGAAGCCCCAGCAGAAGCAGAGTCAGAGGCAGGGGGCAGGAGGTTGGCCCTGTCCCTCTTGCCAGGGATGGCGGCAGGTTGCTGAGGCTTTCGCTTCCTCCCCATGGTTGTGGGGTTGCTGGCTGGCAGGGAGGCTGGCAGGCACCAAGGCTGGCAGGAAGGCTGGCAGGAAGCCAGGCACCAAGGCTGGCAGGCAGGCACCAAGGCTGGCAGGTAGGCTGGCAGGAAGCCTGGCAGAAAGGCTGGCAGGAAGGCTGGCAGAAACCCTGGCAGGAAGGCAGGCAGGCAGGCAGGCACCAAGGCTGGCTGGAAGGCAGGCTGGCAGGGCAGGCAAGGAACTTGAAGTGTCCTGCAGCAGGTCTTTCCTCGGAATGCTGGCCACATACGAGCTGCTTCCCTTTATATCCGGGGGGCTTATGTAATACTTCCCCCCCACATGCGCAATTTACGGTCGGCATCCGTTCCGCTTCCGCTATGCATCCACTAGGCTTCCGCTGTGCATCCGCTTTATCCGTTCGGCGTCCACTCTTCATCTGCTGTATCCATTCCCCGTCTGCTTTGCTGAGGCCCCCCGGAAGCCCTGCGGTTGCACCATCCGCTTCCATCCGCTTCCATCCGCTGGGCTTCCATTCCGCATCCGCTTTCCATCTGCCCTGCGTCCTCCCCACATCCGTGTTATCCCCTCCGGTTATGCAAATTTTTGCCCCTTTTGAGAGCAGATAACAATGGATGGAACATTTTGCTCGTCCGCTGTGTCCTTTTTACATCCACTGGCCAGTGTGACATGGGCTTAAAACGCTTTGTTTCCACTAGGCATCCATTCTGCATTCGTTCTGCATCCGTTCTGCGTCCGTTCCGCTTCCTCCCTGCATCCGAGCGGATGCGAGTTGCGCGGATGTGCAGCGGATGCCTCGCGGATATAGCGGATGCTTAACGGATGCAGAACGGATGCAGAATGGATGCCTAGCGGATGCAGAACAGACGCATTGAATACATTTTCCGTGCAAAAGTTTTGAGCAGCCCAAAACTTTCTGAGCGGATGAAACGTCAATAAACGGATGCTGGACGGATAGAGAGGAAGCAAAACGGAGGCAGTGAGTACATCGCGTTTTGCAATGGATGGCAAGCTTTTTTGTCCATTTTACATCCTTTTTGCATCCGTTGGTGCAGTGTGACAGGGGCTTTAGCTTTCTCTCCTATGCTATGTGCAGCTGCAAACCTTTATCAAACTATGCCAAGGTCACGGACAGAAGCCTCATCACCACCTGGAGATGTCCACATGATGATATTCACAACTTTTAATTGGAAGAACTACTTGAACTATTGGGGGTGGGAACATTACCATCACTTTGTATATGTGATTTACGCGCCTATTTTCTCAGATTCAGAATTCTTGTGTTGCTACCACTTGACTTCCAGTAAAAGATATATTTTCTCTAATTAAGAGAGGCTAAGTATTTCTTTCTTGGATTTTGAATGGAGCACCAGCTGACACATATTTTAATTTCTCAATCTAGCCTCAGCCCTGGGATTTCCAGGTGGGCTCTGATTCAGGTATTAACCATGGCCAATTTATATTTAAAAGTAATGCTCACTCAAACATTTTCTTCATGTTACACATTTCATATTTTCAATTTTTAAACAGATGGTATTAATAAAATGGGATTATAAATGATGTACCAAATGCTTATAGAAGGCAGTTATTATTGTTTGAGTTAAGCTAATACTTGAGCAACCTATTTTTATGTAGTCTGCTTCTTTATTTTCTTTGACCTAAACAAATCAATGCTGTGGACTTTTCGTCTAGACACAATCAAGGCTTTCCAAACATTAATACATCGTTGTTGAAGTTAGAATTTATTAGTTCTGATAGGTCATTCTCTCTCACTCTGATTTTCACATACTATGTCAGTTTGTCAAAATTACACACTTGCTATTACTATCTTTCTATGCTGGGATTGTTTCTAGGTTTCTATTCACAACTGAACTGAGAAATGATTTGCACTGGGAAACTTTTATTTATGCAGACTTACAGTGCACTATATATTTTCAATTTTAGTTTTATACATGCTATTTTAAGAAATGTATAATTTTTATTTCAACAAGAAAAATGTATGCTTATTTTCTGCATAAATATTAGTTTCTTCATGGACTTACACAGCAACATGTTCAACATCAGTTAAAGTGAGTGTTATTTTATTTTTGGACTTCTTCACATTTGTCATTAAACTGTGTATACAAAAAAGTATCCATTAGGTAAACAGCCGAGGTTGTTGGTGCCACACAATGGGGTGAGCTTCCATTCCTGTCCCAGCTCCTCCCCACCTAGCAGCCTGAAAACATGCAAATGCAAATAGATAAATAGATACCACTTCTATCTGAGAAGGAATAGTGTTCTGTGTTCCTGTGTTCTTTGGCATATAGTCATGCTGTCCATGCTGGCCACATGACCAGGGAAGCTTCAGGTAATGCTGGCTCCCTTAGCTATGAAACAGAGATGAACACTGCCCCCTAGAGTTGGAAACAACTAGAAAAGGGAAACCTTTACCTTTAGGAAAATACTATACAAAAAGTCTTTATTATAGTATTTACCAAAGTGTATATATTAAGGGGAAATAATGACAATATACTAAATCTGTGGTTGAAAAGAGATGTATCAATAACAGAAAGCAAAAGAAGTCTGCCCATCTGTGTGCCGCAACGGCCCTTAAGCAGGGGTGGGATTCAAATTTTTAACAATCGGTTCTGTGGGTGTGGCTTAGGTGGTGGGCATGGCTTGGTGGTCATGTTATTGGCTGGGTGTGGCCAACTCAATATCACTTACATTGAGGCACATATCTCCTCGCCTGACCTCTCATGACTGTGGGGATGTTGCAACAGATGTAAGTGTGAAAAAATGGTCATAAGTCACTTTTTTCAGTACCATTGTAACTTTGAATGGTCGCTCCACACAAGCAAAGTACCAGCAAAGAAGGGGAAAAAAACTCCAGAGACGTTTCTGAGACAGGAAGTCCAGTCCTGTCAAGAATGTAATAAGGGTTAACGGAGAGGCAGTTTCTGTAAGCAACACCAGAATGTTTTCTTCCTGCCCTAAAGTATTCCAAATTGAGAGAGACCAGAGCCAGGGAACATGGCTTAGAATGGATTTGGTTCTGTGCTTGGAATGGACTTGGTCTTGGGATTTCTCTTCTTAATACAATGCATTTTGGTGGCTCATTAGAAGAGGGAGGATTCCTGCAGCTGCCTTGAAAGAAAGGCCATTCTAACAGCAGAGCCATTTAGTTTGTGCATAAGGATATTTATAAGTATTCATGTGGTCTATAATGAGGTTCTTGTCTTTTTCAGTGGGGCTGCTATAACAGTTCATTTTACTCAATAATATGTTGTAGAAGTATGATTTTGTTTCTTTTATATGCTGTAAGAGCCATATTAACTCATATAACTTACAAAAAATGAAAGTATCTATAGTGGCAGCATAATTCAAATATTCATTCTAAAGAACACAAGATAAAATATCTATAGTAAACATATCCATAATAAAAATCTATATATGTTATCAAACATTAAAATGACCCCATTATGTTTCTTTGTTAATTTGAATTGAGGTTTCCATAATAATATGTGTTCCACGAATCTACAGTGATTTTGCATTGTATGTTAAAACTCCTTTCTATTTTTTGTATGTGCTCATGAAATAATACAAAGGGAATCTGAAATGAATTGCAACATTTACAAACTTATTTGTGAAGGCAAAGTTTGCAAAATGACATACAGGTGACTGAAATCTATCCTGTCGTTCAGAATTATCCACATCAATAATTTATCAATAATTTACTGCTGCTCATAAGAACATGAATGATATTTCACTGTAACAATAACCATATATATAAATATAATAAATATTTAATTATCTATGCATTAACACTTAGCAAAGCTAACATGTTAAGGATATTCATATTAGGAAAATCCTGAATTGTATATTGTTACCACCTTGGTTTTTAAAAAAAAAAAAAAAAAAAAGCTAAAAAGGCTAAACTCATTTGACATTCCTTTTCCCATTGCAAGAATTACTTTATAACTAACTTGCTGTATTGTGCCCAACTCCTTCACTAGTACAACTAACCATTATACATTTTTTTAAAAAATTTCATTTGTTATTATTAAGCCTTAGGGTCAGCAGTTCAGTTTGCAAAATTCTTTAGGTGTACTTCAACGAAAGATTCTTTTTAAAATTTTGTTCACCACATAGATATCTTGCTGGTGGACGGGTAGTTATATACTGTAGGTTTATAAATAAAATAAATTAGGCTAGGATTAAAATATCTGATACTGATTAAAAACATACAAATCTGAAAGCACATCATTTTCCCTCTTATAGATTTACTGTTCCTTCCAAGTGAGAAGCAATTTTTCCAAGTTTTTTTACTGCTATCATAAAATACAAACACAACAGAGCACACTGGATGATGGAGGGTGTTAGCATGGGTATTTGGCTAGTTTTCTTGTTTTCTTGCTCTAGGACATCTTTAATTAAAATGTAATGGCCTGCCCCATCATATTCAAACATGTCTACACAGATTAAGCCAAATTATTATAATCTCTGTTCCAAAAACTTACAAAATACCATTATTTTTTAATTCTTAAAGTAGACTTACAAGGCAAGGCTCAATTGTGACATAATCTTTTATCTGAATTCATAAATCTAGAAAATGACACTTCATGATTTCCAGCAAAAGGAATCCAAAATTTCACAGGTCTTGCTCCCTATAACACATTAATAAAGCAAGATATTTTGAGTGGCACTCTATCTAAACACCTTTTAATGTTTGCACTGTTATTTCAAACAGTATAGAATATGGTAAAGTATCATTGAATTAATTCACAGAAGCATACAAACATGAATATAAATTCACATGAGAGAGAGGGGGAGAAAGAAAAAAAAAGGAAAAAGAAAAAGGAAGGAAGAAGAAAGAAAGAAAGAAAGAAATTCCAAACACCAGATGACTAAAAAAAAGCAACAGCAATAAGAAAAGGTTTCAGGCATTTGTTGATTGAAACAATGCTATTCTTGTGTTATATTGTTAAAATCAAAACATTTGTGAAAGGGAACGCTTGTTCTATGTACTCATGTACACCACCTGCTGAAAGTGCCAGCTGGCAAATTACTTTTACCTGAAACAGAAGTTACTTGCAAGCTGTGGCCCAGGGGAGAAAAATGCAGGAGGTATAAAAATGCTGATTTGAGGTGTGTGTGTGTGTAAATGTCATATTTTGGAAAGGATACCTGATTCTCAAATGTTTATCACTAACATGCAGCAAATTTTTTCTCCTCTGCTCCAAATTATATTTTCAAAAATAAAGATGTAAGTCAATTTATAGCAAAAAGACTATGGTTTGATGGTCAGCTCTGAGACTCAAAAGAGTTTTAAGATCTTGGAATACTGTTCTCTGGAATCAAATTCTTGCATCAAAACATATGTCTAGATGCTGTAGTATAAGGAAAAGAGAACCAAGAAACTCAAAATTTGCCCATGGATGACAAAGATGTATGTATATATAGAGCCAAGAAGAAAGGAAGATACATTTCAATTCTGTGATTTACATATAGCTCTACATATAGAAGGGAGAGTTTATTTTGACTCCAAATTGTCAGTTTCTCAAAATTTAGAAAAGGATGCATGCCATAATCATACTATTAGGATATTTTACTTTGTAAAATACACAAATTCAATTATAATCCCTTGTAAAAGAAGTATATATATTGCACAAATGTGACTAGATGGCTTTCTGAAATAGGAGCTCAAACATTTACCTGAAAACATGTTCTAATAGTTGGACTTCTCCCCTTTTTCTTTAAGTTGGAATTTGCTGTCCGAGACACCACAGTGTGGCAACTGTGAGCAAATACGGCTGACTTTTTAAAAAGTGTGCAAATTCACAAAGGCAACAGCTTTGTTTGGAATTTGAACTGTTCTATTAAATGAACAGGCACTGAATACAGAAATAACACCACAGCCATTTGCTTGATATTCAGCATGCAGTTTTCATACAAAGCTTTTCATTACCTTGTTACAAGGGGATAGAGAGAAAATCGTTAATAGGGAATGGCATAAAAAAGAAAACAGAAGTTATTCCCTTCTTTTCCACTGCATTCAAGATCCAGCAGTCGAGTAGTGCCTGACCATTACTGTGACATACCATGCATACATGTTTATGACAGAGACAATGTGGCTTAAAAAGCCAACCCAGACCTTATTTCATAATCTCTTCTACATTTAATATATTTTCCTGGTTTATTAACATTATGCAGACTAATATTTTTTGGATGACACAGAACATTCTGTCTTAACAGAAGGCAGGATCTTCATGCTAAATGAGAAGATGGAAGAAATTGGTAGACAGACACTCTAATTCCTGAAGTACATTCATTAGATCTCATGTTCTTGATTCAATAACTGTGGCTTCACCAACATTATTCAGTTCAACCTCACAGGAAAATTGTTCATTTCCCCAATCATTACAATATTAAAGTCGCAGGAAATCACTATCCCTCGATTATTAAATTAATAAACTCCGATACTAAACAAAATATTCCAATCCTTTACAATATTTTGCATGTAAGAAATGTTGAAAAAGACTTCATTCAGTATCTACATTTATTTGGGCATATATTTGGTCTTTGTATTAACCCTGCAATACAACTCATGTGGCTTATGTATATGCTTCTCCTACACTATGTACAATTTTATATTATATTTTATTTTATTCACTTGCTGCCCATCTCGTCTCTGGATTGTTCATAAAAAAACTCAATTTGAATACACTATATTTGTAAGTCAAAACCAGCATTGAATAAAACAATATAATTAATCTTCTCTCAAAATGGAACTAATACATTGTCTTAAATCTTCTACTCAGTAACCAAACAAAAGAAGACATTAATTTATGCAATGGATCATTAACTATTGGAATACACTGAATGTGAAGGTTATCTGCTGGGACATCTGGTCGAAATTCACTGCCACATGATTTAATGATTATCGCTAAAAGGAATGGATTTTGCTAAAAGAAATATAACCTCCATAGTAGACTGAGACCAGCAGCTTGGAACTGTATGTTGGAACTTCACAAATTTGCAGTAGTAATTAATGAATTATGAACCTGGATCTATGAAAATACACCTGCAACAACCCAGAAGTTAATACACTGCTCAAAAAAATAAAGGGAACACAAAAATAAGAACATCCTAGATTTGAATGGATGAAATATTCTTATTAAATACTTTGTTCATTACATAGCTGAATGTGCTAACAACAAAATCACACAAAAATTATCAATGGAAATCAAATTATCAATGGAAATAAAATTTAGCAAGCCATGGAAGTCACTCAAAATTAAAGTGGGAAAAACACTACAGCCTGATCCAACTTTGATGTAATGTCCTTAAAACAAGTCAAAATGAGTCTCAATAGTGTGTGTGGCCTCCACATGCCTGTACATGCCTACAATGCCTGGGCATGCTCCTGATGAGGTGGCAGATGGTCTCCTGAGGGATCTCCTCCCACACCTGGACCAAAGCATCCCCCAACTCCTGGACAGTCTGTGGTGCAACGTGGCATTGGTGGATGGAGCGAGACATGATGTCCCAGATGTGCTCAACTGGATTCAGGTCTGGGGAATGGGCAGGCCAGTCCATAGCATCAATGCCTCTGTCTTGCATGAACTGCTGACACACTCCAGCCACATGAGGTCTAGCATTGTCATGCATTAGGAGGAACCTAGGGCCAACCGCACCAGCATATCGTTTCACAAGGGGTCTGAGGTCTCATCTCAGTACCTAATGGCAGTCAGGATACCTCTGGTGTTGAGGTAATTCCCCATTAGGAGAATGAGTGCATACAGGGAGACGTATAGAGAGTAGTGTTGGAGCAATACACACAGAGCACACAGAAACACCGTACAGTAAATGTAGGTTTTTACTTCCAGAAAGGTTTAAGCAAAGTCCAAAATAAGCAATCCAAAGTCATTCACAAGTAAATCAGTCAGTTTTCAATCCAGGGATAATCCAAATATCAAAGTCCAGTGTCAAAAAACAGTTCAGTAACAGACTTACATTAAATCCAGTAATATCAGTCAATTAGAAGAAATGGAGGAATGGCAATACTTTCCAACAGAAGGAAACAGAGATATTCACTCAGACACACTCTCTTCTGAGACTAAGACTAAAACAATCCAGGTTTCTGGCTCCATCTTATGGCTGTTTGAAAAACCACACCCAATTGCAGTTTTTGCAATCTCTTAAAGACATAGTACTAAAATGTTTGTCCTGGTTTATATATTTCTAACTGAAATACAAAATTAAATCTGAACATAGTAAAGACAAACATGAGAATTCAGTCTCCATTGTTGACAAACTTAGATGGTTCTGTCTGATAGACCTCCATCCAATCAATGCTTTTCCCAATACTACTACAGTACCCGATGTAGATTTTCGCGTATTTATGTCTGTAGCAAAATTTGCATCAGCATATGCAGTTAAATTCAGTTCATTTTTAGGCTCCAAATACAACGCATAATGCATTGTCTATTTCAGATATCTTAACACATGTTTGGCAGCTTGCCAGTACCTTTCAGTTGTCTCAGCATTAAATCTTGCTAACTGATTAACACTGTGTGTAATATCTGGTCTTGACCAATTACTGAGATCAGATAAACTACCAATCAAAGACTAATAAATGTTCTTATCAAAAATAGGACTTTGAATATCACTGTGGCTAAACTCCTGCCTCATTGGTGTCTTAGCCAGCTTGCAAAGTTCCATTTTAAAACTTTTTAGTAATTGTTTAATTTTATCTGCTTGTGAGATCTTGTATCCTCCTCTAGTTCTATCTATCTTTAAACCAAGATATTGTTTCATTTCTCCTAACTGTTTTGTTTTAAATTTCTTTTCCAATTGTGAAATTATCTCAGTAGCTTCTTGTTCAGTTTTGGTGATTAATGCTATGTCATCAGTAAATAATAATAATGACACAAAACCATTAGTTTCCTTTTTAAACAAACATGGATCAGCCATGCCCGCTACAAAATATGTTTTAGTTAATTCTTCAACTATACATTGGTTCCACTCATATCCTGATTGCTTTAAGCCATAAAGACTCTTTTTCAATTTCCAGCAATCATTATTATCAGTATTATCATTTTCGAGACCTAAAGGTTTATTTAAACATATAGTATGTTGCAACGGTGCATGCAGATAAACTGTCTCTACATCCAAATGATTTACAATGTATTTCTCCTTAGCTGCCCACACTAATGCTCCCCTTAATGTAGTAGCCTTCAGACTAGGTGCAAACACCTCATCATAGTCATTTGCTGTCTGATTGAATCCTTGTGCTACTAACCTAGCTTTATGGGTAACAGTCCCATCTACACCTGTCTTAAACTTATGTATTCATTTACATCCTATGGCATATTTACCTGGTGGTAACTTAACATTTTTGTATACCTCCAGTCTTTTTAATGATTCCAGTTCCTTATCCATTGCCTTCTGCCAAGCAGCTTGATCCTTAGCAGGATACAGTTTTAGTTCACTATATTTACTTGGAACTGTATTCACTTGGCATATAACACTAGCCTGATATCTATCAGGTGGTCGTGTTACTCGGGTTGAATGTCTTGGTAATACAGAGCTAACTGGTGGACTTTCCTGTGCCACCTGCTTCTGTTCTTCTACCTTCTCCTGTGCATGTTCTACTACTTCCTCCTGTTCTTCCTCTTTAATGGCTATTTGTGGTTTACACATGTAAACCACATGTTTGGTCACACATGATTTTATCTTTAGGGACTATTTGGGTGTCAATAATAATATCATTGCTGGATTCCTGTTCCAGTTTATGCCACCCAATATGCTCAAGAAATTTTGCATTAGCACTACAATAAACATGAGCTGTGTCTTGATCCCAGAATCTAAATGATCTATGGTTGGCCTCATAACCTACAAAAAATAACTTCTTAGCTCTATGTTGCCCTTTCAGTCTTACTTGTGAGGGAATATACACCCATGCCGGAGCTCCAAATATGTGTAGGTAACTTAAATTTGGCTTTCTGCCATGCTAATGAGTGAATGGCAATTCTCCAGTTGTTGTATTAACTACATTGTTTAAAACATGGTTTCTACACATTATGGCCTCACCTCACAGTGGTTCAGGTAAACCTGAGTCAGATAACATAGTGTGAGCCATGGCTTGTAATGTTTGCCCTCTTCGTTCTAAAAATGAGTTATGTTGTGGTCTGTAACATAAGTTGTGGTATTTATGCTCAACACCAGCCAATTTCAACATAGTTTTGAATCTTTTGTTAACAAATTCAGTCCCATTATCAGTGACTAAAGTAATTACTCTACTTTTCATTTTTCTCTCAGCAAACCTCAGCCAGTTAAAAAAATGTTGGAATGTTTCTGTTTTGTTCTTCATAAGATAGCAGAAACCATATTGTGAGTAATGGTCCATAATACTCAAAATATAGCAGGCACCTCCGAAACTTGGTTTCTTAAGACCAATTATGTCAGCAAAAACAATCTCTAAAGGTTCTTTGGTCTTAAACCCATTTAGTCTGTTTGCTGGAGTAACCTTACTCTTTTCTTCACTACAAGCATTACAGTGTAAATACTTGCTACAGGGTTTCAATTTTACTCCCTCTGACAATTCAACAGTTTGTTTGAGCATTTTGAAATTAATGTGCCCTAGACATCTATGTAGTAAATGTATACATTCATCATGTGGCTTAACATTGTTATAAACTGAGTTAGCCATCTTCAACTGGTCATCATGTATCACATATAAATCATTTTTTAAAGTAGCAGTAACACTTTTACCCTCTTTCTCTATTGTACAGTTATCTCCCCAAAAGGTTACCACATAACCAAGATTAACTAAAGCCCTTAATGATAACAAATTAAATTTCAGTTTAGGTACATATAACATAGTTAAATGTTCGTTTATACAAGAACAATATGCAGTACCTTCACCTGATGCATTCATCTTCTATTCATTTGCCAATGATACATGTTGTTTACTCGTGGACAACTTTACAAACCTGTTTCTATCTTTAGTAATGCATTGTGATGCTCTATCTTTAGTAATGCATTGTGATTGTCAACAACCCACAAATCATGGTTTATAGTTGAATTGCTAGACATAGCTAAACTAACATTCTTCTTAGCTTTCTGGTGTTTGCCAGTACTCTATTGTTTTCCCTTCCTACAGAATTTAGCTATATGTCCTCTAGCCTCACAAGAAAAACATTTCCTAACAGTATAGGCAGTTGAAGATAAATCCTCTTGTTGTGGCTGTTCCTTCCTCAGTTGGTTCCTATCCAGTCATCTTCTTGCTTCCTCTAACAATCTTCCAGTAATGTCAGTCAATGTCAGTTTATCTCTGGGCAGGACTTCCAGTGAAGATACATAATCATCATAACTTTCACCCAATGAGGAAAGAATGATATAAACTTGATGCAGCTCTGAAAATATCAGTTCTTTTTCATGTAGCTCTTGAAAAGTTCTTTTCATGAAGTTTAAATGAGCTAACATATCTCCACCTTTCAGAAGACGTGCTCTAAACAGTTTATGTGTAAGATGTATGTGTGCACCTACACTGTCACGAACATAAATCCTCTTCAAATTCTCCCAAGAATTTAGCAGCAGACTCTTAACTTAAGTCTTAGCAGACTCAACCTAGTAGCAGACTCTTCTCCATGAATATGGACTAGCTACTGGTCACTCAGTGTTAGTCCAATTATACAAAGAGTTCGTTCGTTATTCTCTTTAAAGTCAGCAATCTTCTTGGCATCATCCTCATTTTCTGGATCCCAAGCATTTACATCTGGGTCTTGAACTACATTCCATAAACCTTCTCTATGCAGAAATAGACTGCATTTCATAGACCAGGAAACATAGTTTGTTCCATCCAACCGGGTTATCAGTGATAGACATGTTGAAGTGACTTGTGCCATCTTTACTAGGATAGTAAACCACAATTAAACAGTAAACAGCTGTCTGTATACACTACTGTGCATTCACACTAACTGTCAGTTATCTAAGCCTGGTATGGTCTGGGCCCATAACCAATGTTGAGGTAATTCCCCATTATGAGAATGAGCTCATACAGGGAGATGTATAGAGAGTAGTGTTGGAAAAATACACACAGAGCACAAAGATACACTGTACAGTAAATGTAGGCTTTTACTTCCAAAAAGGTTTAAGCAAAGTCCAAAATCCAAAGTCATTCACAAGTAAATCAGTCATTTTTCAATCCAGGGATAATCCATATATCAAAGTCCAGTGTCAAAAAACAGTTCAGTAACAGACTTACATTAAATCCAGTAATATCAGTCAATTAGAAGAAATGGAGGAACAGCAATGCTTTCCAACAGAAGGAAACAGAGATACTCACTCAGACACAGTCTCTTCTGAGACTAAGACTAAAACAATCCAGGTTTCTGGCTCCATCTTATGGCTGTTTGAAAAACCACACCCAGTTGCAATTTTTGCAATCTCTTAAAGACATAGTACTAAAATGTTTATCCTGGTTTATATATTTCTAACCCAAATACCTGTTATGTGACTTATATAACTAATATCTGGCGAGCATATGGAGGGCTGTGCGGCCCCCTAAAGAAATGCCACCCCACACCATTACTGACCCACTGCCAAACCGGTCATGCTGGAGGATGTTGCAGGTAGCTGAACATTCACCACGGCATCTCCAGACCCTGTCACGTCTATCACATGTGCTCAGTGTGAACCTGCTTTCATCTGTGAAGAGCACTGGGCACCAGTAGCAAATTTGCCAGTCTTGGTGTTCTCTGGCAAATGTCAAACATCTTGCACGGTGTTGGGCTGTAAGCACAACCCCTATCTGTGGACATCAGGCCCTCATACCACTCTCATGGAGTCTGTTTCTGACCATTTGAACAGCCACATGCACATTTGTATGGAGGTCAATGACCACTGGAGGTCATTTTGCAGGGCTCTGGCAGTGCTCCTCCTGTCCCTCCTTGCACAAAGGCAGAGGTAGAGGTCCTGATGCTGGGTTGTTGCCCTCCTACAGCCTCCTCCATGTCTCCTGGTGTACTGGCCTGGTAGCACCTCCATGCTCTGAACACTACGCTGACAGACACCGCAAACCTTCTTGCCACAGCTCGCATTGATGTGCCATCCTGGGTGAGCTGCACTACCTGAGCCACTTGTATGGGTTGTAGACTCCGTCTCATGCTACCACTAGAGTGGTCACCACAGCAGAACCACTCCTTTATTGGGGATGTCTTGCTAACTGCCTATGCTTTCCACCTGTTGTCTATTCCATTTGCACAACAGCATGTGAAATTGATTGTCAACCAGTGTTGCTATCTAAGTGGACAGTTTGATTTCACAGAAGTGTGATTGACTTGGAGTTACATTGTGTTGTTTAAGTGTTCCCTTTATTTATTTATTTTGAGCAGTTCAGTAGCAATCTTCTGAACAAAATTTATTTACTTTTGATCTTTATCAGGGTTTGATTAGAAGTTGCATTCATAACATTTAGCCTGAGCAAAATAAATATACAAAGCAATTTGCAATCTCTTTTGAAAGTCTAGAGAGAATTTATATTGGTTTTTATTTCTTCTCCCAAGGAAAAAAAATCAACACATCCCAAGGAAAATTCTGAAGGTTGGAAAAATGAGACTGCTTTCAGATGTCCAATCATCCAACAGTGATACAGGCAATGAAAATGATTGTGAGGAAGGACAAAAATGTATTCCTTACTGAATTCCATAGCACTCATTTCCTTCTGTTTTTGACAGTTGTTATCTTCTATCAGTTAAGCCCAAAGTAGCAGACTTTCTAACTACATCTATTTCTTCTATATTTGTGGTTTGGCTGCCCAGCTGGGGTGAGTAGAACCAGATGAAATGAGCAACCAGCTGGAACACTCATGCATGCAGATGCAGCTCAACTACAAATTGACCTGCATTCGCATGCACACTGATCCAGTGCTCATGTGAGCTGAGCTGCACATCAGTGCACACCACCGACTGCTCACTCAATCCTATTGAAAATAGGCCATGGCCCAGGGTTTAGGGAACCCTGCATTGAAACTAAATATTACAATCAAAGAAGAACACTTTGATTTACTAATACAGAATAAAACAAAATATTTTAACACTGAATATATCAAAGGATATTTTTGAACAATACATCCAGAAGTTAACTTTAAGAGCCTCCGCCTCTATGTTTAAAAGATGCTATGGAAGAGAAAGAATTATATTTTTTAAGCTGACTGATTTGAAAGTGAATTGACAGGCTACAATAATGATATAGAAAAATACACTATACTGGCTACACAAACAATGTCTTAATAATTAAAAGGGATATACAAATATTAAACAAAGAGAGTGACCTGTATAATTTTCCTATATTGCAGTTCCAAAATAGACTTGTAAAAGCTCTGAATAATTTTTTTCATAAAGTATAAAAATGACTCAAGTTCTAATACATTATTTTGAGAGGGCTAAAAAATTGAGATTGTTAAAAATAAAAGGAATATAAAGTTGATTATTTGTTCAATATTAAAATAGATAAACTGAGATCTTTGGTAACCCTTAATGGATTTTTGCTGAATTCAGGACTTAAATGATGAGGCTTTAAAGATTTGTTTAAAGATAAGAGCTAAAAGCTTTAAACTTCATCTAAAGAGATGTTTAAAGATAAACATCTAAAGAGATGTTTAAATATATGGGAAGAAAAGCTCATTTGTTGCATTTTAAAAGAACATCATAAGTTATTAAAATAGTTTATGCTTGTGAGGAAGTATTTCTTTATGTATATTTTCTTTTTCCATAGTATAGTTCTATTTTTCTTTTATTTTTCTCTTATATCATCTATTGATCTTTTTATTCTTGTATTGGTCTTAGTTACTAACCTTAGCCTGAAGATGATGAATGAGACTTCATCGAAACGTTGCCTAGATACTTCCAATTCTACGGGGGAGAAAACCCGAATAACCAAAGATCCACATACAAATACCCGCGAAAACCTCAGAAAACAAATATATATATATATATATATATATATATATATATATATAT
>BLBF01000005.1:24417373-24433650 GCA_015471245.1 Laticauda colubrina
CACACACACACACACACACACACACACACACACACACACACACACACACACATATATATATATATATATATATATATATATATATATATATATATATATATATATATATATATAGTTCAGCTTCCTTCGGGTATTATCCCATGTCATTGTAGTGCTTTTAAAGTTGTAGCAACGTTTCAGCAGAATCTCATCTGCCATCATCAGGCTTCTGTATGGAGTTTGTATGTGGGTCAGGGTATCAAGGCATTGGTTTTAAATTTGAGGCTAGCCTATTGTGCCAGGATGTGTTTTTCTATATCCTGATTGGTTAGGAGTCTTGGTCTGTGTTTATTGGACTTGGAGTTTGTTTGATTGGTGTTTCTGGTTTCTTCTATCTGTTTTGTGGCTTTGATTGGCTGGCAACACTCTGTTCCAATATATATATTGAAAGCCAGTATATATATATATTGATTTGTCTGTTTTAAATGTATGTCAAATAATTTTTTTTTCTAGAATAAAAAAAAGAACGTTGGAAAAATCCCAGAAAACTAGTCATAATGCAAAGTAAGACATTCATCCACACCCTTGAATCAATGAGAAATTGCTGCTGGATTGTCTAAAGTGGAAAGCACACATCTGAGACTCTGTTCTACAATCTAGAAACAATTTAACTATCAGCGAAATTCCATTATAGCTCCCTATAGCTTCATATGAAGATGACAGCAAGATAAACACAAGCATTATTAGGAAATCACCCAAGTTAGCTACCAGACAGGCCAGCAGTATTTTGATGACCAATCAGATTATGGGAACAAACATGATTTAAAAGTTGTAGAAATATTCAGTACATATTACAGCTACAATGAATATCTTCCTTTGATCTGCATAAACCAAGCTATTCATGTATGTATGTATGTATGTATGTATGTATGTATGTATGTGCGTATGTATGTGTATACCTATATATTCAGAATATTCTTTGTCTGAAGTCAAACTATGAACATTGCCCATCCCTCTCAGTCCTATATTCATTCAACCTCCTGATCAGTGGTTCTGCGAGTATGGCTTGGTGGGCATGGCAGGGGAAGGATACTGTAAAATCTCCAGTCAGAGCTGGTATTTCCCAGTTCTCCAAACTACTCAAAATTTCCACTACTGTTTCTCTAGAACTGGTCAGAACCTGCTGAATACCACCTCTGTTCCTGATCTATAAAATTTTCTTGCTGCCTTTTATACAAGACTGACTTCATTATTGCCTTTAAAAAACAAAAAAACAAAGCCTATATTTCCCCATAGTAGCATCATCCGTCTTTCTCAGGCTGTCATCAACCCAGATATAGAAGGATGAAAGATCAATTCTCCCACACAATCTTTCCCATATATGGAGCACAGCTTTGAGTTGACATTTCATCTAGTACAGGAGAAAAGATCACATGGCTTCTAATCCATGATGATTTCTCAGAAGAAATGTTCATTCACAAGTCAATTTCCCCTCTTTTCTATGTTAATTGCTTATTTTTAAATAACACTGTTATTCAGACTGAAAACTTCATCACAGCAAAATCTAAAGAACAGCTGCATTTCAATCCATGCATGGATATGGAGTATCAGTTCAATTTCAGATTGCAGACTGAGCACATTCAACTAACTTTTACATACATAGACATACATAGGAAACTAACCAGTTTTCTAATAACCAGAGCTTAATGTAGGACAAATGTTTCATAGTCTTTGGGGTATAAGATGCCATTTGTGTGCCATTTTTTAACAAAGCTCCTTCACAACCCATCTTCATTTTTTGCATTTCAATGATAGCAAAGCAAAATGTTTTTATCTTTTAGAAACACTTCAAAATAGTGTTTCAAGTAAATAAAAGCTGTAATACTCAATGGAAATTACAGATCAACAACTCAACCATTTTAGTTGAAGTTGGTATTGCAGATGTAACAAAACCTTTTTTTTTGTAATTAGACCCTATTGCAGCACATTCTTTTAATTATTGGTTCCTGATAGTTTGCTTAAATATTTATGTAAACTCTTGGATACAAAGCTAATCATATTCACAAGACTTTTAAATCCCAGTGGTATGGATAGAAAAGGATACAGATATTTATTTAGATCACACTAAGCATGTAAAAAGAGATAAGTGAATTTACCCTCCCACCTTTTGTTCAGCATTATTTACCTTGCTTAGATAGCTCAACATATTCCTTCCAAGTGATCTGTCTGTCTGTCTGTCTGTCTGTCTGTCTTGGACTTGAATATAATGCTATAGCTTTCTGTTCTCCTTGTACCCTTTAATGACATTGTACTTGCAAATTTATAAAAAGACATATCTAACAAATTTACACTTTTTTCTAGAGGTCAAAGGCAACTGAGCATGTTTCATTTCTTTTTTTTTTCAGAAAAAAATATGCATGTAATGTAAGATTGGGTTATGACCCAAGGATCCATAAGTGCTCTTTCACACATTATAGTACAGAAAATTTAAACTAAAAGAAGTGTTAGGAGATGACAGAGGTTGGTGGCAGAGATTTTTGATAGAGCTGTGTTGTATATGTGTTGTGTGGTCTGGGGGATGCTGTATAAACCCAGGCATACCAGGACAAACAAAATGGCAGTTTGAAGTCCCATCAGGAGCAGCCAGGATATGAAAGAGAAGGCTGAAGAGTAGATTCGCTGGTGGAAAAGATTGAGCATTTGGAACTTATAGATGTTGAGGAGAGCTTGAGAAAAATGCTGGAATTTCAAGAAGCTCAAAAAATAATTATTTTCCATTTTTTTCCTGCAGCTTTTTAATAGGGTAAACATATTAAAGTAATAAGGAATACCTTGTGAATTAGGGATGGTGAAAAGGACTCAGTGAAAACAACTTTAAAACCCTCCATATGGAAAAGCTGTATTATCTGTTAAGGAATACATTAAGAATAACCATAAATTATTTACCTATAAGTACTGTAACAAATAAGGTTCATTTTAATTTAGAGTAAAACAGTGTGTATGTGTGTAAAAAAATTATGCCTCTTTTTCCACCTTCTAAAATATGATAGCAGTGGTAACTGGGATTTGGAATGGATCTAGAGACAAAATAAGTTGTCAATATGTGAGCAAAACAGGCCAAAGGAAATGCTGTGATATTAGGAGGTCTGTATTATTGACCACATGGCTCTACCTGACAAACAGAAAACAAATCAGAAACTCTTGCAATTACAGTATAGAAGAACTGCAGGTGGAGAAGATACCCCAGTTAAGCTTAAGATAAGGAAAAGGAATTTATTTATTTAATCATTTATTACATGTGTTGTCCACCTGACTTTCAGCAGGACTTAAGAAACACTCAATGAGCTCTGGTTAAGCTAATGTTAAGGCAACAAGAAAATCGACTAAGGCTAAAGAAAAAGTGATATACACAAAAGACCGGAACATAAAATTAGCAAGGGAAACTAGTTTAGGAAAGTTGAAAGATATTAGTGGCACTAAAAGGTATTTTGCATGTCCACCTAACCTTATGGAAAAAAAAACCTAAGCATATTAAAATCCCAAAATTAACAGAACAGATGGAAATAGAATCTCTTTTTTCTACCAACATTTGAGAGTGCGCAACTGTATTTGCATGGGCATGTGCATTAATTAACACAGCTAAATTTTGTATTGCTGTACTGAAAGCAAAAAACAATTGGTTAGAATTGTAATTACCTTTGTTCCAGTGGTGGCATTCAATTTTTTTTTACTGTTTTTTCAATTTTTTTTTACTGTTCTGTAGGCGTGGCCTGGTGGGCATGGCAGGGGAAGGATACTGTAAAATCTCCGGTCAGAGGTGGTATTTGCTGGTTCTCTGAACAACTCAAAATTTCTGCTACCGGTTATCCAGAACTGGTCAGAACCTGCTGAATACCACCTCTGCTTTGTTCTAAACATTACGTTAACTAATACACTGTTATGAAATATACAGTTTTTATTTCAGACTTTTTAAAGTTTTAGGTTTATATCACTTGTATGTATTAACATAGTAATAGAAGAATAATTAATAACAGCTGTATTAACATAGTAATAGAAGAATGAATGTTATGTTATATGATTTATTTTGCTAGTTGTTAGTATATTATTGTATTTATTTGTTTCACTCTTTTTTGTTCTTTTAAATTGTGCTAGTCATAGACTGAATAAATATTTATTGTATTTTCATGGCCAGAAGGGCAATGCTCTTCCATCATGAGACAAAGAAGTGCTTGAGATAGATAAAAGTGAAAGTAGACAACACAGAACTAGATGAAAAATAATCTGACAAAATGTAAATTAATTTTCAATTTATTTAGATCTCAACTAGAGGGCACTACCTAGTCAACTTTGATCTATACAAGAAAATATGTCGGATGAGTGGGGTTTAGAAATTCTTGAACAAGCATGGAAAGGCAAACCACTTCCAGGTCATGACAATATATAATTTAACTAATTAATTAAGCAAACCACTGATTCTAAATGACTCACAATGGTTTACAAGTAAGTAATCCATAAAACCTAAAATTTACAATTATAAATCCATAAAATAATAATTACAATAACATTAAAACAATGCAATAATACAAAGTAAGATAGTATTTGGCAAAAATTAATCCAGACTTTCAAAAATGTGCAAGATATTATTTTAACACCCTTATATACATAATTACACATGCAAATTGGGCTTCTGGAGGTGTCAAGCAGGCAAACTTAGGAAACAAGAAGCACTTGGATTTCTAGAAAGAACTTTATTGTCAGTAGGATAATGTAACAGACTATTGAACTGTCAAAGCAGTACTCAACTTATATTTAGAATAATTAAGCCAGGGTTACTTTAAGTTTCCTTTATATTTTTTCCTGTCCCCCAGAATCAGGAATCTTTTCTGTAACTACCCTGCTTCCTTCAGTAATGGTCTTGTTCCCTCCTCAATATTTCCAGAGTCTTTCATCGAAGCAGGAGAAGTTGCTCCAAAGAGTGAGGGCCACTATGGAAAAGGTCTGCCTCTCTCAGTGTTTCTCATCCTTGGCCATATGAAGATGCCTGGGCTTCAACTCCCATGCTGGCTGGAGCATTCTGGGGGTTGAATTCTGGCATCTTCAAGAGATCAAGGATGAGTAATACTGGCCTATCTCATATCCTATATACTGTATATGAAATATCAAGCATTCCCAACTGAAGTGAAAGGACCTGAAGGATACTGTCCTCTACTCAATAGAAACATTATTTTTATGCTTTTATTTATTATCCTAGGTTAAGACTAAAAGAATGTAGACTTCCTAATGCATTTGTGAATTGGGAACTTCCCATTATGCCATACTAGTTTTCCACAGGGGCTTCTTGTCTTCTACTATTAAATGCTACCTGCTCAAAGAGAAATCAATATTATTTCCTCAAGGGAACCATAGCTCTGTTTATATTTAAACATGTCCATAGTTTACTGTACATAAGCCTCCAAGTGGAGCCAGAAACAGACTACAAGGTGCAAAAGGAAACCGAAGTGAACAGGCAGCCAAAGATAAGAATGACCATTAAAATAGACAAAAAATACTCTAGGAATGGAGATATCTATACTGAAATATAACAGGAAGGTCAATTATTGTTTCTTTAACTAAAAGCTGTCCAGATAACAAATTAAATGGCAAATTGTGACTATGTATTCACTCAAGCACAACTGCAAATTTGAACTCTATTACTTCTGCTCTAATTTTTGCCATCATGTATTGTGGAGGAGGTAAAATAGAATCTACATAAGGCCTATTAAATTCCATTTATTCCTCCCTCCCAAAAAAATCATGTCACTTCAGTGCCACTTCAGAGCCTATTTCCTATTAACATCTTATTAATGGTACTTTTATGATTCCCAGGGCTTGTATTTTATGTTTTGATTATTTGTATTGTTTGTATTGTATTGTAGTATTTTTCTTATTTTATTGTAAGCTGCCCAGAATCATGTAAATCAAATAAATAATAAAAAAAACTTTGAGTCTATTTGGCTGTTTATCATTTTTATATGGTCTATAGAGACTTATATGATCTAGAACTTCACAAAGACACATACTTTCTTTCCCTTTATTTTTTAGCTTCTGCCTTCATTAACTATGTTCCTGTTATATATCTGCTACAATTATATAAATAAAGGCTGGTACTTCTGAGGAGGAGGAAAAGGGAAGGAAGTAAAGAGGAACATTTTTTCCTTGTACTGATAATTTCTCCTACCTTATATAATTTGTCAACTTGAGAGAGAAATCCAACAGCCTAAATCATTGATTATTGGCCGCATATCATTAGAATTTAAGCAATACAATTTAAAATTATTAAAAAAGAGTTGCAAATAAGTCCAGGTGCCTTAGAAGAGCCAATAAATGTGTTGTCCTGGGCAGAAATTATTTATCTTTGCACACTTACCTTTGAAGCAACAGATTTTTGTTTTGAGCATGAGGCCATTTCCTTTTTTTATGAACATGCTTGAAACACTGGCATTCAACAAAGAGAACAGAACCTTGGGAAAGTATTCAGAATCTTATGCAGAACATCCACATTATTTGACGTTTATGTGGAACAGAATCAAAAGATATTTTCTGCTCAACAGAGAATAGCTCTCATAGTTCAGATTCTGATTTCCACTTTATGTTCACCTATATTTATATCTCTGCCTAGAATTCCCGATATTGTATTGGCAAAACATACTGCATTTCCAAACAGCTTATTTGGCAATAAATGTTGAGAAATCAACAATCCCCTTGGATTTAAGTTAATTTGAATATTTATTGAAAAGTTTGAACTGTTTATCCTTTTGGCATCATAAGTATGTAAGTTGCTGAAAGGAAAATTAAACCTTCATACCTCACTTGATATGCTTGAGGGAGACAGGCATTCAAGAGAACATGTTTGCATTGTGCAGAGTCAGTATTTCTATTTCCACTAGATTCATGCAACATAAATTCTTACATGCATCTCTGGTATGAACAATTATTTGAATCTCACTGTACTGTTTCTTTCCTCTCGCTTTAATTTTATGGTAATTTCTGCATCTCTTTTTTTGTATACACTATATGTAGCCAATTTAGATTTGTACATTGTTATCCAATAAAGTGAATATCTTTTGAGCCAAGGTGCTCTCACAGTTAACCTACAGCATATTTAAGCATAATTGCATCGGTTCATTCTACAAGACAGATCCTGGCTGTCTGCCTAACACTTTTATTGAGTAAGCTGATTGTCTAGTAAACAGCCTATTGTAGTCTGCCTAATTGTTGCTACAGTAAAGATGAGAAGTTCCACAGTAAGTATTATATATCAGAGTGCTCAAAACACTGGTGACTTAGCTGAATATGATACATATCTCTTCCTCATTGCAAAAAGTTCTACAATTTCTTTTTCTTCTTTCCATTGTCAAATGCCATATGGCAGGAGTTCATCTATAAATTATAGACTGTATTTCTGACAAATAGCAAGAAAGGTCCTATTTTTTAAAAAAATAAAAGCATTTGTCAGACTACAAACACATTTAGAAGTAACATCTCAACATTTTACATATATGTTTATAACTAGAAACATTATTTTCAAAGGAAAATTATCTATACCTTTACTTCTACCTATATGGCATGAAGTTGTAAGTCCACATAAGCACAGGTACGGAGAAGTGTCCATCAGAGAGAAGGCAAGAGAAAAGAACAGAAAGAAAGACATAATAAAAAAAACAAAAAAAATTAGATCACACCTCACATCACTTGAACGTAAACCAATGAACACAGCACAAAAGAAACAATACTCAAAAGCACACATATAAAACAAAAAAAGAAAGTAGAATCACAAACTACACACAGTGCAGATTAAAATATAATATTAAACTCTTTAACTCCAATTGTACATGGAGAAACGCCAAGCTCTCATTATAGAAGCATGTTAAAAAATCCAGAAAAACACATCAAATTGACCATAAAGAAAACAAGGAAAGAAAAAGAGAACAATAAAGAACAAAGAAAAAGAGAACAATATTCCGTGGAAATATATTTTCCACCTACCCACAATGATGTTGGATGAATAGCTTGCGTAGTTGTACTGGATGTATAAAGATATACTGAATTTTATATTATATTCCCACTGTATATAATATGCATTTAAAAATATAATTATTTACACAGTAGCATGTTACACACTATATAATTTTGATGAATTTAAGGAATGAAGCTGAAAAGAGAAATATAGGTGTTCAAAAGAATGAGGCTAAGAAAGAGAAATGAAAGAAATGTCAGATGACTAAATATGACTAAATATAAGGAACATGAAGAAACAGACATTTTTAGAGGCAGTCTAAGGACCCAAGATTGCCTTTAAATTGAACAGACTACATTTGTTGTTTACCAACTAAAAAAAAAACAAAATTAGTTTGGCTTATGTATAACATTGCTACTTTTGCTTAGCAATATAGGATATCTGTCCTCTTTAACATGAAAACCACACTACTATGGTCATTTAACAAATCCAGGTTTAAAAACTGCTGGCTTAATACAACCTGTATACAATATATCCTACCGGCCAGTACCATTCATTAATATTCCAAAATAGCTGTGCTGTGAATTCACTTGTTTTCATTTCTTGCTATGGCCAGCAAATAGAAGTATACACTTCTTTAGTATTAAAATGACTACTTGACTTACAGAAGAATACTCTACAAATGTATCTCATAGCAAAGGAGCAAGGATGGGTCATGCAAAGGATGGGTCATTCTAATTTCATTCTTTTTCTTCCTAGACTCACCATTTTTTTAAAAAAAAGGTACATTCATTCTCTGGCTGGAGCTAACAATAACAATGTAAGGGGGCTATCAGCTCCCAAACTGATCTATCAGAACATGGATAACCTGCCATAATTACATGTTTCTATTTATTCCAATGTTGCTAAAGTGGAACACTTGAATTCCATTCTGAATTTTATACATTATACATTTATACATCTTAATGTTGTGATTCCAGCTCCTTAGTTCCTCTCCTGCTGCTTGATGAGATAAAGATACATGCACAATTATTATGGTTGGTCACACAGTCTGTTTATAGACTGTTTATAGATGTTTATAGACTGGGTTTGGCATATACACCCAAATAGATACTGAGTCTTTCCCAAGGACCTGGGATAGGCAGATATTGTTTTCTGGTCACAGGTACCATTGCAGGATATAAGCCGTTTTAAGTAACACTGCCTTTTGCAATTGACTGGTGGTGATTTTTGTCAATGCTGATGATGTTCAAATGGTGCTCCAGTTGTTTTGAGATTACTTTCTTTGCTTTTTTTTTCACAATCATTCTACTTCTACTTGCAGGTTTTGGTATTTTGTATTATTAATTATTATTAGGCCACCTAACTCCTAGCAATATGTCTATCTATTTCTTTCATAATCTGATATGGAATATTCCCAGCAACTGTATCACTTCTTTATGATCAGCATAACACCAATATATCTGTGACTTTCAAATAATGCATCATGATAGGCAACTCAAATTTAATAAGCATGACCCGTTTTAGAATTAGCTCTTTCGACAGATCAATCCTGCAGACCAAAATATATGTATAAAACTATAAAACTTAATGTTGCAAAGTGACAGGAGAATGACTGTTCGCAATGAATGTTGCCTCCTAGGTCTTTGTTGCATGCCATGAAAACTGTCGTCATGATCTTACATATCACTGACTAATTTTGAAGGCCAGTGACAAACAAGTCGCTGTACTAGAGTTGAAAACATGAAGGTTACACATCCATACAAGAGAAGGAACATTTTGCATTTCTCCTCTAATATTGTCTTTACATGCATACATGTATATATTCATTTATTCCAATACATTAAATTATGAACATTATTTTCTGTAGAGTCTGGCAAATGAGAGATACAACTGCAAAAGGTTTGGAAATGATATATAGCATCTTGATTGTTTTCCAAAAGAGTTGCTTATTGAAGTTTAATTAGTTGACGAAGAAGGCAGGAAAGAAAAGACTTACCTTGTTCGCTCATCATCAGATGTGAAAGGCCTTTGAGAAACAGAAAGAAAGTAAATAAGACAGAATAAAACAGAAAGAAAACACAGGAAGACATGTGTACCTTTACATAGCTCAGTAATTCAGGGAATATCACATACTTCATCAATGAATGTATGCCTGTTGTATTCCTTGCATGCATGTACACATACACACACGTGCGCATGCCCAGAACTTCCTCCATTACAGGAAGAAGTAATTAAATTACATTAAAGTCTGGACTGCAGAGGAAAAAATAAGAAATAAGGTAGTCCTCAACATACGACCACAATTGACCCCCAAATTACTCATTTAGTGAATGTTAAGTGAGTTTTGCCCCAGTTTACAGCCTTTCTTGCCACAGTTGTGAAATGAATCATCAGAGTTGGTAAGTTAGTAACCCGATTGTTTAGAGAATCTGGGTTCCCCGTTGACTTTGCTTTGTCAAAAAGATCGCCAAAGGTGATCACATGACCTTGTGATACAGCAATGTTCATAAGTATGAGTCAGTTGATAAGCATTTGAATTTTGATCACACGATTACAAAGGTTGTAAGTGTGAAAAACAGTCACTTTTTTCAGAGCCCATTGTAACTTTGAATGTTCACTAAATGAATTGTTGTAAGTTGACGACTACCTTATATATTCCATCAGTGTCAGTGAGACTGATCTTAGCATAATTAGTTGTTTACATTAAGTACAAGCCCTGGGAAGTAGGACAACTTTTTTTTTTTAAGACAATCATCCTTATTGCATTGCAAATATAAATTCTGGTGCATGTTCTTTATTAAGAGTCCATCATCCACCATTAAGCTCAAAACATCACTGTAGTTCTTCAACCAATTTTAATTCACTTTGACAGCAGATCAGGGCATCAAATTAATCTATCAGATTTCACAACCAATACTAGCATTTAGATTAGTAATTTAAACAGCAATGCAAATCTTCCTGACGAAATGGTTTAAAACATACGGAAATACATTTTGAAATGATCAACGCAACCAAATGTTTTCTATGTTCATGGGAGGAGTTTCTTAAGGAGCCTGGGAAAACCATAGCTGTGTGAAAGATTTGAGAAATGCTTTCTATGGATTTTTGATAGTTCCAAAGTATCTCTTTCACAGCCCTAGTAATGATCTTTTGCACAGCCCTAGTAATGATATTTTCTTTTTCTTTTTTACTTCTAGAAACCTAAATCCAAATCTTTCAAAGTAAGCAAATATTCATCCAAAAGAACTCTTTAATTGATGGCATGTATACCTATTACATGTATACTTCTTAATTCTTGTGATTAAGAATTTTATCTGTAGGTGTGTTGGATAATGGGGGCAGGGAGGTAGATAGAATTATCAGAAACTGTAGTAAGAAACTGTAGTCCCATGACTACCAGTGCAACAGCTTTGACTTAAAATATGTTCCCAATTTTTTGTTTGAATAAACTGTAAGACATGAATGGCAGTATTTTTACTTCATCTATATGGCAGTGTATAATTTGATTTAAGGTGGAAACTATGACAGTAGCCTGTAAAAAATAATGAAAATAATGATGGTTCAACAGTGGAAAATCATTTAAGTCCAGTAAAATAATACAAACTACAATTGAGAAAGGAAAGGAAAGGAAAGGAAAGGAAAGGAAAGGAAAGGAAAGGAAAATAAATTTAAAGCACTGAAAAACTAATGTCAGAATATTTGGATACATCATTGAATTTTAAAAAAGCATTCTAAATCTTATCGATTATTAATTTGTGTCTTGTGCAGTGCAAAATGCTCATTCATTGTTTGGGATATATGGGATTGAATTGATGTTTTTAATGTTTGATAATGTTGTTGTATATTTACCAGCTGTGGTTGTTGTTTAGAACACAAAATATTGAAAGGAAACAATCCAGATGCTAAGGATTTGGAAGGGGGGAAAAAAACCTGTGCAGGGAAGTTGGAGATGCTGGGTATGTTTCGTCTAGAGAAGAGATGATTGCAAGGAAACATAACTATGTTTAAGAATTTGTTGGCTATCATGTAAAAACGGGGCAGAATGAAGCAATTTGTAGCGAGACATCAGACCTAATGTAAGAATTGTTCAACCATGGAACAGAGGTATGTTTAAATACAGGTTGATGATTCATCTCTTGAAGATGATACTATAATGGATTTCAACAGTGAGCAGAAGATTGGATTAGATGATCTCTAATGTACCTTACATTCCATGATTCCATGAAAAGTTGATCTGTGATTTTAATATTTTAAATGTTTTAATGTTTCTTTAATGTTATCTAAAATATCACAAGTTTATGTTTTATACATTAGGTATCCATTTTATGAAAATGTTTGCACTGCAAGGGACTTAATCAGTTTTTGATATTAGGACTGTATTCAATATGTCTTACAAATAGGATTTCCAATAGGGCCTCATTATAATCCTAGGTTTTTTGTAAGCTTGTCTGATAAATTCAGCTAACTCATTATATTTTGCAGATGACTGCTACAATATTCACATCCCTGATTAACTGTAATGATGTACTTTTCATGTCTGCAGTCTACTGGTAAAAAGCAAAACAGATAGGTTAATAATAAATTTAAGAATATGTGATTTAATATGAGGTTTTGCTCATCCAATTGTCAGTTATTATTAATACGCTTCAGGATTTAGGCAATTGTTTTCCAACAAGAAAAGAGAATTTCATAATGCTGATAATAAAACACAGGACATCCCTTTGTTTACTGCATGCTTTCTCCTTTGGATTGGTCTATGTGATTATGTGCTTTTAGAACAAGTGCTGATGTTTTGAAGTGATACTGATAATAACCTTGCCACAAAAAATGACATATTTATTGATTATATTCAAAATTGTTCTTTGCAGAGGCTTTCATCAGATGGATGGAGAATATGATATTAGACTATCCATCCATTAACTTACCTAGACAACTTGGAAAAAAAATATAATATTTATTTTTTATTACACATATTTATATAGTTTCCCAGCTTACTCACATGGAAGATAATATAAGCACAGGAAGATTTGGTTTTAAAAAAATAGTTAAAGGCTATTTTTGGCTACTTTCCTTCTTCCATTATAGGAGGAAAAAATATCTCCTCTTCAACCTGGGAACATTGTTTTTACATCATTTTACATTGTTACCAGCAATGTAGTACTTTCTCTGAAGAATGTTTCTGATCATTTTAAAGGAAAGTATCTGATAATTTAATGAATGGATCACTCACAGTTGACATAATACTTGGTTATTTTGTACTCTGAAACCCATTTCTCAGTTTTAAAAAAGTAAATGTGAAATGATCAACTTTATATACAATATTCTAAATGACTGGCAAAAATGGCAGAAAGACTTATCGAAATTTGATAAATTTGGCAGGGGAAAAACATGAATCAAGTGTAAGATATTACAAGATAACAATAGCACATTGACTTACATACTGCTTCACCGAGCTTTACAGCTCTCTCTAAGCCATTTACAGTGTAGGCCTATTGTCCCCAACAACCTTTATCATCATTTTATCAACCTTGGAAAGATGGAAGGATGAGTCAACCTTGAACAGGTCAGGATCAAACTCCTGCCCTTAGGGCAGAGTCAGCTTGCAATATTGCATTCTAATCACTGTGTTACTATGGCTCTTATTTCAAGCTAAAGAAAGAGAAAGTTTGGGTTTATGTAGTTTGAGTTTATTTTTTGCACCTTGTTGTTTGGATGGAAGAGTGGGCAATGCTGAAAAAAAAATTACTGGAGTTCAGAGGAATTGATTTGAAATTTAAGTGCAATATTTAGTTCTGATATGACAAGGCTATAATATAGATTTAAAAAATCATTTTATCAGGCATGTCATATCAAGAACATGGAATATATATAAACCCACATTGTGTTCAAAAATAACTTGTTGCTTGCATTAAAAGAAACATATTATAGAAGAGAAATTACAAGTGGTTAACTTATGGTGACATATAAGAATTCTCAGGGAAAATCCAAAATTAAATCAAGAGAAGATTTGATACTAGAAGGGCAAAATGTGTCAATGGTTTTCTTATGTACAATTATAGAAAGACTTGAAATAGATAGGACTTTTGTTTTTGAACATTTTAACACTGAATTGAAAGAGGTTTAGGTACAAATGATAAAAATGTTGTGGCTAAAATATATACATTTTACTGAAATTTGAAATAGAAGCAAAAGAATGTGTGATAAAATGGGCTAAAATTTTTGTTTATAACATACAAATAGAACAATGATGTTGTTGAATATAAAGTTGAAAAGGTTGAAATGTATATTGTGTAATAATCTTAAAGAGATTTTTTTTTTAAAAAATGATGTATCATTGGTACATGCCACCATATAAATTGTCAAAAACGTATCAAATTAAATTCTGAATGTGAATGAGAGATGATTTTTTATCATGTCAGTAGACATGTAAAAAAGCTTTAAAATGGATCTAAGATACATGCAACTTTAATGTAAATGATTTTAAAAATACAATGAACCCATCAGGACTTTTGGGATGAACAAATAAACTTTTCTATGCACAACAGTGGAAAAATTTGATATCAACAGTGGAAGAATGGTGAAAATGATGGAGTTTGCAGATATAGCTAAATTGATAGTCTTGATTAGAAAAAAGACACTAATTAAGTTGGGTTTGGAGGATAGAAAAAACAGTACATGATTAAAAAAAATGAAAATTAATTTGTACTCACAGAATAAAAGTTTAAATACATTTGTATCTATCATTGCCCTAAAAGAAAATTGGAAGTTTATATTTATTTATTTATTTTCCACACTTTTGGTTTTCCTCTTTCTTTCTTTCTTTCTTTCTTTCTTTCTTTCTTTCTTTCTTTCTTTCTTTCATCTTAAATATTAGTTTCTGTTAGTTTTTATCTTTCTTGTTTGAAAATCTCATAAAGTTATTATAAAAAAATCCAGATTTAATCACGAAAGACCTCAAAGCACTACTTTCAGGAATTAAAGTTATTTCTTTTTAAATATAAATATGCAGTTCCACTTTCCATATTAAAGTAAAGAATTACATATTGCTAATTGTGCAAAGCGCTAATGGGCCAACCTTTGGATCTATATGAACTCAGGCTCTTAAAAGAACTTTTAAAAACTAGATTCAGAGGACAATTATATGAAAGAATAATGTTCTGAAACACTGGCCATGTTAAGGACTTATAAGGGCCATTTCTGTGGATTGGGTACTTAAAATAGAAACCTTGGAACTTTTTTTTTTTTTTTTTGTCAATGTTAATTATGGCCAGGCTTTTAGCACTTACAGAGTAGGAAATTAAAGCCACTAAACATAAAAGAGTAGAAGTGCATTAAAAAGCCAGTTTAAAATGACAAGTGATTTAGGCCAAGAAGGATGATAGAGTCTTTTTGTTCTTCTTAATTATACCTTGTCTTGTTGTATTCAGCTCATGCTATGTTGGGTGGAGGGCTTTTTTAATGTCAGCTAGAACAAAAAGACTGTGTCAGCATGATGGAAGACGTATGGTTCTATTTAGTTCCACAGACTACTGTTTCTACCTATGAATGACAGCAGGGAAGGATTATGGAACATAAGTAAAGCACAGTGGAAAATGGATCTTCTTCAGTACTATTGTGCTGCTGGATTCTGTTCAGAGATGGAGCTGGGTCCACTCAGTGATGAAAGGGAGAAGAGATAAAGAAAAGCTACTCGAATTACCTGGCAAGTGAAACTAGATTAAAATCAGATTTTCAAAACAGCTTCACAGAATTTCCTTCTAGATAAAAATGAGGAAATACGTGGCAGAGAAAAATTCACTCAAAGAATATGGGTTTCTTTCTCTGCACATACTATACAAGAATATAGCCTCTAGAATTTATGGTGTTCACTTGCTGAAACAGTGGTTGTGTTAGAAGACAAACTTATCTAGATTATTATTATTTAGTATTATTATCTCTTTTATTCATTAAACATGAAACTCAGTCAACTGAACATTTAAAAATGTATCACAAATACCAGTGACTGGTGCTAATGATTGATATGGGTTGCTGCCAACATCCTAGATATCAACTAAGGTATCTTCTTAAAAAATACAATGTTCCGAATAGTGCAGTTTTTTGCAGTTCCGTTGGTGTTATTGCAGGAAGCTGCAATTTCTTGATGTGCTTTGTAAAAATTTTGGACATGGTACCAAGTGCCCTGATGACAATGGGGTATCATTGTTACATGTTTCATCCATAACCATTACGTTTCTACTAATAATAATAATAATAATAATAATAATAATAATAATAATAATAATAATAATAATAATAATAA
>BLBF01000005.1:24464877-24488042 GCA_015471245.1 Laticauda colubrina
GTTTAGCTTGTCTACCTAACCCTGGTTGGGGAACCCAGGCTTAACACAAAGCATTAAAACGGAAAAAAACTTTCGTATAGGGGACGTATCTCGGATATTTAGGATGTCTGGAGGATGCCTGGAGGATGCCTAAAGGATGCAAAAGGACACCTAGTGGAAAACCCACATTTCCTATAAAAAGGGGGAGGAACTCACCTGGATCTCACTTTCAGTCCAGCAGCCCTGCAGTGCAGACCTCTGCAGCCTTCATCTGGTTCTTGCTCTTCCACAGCATCCAGTCATCTCCACCATGGATCGTCACACACTCCTTTTGGTAGCCGCCATCATTCTACAACAGTGTGAAGCCCTCTACAGGCTCTTTCACCTGTTCTACGTGAAGAAAAGGAGGCGTCCAAGAAGTGTCTGGGTCCGAAGATGGATCGCGAGAAGAGCCAAATACGGACTGTATAACAAGCTGATGGTGGAGCTGAGGAACGAAGACCCTCGTGAATTCCAGAACTTCATGAGGATGCCGCCAGCCATGTTTGATGAAGTTGTGGAGCAGCTGAGACCCAGGTTGACCAAGGCAAACACCAACTTCCAGCCCAGCCTGGACCCTGGGCTCAAGGTGGCAGTGACTCTGCACCACCTGGCCTCCGGGACCACGTACAGGAGCATGCAGTACACCTGGAGGGTGCCACACAACACCATCAGCATTGTGGTCAGAGAAGTGGTGCAGGCCATCATCGAAGAATACCTGGAGGAGCTCCTCCAGTGCCCCTCCACTGAAGAACGCTGGAAGAAAGTTGCAAAGCAGTGGTATCAGAAGTGGAACTTCCCCTACACCGTTGGAGCCATAGATGGAAAGCATGTGGCCTGCAAAGATCCAGCCAAGTCAGGGTCCACTTATCACAACTACAAGGGCTTCTTCAGCATCATCCTCTTCGCCATGGTCGATGCTGACTACATGTTCATGTACATCGATGCTTCAGGCAACGGGTCAGCTTCAGATGCCCAGGTATACAATGCCAGTCACCTCAAGGAGGGACTGGAACGCAACCTCATCATGGGCTTCCCAGATCCAGACCCCCTGCCCAACGATACACAAGATGTGCCCTACTTCATCATGGGGGATGATGCCTTCTCCCTCAGAACCTACCTCATGAAGCCCTACACTTCCAGATGCCTCACCTGTGAAGAGAGGATCTTCAACTACAGGCTGTCCAGGGCAAGACGGGTGATGGAGAATGCCTTTGGCATCCTGGCCAACAGGTTCCAGGTACTTCTCACCAACATGCAGCATCGCTCAGAGACCGTGAGGAATATCGTGGAAGCTTGCTGCATCCTGCACAATCTCATGCGCACCCGCTACCCAGTGTTGCAGAACAGGCTCATGGACCTCCCACAAGGCAATGGGGACATGGAGCCTGGGGAATGGAGGCAAGGGCGAAACCTGATAGACACTCTGGATGTGTAAGGCCCCAGGTGAAGGGAAGAAGCAGCGCAACCTTCTGAGACACTGGTGCAACTCCCCAGCTGGAGCAGTGGAATGGCAAGACAGGATGTTAGATGCTTAATGGATGCTTCCTTCAGCCTGTCTCATCACACTGATGAGATTGTGCCATGTATGTTGAGTGGCCCTACAATGAACAGGGCATTTAATAAAGAGTTGTGTTTATGTTGAAATGTGTGGATCAATGATTACATTGTTATTGATAATAAAGGGCCAAAGTTGTGGCACCTGGGAGGGTGGACCATACAGTCCCGCTATGCTTGCACTGGAGGTTTATCTATCCCACAGCTATTACCCATCCCACAGGTATCCCTGCCCATCCCACAGCTATTATCCATCCCACAGGTATCCTTGCCCATCCCACAAGTATCCTTACCCATCCCACAAGCATGCAAAGCCTTAAACTATTTCTAAAAGTTTCCACCAAGACTTTATTTAATAAAATAAATGAAGCAAGTGTGTGAAGCAAAGATAAACTTTATTAATAAACTGTAAAAGCAAAATGACCCAAGTAAAGTGTCCCAAGCAAAGATAAAGTCAACAGGTAGCAACCCAGTCTCTGGCACTCTTCTCAGTCACTCTGAGGCATGCCCATAGTCTCAGGGGTGAAGGGTCCAGGTGGTGTGGAGGTGGTTGCTGCTGGAGTGCTGGTCTGAGGCACCATTGGGGTACCTGGCCCCGAGAGGACAACAGGGGATGGTGTGTGGAGGAAGCTCTCAGAGAGCTGGCTCAGTCCTGTGATGTTGAGAGCCCCTTCCTCCATGACATGGGGTGTCAGTCCCAAGACCGATGACAGATGTTCTGAGGCCGGGCTTGTCTGTGGGGTGGAGGAAGGAGGAGTGTAGTGGGTAGTAGGCATGGGTGGCATCTGTGGCGTCGGTGGCATTGGTGGCGTTCGATGTACCTGTGCCTGGACTGGGAAGGGCTGCCTGTGCTGCTGGAACTTCTGGTAGCCGTAGCCTTGGTAGGTGAGGGCCTGTGGAAAGCCTTAGAAGGGCAGTGACACCACCTGGGATGGAGGAGCAGACCTGGACTGGGTCGGAGCAGGTTCAGCTAGGCCTGGAGGGTTGTGAAGAAGACCGGTGATCCTCTCCTTTATCACCTGGTACTGTGATTCAGACATGTCCATGAGGGTCTGGTTGACGTACGTTATGAAGGGCTTGAGGTTGGAGGATGGGACGTCGGTGTGTACCAGCTGAGAGAGGAGATCTACGCTGCTTCTGATGGTGTCCCTGATCTCCAACAGGACAGTGTGGCTCTGCCCCTCCGCTCTGCCTCTCTGCCTGCTTTCTGTGGAGGTGGATCTCAGGGTGGATGTGGGTTGGTTTCTGGTGGAAGTGCCCTCTCCTTGCTCCCACTGCATCAGGGGGTCCTCCACGCGCTCCGCCACAGGGAGTGCAGCTGTCGGGGGGGTCTCCATTGTGGGACTCTCCACAGATACCTGCCTGGACACAGGAGCTGACTCTTGGCCAGAAGAGGACTGGCTCTCTGTGGGCTGCCTGAGAGAAAGGGTTGTCAGAAGGGCTGCTCCTCGGTGGCGGACCTCACCCTCCAAGAAGCTGCACTTGGCCATCACATAAGACTCTTGGTCCGTCAGCTTGACCGTGGCCTGGCCAGATTTTTTGAGGTGCAGCTTCCCGTACCAGGTGTGCATGTGCTTCCACCAGCCGAGGAGCACTTCCAAAGTGTAGACCAGGCTCTCTGCCTTCTCTCTCCAAGCAGCCTGCTTCCTCTTGGTGTCTCGATAGAGCCTGTGTCCCTTCCACCAGAGGTACTCGTTCTCCCTCAGCCATTCAAGCAGCTCATCCTCATGTTCCTCTTTGATGGAATATTGCCTCCTCTCCCGTTCTCGCGTATGGCTCTTTCTCCTTCTGACAGGGCCATCTGGGCCCTCCTCAGAGGGGCTTCGAGGTTCTAGGGGCTGCTCCACCACACCACCACCACCAGCAGCAGCAACAACAACAGTAGCAGCAAAAGCAGCACCAGCAGCACCAGCAGGACCAGCAGGACCAGGAGCACCAGCAGGACCAGCAGGACCAGCAGCACCAGCAGCACCAGCAGCACCAGCAGCAGAGTAAGCACCAGCAGAGTAAGCACCAGCAAAAGCCCCAGCACCAGGAGCAGTGCCAGCAGAGTAAGCACCAGCAGAAGCTCCAGCACCAGGAGCAGCGCCAGCAGAGTAAGCACCAGCAGAAGCACCAGCACCAGGAGCAGCGCCAGCAGAGTAAGCACCAGCAGAAGCCCCAGCACCAGGAGCAGCGCCAGCAGAGTAAGCGCCAGCAGAAGCCCCAGCACCAGGAGCAGTGCCAGCAGAAGCCCCAGCACCAGAAGAGTCAGCCCGAGCAGCAGAAGCCCCAGCAGAAGCAGAGTCAGCACCAGGGAGTGGGATGGTAGCCCTGTCCTTCTTGCCAGGGCTGGCAGCAGATGACACAGGCTTCCTCTTCTTCCCCTTGGTTGTTGGCTGGAGATGTGTCTGGCAGCAGGTCTTTCCTCTGAATGGTGACCTGCTTGCGAACTGCATCCTTTTATGTCCGTGGGGCTGACACAATGCATCCTCCCTGCATGCGCAGTGAACACTTTGCATCTGCTAGGCATCCGCTAGGCATCCGCTAGGCATCCGCTAGGCGTCTATAATGCATCCGCATCATCCACGAGGCATCCGCTCTACATCCACTCCTTCCGCTGTGTGTCTGCTTCGCTGTGCTCCCCCGGAAGCCCTGCGGATGTGCCATCCACTTCCATCCGCTTACATCCACTAGGCTTCCGTGGAGCATCCACTTTACATCCTGGCTACGTCCTCCCCCCGTCCGTTCCTTTCCGTTGTTGTCCGCTCTCTTTATGCAAATTCGGGGCACTTTTGAGAACGGATAACAACGGATGGAAAATTTTCTCATCCGCTGTGTCCTTTTTACATACTTTTTGCATCCGTTGGCCTATGTGACAGGCCCTTAAGGAGTTGGAACTAAGATTGGAGAGGCCCTGGTTCAAGTCTACCTTCAAGCACAGTTAGTGATTTTCCACTAGACTTTCTGCTTGGATTCAACAGGATTGTTGCGTGGGAAAAATTGAAAAAGAGTGTGTGTCTCATCTTGGGCTCCTGAAGGAAAGACAATATAAATCTAACAATTGAATAAAATGGTGTTCAGGAGTAATGACCATATTTTCTTTTTTGATTCAAAATTAAATCCTCTTGGACATAATTCATTTATAGTTGAAGAGATTTTCTAAAGGAGCAAGATAAAAGAATTCTATTTGGTGACTCAACCCTTTTTAAGCACTAAAAAGAAGAAATTGGGGGCAGGGGGTGTTAAAAGATTTAAAAACTTTTGCTAAAAAGCCTAAGAAGGAGTGTATATAAGAAAGTTTAAACTGAATAAAGGAGATAGTTATTCTGAATGACTTGTAATGAAGTTACTTTTTAATAAATTGGAATTAAAGTAGACAGGCAAACTGGACCTTTGTGGGAATATTATTTGTTCTTAAAGAGTACAGACAATTGGTAATTTTACAAAACAAAAGATAAAAGATAATATGAGCAAACTACGATGTTGAATGTAATTACTGCAATGTGATTTGACATGAAAGTATTAAAGGTACAGGAAGAAAAAATGGGAGATATTTTCACTTTTGGATTACAATATTTACAATGCAACCAACAGAAAAGTGGCAAAAATAGCAAAGGGGAGAAGAGGATCACTAGTCCAACCTGCAGAGAAAGGAATTACACCAGATTTACTTCAGATAATGCTCGAGGAATGGAGCAATATGTTAGCTGAATCACTTGATACTAAATTGACTAAATCACTGAATACTAAATTGACAGCTTTTGAAAAAAGAATGGATAAAACACTTGTAAAGATGAAAGAGGAGATAAAAGAAGTCAAGAAGATTGAAAGCTCTGTAAAAATAAGTGACCAAAGATATAGTACAAATTAACATTAACAGTGGAAATTCCAGATCGTAAAACAGAAGTTATGGATACAGAGCCAGAAAGAGAATTAGATAATTTGACAGTACTGGAACTGAAAGAGAAGGAAGAGATTGAAGAATTGAAGGAAGGAGATTGAAAAGGAATGACCTCTCCACAACTAAACAGAACTTCTGAGAAAAATGTTAAAATTACTCAAGGCAAATTATCAAAAAATTGACAATTTTGAGACCATATGGAGACAGAAAGATGCAAATTCAAGGGAGTACACCTACTTTTCTGAAAGACATAGATCCTTTTCAAGAATAGATATGATTTGGATTTTGAAAAATGTAACTACTAAAGTTTCTAAAGTAGAGATATTACCAATCATTTTCATTTTCATAATCCTATGGTTATAAAAGAAAAGCCAGTTCTTTTACCTATAAATTAAATGAAATATTATTTCTCTTTAGTTCTAGTTGCTTCTCTCCTTGATTAGTTGCCATCCATTGCTTTTTGTCCTGCCTTCAGATGCTTTGGAGAATACCTTGACTCCCTCTTCTTTGTGACGACCCCAGAGATATTGGAACATTGTTATCATGTCACTGCTAGTCCTTCTTTTCATTAAATTAGATACCTAATTCCCAATTTATATGTTTTAGCCTCCAGTCCCCTAATCATCTTTGGTCGTGGTGACCAAAACTGGATGCAATATTCCAAGTGTGGTCTTATCAAGGCATTATAAAGTGGTATTAACACTTCACATTATCTTGATTATATCCCTCTGTTACTGCAGCCTAGAACGGTGTTGGCTTTTTTTGGCACCTGCAGCACACTGCTGGCTTATATTTACGTGATTGTCCACTAGGACTCCAAGATCCCCCTCATAGTTACTACTATTGAGCCAGTACCACTAGGTATACCTGTGCATTTGGTTTTTCTTGCTTAAATGCAGAACCTTATTTTTTTCACCATTGAATTTCATTTTGTTAGATAGGGCCCAATGTTCAAATCTTCTGTGTCTTAAGGCTATCGTCTGTAGTGTTGGCTATTTCTACCAGCTTGGTGTTATCTGCCACATTTTAGACTCCAAGCTTTTAATCATCCTAGTTGTGCTTTTCTGCACTGTTGGCTATTCCTGTTAGCTTACTGTCATCTGAAAATTTGATGAGTTCCCTTTCTATTCCCTCATCTATTCTAAATCATTTATGAAGATATTTAAGAACACTGGGCCTAAGCCGGAACTTTGTGGTACCTTACTCCTTCCATGTAGATGTAGTGCAATTAAGAACTTCTTGTTGAATATGGTTTGTCAGCCAGTTATAATAAATAAAATACATATAATAAAAAATAAAATAATTGATAATAAAATAAAATAATGTATAAAATACAGGAATTTTTTAAAGGAAAGGAATTTGAAATTTTGGAATTAAAAATATAGAAATATATGAAATTATGTTTCCCACCAAAATAAGGTATAAGAAATGACATAATTAACTAAATAAATTTAGCTAGAAATGAAGCAGCAGGAATTCAATTAGAAATTTAATATGACATAAAATTTGAAAATGTTAGAAGGAGGAATCTTGGCAACCTTAGAAGCACAAAAACTCATGTGATATTGTCTGTATCTTTCAAGATTTTGGTATTCTTGTGAGAGCTCTCTCAGAATCTGTCAGAGATTCAGTGGAATACCTCATGAGATTTCTGCATTGTCATAAGAAACTTTGGTTGCATGAACATTAGCAAGCAGGCATAAATGGGGAAATTTGGGGAAAAATTGGGAAATTTGTTCTTAACTATACAACTGATTAGTAGCAAACTGTTCCCCAGTTCTATTCATTTTTTCTTAATTAAATGATGAGTTTACCCCTTTTAAATAACGATGGCACTATTTTTTCATTAACAACCCCTTTAATACCACAACCACATGATTTCCCAGCCACCAGCCATAGTCCTCAAATAGTATAATCCCAAAATCAGGCTTCTTCAAGCAATACCCTCCTACATCAAATCCACTCCTGTTAGCTGTTATTCCAATTTAGGGAGGTTTGAAATACTGTACAGGGTGACTTCTTAAAAAGTCCTAAGTAATTTTCTATTAAGATATGAATTAAGAGATCTGCTATGTTCCTTTTTAAAGTTTAAATTAAATCCGAATAGATGTAAAAGAGGTTTCTGAAATTGAAATAAGTAAAATCTACTAAGAAGTAAATAAAAGAAAAACAATATAGATATCAAGAATTTTAATTAAAATGCAAAGGGAACAAACACACAACTTTAATACTGTCAACTGCATAAAGTCTCAAGTTCATTTAAGATACAAACCTAATCAATGGGCAGCCTTGTTGGATCAGACCAAATGTCCATGTCGTTCAGGAGATATCATTGGGAACCCCATAGTGAGACCTTCAAAGCAATAACTGTCTCCTCTTCTGCTACTGCAACTAATATTTAATGGCAAGCTACCTCAGAACAAGTGGTTTCTCTCAAACGATTACTAATCAGTAACACTGACTAAACTGATGACCTCTGCCAGCTCTTTAAAACTCTGGGATGTAATCCATCAGGCCCAGGTGATTTGTTTTCATCAAGATCAGACAGATGTTCTCTTACTATTTTTTTGCTTATTTTAACTTTTATTTCTGGTCTGTCTTTTACAGTTATGTTTTTAGTGGGTTGAGCTATAGTTTCTTTTTGCATGAAGACTGATGCAAAGAATGAGTTAAGCAGTTCTGCTTTCTCTCTGTTGCCTGTTTCTTCCTTGCCATCTTCTCTCTTTAGTGGACCATTTCCTTGAATTTTTTTCTTGTAGAGCCCAAAACTCTCACCACTTAGGTTGAGCCCATTTCTAAGACAGTCCATATACTACCTGATTCATTCCTCGCTTTGTCATAATCTTTCATTTTTGCCTACACAAAAACACCTACATACTTTAAAAGTTATTAAGTACAGAACAACAATTGGGGTGAAGGACATCCAAGTTTGAAAGAAAAGCAACGTTTAAAGTAAATGCTATGAGCAGCACCTGAATAACGCCTCTGTTAAACATCCTTATTTCCAAGAAATGTTTCTATTAGGCTAAAATAAAATTGGATGGAAAAGAATAGAAAAGTGAGGTCATTTGATTTTATTTGGATAATAATTACTTACTTATACTCTTTTCCATTTGAACTGTAAATAGTTTACAATAAGTTCCATTGCTATTACTGGTTTCAAACTTACTCTCTCCATTTCAAATATATTTCCCATCATCTCTGAACCTCAGTAATTCATAACCATTATCAATTTTGTCTGATAAATTGCAGCAAATATGTCTGCAATGAAGGATGGTTGGAGGGCAATGCAATTCCACTCAAGAGCAACATTACTGCCACTAGACAGCAGTGGAAATCAAAAAATCCACTGCTTCCCTAGGTGGGATTATCAGTCATTACAAAAGACAAAACTGGAACCAAAAGTTAAGACAGAAAGTGCAGAAAACAGAGTAAATCTAAACAGATGGACACTGTGGAATATCATAAAAACAGAGTCACTTTTTCCCCTCAGTTCTGCCCAGTTGGAACAATGATGGTGTGCAGGTCTTCTCTTGGGTATTGAAGGACTGTTCGCTGGATGTACATTCTCACTGTCTTCCATTATATTTTTTGCTCTGTTGTAACTGAGAAGTTCCAACTGTTTTCCATAATATCCACCTTTAAAAACTTGACTAGGAGTTTAGAAAGTGTATACTCAACCAATTTTGACAGCTAAATCCACATAGTAAGCTAAGTAAACATCAATACAATGATTTCAAAGAATGAATTAGTTCCTTCTCCTAAATGCTCAACTTACTCAGATACTCAACCTCTCCACACAAAGAGGAAATGATTTATATCATTAAAATAATTATCCTTAAGAAATTAATTAGATGTCTCTGCTTACTCGCATAACATGCCACAAATCAGTTCACCTAAAGTTTTAACACCTCCACTTCCTCATGAAATTGACAGTCCTGTTCAAGGTTGCAAGACTGTATCTTGTTAATTTAACAATCCAGAACTGTAATCATCTTCCCCATATATCTCACATAGTATTTGTTTTGTTCAGAAAACACACGAGGTAGACCGGGTTCCAACAACAAATACTTTATTCTTTAACTAGTCAGTAAATAGGAACACTTGGCTGAAGCCGAGGCCAGCCTTTTATGCAGGCTGGCTTGCCTGCTTGTAGCCAGTGGCAGTTGCTTAAATTTGCCGCCTTTCAGCAGCTCTTTGGATTGGTTCCTAGTGAACCAATCCAATGCTTAGTTTATTTGACCAATCAGGTTTGCAGATTTGGAGTCACCCACTTTACATATAGAACACCCCTCCCCTCTTAGTTCAGTCCTACGTGGTGACGTAGTCTCGCAGGTAGGTGGGGCTTTTCTGGACTCGACTTGACTTGCGCGGTTCATTCTTAGTGAAGACTTTGACCGGTTCGGATGGGGCTGCTGTGTCGTCCGTTCTTCTCCCTGGAACCGTCTGGAAGGGTGAGTCAGCCATTTTACCGCCGCCTGAGTTTCTTAGGCTGGCGGTTTTGCCGCTCCCTCCCGTTTCCTCTGGGCAGGTCGAGCTGGCCTGGCTGGCCCCTTCCAATGGGCTCTTCACGCAAGTCTCTCCAAACAGTGAGTCTTTTATTTGCTCTTTTTGTTCATATGTTTCATTTGTTTTATTTTTTAACGGTTCTTTATTTAATTCTCGCGATTCCCCCCGCACCTTAGTTGACAATTCGTCAGTTTTTTCGATGAATGGTTGTATGTCTGTGGTTCTTTCTATATTTCCGGATCGAAGCTGGTCTATGTGCCGCTTTCATTCCCTGCCATCATCTACTGTTAACCGGTAGGATTTGGGGCCTGTTATTTGGGTAATTTGTCCTGGTAGCCATGCTGGGTCCCCAGTGAAGTTTTTGGCGTAGACTAAATCGCCAATTCCAAATTTTCTAAACCGTGTAGAGGAGTTGGGGGGGTTTTCTGGCGTGAATTCTGGGTGCAATCTATCAAGGTGTGACCTTAGTTTTCTCCCCATGAGTAGCTCTGCTGGGGACTTGTTGGTTGTGGTACTGGGTGTTATGTGCTGGAGTGTGAGCAATCGGTTAATTTTTTGCTGTACATCTCCAGTGTCCATTTTTTCTAACCTTTCCTTTGTAAATCAGACCATTCTCTCTGCCCTACCGTTTGCAGCCGGATGGGCCGGCGCGGTTAGGGCATGTCTAATACCTAGGGAGGCTAGGTATTGTTCAAAGTGTAGGCTGGTTAGTTGTGGTCCATTATCGGACACGAGGACGTCCAGAATGCCATGGGTGGCAAAAAGGCTGTCCAGTTGTTTTATTACTAATTCAGTTGTTGTTGATGGCATAATTTTTACTTCTAACCAGTTAGAATAGGCGTCCACAACAATCAGAAAGGTATGTCCTTTAGTTGGACCAGCGAAATCGATGTGGATTCGTGACCAGGGGCCCCATGGTATTTCCCAATCTCTAATGGGTGCTTTGGGTGGGGATGGTCTAATTGTTTGACATTTGTTACACGAGGTTACCCAGTATTCTATGTCCCTATCAATACCCGGCCACCAGACATAACTTCTAGCAAGGCTTTTCATTTTTACAATCCCCGGGTGACCTTCGTGTAGCATACTAAGTACCCTAGGTTGTAGTTTGTTAGGAATAACCACCCGATCACCCCACAGTAAACAACCTTTTTGAATATAAAGTTCGGTTTGTCTGGTCCGGAAAAGTTTAAAGTTTTCAGTTTTTTGATTTTCCAGCCAGCCTTTACCTACCCAGTTAAGAACACGGGCAGTCAAAGAGTCTTTTGTGGTGGCTCTGGCGACATCATATGCTGATATGGGTAGATCGGGGCAAGTCTCTATTTGTAGTGCTGTCATCGCTGGTGCCGGGTCTTCTTCAGTCGCTGGCAAGGGTGCTCTGCTTAAAGCGTCCGTGTGTGAAATCTGTTTCCCCGGTTGGTGTGTCAGAGTGTATGAGTAGGCTGCTAGGAACTCTGACCATCTCATCATTCTTGGGGAGAGGATATTTGGTGTAGGTTTGTTTCCCGCCAAAATTCCTATCAGCGGTTTGTGGTCTGTTATAATTTGAAAAGTCCGCCCATATAGGTACTCGTGGAAACGTTTCACTCCTGCGACAATTGCTAGTGCCTCTCTGTCCAATTGGCTGTAATTCCGCTCGGTTTTAGATAAAGTCCTCAAATAATATGCAACGGGCGCTTCTCTGCCATCAGGTAGTTGGTGGCTTAGGATGGCACCTAGTCCGAATGGGGAGGCATCGCAGGTCACTTTTAAGGGCAGTGTGTTGCTAAATTGAATGAGGACGTTTGAGGATGTTAGCAAGCTTTTAATTTTTTGGAAGGCTTGCTTTTCTCTGTAACCCCAAGTCCAAATTGCTTTTTTGTCTAAAAGACGGTGCAATGGTTCTGCTATAGTGGCCTTATTTGGCAGGAATACATTATAGAAGTTGATTAGTCCTAAAAAGGCTTGTAATTCGGTCTTGTTTTTTGGTTCTGGTGCGTTTTTAATCACTTTAATCTTTTTGTCTGTAGGGTGTATACCCTCTCCGTCTATTAAATAGCCCAGGAATTCGACGCTGTTCTTAATTAAGCAACACTTTTCTCTTTTTACTTTGAGGCCAGATTCTCTGAACTTAGTTAGTACTTCTTTGAGTCTGTTTTTTAATTGGGTTTCATCTTTGGCTGAGATCAGGACGTCGTCGAAATATGGTACTACTCCTTGTGTGCCATTTAGGAGGTGTTCCATTAGACTCTGGAAGACGCCTGGGGCCACACTCACTCCAAATTGGAGTCGGTGACATTGAATGCGCCCTTATGTGTGACTATAGTCTGTGCTTCAGCAGTTTCTGGGTCCACTGGAAGCTGTTGATAGGCTTGTGCTAAGTCAAGTTTAGCAAAAACTTTTCCTTTTCCCAGGGAGTGAAGCAAATGCTAGACTACAGGCACCAGGTATGCGCTTGGTTGTAATGCGTGGTTCAGGGTAGCCTTATAGTCACCACAGATTCTAACGGACCCGTCGGGTTTGACCGGTGTGACTAAAGGTGTTTCCCACTTGGCATGGTCCACAGGTTCTAACACCCCTTGGGCTATTAATTTGTCCAGCTGTTCCTCTATTTTTGCCTTTAGTGCAAAAGGAACTCGCCTGGCTTTTATTCTTCGTGGGGCTATTTTGGGGTTTAGACTGAAAGAAATGGGATTTCCCCGATACTTGCCAAGTGAGCCGTCAAAAACGTCTTGGAATTCTCGGATGAGGTCGTCTTCCCAACTTCCCAATGGCGCGAACCATTCGATGCCCAGGAGGCTTGGTCTGTTTTGGTCGACTATGGTCAGCGGTAGCACCTTGACGTGTTGTTTGTAGGCGACTCGGAAATGTCCCTTGCCGACTACAGGGATTTGATTTCCCTGGTAGTCCTTGAGAGTTAGGTGCTGCTTCTGTAATTCTTTGGGTTTGATACCTGGGACTAGCTGTTTTATTGTGTCCCATGATACCATGGAGAGGAAGGACCCCAAATCCACTTCCATCTTGCAGTGTTTTCCTTCGATTTTTACAATGACTTTAACTTTCTTCCCGCTTCCCATCTGAGTGCTCTTTATAGTGACAGTTTGGTGTGTATTGGCTCGCTTCTCTTGTTGCCACTTTCTCTCAGCTCGTTTAGGCTCAGCTTGTGTAGGGGAATTTCTGTGTCTCGTTGGGCTGTAGCTTTTTTTGTTCCTGCAGACTTTCTCGATGTGCCCTCGTTTCTTGCAATGCCTGCAGATGGCATCGAGAAATCTGCATTCGGTTCGGGAATGGTTTCCTCCGCAGCCAGCGCACTCCTGCCAATTCCTTCTTTTGCGCTCTTTTCTGTTCGTGAGCAAACGGTGGATCTCGTCATCTTCTTCGCTCGATTCGAATGTTTTGCCAGACTCTTCGTAGTGGGTTGCGGTGGGAGGCTGCTTTCTGTCTTTGTTTGGGTTTGTTTCTTCACTGTGTGTGTTCATCTTTTTCATTGCGACGGCCGATTTTTTCGCGGCTTCAGCGGCTGTGGCTTCCGCGATGGCTTCGGTCACGGTGATGTTGGGCTTATTGAGTAATTTACTCTGTGCGGTCGAGTCTCTCAGACCCAACACCACACGATCCCTCATCGCTTCGTCAATGTTCAGGAAATCACACTCACCCCCTAGTTGTCTAAGGGCAGCAATGAAATTGGCGACGGTCTCTCCCTCTCTCTGGTCTCTGCGGTAAAATTCGTGTCGCTTTATTAAGTTTGACACCATCGGAGCGTAGTGTGCTTTGAGGATTCTTTGCAATTCTGGCCACGTTAGTTGTTTAACGTCTCGGGGCTTCGCAAGGGCCTTTGCCATCTTGAAAACTGTTGGCCCGCAGTGAGTCAGGAACACAGCTCTCTTGCATTGCTCTGAAATGTCTTCCATTTCATTACTCTCCAAATACATTTGGAAGCGATCTGCATAGGAATCCCAATCCTCTTCATTGAGATTGAAGGGTGCGGGCGGTGCGTTGTTTCCAGGCATCTTGGTTGTCATCTGGACTTTTTATCACCGCGTGCAGGTTTTTTCGTTTAGGATGATCCCATCCTTGTCACCAGTGTTTTGTTCAGAAAACACACGAGGTAGATCGGGTTCCAACAACAAATACTTTATTCTTTAACTAGTCAGTAAATAGGAACACTTGGCTGAAGCCGAGGCCAGCCTTTTATACAGGCTGGCTTGCCTGTTTGTAGCCAATGGCAGTTGCTTAAATTTGCCGCCTTTCAGCAGCTCTTTGGATTGGTTCCTAGTGAACCAATCCAATGCTTAGTTTATTTGACCAATCAGGTTTGCAGATTTGGAGTCACCCACTTTACATATAGAACAGTATTTCTGTCCATACTTTCTCCAAAAAATTCAGAATTCCACATATTACAGTACTTTTAGTTACCATAGGATGTAGCTTCGAATATAAAATGTATATTTTTGGTATGTGTGTGTACAAAAGAAAAAAAAAAAACAGCTATCTAACAATAGCAAATTATAATAACTTAGGTACAGACTGAGGGAGGGACTGATTGCTTTTCTGATATTTACAACTATTATTATTAGAACAAATTATGCTTACTCTGCACTGTGCAGCCTGCAAGCACTTCCAGCCACAGCCATTAATTAGTTCATCTTGTGTTGGTGGCCATCTGGATCACCATCAAATTAAGATATGTTTGGAAAACAATATCAAAACATGCAAAAATAATTTTCTTCTCTGGAGAACACATGGAAGAATAAGAGAGATTGCACTGGGGGTGATTCATCAAAATCTTTTGTGGATTTCCACCAAAAACATCAATGACAGTGGCCCTATTTAATATCCCACTAAATCAGTTTTATCAGACCAGGATGAGCACAGTGGGCCTCAGCTCACATGTTCTCCAGCATGGCTGTGAGGCATTCATTGATCACAGTTTAGTGTCTGTCCTGAACTCTATTATGTGGTTAAATAAAATTAGAAGCAGAAATTTTAAATTCCTCTTCATGACTTGTCAAGGGGAAATTATCAGGGGTCCATGGCTCACTATAGCTTGATCCCAATACTCCTTTGTTTTAGCAGGAGATATGATCCGAATACTTTCTGAAGAGTACTTTCATCCTTATCCAATTATGTCAGAATTTCAAAAATCTAGCTCATTTTTCATTTCTAGCCAAATGCCGAATTGGCAATTTGGTCCATGACAGAACTTTTACACAATAATTCCACTCCTTATTTCTACCAACAGTGAAGTGACAAAGAATCACCACAAACTGAAATAGGAATTAATGTTATGGAAAAGGCTGTATATTGTATTGTTGCAGAAAAGTAATTTCAACAACCACAACAACTTCATATTCTTTGCTTCTTGATTTTTGGTTTATGATTCTTATCACCATTATGACTTAAGTGCAATTCAAGCTTTGGGATCAGAGTCAGAAAAACCTAATGTATACCATGTCATCTCAACTTCAACCTGTAATAACAGGGCAAAAATCAGAAGAACCCAGTGGCTGTTTACCTCTGCTGAATTTTTAAAAAACAGCAATTCATATTCACTCATTAAAAAAATGGAAGTAGAAGCAAATATTATGGTCATGTTCATTTGTTTTTTGATTACAAAATATATGTAAATTAAGAATAGCCATCAAGCTCTGGAGCAAAGCCAGAACAGTTATTAGTGTCATAAAATTGAAAGAAGGTGATAAAAGGGCATTGTGCGCCTGCAAGAAAAAGTCAAGCAGCTGCCATCAAGCCCATCTGAAACAGGAAGCCATGTCCATGCCAGAGGGTCAGGTGGAAGATAGGTCCTGGCTACAATAACCTGGCTCCTTCTTTTCCTTTAATGGAGCACAGAGAAATCTGTTCACTCCATAGTCAAAAGTGTGATAATTATAGAGTAACAAGCTCCACTGTTATTTCAGAAGCAGCATCCCCAGGAAATCTTGCTCTGCAATCAAGGAAAGAAGTGCAATCAGGCCCCTATTCAGGCTTTGTTTAGAAACAGCCCCTGTGAAAGGAAGGAGGCTTTGAGATGTTAGCAAAATTTTCAGTCAGCCCCACCTGAAAAACCCAGGGAAGCCATAGAAAGGATCTATGTTTGATGATCTCCTCAAATTGTTCTAAGTAGTAATCTCTCTTCTGAACAGAGCAAAGGATATCAATGTCATTTTCCATGCTTCATGCCATGTGTAACTTGAGAAGTGCAGGACTGGTCTCCATCAGGGCAAACTAACTGGTGCTGTTCCAGTGTTCTGAATTACAATTTCCACACTAGTTACTTGCTGGTTTTGAAATGTAAGGCAACTAGAAGACATCAATTCTTCATCTCTTAGTCTAAACATTGGTTAGAAAATCGTAACTTTTGAGCTATGTATACATGAAACAGACTTATTAATTTAATGATCAACATTACTAGCTCTGTCACTATGATGGCGCATCTAAGAAAATGCCCTGATATTATATGGCATAATATCTTTGTCACAATTAAACAAGAGTGAGACCTCATCCCAACAGGGCCTAGGTGAATAGCAGTAAGGCTCTAGAAGTACTCTTGCTCCTGTGCTTTTTTTTAAATGCATGCCCATCTAGCATGTGTAGCCATTCTGAAAAATTGAGCCCTTCTGGCATCAGACTAATAGAGTAGGGTAGGAGAGATACAAAGAATTTTTCTATTACAACTCTTTACTCTATAAGGTCTTGGAGCATCTCCAGAGGAAACTGAGAATTGAAGAGTTTGTGTTTTATGTCAGTTGTTGTGGGCCCAGCCTTTCTTTTAGCCTGAATGAGTCAGCTGCCTGAGGCAACAGATTTTGGATGTCATAAAAAGTTCGCAGTATTAATTATTTATTTTGTTATTATTTCATTACTACTGCCAGAAATGGAGTTGGTGGATTTTCACTCTCATTTGACAGAATAATTTTGCCAACTCTGAGTAATCTATGTACCTTGGGTGGGTGACTTTATTTACTACTGTGCCTGAGGCAGCACTATATCTTGAGCCAATCCTGTGTCAGATGCATACTCAACCAGTAGAAGTTTTTGTGTATGTGTTGAAAACAAAATGCACAAGTCTTCTTGGACTTTGCTTGAATACCCATGATAATGGGATCCTGTGAGCACATTTACAGCACAGATTTAAAAGGTTTAGTATTTCCTCTCCTCAGGGAATGGTAATTTAAGAGGAAAAATTGGAATCTTAACTGGAATTCTAGCATTTTTGCCAACTTCCAGAATTCTTTAACAAAGCTCAGACACTTAATCAGAAGCTTTTAATTTTCCAAGAGTTCTTGGAGTGGAACTTTTCATTATTTAGAAGTAACATAACATACACAATTTTTCCTTTTGTTTGTTTGCTACCACAATAAATACATTTCTTTTGTCAGCTACACCATCATTTAAATCCTTCAAGACATCATGGTATTATTGTTGAATGGGGTAGAAATATTTGGAGGAAAAATATTCAGAGAAAAATTTGAAAAGGGTTTAAAAGAGAAGCTGAGCAAAAAGAGGGGAAATCTCTGGGTTTGTAAAACACTTATTGGGTGATAAAACTTTGCTTCCACTTGCAACACTAAGATTTGCATTAGTTAACAGTAAATACTACTACCTTCTAATGCTTAATTTTGAACCATCCATTTAAGGAAATAGTTTTTGAAAACAATATCTAAGTTTAAGTGTTACATTTGCAGATTAACATGCCCTGGTTGCAAAACCTGGCATAGTTGGATAGCTGTTAAGTCATCTGAACCTCACCATTGCCAATCTGTTCTTCAATTTACCATTGCACTAGAGATGACAATGAAAATCAGATCCCCATTTGTCATCTGGATATCCTCTACTATTCCTAACAATTATTCACTTGTCTATATGAACAGGTGATGACAACACCAAAGGACCTGCAATGCTTGCTGTCATTTTCATTTCTGTGTAGTAATGGAAGTGATAGAAGCAGGGAGGGATTTAGAAATTACTAAATCCAGGAAAAATCTTCCAAAGAGCTTTTTAAGTTTACATGGTATATAATATCAAGTACTGTGTACAAGCTATTTCCAAAATCCATGCATCTGTGTTATTTCTTGTAGAATTTTACCAGGTATTTCTATAAAAGATTTAATTATGCACTTTATGCATAATGGAACTGCATTTTGCCTCAATGAATCTGTGATACTGTAAATGGAATGTGGAACTTTAGTATTGGTGGGGCTGGATATGTATTCACTTATATATATCCCTTCTTTGTCCACAGAATAAATGAGCTTCTTGTAGTTTTGCCATCCAGAGACACAGGAATCAATCAATAGTTGAGTAATGGCTTGAATTCATTTGAGAGAACTAATCATTTTTTAAAAAATTATGCACTGCATTTAGCTATTAAAACAGGAACTATTGATTGAGTCCTATCAACTCCCAGCAAAAACCAGAAATCCAAGAAATAAGAAATGGTGTTAAACTATTTAATGCCTCAAGTATCAAGGAGTGGTTGGAAAGGAGAGGCATTCCTGTTTCTCTTGCTCAAAAGAGGATAGTTCTTGGCATACCAAAATCTGAATGAGTGATTCAACAGAAGACAAGAGGAACAGAAGACAAGTTGCTAAAATTATCTGAATTAATTCATTTCTAATTGAGTTGAACTACAACTACCATAATTCTCAGTCAGTCTTGGAACTGTTTAAGCATTTATCCAATAAATCCAGATCAATCAAGTTGGGGAACTCAACAAAAGGAATTCAGAATCATCTCGCAATACAGTCATTTATTGGTAGAACTCAAACTTGATTTGGTTTCTCCCACTTGATACCTTCTGTAGCATTTATTTTGTGTACAGTGGAGGTGAATTCTTGTTCTTGAGCAACCTGCAGCAAAGCCGAAGTGAGGATATATGCATGATTCATAACTAGATTAGACTTCTGAAGGACTTAACTTACCCTGGAAATTACATAGGAGAAAACTTGGGGAGATAAGTGAAAAGAAAGAAAGCATTTTAATCAGACAATGAAACAGTTGAATACTAACAGCAAACAAGAGCAAATTACACAGCAAATTAAATTTATCTTTTCAATGTTTGTTTCATACATTCACAAAAATTCTCACCCAGTCCAAGACAATATAATCATTCTTCCATCTTCAACCTGGTTTGAACAGTTAAAAACAACTCAAAAATGTTACTCAAAAACATTGTGGCAGAATTATGGCAGAATTTCAGCTAAATATTTATGATCTAAATGCTCTTAATGAATACACATCATAGTTACTCTTTTTTATTTCTCTGTCATGTAAGGCATTCAAAGAGTCTCTGGCCTTTGCTTTAACCACTATAACTTATTTTAGACAGAGGAAGATATTAAGATGAGCTGCTTATTAATTAACACTTTGCCCCATTTTTCATTTTCGGTAAAGACAATGACTATTTTTCCCAATATGATATGTGTATAAAGCAATCTTTGACCAAACCAGAGCATACAGGAAATGTTTAATGAACAAGCTAAGAATATACAGCAAATATTGTGAAAATAGATTCAGAACCATGATTTATGAAATGGCATGCTGAACTAGCATAATGTATTTTTTTTATTTCAAAGATGATGAAGCTGAAATGACTAGACAAATGTGACCAATCAGATATTTTTGTACAAAAAAATCCCTCAGGAAGAAGTCTTACCTTCAGAACAGAGTTTCCCAATGTATCCAGTGGCTGAGCAATCACACTGTGGTTCACCATCCAGAAGAAAGCAAGTTCCACCATTTTCACAGGGATTCTCTGTACACAACCCTTCCATGTCCAGGCGGACTCCTTGGTGTCCCAGAAGCTGAGGTTCTGAATTGCCGTATTTCAGGTCCATGATAAATCCTTTAAATGATGGCTCACCCAGGACACTCTCAAGGGTTAAGGCTGCAGGACGGATATCTGATGGGACACCTCCCAAAAAGAGGTCACTAACAATATTCATATATTGACGTTGTGGACGCACCTCACTAGGTTTGGCTTCACCATCAAGAACCAGAACTGTCTGGAGATGGTTGCGACTAACCATCAAAAAATGTAAATTGCTGTCATTGACCTGCTTTTCTGTAACAATTGTAGCTTCAGCACAGTCTACACTGAACCGCAGCTGAATGCGTCCATCCATCAGGGATAAACAGAGGAAGTCGCAGACACCACCATCATCAAAGTAGAGAAGGAGCCCAGCTGAGATGTTTGTCTTCAACTGGAAGCTTAGGTCACTTCTTGTGCTTGCATCCCAGCGGAAGTAACGAGCCCACTGATTTGGAAGGCCCATAAACTCAAGGCCAAGACAGAGGCTGAGAAAGGTTCCCAACAATAAGGTCACCTTCAAGGTGAAAGAGGCAGATTGGAGTGAAAAGTCCATTTTTGAAAGTAGTGCTTATTTTCTCCTTTGGGAAAACAAAAAATATTAAAGCCACCTGCACGAAAGAGAATGGCTCTTTAACAGTCACTGAAGCCAGTAAATTCCACAAGAGAAAAAACTCTAAATTGGAGAGGTAAGATCTTACCTGCCCCTAAGAAAAGAGAGACCTTTATCCAAGAAGGAGAGAAAATATTATGAAGATTTTCCAGGAGAAGCAATTTTGTAAGGGTTGGATTTCCACTTGTGGCCTTGTATTGCTGACCCTAGATTCTTTCAGTGAAAGGTAGAAGCAGCAGACAGATAGCCTCCAAACTACGGCTTCTTAAAAATGGTGATGGCACCAAAATACGGATAGCAGCAACCTCATCCAGTCAGAGACTCCATGGACAGAAATGTTGAAGTCTATCTGCATTGTGTCCAGAAGATGACCCTATCCCCAATTCCTCACTTGTTGGCAATTGGATCCTAAAGAAAAAATGGGAGAAAAATACATTAGCTTTACTCATCACAAATTTATTCATCTCATCATCAAAACATTTTACAGGGTTGATTAGAACACATATATTTGTCCAACTGCTGTTTAATATGTATTTCTAGTTCCAGAGAAATATTCAACGTACACATAAAGTTGTATCATTTATGTATTAAAAATGTAATTCTAACTAACAAAACCATATTGCAACTGATACAAAACAAAAACAAAGGATGAAAACCTAATTACAGCAAGCCTAAAATATGTTACAAATTAGACTGGGAGTCATAGACAGGTCTATGAACACTACAGAACAACCAGACACAAGAATAGTTTTTTCCCGAATGCCATCAATCTGCTAAACAAATAATTCCCTTAACACTGTCAAACTCTTTACTAAGCCTGCATTACTATTACTATTCATCTTCTTATCCTTCCTTCCACCCATCTTCTCCCACTTATGACTGCATAAATGTAACTTTCTTGCCTGTATTGTTATGATTTTTGACTGCTTATTTGTATTCTTTGACTACTATTAAGTATTATACCTATGATTCTTGATGAATGTATTTTTTTTTCTTTTTCTGAACACTGAGAGCATTTACACCAAAACAAATTCCTTGTGTGTCCAATCACACTTGGCCAATAAAGAATTCTATTCAATTCTATTCTAGTTTTATATTAAGGACAGATTAATTAACAATGGATTTTTATCATCTGAAACTGATTGGTAAGTTTTCTGAAAAGATACACAGAGGATTATAGACAATGAAGAAAGAAAGTTTGCCATATAAGATACCTATTCGATTCTGTGTATAAGAGTAAACTGGATTGAAGGATGAATTTTATTTCAACCATAACTAGAAAACATTGGTTTGAAGCATGAACTAAAACAGAAATTTTATAAGGCAAATAGATCACTTTACTTTCAGATGTACCTCATTTCTTCCCTTTTGTCAAATTTATATAATCATGGTGGTGGTCACGTGATGAATTGTGAACTTCACTAAACCAGTCATAGGCGTGGCCAACGCATGATGCATCTGGCCCACAGAAAGCGAGTTTGACACCCCTGATGTATACCATTATACCAAACAAAACAAAACACTAGGAAAGCACTCTTTTTCTAATCCAAAAGCAAAATATGATGTGAGCATTCACTGACTAATAAAAAACAATAACTGGAACAGCCTGGACCTTGTTAGCTTAACTGTTTAAAAACAAAAATGTTATCAATTTCTGGGAAGTAGAACAAAGACAATACCTGATAAAACCCCTTGCTTGCAGGAAAAAAAGTAGGATTGATGCAAACATCTTGAAATTATAGTGAAGAAAAAAGAAAAACTAGGAATGAGAAATTTGAGTCCCCTAAATATGAGTCATTAGTTTAAAAGGTGACACATGAAACTTCCTGTACCTAATTAAGGCCCTGTCACACTGGCCGACGGATGCAAAACGTTTGTAAAAAGGACACAGCGGATGAGAAAAATGTTCCATCCATTGTTATCCACTCCCAAAAGGGGCAGAAATTTGCATAACCAGAGCAGACAACATGGAAAGGAACGGATGGGGGGAGGACCCAGGGCAGATGGAAAGCGAATGCTCCACGGAAGCCTAGCGGATAGAAGTGGATGAGAGCGGATGGCACATCCGCAAGGCTTCCGGGGGAATGCAGCAAAGCGGACGCGGAACAGAAAGAGCGGATGCAGAGCGGACGCTGAACGGATGAAGCGGATGCACAGCGTAAGCCTAGCGGATGAAGCAGATGCACAGCGGAAGCCTAGTGGATGCCTAGCGGATGCCTAGCGGATGCCTAGAGGGTGCCTAGAGGATGCCTAGCGGATGCCTAGCGGATGCCTAGTGGATGCCTAGCGGATGCCTAGCGTTCACTGCGCATGCGGGGAGGATGCATTGTGTCAGCCCCGCAGATATAAAGGGAAGCAGCTCCCAAGCAGGTCACCATTCAGAGGAAAGACCTGCTTCCAGACACATCGACTGCCTGCCAGCCTGCCTGCCAGCTTGCCTGCCTGCCTGCCAGCCTGCCTGCCAGCCAGCAACCCCACAACCATGGGGAAGAAGAGAAAGCCTCAGCCATCTGCTGCCAGCCCTGGCAAGAGGGACAGGGCCACCCTCCCACCCCCTGGCCCTCACTCTGCTTCTGCTGGGGCTTCTGCAGCACGGGCTCGCTCTTCTGAGGCTGGGGCTTCTGTTGCTTCTGCTTCTGGAGGAGCTGATGATGATGCTTATGGCGGTGGTGCTTCTGCTCGTGCTTAATCTGCTGATGCTGCTTCCGGCGGTGGTGCTTCTGCTGGTGCTTACTCTGCTGAAGCTGCTTCTGGCGGTGGTGCTTCTGCTGGTGCTTACTCTGCTGAAGCTGCTTCTG
>BLBF01000005.1:24488052-24577009 GCA_015471245.1 Laticauda colubrina
TGGCGGTGGTGCTTCTGCTGGTGCTTACTCTGCTGAAGCTGCTTCTGTCAGTGGTGCTTCTGCTGGTGCTTACTCTGCTGAAGCTGCTCCTGGTCCTGCTGGTGCTCCTGGTGCTACTGGTGCTGCTGGCGCTGCTGGCGCTGCTGGCGCTGCAGGTGCTGACTCTGCTGATGATGATCCTGGTCCTGCTGGTGGTGCTGCTGCTGCTGCTGGTCCTGCTGGTCCTGCTTTTGCTGCTGGTGGTGATGGTGGTGCTGCTGCTGCTGGTGGTGGTCCTGCTGGTGCTGTGCTTCTGGTGGTGTGGAGGAGCAGCCCCTACAACCTGGAAGCCCCTATGATGAGGGCCCATGTGGTCCTATCAAAGGGAGGAAGAGGCAGACACGAGAAGGGGAGAGGAGGCAATACAACATCGAGGAGAAACATGAGGATGAGGTGCTGGAGTGGCTGAGAGAGAATGAGTATCTATGGCGGAAGGGACACAGGCTCTATAGGGACACCAAAAGGAAGCAGACTGCTTGGAGAGAGAAGGCGGAGAGCCTGGGCTACACTTCAGAGGTGCTCCTTGGCTGGTGGAAGCACATGCACACCTGGTACGGGAAGCTGCACCTCAAGAAATCTGGCCAGGCCGCGGTCAAGCAGACGGACAGAGAGAACTATGTCATGGCCAAGTGCAGCTTCCTGGAGGGTGAGATCCGCCACTGAGGAGCAGCCCCTCTCACAACCCTCTCTCTCAGGGAGCCTGCTGAGAGCCAGTCCTCTTCCGGCAGAGAGTCAGCTCCTGTCTCCAGGCAGGTGTCTGTGGAGCATGCCACGACGGAGAACTTGCCGACAGCTGTTCTAACCATGGTGGAGCGCATGGAGGACCCCCTGGCACAGTGGGAGAAAGGAGACGGCACTTCCACCACAGTCCAACCCGCATCCACCCCCAGCTCAACTTCCACAGAAAGGCTGAGAGCCGGACAGGAGGGACAGAGCCACACTGTCCTGCTGGAGATAAGAGACACCATCAGGAGCACCACAGATATCCTCTCTCAGCTGGTCCACACCGACTTCTCATCCTCCAACCGCAAGCCCTTCCTCACCTATGTGAACCAGACCCTCATGGACATGGTGTAACCCTAGTACCAGGTGGTGAAGGACAGGATCACCGATCTGCTTCACAACCCTCCAGATCCAGATGAACCTGCTCCCACCCAGTCCAGGTCTGCTCCTCCACCCCAGGTGATGTCCCTCCCATTCCAAGGCTTTCCACAGGCCCTCACCTACCAGGGCTACGGCTACCAGGAGGTTCAGCAGCACAGGCAGCAGCCTTTCCCAGTCCAGGCACAGGTTCATCGGACGCCACCATTGCCACCGGTTCCACTGATGCCACCGATGGCACCCACGCCACTGCTGCCACTGACGCCACCGATGCCACTCACGCCAGTCCTCACCCAGCTCCAGACCAGACAGCCCCACTACACTGCTCCTTCCTCCACCCCACAGCCAAGACTGGCCTCAGTACATCTGTCGTCGGTACTGGGGCTGACATCCCATGGCATGGAGGAAGGGGCTCTCAACATCATGGGGCTGAGCCAGCTGTCTGAGAGCTTTCTCAACACACCGTCCCCTGTTGTCCTCTCGGGGCCAGGCACCCCATTGGCGCTTCAGACCAGCACTCCAGCAGCAGCCACCTCCACAGCACCTGGACCCTTCACCCCTGAGACTGGGCACACCTCTGAGTGACAGAGAAGAGTGCCAGAGACTGGGTGGCTACCTGTAGACTTTATTTGGACACTTGACTTGGGTCATTTTTCTTTTACAGCTTGTTATTGATAAAGATTATCTTTGCTTCACACACTTGCTTCATTTATTTTTGTAAATAAAGTCTTGGTGGAAACTTTTAGAAATGGTTTAAGCCTTTGCATGCTTATGGGATGGGTAAGGATAGCAGTGGGATGGGCAGGGATACCTTTGGGATAGGTAATAGCTGTGGGATGGGCAGGGATACCTGTGGGATGGCTAATAGCTGTGGGATGGGCAGGGATACCTGTGGGATGGATCATAGCTGTGGGATGGGTTAAGATAGCAGTGAGAAGGGCAGGGATACCTGTGGGATGGGTAATAGCTGTGGGATGGGCAGGGATACCTTTGGGATGGGTTAAGATAGCTGTGGGATGGGCAGGGATACCTTTGAGATGGGTTAAGATAGCTCTGGGATGGGCAGGGATACCTTTGGGATGGGTTAAGAGAGCTGTGGGATGGGCAGGGATACCTTTGAGATGGGTTAAGATAGCTCTGGGATGGGCAGGGATACCTTTGAGATGGGTTAAGATAGCTGTGGGATTGATAAACCTCCAGTGCAAGCATAGTGGGACTCTATGGTCCACCCTCCCAGGTGCCACACCTATGGCCTTTTATTATCAATAATAATGTCATCAATCATCCACACATGTCAACATAAACTCAACTCTTTATTAAATGCCCTGTTCATTGTAGGCCCACCCAACATACATGGCCCAATCTCATCAGTGTGATGAGACAGGCTGAAGGAAGCATCCATTAATCATCTATCGTCCTGTCTTGCTACTCCACTGCTCTAGCTGGGGAGTTGCACCAGTGTTTCAGGAGGTTGCGCTGCTTCTTCCCTTCACGTGAGGCTCTGTTGGGGCCTTACACATCCTCAGTGTCTATCAGGTTTCACCCTTGCCTCCATTCCCCAGGCTCCATCTCCCCATTGCCTTGTTAGAGGTCCACAAGCCTGTTCTGCAAGACTGGGTAGCGGGTGCGCATGAGATTGTGCAGGATGCAGCAAGCTTCCACGATCCTCCTCATGGTCTCTGGGCAATGCTGCATGGTGGTGAGAAGTACCTGGAACCTGTTGGCCAGGATGCCAAAGGTGTTCTCCACCACCCGCCTTGCCCTGGACAGCCTGTAGTTGAAGATCCTCTCTTCAAGGGTGAGGAGTCTGGAAGTGTAGGGCTTCATGAGGTAGGTTCTGAGGGAGAAGGCGTCATCCCCCACGATGAAGTAGGGCACATCTTGTGTGTCGTTGGGCAGGGGGTCTGGATCTGGGAAGCCCATGATGAGGTTGCATTCCAGTCCCTTCTTGAGGTGACTGGCATTGTATACCTGGGCATCTAAAGCAAACCTGTTGTCTGAAGCATCGATGTACATGAACTTATAGTCAGCATCGACCATGGCAAAGAGGACGATGCTGTAGAAACCCTTGTAGTTGAAATAAGTGGAGCCCGACTTGGGTGGTGCTTTTCAGGCCACGTGCTTGCCATCAATGGCTCCAACGGTGTGTGGGAAGTTCCACCTCTGATACCACTGCTCTGCAACTTTCTTCCATCCTTCTTCAGTGGAGAGGCACTGGAGGAGCTCCTCCAGGTATTCTTCGATGATGGCCTGCACCAGTTTTCTGACCACAATGCTGATGGTGTTGTGTGGCTCCCTCCAGCCGTACTGCATGCTTCTGTAGGTGGTCCCTGAGGCCAGGTGGCGCAGAGTCAGTGCCACCTTGAGCCCAGGGTCCAGGCTGGGCCGGAAGTTGGTGCTCTGCTTGGTCAACCTGGGTGTCAGCCGCTCCACAACTTCATCAAACATGGCTGGTGGCATTCTCATGAAGTTCTGGAATGCACGAGGGTCTTCGTTCCTCAGCTCCACCATCAGTTTGTTGTACAGTCCATACTCTGCTCTTCTCCCGATCCATCTTCGGACCCAGACGCTTCTTGGCCGCCTCCTTTTCTTCCCGTAGAACAGTTGAAAGAGCCTATAGATGGCTTCGCACTGTTGCAGAACGATGGTGGCTACCAAAAGGACTGTGTTATGATCCATGGTGGACATGACTGGATGCTGTGGAAGAGCAAGAGGCAGATGAAGGCTGCAGAGGTCTGCACACCGGTTGGTCTGAAAGAGAGATGGTCTGAAAGTGAGATCCAGGTGAGTTGCTCCCCCTTTTTATAGGCAATATAGGTTTTCCCCTATGTGTCCTTTTGCATCCTCTAGGCATCCTCTAGACATCCTTAATATCCGAGATAGGTCCCCTCTGCGAACGTTTTTTCCGTTTTAAATGCTTTCTTTGCAAGCTGCATCTGCTTTCATCCTTTCTCAGTCCGTGCTACTAACGCTGTGCGTCCATTCCGCGTCCGTTCCGCTTCCTCCCTGTGTCCGCTTTCTGCTGGAGTGGATTTGATTTGCGCGGATGCGCAGTGGATGCCTAGCTTATGTAGCGGATGCCTAACGGATGATGACGGATGCAGAACGGATATTCCCTGTATGCGTTGCGGATGCAGAACAGATGCGTTGGACACATTTTCCGCTCAGAAAGTTTTGAGCAGCTCAAAACTTTTTGAGCGGATGGAACCTCAGTCAACGGAGGCTGGACAGATAGAGAGGAAGAAAAACGGACGCAATGAGTACAGAACGGATGCATCGCGTTAACCAACGGATGGCAAGTGTTTCTCTCCGTTTTACATCCTCTTTCCATCCGTTGGTGCAGTGTGACATGGGCTTTACTTATTTTGTTTCTCAGCCACTGAAGACACCCTGGAAAACTCAAATCCCCGAAAGAGCTCATAGCAGTTTGTTATATCCTTGGAATATCACATTAACAAGAGAGGTTATCTTGCTCTTGAACACAACTGCTTGCAGAACAGCACATGTTTGGTGAATAAAGGCATCACTGATTTGGAAGGAACTATTTTGAAACAATCCCAAACTGTCTGGCAAATTATGATCCATTTGTTATGTGTGGGTGCTGGAAGTTGGATTGAAGTTGGATTGAAGAAGTTGAATTGAAGAGATTAAGAACCTGACTTCTGATTTTGCAGAAGATAATCTGAATGTAAACTAAGCTCAAATTGTAACAGTGGCAAAAAGGGCCTATTAAACACAGATTTTTCAATGTATAAGTTCATGGAGGGTACAATAATCACATGCAGAAAATCATGCTCAAAACTTATTGGCATTTTGAGTTTGTATTGCACACCACCAAATTTCTTCAGCACTAAAAGATTTAAATACTAATAACTTCACCTCTTTTGTTGATCAGGTCATATAATTATTGCGACTATAAATATAAAGAATCAGAGGTTGCTGAAAACAAATAGCATCAAGCTTCTTTTTGCTGCTCTATATGTGTCTCAAATATGGTACTTCACTTGGAGTAAGCCAAACCTCTATAGAGGCTAAGGCATGGATTATCATGTTTATTTTATGGTAGACCAGCTAGATGTACATTATTCTTTCCATTCAAATTGGATTTTTTTATGTATAAATTGGCCAGATTTGGTCTGTCCTCCAGTTGTTTAGTCTCTGGGAGACAATAAAATAACAATTCATGATGCAGACCAATACTGATGATATATATGCCACCAGCCAGGCCCCCATTGAATGCCACTTTCTTATTTTTATTTTCTGGAATATCAGAAATTAAGGGGGGCATTTTCATTGATTGCATTGCCAACAGCAGTAATGGAAGAACATTTTGCTGAAAATAACAATGAACAATCTCATCTGCCCTTACAGGTTTGATCAAGTAGAATCTTTAGTCCATGACTTTCTGTAGTGTTCTCACTACAATGACAGCGAACAGAAAGATAGAAAAGGGATGGCAGAAAAAGACCTAGAGGTTCATCTAATCTGCCCTTTTAGTTTGTTGTTGTTGCTGCTGCTGCTGTTTGTTTACTTGTAATTTATTTATTATTTTAATTATTTTTTTTGTCAGATGATGGGCATGTGTTTATCCCAAGCGTGTTTATCCCAAGCATGTACTGATGTAGTTACCCACTACATCTGATGGAAATTTGTTCCAACCTTCCACCACACATTCTGTGACTTTCTAACTTTCTAACACTTCTTTTGAACTTCCCTCCTGTCAATTTGAGGTTTCGCCCTGTGTTTTTTATTTTTGCTTAAATATTGAAAATACTGTCTTCCAGAAACTTATTCACATTTACAATAAAATTAAATATTTCAGTCATGTACCCAATTTTCCTTCTGACCTTCACACTGCATATATTCAGTTCCTCCAATCTCTCCTGATATGTTTTGTCCCTCAGACCTTGCACCATTTTTCTCAACCATCACTCGACTCACTCAATCACACACACACACACATACACGTGTGTGTGTGTGTGTGTTTTGTTTTGTTTTTAAAGTTTTCACGGTTACGAATGCCCATGTCACACTGAACCAACGGATGCAAAGAGGATGTAAAACGGACAAAAAACCTGGCCATCCGTTCGAAAATGCGATGTACTCACTGCCTCCATTTGGCTTCCTCTCTATCCGTCCAGCATCCGTTTATGGACGTTTCATCCGCTCCAAATGTTTTGGGCTGTCCAAAACTTTTGCGTGGAAAATGTATCCAGTTCGTCCATTCTGCATCCGCTACGCATCCGTTACGCATCCGTTACGCATCCGTTACACATCCACTATATCTGCTAGGCATCCGCTGCGCATCCACGCAACTCGCATCCGCCCGGACGCAGGGAGGAAGCGGAACGGACGCAGAACAGATGCCTAGCGGATGCAGAACGGAAACAAAGCGTTTAAAACGGAAAAATAGTTCGCAGAGGGGACCTATCTCGGATATTAAGGATGCCTAGAGGATGCCTAGAGGATGCCTAGCGGAAAACCTATACTGCCTATAAAAAGGGGAGCAAATCGCCTGCATCTCACTTTCAGAACAGCAGCCCAGTGGTGCAGACCTCTGCAGCCTTCATTTGGCTCTTCCTCTTCCACAGCATCCAGTCATGTCCACCGTGGATTGTAACAAAGTCCTTTCGGCAGCCACCATCGTTCTGCAACAGTGCAAAGCCATCTGCAGGCTCTGTGAACTCTACTGTGAGAAGAAAAGGAGCCACCCAAAAAGAGTCTGGATCCGAAGATGGTTAAGCCAGAAGAGCAGAGGACGGACTGTACAACAAGCTGATGGTGGAGCTCAGGAGCGAAGACACTCGGGCATTCCAGAACTTCATGAGAATACCACCAGCCATGTTTGAAGAAGTTGTGCAACGGCTGACACCCAGGTTGACCAAGGCAAACACCAGCTTCCGGCCCAGCCTGGAACCTGGGCTCAAGGTGGCACTCACTCTGCGCCACCTGGCCTCAGGGATCTCCTACAGGGGCATGCAGTAGGGCTGGAGGGTGCCATGCAACAACATCAGCATTGTGGTCAAAGAAGTGGTGCAGGCCATCATCGAAGAATACAAGGAGGAGCTCCTCCAGTACCCCTCCACTGAAGAAGGATGGAAGAAAGTTGCAGAGCAGTGGTATCAGAAGTGGAACTTACCACACACCGTTGGAGCCATAGATGGCAAGCACGTGGCCTGCAAAGCTCCAGCCAAGTCGGGGTCCACTTATTTAAACTCCAAGGGCTTCTTCAGCATCATCCTCTTCGCCATGGTCGATGCTGACTACAAGTTCATGTACATCGATGCTTCAGGCATCATCTTCAGATGCCCAGGTATACAACGCCAGTCACCTTAAGGAGGAGCTGGAAGGCAACCTCATCGTGGGCTTCCCAGATCCAGACCCCCTGGCCAGTGACACACAAGATGTGCCCTACTTCATTGTGGGGGATGACGCCTTCTCCCTCACAACCTACCTCATGAAGCCCTACACTTCCAGACTCCTCACCCTTGAAGAGAGGATCTTGAACTACAGGCTGTCCAGGGCAAGGCGGGTGGTGGAGAATGCCTTTGGCATCCTGGCCAACAGGTTCCAGGTACTTGTCACCACCATGCAGCATTGCCCAGAGACCGTGAGGAGGATCATGGAAGCTTGCTGCATCCTGCACAATCTCATGCACACCCGCTACCCAGTGTTGCAGAACAGGCTCGTGGACCTCCAACAAGCCAATGGGGTCATGGAGCCTGGGGAATGGAGGCAAGGGCAAAACCTGATAGACACTGAGGATGTGCAAGGCCCCAACAGAGCCTCAGGTGAAAGGAAGAAGCAGCGCAACCTCCTGAAACATTGGTGCAACTCCCCAGCTGGAGCAGTGGAGTGGCAAGACAGCATGGTAGATGCTTAATGGATGCTTCCTTCATCCTGTCTCATCACATGGATGAGATTGGGCCATGTATGTTCGGTTGGCCTACAATGAACAGGGCGTTTAATAAAGAGTTGTGTTTGTGTTGACATGTGTGGATAATTATTACATTATTATTGATAATAAAGGGCCATAGGTGTGGCACCTGGGAGGGTGGGCCATACAGTCCCACTATGCTTGCACTGGAGGTTTATCTATCCCACTGCTATCCTAACCCATCCCAAAGTTATCCCTGCCCATCCCACAGCTATCTTAACCCATCCCACAAGCATGCAAAGGCTTAAACCATTTCTAAAAGTTTCCAGCAAGACTTTATTAAAAAAAAAGAAATGAAGCAAGTGTGTGAATCAAAAATAGACTTTATTAACAACAAGCTATAAGACAAAAATGAGTCTCTGGCACTCCTATTGGTCGCTCAGTCTCAGGGGTGAAGGGTGCAGGTGCTGTGGAGGTGGCTGGTGCTGGAGTGCTTGTCATCAGCTCCTCCAGAAGCAGAAGCAGCAGAAGCCCCAGCCCCAGAAGAGCGAGCCCGTGCTGCAGAAGCCCCAGCAGAACCAGAGTGAGGGCCACAGGGCAGGATGGTAGCCCTGTCCCTCTTGCCAGGGCTGGCAGCAAATGACTGAGGCTTGCTGTGCTTCCGCATGGTTGTGAGGTTGCTGGCTGGCAGGGAGGCTGGCAGGAACCAAGGCTGGCAGGAAGGCTGGCAGGGAGGCTGGCACCAAGGCAGGCATCAAGGCTGGCAGGCAGACATGAACCAAGGCTGGCAGGAAGGCTGGCAGCAAGGCTTGCAGGCAGGCTGGCAGCAAGGCTGGCAGCAAGGCTGGCAGACATGCAGGCAGGGCAGGCAAGGCAGCCAATCTGTCCGGCAGCAGGTCTTTCCTCTGAATGGCGACCTGCTTCTGAGCTGCTTCCATTATATCCGCGGGGCTGACGCAATGCATCCTCCCCGCATGCGCAATTAATGCCAGGCATCCATTAGGCGTCCACTGTGCATCCTCTGTGAATCCGCTTCATCCGCTGTGCATCCGCTCTGCATCCGCTGTATCCGTTCCGCGTCTGCTTTGCTGAGGCCCCCCGGAAGCCTAGCGCATGCGCCATCCGCTCTCATCCACTTCCATCCACTGGGCTTCCGTTCTGCATCCGCTTTCCATCCACCCTGCGTCCTCCCCCTGTCCGTGTTATCCGCTCCGGTTATGCAAATTTTTGCCCCTTTTGAGAGCGGATAACGGATGGAACATTTTGCTCGTCCGCTGTGTCCTTTTTGCATCCGTTGGGCAGTGTGACATGGGCTTTAAATGTATGCTGTTTCGCTTCTTTCGGGTATTATCCCACGTCATTGTAGTTGTGCTTTTAAAGTTGTAGCAACGTTTCGGCAGAATCTCATCTGCCATCATCAGGCTTCTGTATGTATGTATGACGAACTCAATACAGAAGCCTGATGATGGCAGATGAGATTCTGCCGAAACGTTGCTACAACTTTAAAAGCACAACTACAATGATGTGGGATAATACCCGAAGGAAGCTGAACAGCATACATATAAGTACCCGCGAAAACTTTATATATATATATGTGTGTGTGTGTGTGTGCGTGCGTGTGTGTGTGTGTATTCTGCTCACATTGCTAAGAATTTGATTCCTTCAATCCTAACCTGTTCAAGGTTGACTCAGCCTTCCATCCTTCCCAGGTTGGTAAAATGAGGACGCAGATTGTTGGAGGCAATATGCTGACTCTATAAAGCTCTTAGAGAGGGCTGTAAAAGCACTGTGAAGTGGTGTATAAGTCTAAGTGCTATTGCTGTTGCTAAATTGGGTCTGAATAAATGCTATAGAGTGGGCTTAAGGCCTCCCTTTTCTTGTTGATCCCTCTAATGAAGCATCCCAGAATTCTGTTTGCTTTCACAGCTGCTAGCTACACCGCTTACTCATTTTGCAGTGATTTGCTATGAGCACATCTTTCTTCTGTTATTCTGTCTGACACTGTACTCCCCCCCACCACAATACTGTATCCTGCCAGAGGATCTTTTTTGTTCTAAGTGCATGATCTTATGTTTAGAAATATTGAACTTCAGTTTCTACAGTTTGAGCCAATTTTCCAGAAATGCCAAATCATTTGAACACCTTTATGTCATCGGCAAAAAGACAACCTTCTGTTATATTGCTTACAAATACACTGAACAGAATAGAACCTAGGACTGAGCTGTATACAACCTGTGACTGGTCTCTGTTCAAAACATGTTCCATTAACAATCACTCACTGGGATCTATTCCTGAACTAACTTCCTATCTACTGAACTACCAAGGGGTTAAGTCCTAGCCTGTACAACCGTTTTATTCACATAATGAGCTCATTATGCAGCGTTCAGAACTACTGAATTCTCTGGGTGCACCTATTACATTTTTTAATGTATTTTCATTGTCAGAAGATTAAAAGCCACACCTACAGAATTGGTACATTTTGTGCCACAGTTTAATGACTGCTTTGATTTATTTACAGGACTGAATTTGTACACAGATGTCCATAGTAATATCATTAAATGAAATGTTAAGAAAGTGATTATTTAATGTAATGGCAATCTTAGAAAGTCATAGTTTATAACCAATGAGAAAGGTACAGCATAGTAATATCATAGTAATATGTGCCAGAATCTTAAGTGGATAGAGATGGTGGATTCTGCCAATTATCTGGGCAATTCTCTGCCAGCAGGGGATATAAAGTGCCTACTCTCTGACATAAAATTGTGTCTTTCTTTATAGAGTCAAAAGTGATTGTAATGATTCACAGCTATCATCTTTGATAGCAAATGAATCCAGATAAGTTCTCTTCAACTCTAAATACCTCCTCTGGTAACATTAAATCAATATAGCATTGAACTGTGCACTTTTGCATATTCTTTCTTCCTTTGTTCATAATTGCTCTTACAGAACTCAAACTTCTGGAAGAACATTTGTCGGAGGAAAAAAAATCAACAATTTTACAATTAATATTAATACAATAGTTGTGGAAGAAAAAATACTTATACCTGAAGGTATTTCAGCACACAGAGAAATGGTCTTCTGATTCTTCAATATAAGCCTGTCAATCTTACACATGAATTAATTCTATTGCTTTTAAAGAATAAATGCTCAATTTTTGTCTTTGGAAATTTTGTGTGTGTGTGTGTAAGAATTGTAAATTTCATAGAAAAAAAATATATCAGTGCATACATACGTCAAATTTACAACCCACAATATATTGGAAAAAAATAATTCACTAATTAGCATCAAATAAAAATCTACAGAAAAACTTTGAAAAATGAATATAGTTAATCAAAATAGGTTTCCTACCAAAATAAGTTGAAAATAATAGAGAAATCAAATTGTCAGTCATGCTACAAAAAGTTAGGGCAAATTAGAGCTTCAATCTAAGAATATGGCTGTAAAATGCATGTGTGTTCATTTACTAAGTATATTTATTGCAGGAACTGATGAAAAGCCTATAATATGTGCTGCTAAGAAAGCAGTGATAGATCAGAATTCAGATTCAGAATTTAATTTCTAGCTCCAGATATTGATATTAGCAGCTGAATATAAGCTAGAGAAAATGTGATTGCAGCAAAAGCATTATGCAATACAACTGAAAATTCTGATAGAAAATATTAATATACATATTATTTCAAAAGGTTTTCAAACTGCCCATCATTTAAAATGACCACAGCAGAGTATAAAAGAAAATTAAGAAATGGTAATATAATAAAACTAAAATAAAACTCAATTATAAAACAAACAATACATGCTGCACTCAAAGTTATCAAAATGTAATTTTATATTGCCACAAGTAATCAATTATATTATAAAGGCTAGCCAGGTCCCTACATTCCTGCCTTACATTATCAGTTTAAAATTTATATTAATTAAAACTTGTTCAATATATTTTTTTGTTTCTACACACCAAGTAATTTTAACAGAATGATAGGTACTTTTTTAAAAAGGGTAAATTCTATTTCATATTTTTCAAAATATCCTTATCCAAAAGGCCAGTCCAATCATAATGACTCTCATGGTTCAGTGGATTAAATCAAAAGGAGTCAAATTCATTCATTATGTTACCACTGAGTATTCTTGCCTACCCAGCTCACAACAAAGCACCCCTTCTAGTTTTGCTCTAGTGGCATTTTTAGAACTAATGTGGCCAGGCTCTTAAAGGATTTTGTACAGAATCCATTGAAAGGAACTATTTTTTTATAGTTTAAAACTATTTCAAGCAATATCTGCACATCTGCATCAAAATGATACCATACATAGACAACTGTTGAGATCCGTGGTTCTTGCCATGCTATGGCTGGTGGCAATGGCTTCTCATCAGCACTTAGACCAGTAATATGATAGCTTTACAAGAGATTTTCTAAATAAAGTCTCTCGTTTTCCTTGGGTTTTTGTAGAATACTATTAAGGCACAATTCAGCATAATTTATCTTTCCAAGCTGTGAGTTGGGCAACCATATAAGTCTCAATAAATAAAAAACACCATCAGGAACAAAAAAATAAACAAAGCACCTGAGGTAGGACAAGAAGGAAGCTCATCAAGGAGAGAAGCAACTTAGAACTAAAGGCTAGGTCACATCACCCGACGGATGCAAGGACACAGCGGACAGCCAAAAATCCGGGGGTGGCTCCATCCGTTCTTATCCGCTCTCAAAAGGGGCAAAAATGTGCATAAAGAGAACGGAAAAGAACAGACGGGGGGAGGACGTAGCGCAGATGTAAAACAGATGCTCAACGGAAGCCTAGCGGATAAAAGCGGATGGAAGCGGATGGCACATCCGCAGGGCTTCTGGGGGAGCATAGCAAAGCAGATGCGTAGCGGAAAGAGCAGATGCGTAGCAGATGCAGAGCGGATGCGTAGCGGATGACGCAGATGCATAGTTGCATCTGCTTTTATTCTTTCTACCTCCGTGCTACTAACGCTGTGTGTCCGTTCCATGTCCGTTTCGCTTTCTCCGTGTCCATTTTCCGCTGGAGCGGATTTGAGTTGCACGGATGCGCAGCGGATGCCTAGCGGATATAGCAGACGTGTAACAGATGATGACGGACGTATAACGGATGTTCCTCGTATGCGTAGCGGATGTATAACGGACATGTTGGATACTTCATCCACTTAAAAAGTTTTGTGCTTTTTGAGCAGATGAAATCACAGTAGATGGATGCTGGAGGGATAGAGAGTATGAATCATGGACGCAGTGAGTACACAACAGATGCATCGCGTTTTCCAATGGATGGCAAGCGTTTCTCTCCATTTTACATCCTCTTTGCATCCGTTGGTGCAGTGTGACATGGGCTTTAGGAGAAATTTCCTGACAGTTAGAACAATTAATCAGTGGAACAATTTACCTTCAATTTACACTGGAAGTTTTTAAAAAGAGATTAGATAACCATTTATCTGAAATGGTGTAGGGTTTCCTGTCTAGGCAGGGGGTTGGGCTAGAAGACCTCCAAGGTCCCTTCCAACTGTGTTATTATATTATATTCTAAATATTTGTAGGCATATCTGAGGAACCATTCTATCCCGATGGGATCAGCCCACCCACTCATTCTAGCAGAAAGATCCTTTCAGATCCCATTTGCCCCACCCTATGGAATATCCTCCCATTGGAGGTGAGGTCTGCCCACACACTCCTGGTCTTCCCGAAGAGCCTGAAAACTTGCCTCTACTTCCTGGCCTGGGCCCCCCAAAGAGCCCTGCTTTGTTGGGGACAATTGATAGGGTAAAGAGTATCCCCACTCCCAGATCATCCTTTATCTTTGTTTTTAAATTTTTTAACTTTTCTATTTAATTCCCTTAATTTTAATTGTCCCCTATTGATTTTTTTACTTGTTATTATATTGCAAGTTTTCCAGGGTCACTGTATGGGCAGCATAAAATTTTGAATAAATAAATTTATTTATCACAGAATCACTAAATGTATTGAACAGAGATTGGAAAGGGAACGCCTGCTTCCTGTATAAAGTATTTCCAATATACATTTGTACTTGCAGATTTACTAATGTAAATAAAAACAAAGTCAGCTCACACTATTAATATAGCATACACTTCGATGCTGAGAGACTATAAAATACAATTCTCTAGAATATCCAAGTCTATACTATGAATATCAGATGTACTGGAAACATGCCCCATAATTCATCATGTAAAGTGTAAAAAAATCCTAAAATCTAGATCCCACATTACTCTCTTCTATGTCAAAGAGTTATGTCATGTTTCCCAGGAATTATGGCATCTGGAATATGCCTGACATTGTTCTAAGTAACAAGGAGATTCACAAACTTAAACTAACGTAATTGACTACAATTAAAGAAAAATTTTGAAGGGAAGGGAAACTCGATGAGTACTGTAAGCAATTATCACAAACTGTCTATGGATATTCTCAGTCATCCAGGTCATTGTTGTCCCAAAGGTGCTTTTTCAAGAGGGAACTGGACTTTCTGGTTTTTCTTTGAAAACATTTCACTTCTCATCCAAGAAGCTTGAAGAAGCAAAACATCTTTACAGAAAATTCTGAAAGTCCAGCTGCCTCTTGAAAAAGCACTTTGGGGACAACTATCATAATTTTTTCAATCATATTTAAAATAAAAAATATAGATATCAATAACTATAATTGTAGTATAGACACATATTGGGTTGTTAAACAGAAAGTCTAGAATTAGAACACACACTTAATAATACATTAGACAATGTTACAGCTAAGTCAGTATCTTTTTGTTCATAGAAACATAAATAGAAAGTGTCATTTATCTCATTGATTTTAAACCACTGATCTTTACAAATTAATGTGTCATGTAAAATCACAACATAATAAGCCAAAGTAAAGGAGATTTACTCTCTATCCTACAGTTTACAAATGGAACAGTAAAGAGGTATGTCATTCCTGGAGATTAAAACAGTAATTTATAAACACTTAATTTTAGCTACAATAAATAGCCAGCCTATATAATACCAAGACTTGGCCCAAAACAATTTATGTTATACTCTGTAAAATGTTTTTTCATTTGAGTTACCTATCAGACAAACTTACAAGAAGCTGTACTGCCTAATATTTATCCTTCAGTACTTCAATATTTATCCTTCTGTACTGCCTAATATCTATCCTTCAATTTACTAAAACTACTTACCTCTTGTCTTGACTACATATTTTTTTAGTAGGTCTAAATCTAGTAAAGGGACTACTAAAAGGACCAATGGATGATCTATGGAGGGGAGTGAATATGTGGGTCTTCTCATCCAATCTTGTGTTTGGCAAGACAGGACTTGCCAGATTTATATTGTCTATAACACAGACTTTTGTAAGACTTTTTTTCCATCCCTTGCTTTAATTCCCAGGATTCCGTGGAATAAATACATATTAAATAATGTAAAATATAGCATCCACCCTATCCTTTTTGACCATGAAAAAAGCACCCGTCCTATTAACAATCATGTTAAATGAAAAACAGCAGATAGCTTAAACTGCAATACATGTTTAAAAAAAATATCTAAATTTCATGCAGCAGTAGGTACTCCAAGACCCATGAGTCAACTGTAGCCCCCAGATATTTCAGTATCAAAACTGATAAACTGATTTTAGGATCCAATCTGGATTGGTCACTTGGGACTAAAGGTTTTGTCTTTTGAGCTTTTAGACTCATGCTGGAGTCTAGAGAGAAGTTCTCTGAAGATGTGCTCCAGCACAAGTCCATAGGTTCAGAAGACAAAACCTCTGGTCCTGGTAACTGATCCAGATTGGATCCTGCAACATTATCCTGGGACATGTATATTTTCTCCAAAATTATTCATCGACACCTTCAATCCAGATTCATTCCTCATTTCATACCGTACACATTAAATTACGCAAGAATCTTTTGTTGCTGTTTTATCTATTCTTAAAATATGTGGATTTTGTGACACATGTTTACCCATATTCCCTTCCATATTAATTAATGCTATTTGCTCTCAAAATGTTATTTCAATAAGAATTGTCTCCCATGAACATGTCTATTAAATGTAAATTTCAATAAAGTGCAATATGACATTAAAAGAAACATAATAGTTTGATGGCATATTAGCTGAAGACCCATCTCTCTGGAGAAGACTCTAATGCTGGAAAAGATTGAAGGAAAGAGAAGGAAAACCAACAGCAAGATATTCTGTTATAGTAGTGATGAATGCCTCATAGGTTTGGCATGGTGGGAAGCAGGCCAAAGACTCGTGGGCTTGGTAAGAGGGGGAGAGGCCTGAAGCCTGCAAGGTGTAGCAAGGTGGGGAGCAGATTGCAGGAGCATTGCAACAGACATAACTTTAGATATGGCTCCATAAATCCCTTCATTGAACAAGAATTCAATGGGAAGGAAGGAAAGACAGATTTCCATCTTTTGCTGTATCAAAATTAATTGAAATGGAATTTTCAGGTAAATCAAAATGATAGATATTTTTCATCAACTAGCTGAGTCCTTCTTTTCAGCATTTTTCTGAAGCTACATGGTGGCCATATGCCATGTTCTGCATGAATACTGAAGTAGCATTCAACATGTATTTAGCTTACTTTAATTTGTCTGAGCAGCAGCAGAACCATCTTGATTAATCAGCCAGGTCATGATGAACCATCTGCAGGGAAAGGTCAAGTGAAGATAAAAATTCACAAGAAATTTCTGTATCGTCATGCAAAAACGTTTATACACCCTCCCTTTCTGGAGGTACTGTATATGCCTTACCACCAGGAAAACACTGAACAGAATCCATGCGCTGATGTGACAGGTCTGTATTCTTTGCTTAGGAAACTGACTGCTTGAAACACCCACTTGTTCTCTTCAAGCTTCCCACTCACGGGCCTGAACATGAAAATAACAGTTCAAGGGAAGCTGGGGAAAAATACAATGAATGACTGCCAGAACACCACCAGGGGAGACTTCTGTGCCTCAACTGCTGGTGGTCAGAAGAAGTTCCAACACCAAGAAATCAAAAAAGGGACTCATCTTTCTGAAGAATAATCCATCCATGCTTATTCAGTACTGTGCATGGAGAACAACAGGTAAGAGTGACATCAACTGATTGCCAGCTAATTTTTTTAACTATGTGCTGTTATATTCTTTTATGAGGCATTAATATTTTTGTAAATGTCTAGCCACATGACAGATTGTTCCAAGATAGAGAAGAAGCTACTTGCTTACAAGTAGATACAAGTAGTACTTACAAGCAGATACAGGTAGCCTTCGACTTATGAACATTTTATTTATTTATTTATTTATTTGTTTGTTTGTTTGTTTGTTTGTTTGTTTGTTTGTTTTTATTTTATTTGGTTTTGTCAATTGCTTACAAGATAATAGGTATAAGTAAAAATAATTTTACTTATTCATAATTATGTATACATGGATACATATAGGAAAAATAAAAAGAAACAATAGGACAGGGACAGTAGGCACGCTGGTACGCTTATGCATGTCCCCACCAGATCTTTTAGGAAAGGGGTGAGGTCAATAGTAGACAGTCTAAGGTTAAAGTTTTTAGGGTTTGGGGAAGAAACTACAGAGTCAGGTAGAGTATTCCAAACATTAACTACTCTGTTGCTGAAGTCGTATTTCCTGCAATCAAGTTTGGTGCAATTAACTTTGAGTTTGTATCTATTGTGTGCTTTTATGTGGTTATGGTTGAAGCTGAAGTATTCATTGACAGGTAGGACATTGCAGTGTATGATTTTATATACTATACTTAGATCGGACTGAAGGTGGTGTAGATCTAGATTTTCTAGGTCTAGAATTTCAGGTCTGGTGGCATAAGGTATTCTACAACAAGTAGAGGAGGCGAGAACTCTTCTTGTGAAATATTTCTGGACTTTCTCAACTGTATTAATATCAGATATGTAATGTGGGTTCTAGACTGATGACCTGTTTTGAGTACTGGTCTGGCAAATGTTTTGTATGCTCAAGTTAGTAGTGTGATATTATCAGAGATAAAGCGACGTAAGATTAGGTTAACAACTCTTAACGCCTTTTTGGCTGTGTAGTTACAGTGGGCTCCAGCACTTAGATCATTAGAGATGAGTACTCCAAGATCCTTGACAGAGTTTGGATCATCAACAAGGTCTTGATTATTCAGCCTATATTTTATTTTCTGATTATTATTTTTTTGCCAATATGTAAGACAGAGTATTTATTTGTTGAGATTTGAAGTTGCCATATGTTTGACCATTCTGATACATAGTCAAGGTCTTTTTGAAGGATAGCAATATTGTCTGTAGTGTTGAATAACTTTACATCATCAGCAAAGAGAAAGCAGTTGCTCTTAATATGATCACAGACATAATTTATGTAAAGTGTGAAGAGAGTTGGTTCTTGGAGGACACCACTGTTGACAGGTGCAGAATTTGATAGGACGCTCCCAATTTTGACCATTTGTTGTCTGTTTGACAGGAATGCTTCTATCCAGTTATGCAGGTGTCCAGAGATACCGTAAGATTTTAGTTTTAGGAGTAGTTTGTCATGTACTACTGAATCAAAGGCTTTACAGAAGTCTATGTAGATTGTGTCTATTGCTTTGCCCTGATCGAGTTGTGTAGTCCATATGTTTTTGCAGTGTAAGAGTCGCAGATTACAGGATGGTTTTTTTCTGAAACCAAATTGTTCATTAGAGAGTAGATTGTTTATCTCTAAGTGAAGGATAATGGATTGGTTAATAATTGATTCCATGACTTTACAGGTAACCCAGCATCAAGAGATTGGTCTGTAATTTTCAACTTGGCTGGTGTCTCCATTTTTGAAGATGGGAATAACCGTGGCTTATGACCATAGTTTTGGCAAGGAGATGGTTCTGAAAGATTTTTCAAAGATTATGCTTAGAGGTTCAGCTAGGGCAGTGGACAGCTTTTTTAAGAAGTAGGTACATATTCCGTCCAGTCCAATAGATAGAGATGGTTTTAGATTGCATAGTGCTTTTTCAACATTGCCTTCTGTAAAATTGATATGTATTAGATCATTGTAGTTATCTGTGGTTCAACTAGGAAATACTGGGCATGATCCATTGCTGTTTACAAATAATGAGCCAAAGAATGTGTTAAAGAGGTTGGCTTTAATGGTATTGTCATTGCAGACTTTACCATTAGGTCCTTTCAGGGGTGGGATGGACCTTGAGTCTTTCAGTCTGTTGTTTATAAAATTGTAGAAAGCACGGGTGGAATTGGTGCATAGAAGTTTTTCCTCATTGGGGGAGGAGCTGGCGTCACGATGATACTGCATGCAATCTTGGAGGTCTGAGATTGCAGCCGATATCTTTGCCGCTAGATGGTCCAAACGGACCTAAACCGGCCCGAAGAGATGGTGATAGTGAAGGGCTCATCCTATAGATCCCATGGATATTGCAAATTCCCTGGTTGATCCAGGAGAAGCCCTTTTGCCAGCGGCAGAGAGGCAGCCACCAAAGCTACTGAAGTTGGGACAGCTCCGAACGGAGGAGCTGAAAGAGAAAGTGTGTCGGTCTGGTTAGAATTGTTCTTTTATCATTCTAAGACTTAAAAGGACCTTAAAGGACACCCTAAGGGGAAAAAGAATCTGTAAAAGTTTTGACAGAACTGAATAAGTGGCGGTTTTTAAACAGAAGTGTCAAAGTAAGGCTTTGCTTTATGTTTTTTTTTTCTCATGGCTGGACTTCTATCGTGATTCTGCATTTGCTAACTGGACTGGTTTTTTCTCTATTTATATCTATTTTTTTCTCTTCTTTTTTGACTTTGTAATATTTTAAGTTAGAGGCTCCCTTAAGTTATACTTTTTTTTTTAACTTTTATTATGTTTTGTCCAGGAAAGGAGGGGGAGAGTGAGAGTAAAGAAACTTTGTAACACTGCCAACTAGAGGCTTGAAAATATCTTAGACGAAGCTGAGAAAGCTGAGAAAGAAAGCTCTGAAATACTTTTTCAAGGACATTGCTGCGTGATAGGATAGAGGGAAGAGCACGAAAGAGTGTTACTGCAGGTGTTCTTCTGGATTTCTATCAACAATTGAAAATTGGCTTTGAAGTTTGGAGAGAGCTATGACAAAAGCCTTGGATAATTAAATAAAGTGCAGTGTGTCTTTTTTATTTTCTTAAGTTGGGTCACCCCCCTCTTACCACTGTATTGTTCATTTTTTCTTTTTAAAACCTTTATTTTTGAAATATTTTCATCTTTGTTTTGTATTTTAAAGGGAAAGCCTCAAAATTTTCTTTTTTCTTTTCCTTTCTTCTTTGGGATTTTTTGTTTCTCAATATGCTTTTTTTTATTTGAAAATTCTCAATTGGATTAAGGTGTTGAAGAACCTGAAGAATTACTTTTATTTTTTAAAAAATTCTTTTTTACCTTTTGCTCTTTTTAAACTTTTTTTATTCTTCTCCTTCCTTTCTACCTAATTACTGATTGTATTAAGGTTAAGAAGAACCTGAAGAATTTTTTTCTCCTTTTCTTTTTATTATTATTGGGTTTTTCTCTCTACCATTCTAATTTTTCATTTTGGATTATCATTGGCTATTTCATAATTGGATTAGGGTTTAGAAGAACATGAAGATCTCGAATTGTTTAAAATGAGTAAGAAGTTTATAGCTTCTGGATCCTCAACTTCTACTTCTGCCTCCCCACCATCTGGAGGACAATGTTCAATTCAGACAATGTTAAAGCAAGATAAAGATCAAGAAAGAGTGACTTTACAGATGATTATGCAAGGAATCCAAGACCTTAAAATAAAATCAGACACCATTGAAAAGAGAATAAAAAACACTGAGCAAAGAACAGAGAAAACTGATGAAAAGGTGGAGAATATTCAACAGATAATGGTGAAGTATGATGAGAGAGTCCAAAAAATTGAAGAAGAAGATAAACAAAGAGACAATAAGATTGGAGATATCAATATCAGATTAACAGTGGTTGAACAAGGTAAAAGTGGGATGCTGAAATGGGAGATGGACAGATCAGAAGATCTATCTCAGATTTCAAAATATAGAGGAAGAAAAAGAACAAAATCTAGCTGAGATAATGAAAGAAATATTGGCTGAAGCTTTGGAAATAAGAGAAGAGAAGGTGATGGATGGAGTAGTTGGGGTATACCGAGTTTTTACAAGATATGAGATGAGAAATAACCTACCAAAAGAAGTTCATATCAGATTTACAAAAAAAGCCATTAAAACACAAATATTACAAGTGGTAAGAGAGAAAACATTGAAATACAAAGGCAAGGAGATTGTGGTTTTAAAGCAAATACCTAGAAGAGTGAGAGAGATGAGAAGACAATATCAATTTTTGACTAAAATCCCAGAAGGGTGAATGTTTACATGGCAAGAACAGAGACTCAATCGAGAAAGCAGAATTATTTTATGCAGAATTTTTTGGAAGGGGAGAGGAGGCAGAAAAAGAGATTTCACTAATTGAATTTCAAGATGACCAAATGGAGACTGAAAAAGAAGAAGGCGCAGTAGGTGGATTGGTGGAGATTAAAGAAAAACGTGAACCAAGATCTACGAGAGCTGCCAAACCTAATTATAAAGCATAATTATGGAAGAGAAAAAACTGATTACAATGAATATAAATGGACTTAATTCAGCTGTTAAAAGAAGGAAAATTTTTCAAAGATTAGAGAAACTAAAATTTGATATAATTTGTCTACAAGAAATACATATTAAAAAACAATATGAACAATTCTTCATACAACCAAAATTAGGGAAAATAATTACTTCTTTGACTCAATGTAAGAAAATAGTGGTTTTGTATATCAAAGAGACAATTTCAGCAAAATTGATTTATAGTGATGAAGACAGAAGAGTATTAATGATGGAAATAATGGACAATAATACGAAAACACTCTTGATTGCAATTTGCGCTCCAAATGATAAACAAGAAGAATTTTATAAAAAATTACACATGGGAATAATTGAACTGGACTATGTCAATATAGTTATGATGGGAGATTTCAATGGAATTGTAGGCAATAAACTGGACTGTATAACAACAACAACAAACCAAAATAGGAAGACTCTCCCCAAATCCTTTTTTAAAATGATAGATGAAATAAACTTCAAAGATATTTGGAGAGAAAGAAATGCTAAAACCAAACAATACACTTTTTACTCAAATAGACATTTAACATGGTCCAAAATAGATATGATTTGGACTTCAACAGAATTAATATCTAATATTCAAGGAACAAATATCGAAACAAGTACTTGGGCAGACCACAATCCAGTGACAATTAAATGAAAAGGACAAAAAAGAAGATCAAGATGGACATTAAATAATACTATTCTCAAGGAGAAGGATTTTATCCAGCGGATGGAGAAAGAATTGGTTTTTTTCTTTAGAGAAAATAAAAGAGAAGATACTTTAATCCAGAACGTATGGGACACAATGAAGGCATATACTAGAGGCTTGATAATAGACTACACAAGGAAAAGGAACATCAGGAAAAGGCAAGCCACAGAAGCTTTAGAAGATGAGTATAAAAGACTTGAAAAAGAACTACAGAAAACGCCACAGAAAAAAAACATTAAGCTTTAGAAGATGAGTATAAAAGACTTGAAAAAGAACAACAGAAAACGCCACAGAAAAAAAAACATTAAGCTAAAACTGGATACAATTAAACATAAAATGAGTTTAATAGAGAAAGAAGAATTAGCACAAAAAATTAGAAGTGCTGAACAGAATTATTTTGAGGATTCAAACAAACCAGGTAGATGGTTAGCATACAAACTGAGAAAGGAATAAGAATCAAGGAAAATACTGCAGTTAAGAGATGATCAAGGTCAAGTTTGCCATGGCAATAAAGAGAAGAAGGAAATCATTTGAGACTTTTATGGGAAATTATATGAGCAAGAGAATATTGATGAGGAAAGAGTTAAACAGTATTTACAGAATGCTAATCTACCTAAAATACCTAAAGAGACTGAAAAAATGTTAAGGCCCTGTCACACTGGCTGACGGATGCAAAACGTTTGTAAAAAGGACACAGCGGACAAGAAAAATGTTCCATCTGTTGTTATCCGCTCTCAAAAGGGGCAAAAATTTGCATAACCAGAGCGGACAACACAGAAAGGAACGGACAGGGGGAGGACATAGGGAGGATGGAAAGCAGATGCTCCATGGAAGCCTAGCAGATGGAAGCGGATGAGAGCAGATAACACATCCGCAAGGCTTCCGGGGGAGCACAGCAAAGCAGACGCGGAACGGAAATAGCGGATGCAGAGCGGAAGCCTAGCGGATGCCTAGCGTTCACTGCGCATGTGGGGAGGATCCATTGCATCAGCCTCGCGGATATAAAGTGAAGCAGTTCCCAAGCAGGTGACCATTCAGAGGAAAGACCTGCTGCCAGACACAGCTCTCCAGCCAGCCAGACAGTCAGCCAGACAGACAGCCATGGGGAAGAAACCAAAGCCTCTGCCATCTGCTGCCAGCCCTGGCAAGAAGGACAGGGCCACCCTCCCACCCCCTCTCCCTCACTCTGCTTCTGCTGGGGCTTCTGCTGCCCGGGCTCGATCTTCTGGTGCTGAAGCTTCTGCTGATGCTGCTTCTGGTGGTTGTGCTTCTGCTGGCGCTGCTCCTGGTGCTGGTGCTTCTGCTGGTGCTAACTCTGCTGGCACTGCTCCTGGTGCTGGTGCTTCTGCTGGTGCTTACTCTGCTGGCGCAGCTCCTGGTCCTGCTGGTCCTGCTGGTGCTCCTGGTCCTGCTGGTGCTCCTGGTCCTGCTGGTCCTGCTGGTGCTCCTGGTCCTGCTCCTGGTCCTGCTGGTGCTCCTGGTCCTGCTGGTCCTGCTCCTGGTCCTGCTGGTCCTGCTCCTGGTCCTGCTCCTGGTCCTGCTGGTGCTGCTTTTGCTGCTACTGCTACTGCTGTTGCTGCTGCTGCTGGTGGTGGTGTGGAGGAGCAGCCTCTACAACCTCGAAGCCCCTCTGATGAGGGCCCATATGGCCCTGCCAAAGGGTGGAAGAGGCAGATGCGAAAACTGAAGAGGAGGCAATACAACATAGAAGAGGAACATGAGGGTGAGGTGCTGGAGTGGGTGAGGGAGAACGAGTATCTATGGCGGAAGGGACACAGGCTATATCGCGACACCAAAAGGAAGCAGGCTGCTTGGAGAGAGAAGGCAAAGAGCCTGGGCAACACTTCGGAGGTGCCCCTCGGCTGGTGGAAGCACATGGACACCTGGTACGGGAAGCTGCACCTCAAGAAATCTGGCCAGGCCGTGGTCAAGCTGACAGACAGAGAGACCTACGTGATGGCCAAGTGCAGCTTCTTGGAGGGTGAGATCCGCCACCGAGGAGCAGCCCTCTCACAACCCTCTCTCTCAGGCACCTGCTGAGAGCCAGTCCTCTTCTGGCAAAGAGTCAGCTCCTGTCTCCAGGCAGGTGTCTGTGGAGCGTGCCACGATGGAGACCCCCCCTACAGCTGTACCACCCATGGCAGAGCACGTGGAAGACCCCTGATGCAGTGGGAGAAAGGAGATAGCACTTCCACCACAGCCCAACCTGCATCCACCCCTAGCTCCACCTCCACAGAAAGGCAGAGAGGCAAACTGGAGGGACAGAGCCACAGTGTCCTGCTGCAGATAAGAGACACCATCAGGAGCAGCGTAGATCTCCTCTCTCAGCTGGTACACACTGACGCCCCAACCTCCAACCGCAAGCCCTTCCTCACCTATGTCAACCAGACCCTCATGAACATGGCAGAACCCCAGTACCAGGTGGTGAAGGACAGGATCACCGATCTTCTTCACAACCCTCCAGACCAAGATGAACCTGCTCCCACCCAGTCCAGGTCTGCTCCTCCACCCCAGGTGATGTCACTGCCCTTCCAAGGCTTTCCACAGGCCCTCACCTACCAAGGCTACGGCTACCAGGAGGTCCAGCAGCACAGGCAGCCCTTCCCAGTCCAGGCACAGGAACATCAGACGCCACCGGTGCCACTGATGCCACCCACGCCACCGATGCCACCGACGCCAGTCCTCACCCAGCTGCAGACCAGAAAGCCCCACTACATTGCTCCTTCCTCCACCCCACATCCAAGCCCGGCCTCAGTACATCTGTCATCGGTATTGGGGCTGACACCCCATGTCCTGGAGGAAGGGGCTCTCAACATCACGGGGCTGAGCCAGATGTCTGAAAGCTTCCTCAACACACCGTCCCCTGTTGTCCTCTCGGGGCAAGGCACCCCAGTGGCACTTCAGACCAGTACTCCAGCAGCAGCCACCTCCACAGCACCTGGACCCTTCACTCCTGAGATTGGACACACCTCCGAGTGACCAAGAAGAGTGCCAGAGACTGGGTGGCTACCTGTTGACTTTATTTTTGCTTTGGACACTTGACTTGGGTCATTTTTCTTTTACAGTTTGTTGTTAAAAAAGATTATCTTTGCTTCACACACTTGCTTCATTTATTTTATTAAATAAAGTCTTGGTGGAAACTTTTAGAAATGGTTTAAGCCTTTGCATGCTTGTGGGATGGGTAAGGATAGCAGTGGGATGGGCAGGGATACCTTTGGGATGGGTAATAGCTGTGGGATGGGCAGGGAAACCTTTGGGATGGGTAATAGCTGTGGGATGGGCAGGGATACCTTTGGGATGGGTAATAGCTGTGGGATGGGCAGGGATACCTTTGGGATGGGTAATAGCTGTGGGATAGATAAACCTCCAGTGCAAACATAGTGAGACTGTATGGTCCACCCTCCCAGGTGCCACACCTATGATTACATTATCAATAATAATGTAATCAATCATCCACATATGTCAACATAAGCACAACTCTTTATTAAATGCCCTGTTCACTGTAGGCCCACCCAACATACATGGCCCAATCTCATCAGTATGATGAGACAGGCTGAAGGAAGCATCCATTAATCATCTACCATCCTGTCTTGCCACTCCACTGCTCCAGCACCAGTGTCTTTGGAGGTTGCATTGCTTCTTCCCTTCACGTGAAGCTCTTTTGGGGCCTTGCACATCCAGAGTGTCTATTAGGTTTCGCCCTTGCCTCCATTCACCAGGCTCCATGTCCCCATTGCCTTGTTGGAGGTCCATGAGCCTGTTCTGCAAGATTGGGTAGCGGGTGCGCATGAGATTGTGCAGGATGCAGCAAGCTTCCACAATCCTCCTCATGGTCTCTGGGCGATGCTGCATGGTGGTGAGAAGTACCTGGAACCTGTTGGCCAGGATGCCAAAGGCGTTCTCCACCACCTGCCTTGCCCTGGACAGCCTGTAGTTGAAGATCCTCTCTTCATGGGTGAGGAGTCTTGAAGTGTAGGGCTTCATGAGGTAGGTTCTGAGGGAGAAGGCGTCATCCCCCACGATGAAGTAGGGCACATCTTGTGTGTCGTTGGGCAGGGGGTCTGGATCTGGGAAGCCCATGATGAGGTTGCGTTCCAGCCCCTCCTGAGGTGACTGGCGTTGTATACCTGGGCATCTGAAGCTGACCCGTTGCCTGAAGCATCGATGTACATGAACTTGTAGTCAGCATCGACCATGGCGAAGAGGATGATGCTGAAGAAGCCCTTGCAGTTGAAATAAGTGGACCCCGACTTGGCTGGAGCTTTGCAGGCCATGTGCTTGCCATCTATGGCTCCAACGGTGTGGGGGAAGTTCCACCTCTGATACCACTGCTCTGCAACTTTCTTCCAGCCTTCTTCAGTGGAGGCGCACTGGAGGAGCTCCTCCTTGTATTCTTCGATGATGGCCTGCACCACTTCTCTGACCACAATGCTGATGGTGTTGTGTGGCACCCTCCAGCTGTACTGCATGCTCCTGTACGTGGTCCCGGAGGCCAGGTGGCGCAGAGTCAGTGCCACCTTGAGCCCAGGGTCCAGGCTGGGCCGGAAGTTGGTGTTTGCCTTGGTCAACCTGGGTCTCAGCCGCTCCACAACTTCATCAAACATGGCTGGAGGCATCCTCATGAAGTTCTGGAATGCACAAGGGTCTTCGTTCCTCAGCTCCACCATCAGCTTGTTGTACAGTCCATACTCTGCTCTTCTCCCGATCCATCTTTAGATCCAGACGCTTCTTGGCTGCCTCCTTTTCTTCCCGTAGAACAGATGAAAGAGCCTGTAGATGGCTTCACACTGTTGCAGAACGATGGTGGCTACCAAAAGGACTGTGTTACGATCCATGGTGGACATGACTGGATGCTGTGGAAGAGCAAGAGGCAGATGAAGGCTGCAGTGGTCTGCACAGCAGGGGTGCTGGACTGAAAGTGAGATCGTGAGTTCGTCCCCCTTTTTATCGGCAATATAGGTTTTCCACTATGTGTCCTTTTGCATCCTCTAGGCATCCTCTAGACATCCTTAATATCCGAGATAGGTCCCCTCTGCGAACGTTTTTTCCATTTTAAATGCTTTCTTCACAAGCTGCATACGCTTTCATCCTTTCTCCGTCCGTGCTACCAACGCTGCGCATCCATTCCGCGTCTGTTTCGCTTCCTCCCTGTGTCCGCTTTCTGCTGGAGCGGATTTGAGTTGCACAGATGCACAGTGGATACCTTGCAGATATAACGGACGTGTAATGGATGATGACGGATGTAGAACGGATGTTCCCCGTATGTGTTGCGGATGCAGAACGGACACGTTGGATACATTTTCCCATCAAAAAGTTTTGAGCAGCTCAAAACTTTTTGAGTGGATGGAACCTCAGTTGACGGATGCTGGATAGAGAGGATGCTGGATAGAGAGGATGAAAAACAGAGGCAGTGAGTACAAAATGGATGAATTGCGTTTTCCAATGGATGGCAAGTGTTTTTCTCCATTTTACATCCTCTTTCCATCCATTGGTGCAGTGTGACATGGGCTTTAGAAAGCAATATAACCATGATGGAGTTAACTGAAGCATTTAAGAAACAAAATAATGGGAAGGCACCAGTCCCAGATGGACTTCCAGCAGAATTTTATAAAACATAACAAGAATCGCTGAACCTTCCATTGCTAGAAGTCATGAATGAAGTTATGTTAAAGAAGAAGATACCTAAAACATGGCCAGAAGCCTACATTACACTTATTCCAAAAGAAGAGGCTGATCCATTACAAATTAAGAATTATAGACCCATATCTTTATTAAATGCAGATTATAAAATCTTCGCTTCAATATTGGCAGAGAGACTCAAAAAATATTTAAATAATTTTATTCATTCTGACTAAAATGGATTTCTGCCAAAGAGACAAATTAAAGATAATATGAGAGTAATAATGGACACTTTGGAATATTATGAGGCACACCCCAAAAAACAAATGGCTTTGATATTTTTAGATGCACAAAAGGCATTTGATAATGTGAACTGGAGATTCATGTTATTATTATTGGAACAGATGGGCTTTGCCAGAAAATTTATTCAAGCAATACAAACCATATATTATAAGCAAACAGCAAAGGTAATGATAGAGGGAGAATTAACAGACTCTATCAATATAAGGAAAGGTACAAGACAAGGTTGCCCACTATCACCTTTGCTATTCATATTAACTCTGGAAGTGTTAAATAGAAACATTAGAGATGAAAAGAGTATAAAAGGAATGAAAATTAAAAAGGAAGAACTTAAATTGCAAGCTTTTGCGGATGACTTGGCCTTTACTTTTGAAGACCCTTTAGAAACAGCACCAAAACTATTGGAAAAGATAGAGGCATATGGCAAGGTGGCCGGCTTGAAAATAAACAAAGATAAGACAAAGGTTTTGACAAAGAATATGTTACTAAGACAAAAAGAACAATCGGCAGATGTATTGAAAATTCAAGTCATGAATAAGGTTAAGTACTTGGGGATACATTTGACAGCAAGATGTAGTACATTAAAAGAGAACAATTACATTAAACTTAAACAACAGATAGCACGAGACTTGACGAAATGGGAAAACATACAATTGTCACTAATAGGGAGAATTTCAACAATCAAAATGAATATTTTAGAATTCTATATTTGTTTCAAACGATACCAATCAGGCTTGGAAAGGGCTACTTTGAAGATTTAAACAAAATTGTGTTGAAATATATATGGCAAGGTAAGAAAGCGAGAATAGTTAAAACTCTTACAAGATGCAAGAATTAGAGGAGGATTTGGTCTGCTTAATTGGGAGTTGTATTACCAAGCTACAAACTTGACATGGGTTAAGGAATGGATAACATTAAAAAATACTAGATTGTTGAGATTAGAAGGACATGATCTGTTGTTGGGGTGGCATGCCCTTTTTATGGTATAAGGGAACTAAAATACAGGGTTATTTTAGAAGACTTCATATTCGGGAGGCTCTGTGGTTAAATTGGGAGAAGATTAAAAGACAATGTTATTTGAAAATTCCAGTCTGGTTATCGACTATTGAAGCATTTTCTTATCCTATAACATATAAGAAGGAACAAACAGTTAGATATGGGGAAATTTTGAATGAAAAGGGTGAACTTAAATCGATGCAAAAACTAGAAGAACAAGGTATAAAGATGAATTGGTTTTCTTGCGTGCAAATACATTCAAGGTATGAAAAAGACTTTAAAACAGAAGGTTTCTATAATAAATTGACTGATTTAGATAAGATTTTGACAGGTATGATGAAAAGGTGATTAAAAAATTGTATGGATATTTATTATAAATTAAACTAGAAGAAGAACAAGTTAAAGAAACTATGATTGCTTGGAGGAAGAATTTTGGATATGGGATTGACCTAGAGAAAAAAAATTTCTTTTTTGGCAAAAATTGTGGTCTCAAAATTATAAAATGACAATGTCAACAGCATTTCAAGAAAATTTGTATCAGATGTTTTTCAGGTGGCATTTTCCCCCAACAAGAATAGCAAGAATGTTCAAGAATAAATCTGAAAGATGTTGGAAATGTCATCAGATACCTGGCTCATATTACCATATGTGGTGGACTTGTGCGGATGCAAAAAAATATTGGACTAAAATCCACACGTGGTTGGAAAAAATGACTAAAAATCATATCGATTTAAAACCAGAGATATTTTTATTGGGAATTCTACCTGATACATCCAGCAAAGATTTAAAATATTTGATTGTAAATGTATTAACAGCAGCTAGGATTGTATTTGCTAAAAATTGGAAAAATGAGAAAATACCATTGCAGGAGGAAATTATCAAGAAAACACTGGAATGTGCTGAAATGAGTAGATTGACATTTGAAATTGGAGAACAAAATTTGGGACCTTTTCTATCAATGGCTAGATAACAAAATATAATGATAGAATATGTAGAATTATAGAAAATAATGAATATATAAAGATGTATTTCTTTTTATTATTATTATTATTATTATTATTATTATTATTATTATTATTATTATTATTATTATTATTATTATTATTACATATACAAAATGTTTTTAGGATAGATTTGGAAGGACTATATGAATTGTTATAAAATAAACTAAGTAAAGTATAACTATCTCGCAAAGTATGAATGAACAAAATTATAATCAAATCATTGATTAATAATAATACTAGGATATTCAATTTCTGATAATATGAGTTATTATGTAATGTAACTGTAATTGAGACTATGAAATCAATGCACAAAAAATGTGTAAACCAACTGACACAGTTTGCACACTTATGGAAGAAAGTTAGATGTTTTTATGTTTTGTTTGTTTTTGTTTGTCCTTAAAAATCAATAAAACTTAACCAAGAAAAAAGAAGTTTTTCCTCTTGTTTAATATGATAATTGGTGCATTCAGTCTTTATCGGGTGGCATAAATTTTTGTATTGGCTTTTGAAGTTGGCAACATTCATTCAGTGACCATTTGAAGTTAAGATGGTGTGAAAAAATAGACTTACACTCATGCCTGAAGTTATGGCTGTTGCACTAGCCTTGTGATCATGTGATCAAAATTCAGACATTTGGCACCAATGACTGCAGCTCCCCTGCCCATCTATCTCCTCTATCTCTACTCTTTGGCCTCCTTGCACTCTACCTTTGCAGGGCAGAAAGCAACACCCTCGGAAGTTGCATCCACTCCAGCCCAGTCCAAGTCACAGCCATCATTACTACCCTGTATTCCAAAGCCCCTGCTACTCTGCGCTCTGCTGCCCCAGCTTAAATTCACTATTTTCTTGCTCTCACTACTGACAAGTCATGCCCAATCTGGCCCTTTAGGTCAAGAATGCCTTTGGTTTTTCTTTGAAGACGTTTCACTTCTCATCCAAGAAGAAGATAGAAACTGAAGAAGCTTCTTGGATGGGAAGTGAAACATCTTCAAAGAAAAAGCAGAAAGTCCAGTTGCCTCTTCAAAAAGCACCTTTGATGCTCTTGGTTGAAGCTACCAAAAATAAGTCCCTTTACACCATGCTGCTGGAGTGGGGTGGTTCTTCCTGGTAAGCCACAGATCTGGGGCTATTTCTTGATTGCTTGCTTGCTTCCTTGTTTGTGCTTCTTGCAGTGCACCAGGTAGTCCAGCCCCAACCCAAGACACAAAAAGAAGCAAAAACCAGAAACAAGCAAGAAGCAGCTCAAGATCCCATGGTGCACCAGAAAGCCTTGCTCAAGCCTGGCCCAGCATTGTGGTACAAAGGGGCTATGCACAAAGGAGCTTCTTGACAAGAAGGGCCAGGAACAAGAAGATGGTGAAAGTAAGTGGGGCAGCAGAGTTCAGAACTGCAGGGGTGCAGGGTGGTGAGGGTAGTAACAGCTAGGAGAGGGCTGTCAATGCATATGTATTCCTGCCCTTTGTGCCGATCAATGTACACGATGGCATGACATAATGCAATTAATGTTGCTAGTTTCTGGGCAAGGTCTGTTTAATTTGTACATATTTAAATGCTGTATTTTATATTTTAAATTTCATACCATATAATAGCCCTTATTTTAATTGTGATGCTTCTGACACTAATAAACAAAATTTCAGGCAGGTTTTTAAATACTCTGTACTGCATACACTTTATTTTGTTGTATGTGCTCCTGATAGCATTGATGCACATGCCTTAGCAAACATCTTGAACTTGGCTCAAAAAGCTATTAGAGTGTTTAGCAGACTAGTTCCCAAATTTAGCAAAAATTCTCTTAAGTTCCCTCTCTTTATCTTCTTTTTCCCTAGTCTGACCATTCACACTGGTTGAATCCAATATGGGGGAAAAAATAAGTCTCAATGTGGGGACCTGAGCAAAATGACAAGCCACTCCAGCTTGTACAGCTGTAGACTATGGCAACATTTCAGAAACAATGAGGCGGGAAACTTATTCAGCTGATTAAGAAATGTTAATATTTTACAATGATGATGATCATCCTCAAAGGTTCATATCTTCTGGGATCATTAAATGGATTTGATTCAAAACTCTTTGGGAGACTAAAAATAAATAAATAAAAGCTTTCACCAGGCATGCATCTCCTAGCCTGCCCTAATCGCACACAATTTTCTCCATTATCCCCTAACCTCCTTGCCTAAAAAAGCTATATATAGTCAGTGCGACCTTTAACCAGCCTATCTACCCTGAGCTCAGCATGATTGCAATTTACAGCCCATTTCTGCTCTATAGCTTTCTTAACACAAAGAAGGGTTGAAAAATCAAAACCCAAGCACAAAGCAAAAATAGTAAGAGAAAATAACCCTGCAGCGCAATCATGCCTTGGGCTGCTCCAATGGCTCTTTCTGCTCCTTTGCAACATACAGACACAATTCCCAATGTGCTAATTACTCCAATTACTATAAACTCTGTGCTAACAAGGGTTGCTTGGAGAAAGGACTCTGTTGGTGTTTTGTTACTCTACTGTCATTAATACAGAACCCAACTTTCTTAGTTTAGTGTAGTAACTAAAAAGATGGATCCAGTAAAATTGTCCACATTTAGCCACATTTTATTACCCAAAGAAATATGGTATTTGCAATGGTCTAAAGTACAACAGAATAAATTCTGGACTGAGACATAAGGGAACTTGGGAGGCTACTACCTCTGAAGTAAACTCCAAAACCTCTAGATTTCAATTTTTAAAAAAAGCTATTTTTTATCCTGAGATCCCAAGATAATGTTTTAGAGCTTCCCTGTCCATTCTGATTTTCATACATGTCTAGTTTTTAAAAGAACCTAGAAGACATCATGATCAAAGCAAAACTCAAGGCCTATCTTTTCAATGTTTCATAGTCCTGCCATGAGCTCCAGTTATTCCATAAAAAGAACAGTTGATAAAAATAGCTAGAGCCAAAGTTCATATCATGTTCTTGTTTCACTCCTTGTCCTTCTGAGCTATCTAGAAGATGGTAAGCTTAAAAGTATATTGTAATTTCTTTTAAACTTACCATCTGATTTATTTCAAGTCCTGCATGCTACAACCCATTTCAATTAAACTGACATTGACATTGGTACAAATTAATCTTCCTCACTGGTCAACACCTTTGAATGCAGCCTAATTCAGCTTGAGTCAAGGTACAGTTAGAATATGTGAAACATCAGTTTTCACCCAGAATTTGCAATTCCTCTCTTCATGTTGCTGATTCCCATAGGGGTTAACGCCCATTCTTATTTGTCAAATAATTTATAATTGCTAAAGATTTATAGCTGTCAACCCCCTACCAAACTACAATAATGCAAGGAAAAGAATCTATTGCAACATCAGAACAGCCCCATTACTTAGTACTACTTGTTTGTAGACAATAAATTATCATAGACACACTCTGTGATCCTTAAATGCCTTTTGTTAAATCAAGGATTGGGAAATATGCTATTGAATCAGACCCACAGTCTAGTTAATTTAATCCAAAGATTTTTTTTTCCAGATGTTTCAAATGTTAGGTCTCACAACATTGTAGGAGATCTGGGGAGCAGTTGCTCCTTTTGTTGTTTGGCTTTATCATTTCCTTTTTTTTCTTTTTCTTTTATTTATTCTAAAAGGGAAGGAGAAAGGGAAAGGAAGTTACAGTGTGTTGGAATTCCAAAGTACAGATATTATAATTAAAAGTCTGCAGAGCAGAAAGATAAAAATTAAATGAAAAAAAAACAACAAAGCATTCCAATAAAAGAAATATCTCACATATTCCTTATAAATCAACTTGGATTAGAACAAATTTAAAGACAGTTTTACAACAGTTCAAAATTTTAGCACTTTCAAAGTTAATATTTAACTCTTGTTAAAAATAATTTAGTTTAACTGACAGACTCATAATTTTTCTGTGCATGCACACACACATTCAAGTCATTCTTGACTCTGGAAACTACCTGTACAAGTCCATGCAATTTTCTTGGCAAGATTTTTCTTGACAAATCATTTGATGCATATTCTCATAGTTTATGTTACCATTCCTCTGTTGAAGGAAATAGATGTGCTTTTCACTAAAATACATAAATAATCCTACTGGCAATTATATTTGTACATAAATCTGTAGCATCAATTCATGTGAGCAACTTGGGGAAAGAAGTGGGGGAGGACTGCAGTTCAGGAAAAAGAAGTCACATCGCCCAGTGAAACCTACAAAAGCATTTCAAAGTGATTCCGCCTTAATCAATTCATTATAAATCTGGATAGCCATGAATATGTATGTCCTTACAGTTTTCTAGATTATATTTTTAATACCAGATTAGCATTAAACATGCCATTCTGAAATTAATGTGGTTCTGTCCTACGTGTACAAGATAATCAGGATGTGCTGACTCTTCATGCTGACTAGAACTTACTTTATTGGACAGCATACACTAACATAGTAAAAGATTCTACAGGTAATCCTCACCTTATGATCACCAAAATTTCTCTTGTTAAGTGAGGCATCTGTTAAGGCCCCATGTTATGATCTCTCTTGCCACTATTGTTAATCACTGCAGTTGTTGAATTAGTAACATGGTTGTTAATGAATCTAGCTTCCCCATTGACTTTGCTTGTCAAAAGTCACAAAAAGCGATTGCATAACCCTGAGACACTGCAGGTGCCATATGCAAAGGATCTGAACTTTGATCCCATGGCCATAGGGATTGCTGCAATGGTCAGAATTGTGAAAAATGGTCATAAGTCACTTTTTTCAGTGTCATTATAACTTCAAATGGTCATTAAATGAACTATAGTAAGCTGAGGACTACCTGTATAAAAACAGAAGTTTACAAGTCAGCCATGTTTTTCCTTCCCTCCCTCCCATAACCCAGGAACTTGGAGACACCTACATAAATCTCTTGATAATATTTTTCTGTCCCCTGGCTTAATGCATGCTGCTTGTGCATCCATATGTTATCCTAATAGTTTCTAGATGCCTTCCCAAGGTTATTTCAGTGCATGATTGTGTCTACTGACCCTGTCCTATTGTCCCCAATTATTAGTTCTATTTCAAGCATTTAAAGTTATGTCTATTCTTATTTCTATTATATTGTAAGCATTTAACAAAATAAAATAAAATAAAATAAAAATTTCCATGGCCATCTACTGGTTCTTGTGTCTTTTGTTTGCCAGTGACATGGGGCTTCAAAGTTTGGATATACTACCTAAATTGTAGTTGAGGGTTCATAATATTTTGCAAAATTAGATGTAGAATTTACTTTGATAGATAATCTGAGATTCCATATCCAACAAAATTTTTCTTCCATATTATGTCTGACTAAATTTAATTGTACATGCTATTACAATTTCAGTCCCACTTTTCTCTCTTTATTTTATAAAAATTACAATAATAATACATTATTATAATAATACATATATTGACTGATCCTTGAAAGTAATTTTGCTGAATGATAAAAAATGTATTGAAATCAAATGGAAAATGTTAGTTTTTCATATTAATATGGACTTTGCTGTATCATATTCTTCACTATGGGAAACTTTTAAAGCATTTATTCAACATCAAATATGCTTCATCTAAAAAGAAGTAACAATTGGCTTAAACTTAAAACTTTTAGAGGAGAAATGCTGCCTTTTTATGCATCACATCTCCTGACCTATATAGATCTGCTTCTACTAAAATTAAACTTAACATGGTTTATACTTCCCAAACATAATTTTTATTACATTGCACAAGGTAATGTAATAAAAGTATTGGGGGGGGGGGGGAGAGAGAAGCCTGGTAAGTTATTCTCCTTTAGACTTAAACAAATTAAGCAACATAAGTATTATATAATATTTTCAGATAGAAATGGGATGTGCATACAGAGTCCAGATCCGTTATTCAACTATTTTTAAATGTTTAAACTATAAAGCATCAACAGAAGACAAGTTAATGTTTTAAACATAGCTTACTATATTTATCATGGGTCCAGGTTACTAATTTTACTTCACCTCTTATTCTTCAAGAAATTGCCCTTAGTATTAAACCCATGAAATCAGGGAAGACTCCTGGTTTAATGGTTTCCCAAGGGATTGGCATAAAAGCATTTAGGGCTTTCTCTCCTATTTCACTAGACATATACCTTTCTGAAATAAATTCCTATCTTATAGTTCTAATGAGGAAAAAGTCTGAATTCTTGAGCCAAGTGAGGATTCCATTATGTGTTCTAATTACAGAACAATCCCCTTGATAAATGTATCTTTATCATCTTAGCTACTGTACAGTACATTAGCCGTCAAATCACTATGTTCTTTCAACTATTTTGTTGCCAGCAGAAAATGGATTTATTCAAGATTACTAAGCTTTAGAAATATAAAATCTGAAATTGATGTTCTTGCTTTAACTTAAAATATACAAGCCTTGATAGGTAGAATTACTTAGGAGTCCAAGAAGGCATTTGATATGGTCTTTTAGAAATCTTTGAGAAGGTTTTGATTTGAGGGGTCCTTGGTCCTCTCTGAGCTCGCTTATTTTCTTGCAGACATTTCATTAACCAAACAAGGTAACATCATCAGTACTAGTAAGGAGTGAAGTTTGCTGGTGACTTTCCTGTCAGTGTTGGTGAAGGTGGTCTAAGAGATTATTTGATTGGGCTGTTTGCTGTTAACTTCTTTGGCAGTTTTTTGATTGGGGTATTGTTTACTTGATTGTTAGTCTGATTTTAACCTTAGAGTTAATGTATGCCAATCTGGGTGCTGATTGTTGGTGAGAGGTACTTGGGTCTTTGAACCAAAATGACCATTTCTAGACACTTGGCACTCTGACAAATCAGCCATCAACAGACACATAGACATTAACATCTATAGACTATGCAAAAGAGACTCACCCAGCCCAAAAAAGAACAAAAAGTCCCAAGCACCTCTCTACCAGCAATCAGCACCCATATCAGCATACATTAACTCCAAGGTTAACATAAAGTCACTTGTTAAGCATCTGAATTTTTACCACATGACCACTGGGATGCTGCAACAGTCATAAGTGTAAAAACCGGATATAAGTCACTTTTTTCAGTGCCATCGTAACTGTGAACAATCACTAAATGAACTGTTTTAAATCACAGACTACCTGTATTTGCACAACATTGGAATTAATAAATTACAATAAATTATAATTTAACATATTTTAAATTTCCTATGATATTAAATAATGGATATATTGTGTGCATTGAATACTTTAGATCAGGGTGTCAAACTTGGCAATTCATGGGCCGGATGCATCACGTGCTGGCCCTGCCCGGTTTAGCAAAAAGGAAAAAAGTCCCAATGCGTCACGTGACACTGTGATGACACAAGTTTGACACCCCTGCTTTAGATAATGCATAATAAAAGTTGGTTACAATCATTTTGCTGTCTGAGTTGCAAGTCAGCGCTGAAATGTTCATTCATGAGTTGGTCTTGTCTTAAGATGATTATACGCAGGCTTGACAACATAATTCTCAAAATAATTCTGGAATGATTATTGTGTGTTAAAATATACATGTTCATCTTGGCTGTATCCACTTTGTATAATCTTTGTGTAATCAGATACCACAAATTGTGGGTTTTCATGCACATTTTATATTATAATTTATTTAAATCATTAAGTTTATATCACCTCTTTCCTCCAGAAGCTAAAAATGGATAATACAGTGTCCCTTTATTTATTTATTTATTCTTACAACAGCAACTGTTAAGCAAATTTGAGTGAGTGAATATGACTAGCCCACAATCACTCAGTAAGTTCAATGGCTGCAAAATCGGAATTCCCTAATTTAGAATAACAACATAATCACTGTATTATATTGGCTGATATTTACTAAAATTGTAGATATAGTAAAGAACCAAAGGTACAATTTAAATGTTCATTCATTAATTTGTATAGTCCCTTACATAAGATTCTGCATAGAGATCAAAACAATAATAAATCTTCTTGCTGGATAAGACCAAAAATCTAACTCACCAACATTTTCAAGATAGTCAGCATCCATAGATTAAGGCAAGCTATAGCTGGCTGGAGAATTCTGGGAGTTGAAGTCCACAAGTCTTAAAGTTGCCAAGTTTGGAGACCTCTGGTTTAACGAAGCTGGGTTTCTCATTAAACTGGAATGCCATTACATAATTGCTATTTACTCAGAAGGGAAACAGTATGTTTTCCCCCTCTTTAATTTTTAATAAAAAAATATCAATAAAATAACAAACATGACAACGGACATTGCAGGATCAAAAGTATGGAGAATAAGAGAATGCATGTTGGAATTAAAGTAATGAAATAATTTTATGTCTTTAATTCTGCTCTTCCTCACACTTTATTAAAGGAAGCTCATCTTTCTGGAAAAAATGCTACCCCATTAAAGGTGACCTATTACTAAGATGTCCAAGTGAACTAGATGGACTAATAATAATTGATGATTTATCAATTCTCCTTTCTGTTTCTTGGTAACATAGGGAAGAACTGAAACTAGGTCCTTCATTCACCATCATTATCTCAGAAAGCAGCTAACTATATGATATGTGGGTCCCAGAGGAAAAGGCTACATCTTTATATTGCTATTGGCAGCCCCAAGTGCCAAGCAATTAGGACTTTACAGGTCTTTTAGGCTTTTGCTTTCATGTTGTGAGTCAAACTTGATTTTCATAAAAAACCTATTGTATCACATTGAAGACAAGTCCATTTAATGTGTATTTTTTTCAGCTCTCTGAAGATGCATAGGAATGTTAACAGGATTAATGACAGCATATTTCAGTTATGCTGTCATAATTATGATGTCATGTTCTGCAGATTTTCACTGGGGAAGAACACTTTCCCTGGTGCAAAGCATATTACTGTCTTGTACTTTTAATACCATTATAGGAAACACACCACAAAGAAATTCTACTGTCAGTCTGATATGACAATGGCAACAGCAGTTGATTCTTTTTTAGAACCAGCAAACTATGCCACTGTTTCAAAATTATGCTCCATAGTTATTCAGGAAAGATACCCTAATTAGTCAAACTATACTAGGGTTGTGTGCAGAAGATCCCACATTAATATTCTAGTAACTCGGTTTAAAACTACCTGGTAACAAAAAAGGCATCTAGCAGAATCACTGCAAAAATAGACATTACTGAATTTGATAGACAAACTCTTTGATTTAGTTTAGGGACAGGTAGAATGGGCATTTTTGTGCCCACTTATGTTAATATTTCATCAAGTCAAAAGTCTTCAGAGTAAGGTAAAGGAATTTCTTTAATTGTTCTAAATAAAAATCAGTGGAATTCTGCTCTCATTTGCTAGGTTCTAAAAAAAACCATACAATGTGTTCACTGAAAGATTTGTACAATGCTACAAAACTGATTTGGAGACATCAAAATCTAATAGAAAACTTAATTCATTATTTTGTAATCTGTCCCCTTCATAATTTCATAAACTTTACAAATAAATTTGGGAGGAAGACATGTTGACAAATATGTTGTGGATAACATATTGTGTTACACACATAGCCAGTGTGTAAACTGGCTATGTATTTTATTCTATGGTATTCTAGTAGCATCAACCAAGGTATGTATATGATACTGTATAGCCTAGAGCCAAACTTACCTGGCATGCAACAATTTTCTAAAGCAATTTCTCAATCATCAGACTAAAAACAGACTAAAATTGGTAGGAAAATTGCAGGATTTGCTTGATACTATTTAAAAATGCATATTTTTATGTTGTCTTTCACAGACGCAATTTATTTTTTAAGGGATTTTGTAACATTGCTTTATATTGTTGCAAACTACTTCAAGATTTTTACAATAGCAAATAGTTTTTACAATAGTTTTTACAAAACTTGCGAAGTATTCCTTTACCATTGTGCTAGCATCAGAGGCAGATATCTTGCAACATAAGTTTAACAAGTTAGCAAAGAGGCAGTTACAAAATGAAAGCTGTTTTCAGCTAATTTAAGCCAGTATTGTCAGTTTAAATGTATTAGGAAAAATAGGAGTAGGTTTTTTTTCCCTACCAAGATCCCCTTAAAAATCAGGGACACATAATGCCCTGGAAGAGAATTGACATTTTGAATGACTAAGCTATGAATTCAAAATCCCTGGAAACAAGAAACTAAAGTTATATAAAATAAAAGTAGGAAAATAATAATTGCATTCTGGATTCATTTTCAAGCTTGTGCTAGTTGCTGCACAGAATAAGATATTGTGACAACATGCTGTGCTCAATATAGATAATAACATTACATGGCTAAAACAAGATTGCCAATAGAAGAACCAGTGATGAAAACAAGCTACCAGGGAAAATAGGCTTAATCAAATAAATTGAGATTTTCAGTTAAATTAAGCATTATAGAAGATGGTGAAAGTTCAGACAGGTCACTTTCTGTCCACTTTCTATCTAATTCTCCATCTGGCTCTTAGCACCTTAATAGCTGGCTTAGAAACTGGTTATCATTGAAACATATTAATAAACAAATAAACATAACATAATATTAATGGATGTGGGGAAGAGACTATTATTCATTCATTTTATTCACATGAATACTCAGATCTAATAAGAACTAAATGAAAAACTCAAAATATATCAATTAGGAACTAAAGTGTCAATTTCCAATTAATTTTTCTAATGATTAGAAGCATAATGAATTATGTCTACCTGACCATCTAAAGAAGAATGTATTAATGTCAAACATAATTCTGTGGGGAAAATGTTCCAAGCCTGGGATCGTGACATGAGAAGATACTCCTTCCTCCTGACTAAATAATAGGCCTCTGAGATTATTATGGAGAAGTGATCATTGAGATTGCAAATAATACTATTTAAAATATATGATTTATCAACAAAACTAAAGAATTCAATACCATAAATCTCAGAATAGCCTCATACAAATTTCAACAATGCATTTGCCACACTAGCCATGGCAAACATGACATCATCCTTGGAAAATCAGCCAATCATCCTCCCATCACAGAATCTATTGAAAGGCAAACAGTCAAAATAAATAATAATAAAAAATGTTTCAAAGAGCATACATTAAAAACATATATATAATAATTTTGTCCTAAAGAGGAATTAAATTTCTGCTGTCAGAATTATCCAATTATACATAGTATCTCAGAGGTGAACAATTTGTAGTTCTCCCAATGTGCTAAATATTATCTTCCAGAAATGCTAAGTAGCATGGCTAATATAAGAGATGCTGGGAATTATAGTTCAAGCAAATCTGAAGTACCATACCTTCCTACCCTGAGCTAAATACTCAGCCAGGGAACTTAATAGCTAGCTGATTCATCTGAAGCATTTTATTCAGAAATTCATGTATGAATGGGTGGGCTTCAAAAATAATAGCAAAGGGTTCTCTGCCCTGTTGCTGGGTGGGCGTGGCCATGGTGGGCATGGCCTAGTTGGCCTCCTACACCATGGAGGGGGAGGGAGCATTTTTTCCTTCCCCAAGCTCCAGAGGCTTTTCTTGAGCTCCTGGGAGGGCAAAAATGGCCTCCCCAAGCTCGGGAGGCTCTCTGGAAGCTGGAAATGAGAGGCCATTTTTTTGTCCTTGAGTCTCCGCGTGCCCTGCACTTACCTGCATCCAAAATGGGCCATGTGGGACTCCTGGGAGAGGAGGGGTGGGCGGGGTGGGATTTGGGAGTTCTCTGAACTGCACAGAATCTTAGGGATTCTCCCAAACCCCTGCAAACCCCCAGCAGCCCACCCCTGCATGCATGTAAGTATCACTGAGTTCAACATGGGTTTCTCTCTGGAAAGAATTATTTAACACTGAAGCCTAAAACCATGTTTATATTAAAAATACCCCACTGCTTTCAATGAGGGCTACTTCCTTATAAGCATATTCAGGATTGTACATTATTGATCTCAGTTTAAATTATGCTTCTATCAGCAAGTTTTTAAATAATCATTGGAAAACTATTTTCTCTCAATCTCAGTCTTATATAGTATCCCTATCATTAAATCTCTGGATGGAAAAAGGGACTGGATAATTCAGTTCACCTTTAGTATCAAAACTTAAAACTGATAGGATGGATACATCTTGAATGATTGATGTTCTCTGGCAGTTGTTTACTCAGTATATTTTTAGCACAAAGGACAAATGCTCAACATTCTGGCTTTTAATTAGTATTACCATATTATGCTTAGATGACAACTGCACAGGGTAGGCAGAGATCCTTTTGTGCTGTGTTATGGTGATACTAAGATGTGAAGGCCAGAAGTTTCCCTCTGTTGTTGTTTTTTCATCTCTGAAATGTTGGACAACAGGACATCACAGCATTGCCACTTTTCATTTCATGTAGGTGATGGTTGAATCTTGCTTCAACAGCAAAAAAAAGATCACCTCCTCTCCTTATCTGAAGGTGGCAGACTACTTGTAGCAGTGCATAATAGATAGAAGAGCAGAAATATATCTGCCTCCTATTCCTCAGCATTGGATACAACCCTGCCTGTGAAAAGGCTGCCCTTGTTAAAGGGAACAAAACCCATTCAGTGGATGTTACTTCTGGAGGATATAATGCCACAGAGGTCAATGGAAAACACTTTTCCTTCACTGAGCTACTTTTTAATTCAGCCTTACTTTCTCCTTTGCATTCTTTTCGAGATTTCTTCCTAATTAAAACAAACACAAGGCACAACTCTTTTATGGCATGAAAATAGAACATAGTATTCCATTAAAGCTTCATTTTAATGAATCACTACTAAAGGTATGTTGGACTGTTTCTATTAAAGGTTTATGACATTGTTTGTTCCTGAATGTTACCAAAGGATTTCCTATGCTTGTAAGAAATGAAATGTTCTTCCTATGTTTGTAAGAAATGAAATGTTTATGTGAATGTTTAAAAGGTGATTTATATTTTCTTGAAATATGCTGATATTTCACTGATTGTGATGCTCTTACAATTCTTTCTTTTATTTATCCTGTATACTTGATCAGAAAAATTACTTATATTTAAAATATGTATATAGTTGCACATGAAAACAGATACAGAAAAATAAAGTCTTTCAAAACATTTCCAAACTCAGAAAAAAGTCACAACTTTGAACTGGTATACTAAATGATATCAATGGACAGGTAATAACTGATTCAAAGATAAACAAACAAGTTCTGCATAGTTAAAAAAGATCAACATCCAAGACATCTTGGAAGATGCTTCCTACTTACAAGAACTTTAAATACAAGAAGATGAAGTTGGATTAGCACTTTGGTCAAAGTGGGAGGCCATAGGAATCAATGCTCTAGCTACAGAAATATAGCAGGCAAACAAAAAGAAGAAAAGGTCTATACAAGCTCCTCCACCAGCTCTAGATAGTGACACAGTGGCCAACACAGTGGAAGAAATTAATTTACATACTAATACCAAAGAAACAAAACTTAATAGAATATGCAAAGTATTATACAATATCCTTAATTTCACATGCTAAGAAAATAATGCTTAGCCATCCAACATGTATGTTAAACACCAATATGGAAAGGGAGATGCTTGATGTTCAACCTTACTTTAGAAATGATCAAAGAAGATAAGACATTAGTTTTTGCACTCTGGATAATTCAAATAGTCAAGGAATACAAAGGGAAATCATTATGTGTTTCATTGATTATAGAAAGGGCTTTTGATTGAGTCGATCATGCCAAGCTGTGAAATACACTGAGAAAAGTGGGAATCACAGAACATCTCACTGTTTCATTGTTCCCAAAAAGGCCCAGTATGGACAGAACATGGCAATACACATTAGTTGGCAAAGAAATGAAACAAGGCCGGATACTTTCACCTCATTTATTCAATCTATATGTAGATTAGAAGAAGGTATGTATTTTAAAGGAAGGAATATCAATAGTCTGCGTTATGCTGATAACTTTACTGATATTGCAAAAAATGCAATGGATTTGCAATCTTTATAAATGGAAGTCACAAAGCATTATAAAAAATAGGAAAAGGAGAAGGAGGAGGAGGAGAAGAAGAAGAAGAAGAAGATCACTGAAAGCAATCAGCCAAGAGACAAAAATGACTATATATTTTTTCTTTTAAACAGACGGTAATCTGTTATAGATATTACTTTTATCTAACAATGAAGTGGTACACACGTCCAAAGTACATCCACATTAGATTAGTAACTTCAGGGTTAAAAATTTATCAAGCTTCCTTACTGTAAATCTTAGTGTCACATGTTGTGTGAGTATATAAGTTTTTCAAGGATGGGATTAAAAAATCCCAGCAACCAGTCTTCTGCCCGGTTGCTCAGTGGGTGTGGCCATGGTGGGCATGGCCTACCGGATTTTCCTGTTTCCAACTTAAGTGGGCCTCCAGAGCCGAGAAGAAGCTGTTTTTGCCCTCCCAAGGATCCGAAGGCCTCCCCCGGGCCTCTGGGAGAGTGAAAACAGCCTCCCTTGGGCTCTGGAGGCCCACCGGAAGCCGGAAACAGGCTCGTTTCATGACTTCTGTTTTTTCTGGGAGGACCATTTTTTGCCCTGCAAAGGATCCGGAGACCTCCCTCGGGCCTCTGGGAAGGTGAAAACAACCTCCCCCAGGCTCTGGAGTCCCTCCGCAAGCCAGAAACAGGTCCATTTCCAGACTTCCAGAAGGCCTGGTTTTCCTCCTCCCAGAGCCTCCCTGTGGACCCTGCACTTACCTCCATTGAAAATGGGCCATGTGGAGACTCCTGGGAGGGTAGGGGTGAGGTGGGTGGGGCCAGCCAGTCAGTTGAAATAGTGGTTTACCAAACCAGATGTATCTTTAACATCTGGTTTGCCTGAACTGGTCCAAACCAGTAGAATCCCATCCCTGAAGTTTTTCAGGCTCTTATGAAGGGAACACACACACACATACAAACCAGGGCTTCTCTTGGGAATGTCAATGATTGCAACTAAAAAACTAAAATCAAGACTATTTCTTTTAAAAAAGCAAAGAACTTCCCACATGTTACTAATTCCTAACTTGCTATAGTACTCGAAAGAAGCACTATCTCAAGCAGGGAAACACAGGTAGTTTATTTACTTGTAGGCTCCAATTATTCAGAAATGAGGTGAGAAAATAAGAAACGGAAGATTTAATCAAATAAAGATGCTGACTAGGTTCATACATCACACTAAGCCAGTGCTAAATAAAATACATTAAGGCTTAACTTAACATGTAAACCTTGCTACACTAGTAATTTATAGGTGTGAAGGCAGCTACTGAATGGCTCTGTGAATTAATTGATTTGATTTGATTTAAAGAACTAATTCTTATCTGAAAACAAGATTGCAGTTATGGGCCTGTTTCCTAATTTCTGCTTGGTCGTATTATGAATTTCTGTGTGGGATGTTGGTTCTCTTTTTAAACATCTCTGCCAATTTTGTTGTAAATTGTGAGGTCATAGCTGGAGTATTTTGTACACTTCTGGACACTACATTTTAAAGAAGACATTGACAAACTAAAAGAGAGAGAGAGAGGAGAGAGGAAGAAAAGTCCTTCAAAGAACAGTTGAAAAACAAGAAATGTTTGGCCTGGAGAAAAGAATCTATAAAAGCAAATATGACAGCAATCTTCAAATATCTGAAAAGACGTCATGCACCAGCGGACTTGTTTTCTGTTACTCCAAGCAGCAACAGTATAACTAGTGGGAATTGTAAGGAACGAGATATATAAATCCCAGAAGTTTGTGGACTTTCTGCTGCAAAAAATCTTTAAGAAGGGCCATCTATCAGAAATGTTATAATAGCACCTTGCTTACAAATCTAGCACTGAGTAAGATTAAGTTGGGGTAAAAGACTTGAAAAATCACTATGATATCAGAAGATACAAAGTAGCCCAATTTCTATAATAAATTATTTTTCACCGAGGAAATATGCTATAAATCACATGGACAAATTCCTTGGACCTATTTCTCAGTCAATTTCTGGATTGTATTACAGGAAGGGACTGATATTACCCAACTGGGAAATACATCCATTGTTGGAAATATGCCATTCTTTTCTTTTTCTTAAATTGGCAAACATAGTATTTGGGAATCATATCTAAAAATGATAACTTTCCAGTTTATCCCTACTTCATATGGACCAAAACCATATATTCAATCCTGAACATTTATGTATACTCAGTCATTTTCCCTCTTGTTCATTTGCATAGTTATAGGAGTGTCTTCTACTGCTTCTTCTTCCAAGATTGCACAGCATACCAAACAGACCCCCAGATTAATATGAAGGGAAAAGCCATTCAAATGCAATTTTGACTAAAAGCTGCAATAACCTTTATATTATGCTGGAGAACTAGGTCCTAACAAAACTGTCCAAAAATACATTGGGAAACTCCTCATTTGCCTTTTAGAAACTGGGCAGATATATCATGCATGCATATAGATCAGGGGTGTCAAACTCAAGAGGCACAGGTCAGATCTGGCTCACGGGGTACTGAGATCTGGCCCTCAGGGCCACCCTGGAAACAGCGAAGGACTGCCCATTGTGCTTCTTCCAGCAAAAACAGAGCTCAGGAGTCCCTCCCAAGCTCCATTTTTGGCTGTGACTGCCTGCTGCAGCCCTCTGCCAGTGAAAACAGAACTCCATTTTCTTTGGCAGAGGGCTGCAGGATGCAGTAACAGCCAAAAACAGATGTTGAGTTGGCCATGATCCCTGGCCATACCCCATGCCCCCCGACATCATCCACAACCCTGATGCAGCCCTCAATGAAATTAAGTTTGACCACCCTGATCTAGATAGACAAATCAAAGGAGTCCATCATCCTAGGAGAAGTTGATGGCTTCCATAGGATCCAGAGACTTATCTGATCTTAACTAAAGTTCCCCACATTCAGATGACATCTCTTCTGATTCAAAGCAAAAATATCACCAATGAAATGATGTGGATATAGTATACTTAGATATCAGTAAGCCATTCAAGAAAGTAGATCACAATCTACTTCTTAGTAAGATACAAAAGTATGGGATGCACAGCATCACCACCAGATGGATTTGTAATTGACTGACAAACTATACTCAACTGTACTTAGTTGTCGTTAATAATACTATATCAATGTGAGAGGAAGTAAACAGTGGGTACCAGAAGTTCCATCTTAGGCCCATTACTTTCAATATCTTTATAAATAACATAGCTGAGGGAATAGAATGGAAACTCATGAAATTAGCAGATGACACTAAACTGGCAGTAATAGCCAATACCCCAGAAGACAACTTCAAAAGATCTTGACAGATTTAACAATGGGCTCTATCCAACAAAATGAAATTTAATGTGGAAAAAAATTAGCTTTTACAAGTACAGATTAGGTGAAACCTGGTCCAGAAACAGTGGTGTTAAAGGCATCTTGGAATCCTAGTGGACAATCACTTAATTATGAATGAACGGTATGCGGTAGCAGCCCCAAAAAACCCTAATCAAAATCCTTGGTGAATAAACAGAGACATAGTATCAAAATCACATGAAGTATTAGTACCATTTTATAAAACCTTGGTAAGACCACACTGGAATATTGCATCCAGTTTTGCTCACTACATTACAAAAATGATATTAAGATTTTGGAAAAAGTGCAGACAACAGCAACTATGATGATGAAAGGCCTGGAAGCTAAAAGATATGAAGAACAGTTGCAGGAATTGGATATGGCTAGTCTAGAGAAAAGAAGGACTAGGGGTGACATGATAGCATTATTCCAGTATTTGAGGGCTGCCACAAAGAAGAAGGGGTCAATTTATTTTCAAAAGCATCAGAAGGCAGGACAAGAGACAATGGATGGAAACAAATCAAGGAGAGAAGCAACCTGGAATTAATGAGAAACTTCCTAGCAGTGAGAACAATTAAACACTGAGAACTAATTAACCATTGCTTTCAGATGTTGTAGATGCTTCATCACTGGAGGTTTTTAAAAAGAGACTGGACAGCACTTGTCTGAAATAGCAATACTACTTAGACTTATATACCACTTCACAGTGCTTTACAGCCCTCTCTAAGCAGTTTACCAAATAGAATAGAATAGAATTCTTTATTGGCCAAGTGTGATTGGACACACAAGGAATTTGTCTTCGTGCAAATGCTCTCAGTATCCATAAAAGAAAAGATACATTTGTCAAGAGTCAAGAATCGTAAAGTACAAACTTAATGATAGTCATAGGGTACAATAAGCAATCAAATCATACCAGGAAACTTTCAATATAAATCGTAAGGATACAAGTGACAAAGTTACAGTCCTACAGTCACAAGTGGGAGGAGATGGGTGATAAGGAGTGATGAGAAGATTAACAGTAATAGTAGTGCAGACTTTGTAATAGTTGAACAGTATTGAGGGAATTATTTGCTTAGCAGAGTGATGGCTTTCAGGAAAAAAACTGTTCTTGTGTCTAGTTGTTCTGGTGTGCGGTGTTCTATATTGGTTTACAGAGTCAGCATATTGACTCCAACAATCTGGGTCCTCATTTTATGCACCTTGGAAGGATGGAAGACGATAAGACCCGAACTGCCAAACTGCTGGCAGCTGGTGATCAGCAGAAGTAGCCTGCAGTACTGCATTCTAACCACTGTGTCACTGCGGCTCATGGTATAAGGTCTCCTGCTTGAGTTGGGGGTGTTGGACTAGAAGATCTCTGAGATCCCTTCCAGCTCTATTTTGAATTAATTAATGTATGGACTCCTGTACAGCATGTGTGGTTCTTTGATAATCTGAGATAACCTCATGGTCATGGTTATCATAGTGACTATAAACATATGAACTGCCTTAAAACCATTCTACAAGGAAAACAGAATCACATTTCCAAATACCCTAAACCTAGGGAAATCTATCTCTAATCTGGCAATAAGGTAGAATTACTCAGACAGGGACTCAGCTGCACAGCTGGGAAGGCTGAACAAAAGCAGCAGTCCCAGCGAGTATGTCAAATCCAGCCAAAGAGCCACACATCTCAACTATGGTGACCTCTGACTTTTCAAAATTCCCAGACTAAGCTATATACACTTCCGTTTCACCATAACAATTGTTTCCATTGTTAAACTTAACAACCCAAACAATTATTCTCATTCTGGGGACATATTGAAGTTCACACATCTGGAGGCCCTTCAGTTGGGTACAGTACAGGAACCTTCAATCATATGAGCCCACAAAAAGCAGTCCAAAGTAATAGTCACCTCTGTCTTCCAGGAAGGAGGCAATGGCAAACCATTTCTGAAAAACCTTGCCAAGAAATATGCAGGTGCTAGTTCAGACACCAGGAGTCAATACAGATACTTATGCATCTTTAAGCAACAGTCTCAACAAGCAACAGTCTGAAGTTTGGTGTACAATAGTAGCACCAGACAATTGTATGCATGTAATTCCTTTCTTCTCCTGGACAATCACCGAAGTAGTTGCAGAAAAAGGGCGTTGGTACTTACCTGATACGCCCATTCTCTTTGAGCTGTGAAGAGCATCCAGTAGAGGGAGGTGCTTAGTCTCCGCATTCACAGGCTGAGCTTGATTTGTGGAACGCCTCTCCTCCACCACGTGACTCCTCAGCGTTCCCCAGTTTTGGCGAAGATGAGGGAAAAAAGTGCTCTCATCCTCACATACAAAAAAAGTTCATTGGCTGAAACAGGACCCCACCAGACGGAAAAAAAAGGTTGGGTCTGAATGCTCTTCACAGCTCAAGGAGAACGGGCATATCAGGTAAGTACCAACGCCCTTTCTCCTATGAGCTGCTCAGAGCATCCAGTAGTGGGACATACCAAAGCTTGGCCTGTCCTATGGGAGGGACTCCGTCTGGTCTGGAATCTCCTCCTGATCTCTGTGAACCCGTTGCAGAACTCTTCTGCCAAAGGAAGCCTCAGCAGAAGCAAACACATCAATTTTGTAGTGTCTAATGAAGGGCAATGGGGAAGCCCAAGCCACGGCCCGACAGATTTCAGTTATTGATGCCTGTGTGGCCCATGCTGCCGAAGTTGCTGCACTCCTTGTTGAATGAGCTGTTATGCCGTTAGGCACCTGCAGAGATTGGGTCTGGTATGTTTTTGCTATTGCCGCCCATATCCAACGGCCTATCGTAGATGGTGAAACCTTGCAACCCTGAGAATTTGGTTGAAAGGACACGAATAATGCCTCTGATTTCCTGAAAGCTGCTATACGCTTGATATAGATTCGCAGGGCACGCCTCACATCAAGCTTATGCCATTGTCTTTCCATCCCCTGTGATGGTCTGGGACAAAAATTTGGAAGAATAAGCTCTTGAGCTCTATGAAAAACCGAATTGACCTTGGGCATAAATGTGGGCGGGACGAAGGACCACATGATCAGCATGAAAAACGCAGAGATCTTGTCTGACAGACAGGGCTGCAATTTCTGAGATACAGCAAGCAGAAGTGATTGCTACCAGGAAAACTACTTTGTACATGAGAAATTGGAGACTTGACGATTTCAAAGGTTCGAAAGGACCTTTAGTGAGAGCAACAAGGACCTTGTTAAGGTCCCAGGAGGGATAACGGTGCACTGCAGGAGGGCGTAAGTTGGTGGCTCCTCGAAGGAAGGATCTTATGTGTGGGTGATGTGAAAGAGAACTGAGACCCTTGTGATCGAGAACTGATGCCAAGGCCGCCACCTGCCTTTTTAACGTATTAGGTGACAACCCCTTATCAAGTCCCTCCTGTAAAAACTCTAGAACCTGGGTGACAGAGGGAGGGGCAGGATCAATTTGAAGTTTACTACACCATTTGCAGAAAGTTGACCATGTGGCGTTGTAAATGCGAATTGTTGAGGGGCGTCTGATGGCTAAAATAGTGTCAATAACTCTGTTAGAGAGCTTTTTGCTCTTCAAACCACTCCACTCAACCTCCAGATGGTCAATTGTAACCATTGAGGATCCGGATGTTGAAGAGGCCCCTGAGTTAATGAGATTCTGTCTGACGGAATTCTCTGGGGGGAGGGCTACTGAGAGACTGCGGAGGTCTGCGAACCATGGCCGTCTGGGCCAATAAGGCGCTACTAGAAGTAATTCTGCTCTCTCATCTAGTAACTTCTGGATGACTTTGGGAACCAGCGGAAGTGGAGGTAAGGCATACAGGAGCCCCGGGGCCAACGGCAGCGGAGCGAGTTGTAATTCTCCACCCCTTGGGATGGGTACCTGGAAAAGAATCTCGGGAGCTGAGTGTTGAGAGGGGAAGCAAATAGGTCTACCACCAGCTGACCAAATGACCATGTCGCTTCTTGGAACAGGGATGGATGAAGGTGCCACTCCGACTGATCTATGGTGGCCCTGCTTAGCCAGTCTGCCTGTGTATTCGACAGACCCGAAATGTGTTCTGCTTTGATGGAAAGTATGTTGTTCTCCGCCCAGCGACAGAGGCGCTCCGTTTCCCACATTAGCTACTTCGATTGTGTGCCTCCCTGCTTGTTTATGTGAGCTTTGGCTGTTACATTGTCTGTCAGTATCAGTATGTGCTGACCGCGTACCTGGGGGAAGAAATTCTGAAGGGCCAGGTGTACTGCGCGAGGTTCCAGCCAGCTTATATTGCATGACTGTTCTATGTCGGACCATCGGCCTTGGGTTGTGAGCGACTGGACATGAGCTCCCCATCCGAACAGACTGGCATCTGTGGTGATGGTGAGCCTTTGTGGTTCCTTGAAGAGACAGCCTCTGTTGATAACCGGTTTGAACCACCAGAGGAGAGATTTGAGAACCTTGGGTGGGACCCTGACTTTGTGTTTGGAGTTGCTTCGGCCGGATCGCTGGTACGGTAGCAGGAACCACTGGAGGGATCTAGTGTGAAGGTGGGCCCAAGGAATAATAGAAATACATGAAATCATTTTGCCCAACAATTTGGATAAGTTCATTAGGGACACCCTCTTAAGCGCCCTGATTTTCTTAACCAATTTTTGAATGCTATTTAGTCTATCTGGTGACAGATAAACTTTGCCTTCCACTATATCTCTGACCGCCCCCTAAATGAATTAACCGTGTCGAAGGTGTTAATTGACTCTTCTTCCAATTTATTGAGAAACCATGTTCTTGTAGGGATAATAATGTGTTCTGAGTGTCTATGACTGCCTGATGGGCGGAAGGAGATAAAATCAAAATATCGTCAAGATAATACTGGAGGCGTACCAGGATATTCCTGAGGTGGGCAGCTAGCACTGCAAGGACCTTGGTGAAGGTCCTGGGGTGGAGGCTAATCCAAATGGAAGGGCCACATATTCAAAGTGGTGGTTATTCAAGCAAAATCTCAGAAACCTATAATGGGAGGGCCGAATAGCAATGTGCAGGTACGCCTCCATCAAGTCTATGGACGTGAGCACGTCCCCTTTCCTGATGCCCTGCAATATTGGAGGGTATGCATTTTAAATTTGTGATATACTAAGAAATGGTTGAGACATTTCAAATCTAATATTGCTCTCCATACCCCTGAGTTTCTTGGCACAATAAAAAGAGGTGAATAAAAACCTTGCCCTTGTTGGTTAGTCGCTACTGGTTGGATGGCTCGTATATCCAGTCGATGTTGAATAGCAGAATCCATGAGATTATGCTTGACCGGGTCCCTGGAAGGAGGGTATGACATGAAGGAATCTGGGGGAGTGGATCTAAACTCCAGCACAAGTCCAAATCTAACCATATCTCTGACCCAGGCGTCAGAGGTAGGAGTCCCATTGGACACTGAATAACTTTAGATGTCCGCCAATGGGAACTGGGTCCCAGGAGTTATCTTGGTCACCGGAAGGGCCTGTTCCCTGTTCCCCGAAAGGATCTTTTGGATTGACCACCCCTTCTACTTCTATCTACTGAGTCGGACCTATCTGGTTATTGGCCTGGTCTAACTGCTGGGGGTCTCTGGTATCTAGAAGAGAAGGATCCCTGATAGAAAGATCAAGAGGATCCCCTCCAAAAGGACTGGGGGCTTCTGAAATCTGACTTCCGAAAAAGGGAAGGGAGAATTTTCTTCTTGTTGCGTGTTTCAATTAGTAGTGGATCCAGGGAAGGACCAAACAATCTATCTCCCACAATGGGCGATGATGCCAGCTTGGATTTGTGTTTGAAGGCGGCTTGCCAGTGTCTTAACCATAGCAAGCAACGCGCTGTGACATGCGAGGTAATGGCCCTTGATGAATATTTGACTGCGTGATAGGTAGCATCGGCAGAGAATTCAGCAGCTGCCGTAAGTTTGGCGAAGTCTTGGTGCGCCCTGATGTTAGAAGAAGGAACATGTTGTTTCAAAAGACGAAGCCATCTAAGAAACGACCGTGTGAAGAAGGAGGCAGCCGTGGCTGATCTGATCGCCCACGCATCAGACTGATGAGCTCTGCGTAGGACTAGCTCGACCTGTTTTTCCTCCAGCTTTAAGGCCTCCAGTGCCTCACTGGGAATAGAGGGGGATGCTAAAGCCACTATAGGCTCGTCTACCTCAGGAATCCCCAGTAACTTTGCAAAATCAGGGTCCAAGTTGAAGAATTTCCTATTATGTCCAGTTGGGGAGGTGTATACAGCTGCAGAAGCCCACTGCTTCTGCACCAGGTCTGAAAATATGGATGGGACTGGAATTACCTCTGCTTCAACTACCGGTTGGTTGAAGATCATGTCCTCTGGTCCCTCCCCTGAAGGGTCAGGTATGTCAGAAGGTTTTGGCTTGTTTAGGCCTGCAATGTTCTTTGCCTTTAACAAGAGAGATTTGAAAAGCTGTGCCGAAATAAACCTGTAAAAGCAGGCTGGTCAGGAATAAGACCTTCATCTTCAGACATTTCTCCTTCAGACATTTCCCCTCTGACAGGGGCTCGCTATCGTGAATTGATCCCACTTCAGACTCAGCCATTTGAAAGATTTGATCTACTTCCTCCTCCTCCTCCTCCTCCTCCTCCTCCTCCTCCTCCTCCTCCTCCTCCTCCTCCGGCCTTTGGAGAGGGGTCTCCCCCTGTAAATGTACCTGGGACTGGTGTTATTCCGACCTGGTCAGTGACCTCAGTGATTGGGGTTCTTGGTCAGTAGCTATAGGGTAAGGTCTGGACATTACCGCGTGTTGAAGCCCCGCTGCAATCCCTTGGCGAATAGCCATCTCCATCCAGGCTTTCATCCTTTCTGGAACCTCCTCAATGAAGCTGTCACCCTGGCGAAGACTAGCAGCTGTAAGAGTGAATGTGACTTCAGGGGCCCGTCTGGTTGGTGTTCCAGATACTTGGGCCTGTTGTCCTTGTGGAGTTAAGTTGCACCTGGATGAAAGGGAGAGATCTCGAGGAGGAGGAGGATGTGAAGAAACTGATGGGCTGGAAGAGGGGGCACCCTGAGATACAGCGTGAACCTCTCGAGAATGCCTGTCTATTTGCTTTTATAAGGCCTTATGGTGCCTTAAGGCGTCCCTTTCTGAGGCTTTAGAATTTCCACTGTGTTTTGATTTGGCTTTTGCCTTCAAGCAAGGTGCCTGAGAGGCACCTACCATCTGCCATTTTGATTAAAATTAGAATAACAGTAATTGAATATAATCTGCGTACAAGGTGGTTGGCACGTCCAGGGTCCGATCTGAGTCAAAAACGGTTGCCCTGATAAAGTTCTTATTGCCCCCTTTTATTTTATTTATTCTTTTTATTTTACTGGTGTCTATATATATATAATAAGTTGTATCTCAGTAATAATATTTTATTGAAAATTAAAATATTATACTGTTAAGTAGTTTGTTACCATGAGTGATTATTATGATTCTAATAAATATTATAATATTATTGCTATAATTGCTTTGTAATTGCTCCTATGAGTAGTGATATATGTATATTCCAATATTAATAATAGAACAACCAATATTAATGAGTAATCCAACTAGCCAAATAGCGAACACCTAAGGCCTGGATTGATGATTGTAAGGGCCTTCAGCAGCTTCCCAGTACAGGCGGACACTGGCCTAGGTGCTTGCTGCTGTGCCACTGAGAATAAGGCTGTGAGGGTTAAGCCAACAATTTTTATAAAGCGAATTAATTATCCTTGAGTGCAGGTAGCCAAAACGAGGGTAAAAGAGCTCTCAGAATCCTGAAGGGATTCTGTTGCTTCGAGCAGAAAATACCTCACATAGCTCAGGAAAGACAAACAAGGCGCGCAGCCATGAGGTGGCACTCAAGATGGCCTCCAGCAGTTAAAAGTTTTTTCGCGCACTTCTCAGCAGCAGCTTCCTGCCTTGCAAACCAAGCCAGAGCTCAAACGAAGCCTGAGCTCTCAAACAACAGAACGGCGGAGAAGGGGAATTAATACTAATTAACTTCCCCACTGAAGAAATGGCATTCGGGGGGGGGGGGGATAAGGGTGATATGACTTTTAAAACAAAATATCAAGCCACTAGCAAGCAAACGGAATAAAGACACAGCGGCAATCAAACTGGCAGAGGTCAGAAAATTTTGGCTGTGGGGAGGTGGAGCAGAGCAGCTCCAAAAGCCTCCCACCACCTCTTTTTTGGGGAAGTGTGCGAACAGCGCTTCCCTTAAACCGGACTCTCAGACTGATAAGGATTGAAGGCTAAAGACAAAGAAAAAAAACAAAGGAAAACTGAATTGCAATCAAACCTGCTAATATTCCTGTTTCAGTCAAGGAAGTATCCAAAGCACTGCCTGTCTCGCACAAGGCTGAGCAAAAAACTGGGGAACGCTGAGGAGTCACATGGTGGAAGAGGAGCATTCCACAAATCAAGCTCAGCCTGTGAATGCGGAGACTAAGCACCTCCCACTACTGGATGCTCTGAGCAGCTCATAGGAGAATTATTTTTATCACCTCCTTCAGAACTATGAAGTTGTTATGGAGGCTACAGCTTAACTAAACTGGTAAGCATTGGTAAGCAAAACAGGGCTGAACTGGGACAATTCATATTTTCTAAATAAAATATTTATTTCTTCCTTGCTGTCGATGAACTAAGAGTAACAATGACAAGGAGTCTTGTACTGACATGTCACAAATATTGACAAAGCAAGCAACAGGGTTTTTATTCTTCTGTTCTACAGAGAAAGTCATGTATCTGCAAGCAATATTTATTGTTTCTTTCTGCAGCATCTTCTGCCTTACGCCTGTCCCTTCAAGTTGTGAAGATGCTGGTTCTTTGATGTGAAAGGTCACTTATGGCTTGATACATACAGTCACTTCTGTCTTGTCTCGCTCCAATGCAGAAATTCTTACAATTAAAAAAAAGACATAATAGAAAAAGCCCTCCAGTACCAACCCTGTTTTTTTAACCATCCAATTTGAAAAATGAAACACTCATGCGTATTGTGCTCATCAGAATGCTGTGATAGATTTATCCCAGTGATTTTTTTTTTTTTGCTTGCAACTACTATCCACTCCAATAGAACTCATAGTTGTCTTAAATATTAATTCCTGTCTATAAAAAGTTCACTATCATCATATAAAGGCTGTTGCAGCCTTTAGACAGGATTGCACCTAACTGACCTTTCCTTGCACATTGCATATTGATCCATAGGGGTTGGTTTGGAACATTATGGAACAAAGTCTTGGATATGCATACAGGAATGTACTTTATGAGAAAAGATTGAAGGAACTGAATTTGCTTATATGAAAGAAAAAAATGTAAGTGAAACTATTATCCACTAGTGATGTTTCACCCCTAGATTTCTTATACCTTTGCAATACTATGGTTTCATGAACTGTACGTGTAAAACTGTGTCTATCAATCCATTCCAGAAAATAAGACTTTGGGTTTATAGGTAATCGCCCTTTCTACACATTATGTAGAAGGTCTCTTCTACACATTATGTAGAAAGCTTCCAAACTGAAGAAGTTTGGAACAATTTGAAGTAGACCACTGAGCAAGAAACAGACATATCCTATTTGTGGAACGGTATACCCTGCCTTCTGAAGATTCTTAAAATATGGATGCAAATAGCTTGGGTGAATTGATGATTCTTGAAGGATTGGGGGTTGGGAAGTTAACAGGGAGGGCTGGAGAGAATTAGAATGTAGTAAAGTTTAATTTTAATGGGATCAAAATAATCTAAGCTATTTCCTAATGTTATTTATTTATCCATCAAATCAGTCAAATTTAGATTTCACCCATCTCAAGAGTGATGCAGATTTGACCGAAGAGTATTGTTCAATTTATTCTGAGAAAATTTAAAGAAAAGCTACAAAGAGATCATTTATCCTTACCTAGAATCAAAAAATTGATGTCCACTCTGTTCAGGAATATGTTGTTTGAAAACATGGACAAAACTGTCTTGATTTCAATATTAAAGTTGTTGTGTTATATAATCCAAGGTTATATAATTATCATCTTCATCTCCACTAGCTTTTCTCAATGCAATTCAAGTATTTACTCTGCCCAATTCTACCATTACAAATGTTAAATGTTCATTACCAACTGATACAAAAAAGAAAAAAAGAAATGGGCAGAAAAACATATTAAACATAGACTGATACTTCCTTCATAATTACATATGTAGCATTAACCACAAATTCTGACCATAGTTTAATTTGAAACTCTTGCAGAAGAAGTGCATTGTCTTGGTAGCATTACAATAATGCATATAATTAACCATGCACTAGATTGGGCATTTTTAGAATACATTTAAAAGAGCTGAAAATCAGACCTTTACTGTGAAACACTTGCCAAAGCAAAACTTTCCAAAAATGGTATAGATTTCAAACAATCCTATTGCCAAAGTGAATGTGCAGTTTGACTCAATGTTTTGACATACAGCTATCATTCTTAAGGTTAGGCAAAGAAAGCCAAAGTAGCTATATCTATGACCGCAGGTAATTCAAGGTTCTTTCCCAATCTTTCCCAATAATTTTTTTTCTTTTAATGATCTTATAATCTCTTGCATTGTGGTGGAGTTGGGCGATTGAATGAAGCTGAGCATTTAAATAGCTGGATTAATGCATATGAGGAGCTCACAGCAGATATTTTCTTTTTGCGACCAGAGATAAGTCTGCTACCTAAGGTTGAATTTTCACTACCCAAAGTGCCTGTCACATTGGCTGACGGATGCAAAACGTTTGTAAAAAGGACACAGAGGATGAGAAAATGTTCCATCCGTTGTTATCCGCTCTCAAAAGTGCCCCGAATTTGCATAAGCAGAGCGGACAACAATGGAAAGGAACGGACAGGGGGAGGACGTAGAGGGGATGTAAAATGGATGCTCCACAGAAGCCTAGCAGATGGAAGCGGATGGGAGCGGATGGCATATCCACAGGGCTTCTGGGGGAGCACAGCGAAGCGGATGGGCAACAGAAAGAGCAGATGCCGAGCGGATGCCGAGCGGATGAAGCGGATGCAGAGCGGAAGCCTAGCGGAAGCCTAGCGGATGCCTAGCAGATGCAGAGCATTCACTGCACATACGGGGAGGATGCATTGCGTCAGCCCCGCAGATATAAAGGGAAGCAGCTCACAAGCAGGTCAACATTCAGAGGAAAGACCTGCTGCCAGACACAGTTCCAGCCAGCCAGCCAGCCAATAACCATGGGGAAGAAGAGGAAGCCTCTGGCATCTGCTACCAGCCCTGGCAAGAGGGACAGGGCCACCATCCCACCCCCTGGCACTGACTCTGCTTCTGCTTGGGCTTCTGCTGCTCGGGCTGACTCTTCTGGTGCTGGAGCTTCTGCTGGCGCTGCTCCTGGTGCTGGGGCTTCTGCTGGGGCTTCCTCTGCTGGCGCTGCTCCTGGTCCTGCTGGTTCTGCTGGTTCTGCTGGTGCTCCTGGTCTGCTGGTGCTGCTGGTGCTCCTGGTCCTGCTGGTCCTGCTGGTGCTCCTGGTCCTGCAGGTGCTGCTGGTGCTGCTGGTGCTGCTAGTCCTGCTGGTGCTGCTGGTCCTGCTTTTGCTGCTACTGTTGTTGTTGCTGCTGCTGGTGGTGGTGGTGTGGTGGAGCAGTCCCTACAACCTCAAAGACCCTCTGATGAGGGCCCAGATGGCCCTGTCAGAGGGAGGAAGAGGAATACACGTGAACGGGAGAAGAGGCAATACTCCATCAAAGAGGAACATGAGGATGAGGTGCTGGAATGGCTGAGGGAGAATGAGTATCTATGGTGGAAGGGACACAGGCTCTATCGAGACACCAAAAGGAAGCAGGCTGCTTGGAGAGAGAAGGCGGAGAGCCTGGGCTACACTTCGGAAGTGCTCCTCGGCTGGTGGAAGCATATGCACACCTGGTATGGGAAGCTGCACCTCAAAAAATCTGGCCAGGCCACGGTCAAGCTGACGGACCAAGAGTCCTATATGATGGCCAAGTGCAGCTTCTTGGAGGGTGAGGTCCGCCACCGAGGAGCAGCCCCTCTGACAACCCTCTCTCTCAGGCAGCCCACAGAGAGCCAGTCCTCTTCTGGTCAAGAGTCAGCTCCTGTGTCCAGGCAGGTATCTGTGGAGCGTGCCACAACAGAGACCCCCCCCGACAGCTGCACTCCCCATGGCGGAGCGCGTGGAGGATCCCCTGATGCAGTGAGAGCAAGGAGAGGGCACTTCCACCAGAGACCAACCCACATCCACCCCCAGCTCCACCTCCACAGAAAGCAGGCAGAGAAGCAGACTGGAGGGGCAGAGCCACACTGTCCTGCTGGAGATCAGGGACACCATCAGAAGCAGCGTAGATCTCCTCTCTCAGCTGGTACACACTGACATACCATCCTCCAACCACAAGCCCTTCATAACGTACATCAACCAGATCCTCATGAACATGTCCGAATCACAGTACCATGGGATCAAGGACAGGATCACTGGTCTTCTTCACAACCCTCCAGACCCAGCTGAACCTGCTCCCACCCAGTCCAGGTCTGCTCCTCCACCCCAGGTGATGTCACTGCCCTTCCAAGGCTATCCACAGGCCCTCACCTACCAAGGCTATGGCTACCAGGAGCTCCAGCAGCACAGGCAGCCCTTCCCAGTCCAGGCACAGGTACATCGAACGCCACCGGTGCCACCGATGCCACCGATGCCACTGATGCCACCGACACCACAGATGCCAGCCACACCACCGATGCCAGCCACGGCACAGATGCCACCCACGCCATAGATGCCACCCATGCCACAGATGCCACCCACGCCACAGATGCCACCCACGCCTCACCTCGCTCACCTGCAGACCAGACATCCCCACTATACTCCTCCTTCCTCCATCCCACAGCCAGGCCCAGCCTCAGAACATCTGTCATCGGTATTGGGGCTGACACCTCATGTCCTGGAGGAAGGGGCTCTCAACATCACAGGACTGAGCCAGCTCTCTGAGAGCTTCCTGCACACACCATCTCCTGTTGTACTCTTGGGGCCAGGCACCCCAATGGCGCCTCAGACCAGCACTCCAGCAGCAGCCACCTCCACAGCACCTGGACCCTTCATCCCTGAGACTATGGGCACGCCTCAGAGTGACTGAGAAGAGTGCCAGAGAGTGGGTGGCTACCTGTTGACTTTATCTTTGCTTGGGACACTTGGGTCATTTTTCTTTTACAGCTTGTTATTAATAAAGATTATCTTTGCTTCACACACTTGCTTCAGTTTAGTCAATAAAGTCTTGGTGCAAACTTTAAGAATTGGTTTAAGCCTTTGCATGTTTGTGGGATGGGTTAAGATAGCAGTGGGATGGGCAGGGATACCTTTGGAATGGGTAATAGCTGTGGGATGGGCAGGGATACCTTTGGGATGGGTAATAGCTGTGGGATAGTGCAAGCATAGTGGGACTGTTTGGTCCACCCTTCCAGGTGCCACACCTATGGCCCTTTATTATCAATAACAATGTAATCATTGATCCACACATTTCAACATGAACACAACTCTTTATTAAATGCCCTGTTCATTGTAGGGCCACTCAACATACATGGCCCAATCTCATCAGTGTGATGAGACAGGCTGAAGGAAGCATCCATTAAGCATCTATCATCCTGTCTTGCCACTCCAAAGCTCCAGCTGGGGAGTTGCACCAGTGTTTCAGGAGGTTGCGCTACTTCTTCCCTTCACGTGAAGCTCTGTTGGGGCCTTGCACATCCACAGGGTCTATCAGGTTTCGCCCTTGCCTCCATTCACCAGGCTCCATGTCCCCATTGCCTTGTTGGAGGTCCACGAGTCTGTTCTGCAACACTGGGTAGCGGGTGCACATGAGATTGTGCAGGATGCAGCAAGCTTCCACGATGCTCCTCACGGTCTATGGGCGATGCTGCATGGTGGCGAGAAGTACCTGGAACCTATTGGCCAGGATGCCAAAGGCGTTCTCCACCACCCGCCTTGCCCTGGACAGCCTGTAATTGAAGATCCTCTCTTCACGGGTGAGGCATCTGGAGGTGTAGGGCTTCATGAGGTAGGTTCTGAGGGAGAAGGCGTCATCCCCCACGATGAAGTAGGGAACATCTTGTGTGTCGTTGGGCAGAGGGTCTGGATCTGGGAAGCCCTTGCATTCCAGGCCCTCCTTGAGGTGACTGGCGTTGTATACCTGGGCATCTGAAGCTGACCTGTTGCCTGAAGCATCGATGTACATGAATTTGTAGTCAGCATCGACCATGGCGAAGAGGATGATGCTGAAGAAGCCCTTGTAGTTGAAATAAGTGGATCCTGACTTGGCTGGAGCTTTGCAGGCCACGTGCTTCCCATCTATGGCTCCAACGGTGTGGGGGAAGTTCCACTTCTGATACCACTGCTCTGCAACTTTCTTCCAGCCTTCTTCAGTGGAGGGGCACTGGAGGAGCTCCTCCAGGTATTCTTCGATGATGGCCTGCACCACTTCTCTGACCACAATGCTGATGGTGTTGTGTGGCACCCTCCAGCTGTACTGCATGCTCCTGTACGTGGTCCCTGAGGCCAGGTGGCGCAGAGTCAGTGCCACCTTGAGCCCAGGGTCCAGGCTGGGCTGGAAGTTGGTGCTCTGCTTGGTCAACCTGGGTCTCAGCCGCTCCACAACTTCGTCAAACATGGCTGGCGGCATTCTCATGAAGTTCTGGAATGCACGAGGGTCTTTGTTCCTCAGCTCCACCATCAGCTTGTTATACAGTCCGTACTCTGCTCTTCTCGTGATCCATCTTCGGACCCAGACACTTCTTGGACGCCTCCTTTTCTTCACGTAGAACAGGTGAAAGAGCCTGTAGATGGCTTCGCACTGTTGTAGAACAATGGTGGCTACCAAAAGGAATGTGTGATGATCCATGGTGGACATGACTGGATGCTGTGGAAGAGCAAGAGCCAGATGAATGCTGCAGAGGTCTGCACAGCAGGGGTGCTGGACTGAAAGTGAGATCCATGTGAGTTGCTCCCCCTTTTTATAGGCAATATAGATTTTCCACTTTGTGTCCTTTTGCATCCTCTAGGCATCCTCTAGACATCCTTAATATCCGAGATAGGTCCCCTCTGCGAACGTTTTTTCCGTTTTAATACTTTGTATGCGAGCTGCATCCACTTTCATCCTTTCTACGTCTGTGCTACTAACGCTGCACGTCCGTTCCGCATCTGTTTCGCTTCCTCCCTGTGTCCATTTTCCGCTGGAGCGGATGCGAGTTGCGCAGATGTGCAGCGGATGCCTAGCAGATGTAGAACGGATGTTTCCCATATGCGTTGCGGATGCAGAATGGACGCGTTGGATACTTTATTCGCTCAAAAAGTTTTGTGCAGCTCAACACTTTTTGAGCAGATGAAATGTCAGTAGACAGATGCTGGATGGATAGAGAGTATGAAAAAGGGACGCAGTGCGTACAGAATGGAAGCATTGCGTTAACCAACGGATGGCAAGTGTTTCTCTCCGTTTTACATCCTCTTTCCATCCGTTGGTGCTGTGTGACATAGGCTTAAGATTGAACTCACAGCCTCCTGATTGGTAGAGAGAGCTCCACCTCTACATCACCATGCTGCTAATACACTACACTACAGTACATTAATTATATTTAGAATGTATGTACTTTGAGACATCCCAGGCTGCCACGACAAAGCACATACTTTTCATACAAAAACTCTTAAGATTTATTTCCCTCCCATCTCTAGGTCAAAAAAATTGCATGGCAAGAAAGTTGAAATATGTTAGCCTAAAATTGTGGAGATCTGGCAACACTGTGTAAAAAGGATCAGCATTCTCATTTAACACAAGCAGCATCATATATTCCTAAATTGTATTCCATTAGTGAGAGCCAGTTTGGTGTAACGGTTAAGGGATCAGGCTAGAAACCAGGAAAGTATGACTCAATCACAAAGCCAGATGGGTTACCTTGAGCCAATCACTCTCTAGCAATCCTAGGAAACAGGTAAAAGTAAATCACTTCTGAAAATTTGCCAAGATAAATAAAATAAAGTAATAAAGAATAGAACAGAATGGAACAAAACAGAATAGATCAGTTTCCATGTGGGAAAAAAGGTTCTTCAATAAGATGTTTGGGAAGCTAATGAAGAATAATTCCTTCTTTAAGAGGTTCAGAGACTAATCCCTATGCACCTTTCTTATGAAGACATATCCAGTGATTTAGTCAACAGGTCTGGAGGAAGGGAGAAAAGAATCCCAGCAAATAGGCAATCACATTATCTTTACAGGGAAGTTTATCTGAGAATTAACTGACCAAAAGTAGAGAGCCTGATCCACCAGAGGAAATAGGTCAATAGGAGATGGTTAGAGGACAGGGAGCCATTGATCAATAATTACTTTTCTGTTAAAGAGTATATTCCCTGGAGTAGCTCCTTTTGCATGTAGCTACACCATTAGCCAACAGAAGAATTAAAGACAAGCACACCACAACATTTCAGTAAACACTCATTAGAGAGATATGATAGAAGAAAACAGAATCTGCTCTCTTCTCCAAGCTTCTGCTCTAATTTCAAATCTACAGCATACTGCTCATTGGCTAAGTATATCACTGTACCCTAACTTATATTCAGAGAACCCCTGCACAATTTGAGACCTACTAAAGTGAATACGTGGAAGGAATAAAATAAAAAAGGACAACCAGCAGGGGATAAACTCGCACCAAGTGATGGGTACTTGTGAGGAAGAACTGAAGAACTATGTTAGGAACAGATCAGTCTGAAGAAAATCTACTGAATCTGTATAGTTATTAAGAATCAATACATGAACATAATTTTCCTCTGTATCTTTCCAAAATGGGTGATGAAGGTCTGAGCAAAATATGCATAAAAGGAATCATTTTAGACTGAAATACATATAAATAAATGCACAGGGTTTATTTCCACTATCACCAATGGGAGAGCTGAATCTGAGTGAAAGACGTCTTATTTCTATTCTAAATGCTATTGAAAATATTCAGCAGCAGAGATTGAAGCTCTCTGCCCTTTCACAATCGATCCTTACAATATATATTGAATTCCAAAAAGATATGGAAATTCAATGGTAGATGTTATTTTAATCCATGGAAAGTTCTGAACAAAAAGAGTCAGTGTTAAATCACTGACCAACAAGTATGGTAAGACTGTGGCTAGAAAGAATGGCTGTCTCTTGGGATCTAGTGTGGGGTTGTTGTTTTATGTCTGCAATTGAAAATATTAAACCAGGAGGAGCTAGAAAGTGTGTTCAAACTTCAAGTTATTCAGCATCCATTTTCCATTTGCACATTTACATGTAACATGTTATAAACAAAGATAATTTAATGACTCTTGTTGAACAACTATCTTTTGCCTCAGCTTTTAAGTTACTGGAGAAAAATCCTCACTTAGTACAACCAATGTAAACACTTGCTTCCTAGTTTTCATACTATAACTTTATTGTAGAATAAGATATACTTCACTTTTTTGTGAAAAAATAAATAAAACATATCTAAGAACTTGTTTGCTGTTAAGAGTGCCACTGAAATCCCTCAAATATACTTTAGCTATTATTCTTTCTATTTTACAGAAGAAGAAAAAGCAATACCAAAAGATAATATGAATAATCGGTGAGAAAATGACAGGAGGGGCATGCATAAGCGCACCAATGTGCCTACCGTTCCTGTCCTATTGTTTCTTTTTATTCATATCCATTTCATGTATTCATAATCATGTTCATACTTATACTAATACTTTCTTGACAAATAAGTAAGTAAGTAAACATATAAGTCCCAAGAGTTTTAAATTTGAATCCCTGGCTAAATATTGAAATAGTTGTATTTACACTAGGTAATAAATGTGATTTTGTTAAGTTGCTTTTACATAGATTGATCTTTGACCCAAACTGCTGTGGAAAATATACCACAGAAGCAAAGTTTTTCTATCATGTTAAAAAGTTTTTAAAACTTAATGGGAGTTCTCAGAAGCAAGTATGCAATACTTTGGCAAGAGATACTTGACCAAGTACTCAAGTATACATATGAAGAGTCCCAAAATACATTAAACATATATATTCTTATCAGCTATCGCAAATCTTATGTTCATAGCCACTGGTACCTAAATTTCTAATCTAATTACCCTTCCGCATGTCATATGAAGACAGGGAACTGTGACATTATGAGGAACTGCCAGGAAATGAATATTTTTAATTTCTTTCACTAACATGTAATATGGAGAAGAGAATGGGGACTAAATGAGGCCAAACTTTAATAGAGCTTGTTCCTATAAGTAGCTATAAGAATGAAAGTTGGCTTCATGACTGAACGAGTCACTCTCTCTCAGTGCATCTTACCTCACATGATTGTTGCTGTGTAGGAGAAGGAGGAAAAGGTATTCGATACATTTGCCAAGGGAGGGATTCATAAAAAAGTAATAAAGGTCAGATTAATAAAAAATAAAAATTCAAGATCTCAAAGACAGGCTTAAGCTTAGCAGTCTCATATTCACAAAATTCTAATTGTTTGGAGGATGGATATCTGAATTTATTTAGTGTTTGTCCTGGCATGGCATGGCATGGCATTTAGGTAAGCAATGACTCTTTTAGATGCTGTTATGACTTAGGTCCCATATATAAAAAGAACATAAATTCCAACTTTCTCAAACTATTTGTCCAATTCAGAGCCTTAGCCAGCCCAAGCAGATATTAATGAAAAAAATCTACACTGAAATCTGCAAACCTGTGTTTGATGCATTTTGTCATTATGCTTTTAGTTATTAAGATTTCAAACAAGTTTTGGAGGGCGGAACTGGCATCACGACGATATGGCATTTGATCTTGGAGGTCCGAGATCACTGCCGATATCTTTGCTCCTGGACGTTCCAATTGGATCTAAACCACGCCGAAGAGATGCCGATCATAAAGAGTGCATCCTTTCGATCCCAGGGATACCACAAAGTCCTTAGTAGATCCAAGAGAAGCTCTTTTTGCCAGCGGCAAAGAGGCAGCTATTAAAGCTGCTGAAGTTGGGACAGCTCCGAGACGGAAGGGAACAGAAAGAGAGTGTGTGCTGGTTTGGCGAGAACCTTTTTATTATATTTTAAGACTTGAAAGGACACCCGAAAGAAAAGAAAGAATCTGTAAAAGTTTTGACTTTTGACAGAAGTGATTAAGCGGCGATTTTAAACAAGGATGTCAAAGTAATAATTCTTTTTTCTTCCTTGTTGGATTTTTATATATGATTTTATATTTTGAAACTGGACTGATTTCTTTTTCTTCTTGTTATTTATTCCTTTCTTCTTTTTGATTCTATAACATGTTAAGCTAGAGATTCCTTTTTAGTTATTTTTTAAATACTTTTTTTCTTTTTTAGTTAATCCTTATATTTTGCCTGGAAAAGGAGAAGGGGAAAGTGAAATCTAAAGAAACTTTGTAGCACTGCCAACTAGAGGCTTGGAAGTATTCTGTTTTTTCTTTACCAGACAAAGCTGAAAAAGAATTGAGACTTTGTTTCAAGGACATTGCCTGGTTGATAAGATAGAGGGAAGAGCACGGGAAAGTATTATTGCAGGTGCTCTTCTGGGTTTCTATCAACAGCTGGAGTCTGGTGCTGAAACTTAGGAAAAGAAAAGGTGATAAGTTTTTGGAGAAGAGAGAAGAGAACTATAATAAGAGCCTTGAATAATTAAACAAAGTGCAGTGTACTCTTTTTATTTTTTTCTAAGCTGTGCTATCCCACTCATCAGTTTATCTTTTTTTTCTGGTAATAGATATTTGGATTTTTGGATTTTTGGAATTTGGCTTTCTGGAACTTGTCTTTTCATATTGGTTTCTTTTTGGACCATTTTTATGTATCTTTTTATATTTGAGATCTCTTAATTGGATTAAGATGTTGAAGAACCTGAATAATTTTTTCCTTTCTTTTTTCTTCTTAGCCTTTTTCTTCACCTTTTTGCCTTCTTTGAGACTTTTCAACTTTTCTTTTTTTTGTGTTTGTTTATGATGTCCTTATGCTCTTTTTTTTCACTTTTGAATTTTTATTGTCATCTAAATAATCGATTGGATTCAGGCATACAAGAGCCTGAAGAAATCTTTTTTTCCCCTTTTTGCTTTTTAATTATTATTACTATTTGGTTTTTTCTTTTTTTCCACTATTTTTACCTGGAATTGTAGCTGGTTATTTTACAACTGGATTAATTAGAAGATTTTGAATTTTTCAAAATGAGTAGGAAGTTAACAGCTCCTGGTTCTTCAACTTCTGCTTCCTCCTCTCCACCATCTGGAGGACAATGCTCAATACAGATAATGTTACAGCAAGAAAAAGAACAAGAAAAAGTGATTGGAGACAAGTGATTGGAGAAACTGATAACAGATTAATTGTGGTTGAACAAGATAAATGTGGTATGCTGAGATGGGAGATGGACAGATCAGAATTTTATCTTAGATTTAAAAATATAGAGAAAGAAAAAGGACAAAACTTAGCTGACATAATGACAGAAATTCTGGCGGAAGCTTTGGAAATAACTCAAGAGAAGATGATGGATGGAATAGATGAGGTTTATCGAGTCTTCACAAGATATGCGATGAGAAATAGTTTACCAAGAGAAGTTCATATCAGATTTATAAAGAAAGCCATTAAAATGCAAATTCTGAAAATGGCAAGAGAGAAAACATTGAAATACAAGGATAAGGAGATTGTGGTCTTGAAACAAGTACCCAGAAGAGTGAGAGAGATGAGAAGAGAATACTGATTCTTGACCAAATTGCTACTTTAAAAAGAGGTGAATTATAGATGGCTGATCCCAGAAGGTTTGATGTTCACACGGCAAGAACAGAGATATAGAATTGATTCAGTTGAAAAAGCTGAATCATTTTACACAGAATTTTTTAAAAAGGAGAAAGAGGCAGAAAAAGAAATTTCACTAATTGAATTCCAAGAGGACTACCAAATGACGACTGGAAAAGAAGAATGTGCAGTAGGTGGAAAGGAGGAAGCCAAGGAACAACGCGAACTAAGATCGACGAGAGCTGTTACAAGGAACTACAAAATTTAACTGTGGCAGAAAAAAAATTAATCACAATCAAAATAAATGGACTTAATTCAGCTGTTAAAAGAAGGAATTTTTTTCATAAATTAGGGAAATTAAAATTTGATATAATTTGTTGACAAGAAGTACATATCAAAAAGCAACATGAACAATTGCTGAGACAGCCAAAATTAGGGGAAATATTTACCTCTTTGACACAATGCAAGAAAAGTGGAGTGCTCTTGTATATTAAAGATATTATCCCAACAAAATTGATATACACTGATGATGATGGAAGAATACTAATGGTGGAAATAATAGACAACAATATAAAAATACTCCTGATTGCAATTTATGCCCCAAATGATAATCAAGAAGAATTTTACAAAAAATTACACATGAAAATAATTGAACTGGACTATGCCAATATAGTTTTGATGGGAGATTTTAATGGAATTGTAGAAAATAAACTGGATTATATAACACTGAAAACAAAGCAAAACAGAAAGACTCTCCCTAAATCTTTTTTTTTTAATGGTGGATGAAATAAACTTAAAAGATACATGAAGAGAAAGAAATGCTAAAACTAAACAATACATTTTTATTCAAACAGACATTTATCATGGTCCAGAATAGATATGATATGGATGTCCAACAGAATTGTTAATTAATACTCAAGAAGTAAATATTGAAACAAGTACTTGGGCAGACCACAATCCAATGACAATTAAATGGAAAGGACAAAGAAGATCTAGATGGACGTTAAATAATACTATTTGAAAGGAAAAAGACTTTATACAGCGGATGGAGAAAGAACTGGCTCTTTTCTTTAGAGAATGAAAAGAAATACCACAAAAAGATTAGCCTCTAAGGCATTAGAGGATGAGTATAAAGGACTTGAAAAAGAGTTACAGAAAATGCCACAGAAAAAGGATATCAAGTTAAAAATGGATATAATTAAACATAAAACGGGTTTAATATAAAAAGAAGAGCTAGCACAAAAAATTAGAGGTGCCAAACAGAATTATTTTGAAGATGCAAATAAACCAGGAAGATGGTTAGCATATAAATTGAGAAAGGAGAAAGAATCAAGGAAAATTTTGCAACTAATAGATAATCAAGGCCAAGTTTGCTATGGTAGCAGAGAAAAGAAGGAAATCATACCAGACTATTATGAGAAATTATACACACAAGAGAATATTGATGAGAAAAGAGTCAAACAGTATTTACAGGATGCTAATCTACTCCCAGATACCTAAAGAGATTGAAACAATATTAGAAAGCAATATAATGATGATGGAGTTAACTGAAGCACTTAAGAAGCAAAATAATGGAAAGACGCCAGGCCCAGATGGACTTCCGGCAGAATTTCATAAAACATTACAAGAATCGTTGAATCTTTCATTCTTAGAAGTTATGAATGAAGTTATATTAAAGAAGAGGATACCTAAAACATGGTTAGAAGCTTATATTACACTTATTCCAAAAGAGGAGGCCGATCCATTACAAATTAAGAACTATAGACGTATTTCTTTACTAAATGCAGATTATAAATTTTTTCCTTCAATATTGGCAGAAAGACTTAAAAAATATTTAAACAGTTTTATTCATCCTGATCAAAATGGATTTCTGCCAAAGAGACAAATTAAAGACAATATGAGAGTAATTTTGGACACTTTGGAATATTATGAGACTCATCCTGAAAAGCAAATGGCTTTGATATTTCTAGATGCACAGAAGGCATTTGATAATGTGAACTGGCGATTCATGTTGTTACTGCTGGAACAGATGGGCTTCACTGAAAAATTTACTCAAGCAATAGAAGCTATATATCATAAACAAACAGCAAAAGTAATGATAGAGGGAGAATTGACAAACTCTATTGATATAAGAAAAGGAACTAGACAAGGATGCCCATTGTCACCTTTGTTGTTTGTATTAACCTTGGGAGTGTTAAAGAAAAATATTAGAAAAGAAAAGGACATAAAAGAGATGAAAATCAAAAAGGAAGAATTTAAATTGCAAGCATTTGCAGATGATTTGGTTTTCATCTTAGAATATCCATTAGAAACAGAACCAAAATTGATGGAAAAGATAGAGACATATGGAAAGATAGCTGGCTTGAAAATAAATAAAGACAAGACAAAGATTGTGACAAAGAACATGTTATCAAGACAAAAGGAAGAATTAGCAGACCTACTGAAAATCCAGGTCACAAATAAAATTAAATACTTGGGGATATATCTGACAACAAGATGCAGTACATTAAAAGAAAATAACTATATTAAACTTAAGCAGAAGATAGCGCTAGAATTGGCGAAATGGGAAAATTTACAACGGTGACTAATAGGGAGAATATCAACAATCAAGATGAATATATTACCCAGAATTTTATATTTTATAAACTGGGAGAATATTAAAAGACAATGTTATTTGAAAATTCCAGTCTTGTTATTGACTATTGAGGCATTTTCTTATCTTATAATATACAAAAAGGAACAAACAGTTAGATATGGTGAAATATTGAATGAAAGGGTGAACTTAAATCTATGCAAAAATTAGAGGAACAAGGTACAAAAATGAATTGGTTTTCATATGCGCAAATACAATCAAGGTATGATAAAGATATTAAAACAAGGTTTTTATGATAAATTGACCAATTTAGATAAGATTTTGACAGGTGCTGATGAAAAGGTAATTAAAAATTTATATGGATATTTATTAGAAATTAAATTAGAAGAAGAGCAAGTTAAAGAAACTATGATTGCTTGGGGGAAGAACTTTGGATATGGGATTGATTTAGAGAAATGGCAAAAGTTGTAGTCTCAAAATTATAAAATGATAATGTCAACAGCATATAAAGAAAATTTGTATAAGATGTTTGACAGGTGGCACTTTCCCCTGACAAGAATAGCAAGGATGTTTAAGAACAAGTCCAAAAAGTGTTGGAAATGTCATCAGATACCTGGCTCATATTACCATATGTGGTGGACATGCCCAGATGCTAAAAAATATTGGACGAAAATCCACATGTGGCTGGAAAAAATGACACATAAGCATATAGACTTGAAATCAGATATTTTTTTATTGGGAATTTTGCCTGAAATATATAGTAAAGGTTTGAAATATCTGATTGTAAATGTGTTAACAGCAGCTAGGTTTGTATTTGCTAAAAACTGGGGAAAAATGAGAAGATACCATTGCAGGAGGAGATTATTAAGAAAGTATTGGAATGTGTTGAAATGAGTATATTGACATTTGAAATTCGAGAACAAGATGATAAACAATTTTACAAAGTTTGGGATTTATTCTATCAGTGGTTAGATAATAAAATACAGTAATGGAATATGTAGATTTTTAGAAAATAATAAACATATAAAGATGTATTTTTTTCTTTTTTTAATTATATTTACAAAATGATTTTAGGATAGATCTGAGAGGACAATATGAATTGTTATAAAATAAACTGAGTAAAATATGATTATCTTATAAAACATGAATGAATAAAAGTATAGTCAATGATTGATTAATAAATATATTAATGTACTTGATATTTGATTGAAAATATGAGAGGATATATAATGTAATTGTAATAGAAGACTATGAAATGGTTGCACAAAATAATATGTAAATCAATCGGCACATTGTATGTATATATATGAAAGATGGTTAATGTTTTTATGTTATGTTTGTTTATGTTTGTTTTTAAATAAAACAATAAAACAATAAATTGTTTTTATTAAAACAATAAAAAATTAAAAAAAAAAGATTTCAAACAAGTTTTTATCACCAGTGGTGAATTTCAAACAACACTCATCTGCAAAGAAAAGCAAAAATGTTTACTGAAGGTATAGCATGAGTGTATATCCCTGGAGATGTGTGCTATGAAAATCATAGTTTCTTTACCATTATAGAAAACCATTAACAAATTCTGTCACAGGCTCTTTGCCTTAAGCCAGAAACATTGCCTGACTCCACTCTGCTGAATCAAAATTCACACTGACAAGTAATAAATTTGTTGCATTTTCATTGTCCACCGTTCCATTCACTATCCCACCCCAAAAAAACCCTAAAGTACAATTTAGACCCACTAATCAGTTCTTATAGAAGCACTAGTACTCCATAAAGACAGAGGAGAAAAATCTTCAGAAGAGCTAATGATAGAATATACAGAAGCAAATTTCAAAGTGTTGAAGAAAAGCAGATAAAATCTGACATAAGATGAGATTGCCCTTTCTCTGAGTGAAGCTCCACAGGCTTTAGTACCTCAGTACTAAAAAAGGATGTGGAAGAGATGCCTTGCATGTGTATTGGGGAAACAATAGTAGAAAAGAAGAATACCGGGACAGCCTAAAGATGGGAGTGCTAGGAATTCAAGGTTTCTGCAAATGCCTCAGCTAATTGCAAAGCCCACTAGATTGATTTTGCATGCACACTATTGAAAACAGTGGTCACTTAAGTATCAGAGACCTGCTAGATAATTTATAACCAGCTAGCATTAATATTCAGAGAGGTAGGCAAAGGAGGTATTTTGGAATCCACCCATCAGCCATCCTCATGACATGCCCAAGCCAGTGTAGACATTGCTGTTTCAATACATGTTAGAAATTCCAGGACATTCCAAGACTGCGCTATTTGGAATTTTTGTCATGCCAGGTGATGCCAAGAATACATCAGAGACAGCGTTTATGAAAGGTGTTCAACTTTCTCCCCTGCCATGCGTAAAGGGTCCAAGACTCACTGCAGTACAAGACAGTGCAAGACACAGGCTCTATAGACCTGAATCTTTATATGTCCTGTCAGCTTCTTATTAAGCCACATTCTCTTTGTAAGTCTGGAAAATGGGTGGTCGCTTAACCAACACGTCTATTCTACTCAGTGTCTAAAGCAGGGGTTCCCAACCTGGGGTGCAAGACGATATTCCAGGGGGTGCAAGAAAAGTCCAGGTAAATAATAGGATATTGGCTATATGTTGGCATTTTTATTTTCTTTTGCAATGGATTAATTTTGTTTTCATTTTAGAGTTAAGTATTGTTATTTAGTGGCCGTCACATACATAGCTGAAAAGATTCAATCCTACCATATATTTAAGAATTAAATAATTCAATCCTACCATATATTTACCATATATTTCAGGGGGTGCGAGGTTTGAGTGAAATTTCTTTAGGGGTGCAGGGCAAAAAAAAGGTTGGGAACCACTGGTCTAAAGAGAGAGTGTCAGAGATAGTTGAACAAAGTCTGCCTAAACTACTTGAGTCTTAATGGTTGCCACTTGGTTATAGAATACAGAAGAGCAGATTATCAACATCTTCTCATGTACATGAATAAACATTACTTGATGCCAAATGAAACATGCTCATTCATGAAGATTAATATGTCTACCTGGATTAGCAGCAAGTCCCCAGGAAGGAATGTCCAGCAACTTTTCACTTATTTCATCTGAACTGACTTCTACTTGCTTTGGATTATAACCCTTAGGTTTATTTGACCTAAGATACAAAATCAGCACCATTGCTGGGGATTAAAGGTATATGAGGAAAAATTTTATATATTGTATCCAGGTGAACAGTCTGTCCATTATGATTGGATCCTCTACTCTTCTGTCCAAACCATTATTTTCTGTGCCTTACCAGAAACATGACTATAACCCAGTTGGTTTCTGGCACCTATCTTAACTTTGAATATAATCATCAAGGCTCAATAATCAACACAACCTACTAAGCCACAAATATGTTCTTACAAATATTTGTCAAAATGACCTAGAACTTACCAGAGCAACATTCAGCACATTTATTCCCAATTGTCCTTGATTCATATTTACTGAAGACTGTTTTCAAATTTTACAAGGTAAATTTTTATTCTTGATAAAGGAGGAAAGGTAGACATGTGAAGAAAAGCAAACATGTGAAGAGAACAGCAGAATTTGGGTGGAAGAGATGAAATACTGCAGTGGATGAGATAGTGATGCTAAATAGAGATATGCTATATATTGGATAAAAGCAACGTTTTCTGTTATTTACTATTTGGAAAGGATTTTTTTTTCTTTTACTTGTTCTTTGTTCTTTCCAGAATGTTGAGGGGAAATTTGAAGAGACTGATTGTCTGTCATCTATCTGACTACCAAAGTTCCTCAGAAAGTATCCAATTTTGATACATCTGGAAACTCCAATAGATAACGTGATAATTGAAGATCAGGTTAGCAAAATATCTGAATGCATTGAAAAACCAAAAGAAATTACCTAAAGTGCTGCTGTAGATCCCGATGCGAAAACATGAAAAGCACAGATTTTGAAAACTATAAGCATAAAAGGAAAATCTGAGGGAAAAAATGAACTAGTCCCTTTTGCCAAGGCAAGCAGAAAGTCTGAGAGGGTTCATTTGAATCCACAGAGACACATTCACTGGGATATATTTAATAATAATGGCACTGCATCTTATCAACTAATATTTTTCTCTGTTTGATCTTACTGTTGTTCATCAGGCCTGGTAAACCATGTCCATGCAGATCAAATGAAACAAACAAAATGTTTAAAAGTTATATTTATGTAGTTACTTACCAAGCACATCTAAATTATATTAAAGTAACCAAAATATATTTACAAGCCCCAAGGCATGTCACAACTTTTGAACACCCCTAATGTTTGGAAATTGAAAGTTGAAAATTTTGATGTGCCCTGGAAAACTTATAAAAATTACCTCTTGGATTATATTTTAATTGAAAAACATCATTCCATTGACCATTCCAAATGTTGAACAATACATCAGCTGGTACCCACTCCAGGTACAGAACTTCAGCACTGGTAACATGTTTCCTAAACACTAAGGTCAGTTTTTGGTCCATAGGCTATAGCCCATCACATTCTGTTCATATTAAATCAAATGTGTATAAAAGTCTTCTAAAGACTTCCTTGGTCTTCGTGGGCAGTCAAGATAGCTTGTGTACAAATTCCTAAGTCCCTTCTCCTGAACAAGCTGAAAACCAGTCTATAAAGTGAAGGCAAATTCTAAACCTCGTTCTATTTCTACTTGCACAATCTGTAGAGAGGCATGTCCATTATCTGCTTCCTACTCTAAACCATGAAGGGAAAATCAAAAAACATTGCAGATAATTATAACAGGCCCTGCTATTCCATCAGAAGTAGTCTAGCCACTAAAATGCACATCCACAAGCTGTTAAAAAATAATAAAGCCTTTCCCAACAATCACAGAACAAGAAGATAATTTATTGCCAGCATTAAAAATAAAACTCCAATCAATTTCACTAATATTGAAAACATACACACTACAGTTTATCTCTGCCAGCAAGGAAGTCAGAATACTAGCAAATTTAAAACTCATCCCATCCTTTTGGGAATAATAAGATCCCTTACACAGCAGTCAAAGGTATTCTTTCAGTCATCTAGTCATAAATATCCCCAAAGCAATAAGCACTGCAGCTAACCAAAAACATTTGGTCACTGTGCCATTGGAAGAAAAAAAAATCTATCTGAAAAACAGATGTTTTTTATGTCTAATTTCAAAAAGGGAGGGAGGAAAAAAAGTCCATCTTTTTCATTCAGATATATCTATTCAGAATATTCATCTTGATGACTATTATGACCAACTTCTCAGACAACAGGCAGGATAAATTTTTAACTTTCCAATCTTCATTAACATTGAACTTAATTTTATTATACACATGCAGAATACATGTGCACACAAAGTTTCAGCATTATAAATGTGGTGACCTACAGTACCATCACTCATTCTCCAGTTGAGGTTACTTAAAGGAAAGAAATGGAGCTGATTCAATTATGAAAGGAGGATAAGATGTAGTCAACAAATACTGATTTTTTAAAAAATTGCAGGTAAACATCATAGAATTCAAATTTTGATTTTAAACAGAAAAAATAGCATAAATGTTTATCTAATTGACTAACTACCCAAAAAAAAATTTTTATTTCCTGTCATCTAATTCTAAAAATCCAATACTTGTTATTTTTTTCTTTGGTTACAGATTTTTTTTAAAGTATTTTTTAAAAAATGGGTATCTACTTAAAGATGCCAGCATGTTATAACAACTAAAATATCAGACTATGACTCGACAGAATCAGATTCATATCCAGATCTAACCATGAAGCTCATTCAATGCTGTCTGGACCATTTGCTAGGTTCCGATTTAGCCTACTTCGAAGAATTGCTATGAGGAAGAATTATGCATGATTTCCCAAACTTCTTAGTAAAATGCTAGGGTAGCTTAATAAACAGAAAAACCAGTATCTGCTCGAAAGAAAATCCCAGAATTGTAGAATCTCATGGTGAAGACATTTTATCCTGCTCATTGCAGGAATGTGTAATCCTTCTCTCTGGATAAATAATAAAGCAATGTTGAACCATAAGTTCCATATGTCTACTCAAAGTTCCTTACACATCTTTCCTTTTTTGTTAATATACCTTGTTCTTTTATTTTTCAAAGGGTTTTTTTTTTTTTTACACTCTTACCATCATGACCACCTTCCGCTGGAGATATTTTCGTTAGTGACTTACTTAAAATTTAGAATTTACATCTGGATATAATGCTCTGGGCCAGGGATGACACAACAGAAGATCTTCAAAGATTCTTTATGAGGTCTATTAATCAGAAGATTCTGCTCAGTTTCTGAACCTGAACAGATATGATCAACAAGGTGAATAGAAGAGCAAATCAGTAAACAGCCTATGTAAGACGTGAATCATTAAACATGGGCTTTTATACATATGACTGAACAAAAGTTATGTGCATAGAGGTACGTAGGCCTCAATTTACAATCACAATTGAGCCCAAAATTTCTGTTGTTACAGGAAACATTTGTTCAGTGTGTTTTGTCACATTTTATGATCTTTCTTGGCAGAGTTGATAAGTGAATCACAGCAATTGATAAGTTAGTCATCCAGTTGTAATCCAGTTAGTAATCCAGTGTTGGGATTCAAAATTTTTTTACTACCAGTTCTGTCAGCGTGGTTTGGTGGGCGTGGCAGGGGAAGGATACTGTAAACTTTCCAGTCAGAGCTGGTATTTGCCAGTTCTCTGAGCTAATCAAAATTTCCGCTACCGGTTCTCCAGAACTGGTCAGAATCTGCTGAATACCAACTCTGATCCAGTTGTTAAGTGAATCTGTCTCCCCCATTGACTTTGTTTCTCAGAAGGTCACAAAAGGTGATCACATGACCTTGGGACATAGAAACAAGTCATAAATATGAACCAGTTGTCAAGCATCTAAATTTTGATCACATGATCATGGGGTGCAAAGTGAAAAACTGATAAACTGTAATAAACCACATTTTTCAGTGCTGTTGTAATTTTGAACGGTCACTAAATGAACTGTTATATATAAGGATTAGCAATATTATATGCAGACACTTTCAATAAAAATATAAAACTCAGTGTTGTAACTGTAATATGAGAAGCAAACGTACTAAAACTGATATCGGCCAGTCTCATTCATTGCAAAAGGCATCAATCCATCAAAGTGTTCCAATCCAAAGCTCTGTGGAAATTAAATGATAACTATAAATAAATTATGACACATTTACCAAAACTAGCCTTACAACAAAACATTGAAATATGCATTATCTCTCATTCAGTGCATCAGAAAGTTGATTGTGCCAGTTTCCTCAGAATCGGCTGTTTTATTCCTTCTGTTGCAACCTGTCCCTTACTTGTAAGTAGTACCATTCTTGCTGTAAAAGAAATCTATTTTATTTTAGCAAGTTTACTCTTACCACTGAAATAATTGGACTACCTACTTCAACAGTCTCAAATAGCACAACTGGAAATGATGAGAGTGATAATTCAATATAGATCAAGGATTCCAGTTCAGAGAGGACGATGCAGGATGCTGCACTATAACCAGGGTACTCTTTTGATTATGTGTAATCAAGGTGATGTTAACTCTTGCCGACCATTTAAATAAATTTCTTCCATGAATATCTGTCCCTAACTTGGCCTTTCAGGTCTTCCAAATCCACCTATTGCCACTGTCACCGAGTTTATCCATCTTGCTACTTGTCATCCTTCTTTTTCTTTTCCTTCATCTAACATTAGAGCTTTCTCCATATTATGACTTTGCATAATATGTCCAAAACATGACATATTTGAGTCTGAGCATGCATACCATAAGTGAGAACTCTGGGTTGATTTGTTTGGTGATCCATTGCTCTGTTTTCTTGGCTGCCCACATTATTCTCAAGGCTCTTTTCCAAAGCCAAAGTTCAACAGCCTCAAAACTGTTTCTATCCTGCTTCTTCAAAGTCCAACTTTCCTTTCATAGCATCTCTGACAATACTATTGCTAATACTATTGATCTTTCTAGATATAGACACATCACAGCATTTGAATCTGTTTTCCAAGGGCTTCGTGATTGCTCTGTCATGACTGTCTGAAGCATATTTCATAACTACTTTCTTCTTTTACTGCTGATGATTGATCCTAAAAGGCAGAAATTTTCTATCACTTACACATAGTGATAGAATAATAGAGATAATAGAGCATAGAATAATAGAGTTATTGACCTTTTTTCCCCTTACATCCTTTAGAGAGAGTTTTCTTTTAGCCCCCTCATAAGGGACTAAGGGGGAATAAACTCTGCAAGGGACAAAGAGGGTACTCCCCCTTAATCATTTGAGAGTTTGTTCCCCACTTTGGTCCACAAAACTCTTTCAGCTTAAAAAATGCCAGGATATAGGCACCATAGTGGGGATTCACTGGGTTCAACGCATGGAAACCCATCAACTGGCTCACTTAGCACCCCCTATTTCAAAACTATTCTACAATTTTCCCCATCACTGTTAATATGAAGAGGTTGTTCATTCAACTGCTCAATTTCCTTCTGTTGTCTTATTCTGCCTTCATTGGTTATCAAAAGCTTTAATACCTTTTCCCTTGAATTTGCTTTTTTATGCAATTAAACAATTGCTTTTCTTATTTTTGTTAAACATTTTTTTGTTAAACAAATTTGTATTTTTAAGTTTTCAACTGATCTGACTTTAGACATACTTACATATAATTGCCTGTGCGTGAACATTTGTTCTTGCCGATATAGTCCAACATTAAATAAAGTTTGCCCTTGTCTTCTGGTTATTGCAATTGCTAGTTTTATATAAAATTGTCATCTTTGCATTTTGAAAGGAAATGAAGTGTCTGAAAGAATTCATTTCAAACTTTGATGAAGTGGCATGTCCCAAAAGCATATTTCCATTCAATTCTCCACTGTTCCAATAAGATCAATATAACTAAGTTACACATCCTCACCTCACACCAAATGTACAAGTATAAATATAAATAAAACATCTCCAATTCTTACATATTTGCTAGATTTATATACTGCTTTCTTCTAAAAGCTCAAGCTTGCTTCTGTGGGAAACTCCCTTCATTTGAGGGAGAGGTAAGTTGGGCTAAAAGAAATTGATTAACCAAAGGAACACTTATGTGAGAAACTGATCAATCTTTCTGAAAAATTACAATACCATATTTACCAACTCACTTTCTATCTACGTGAACAATATAATTTCATTGTGTTTTCCAAATTGTATTGCCCAAAAGGTCACAACCAACCATGAAGAGCACATCCTGGTTGCTTTTTGTAAGTATATTTAAACTATATCCTTCAACACTTCTCTCTGAAAAGAAGAGTTTGAGTTATGAAAAATATTACTCACTGCCAGGTTTAGAAGAATCTGTGTACCACAGAACTTGACATGTTCTGTAGATTAGCACTTCTACCATGCATAGCATATAATTTCATTTGCACTCCTTTTGCTTCCTCTCTCTAGAAGAGCCAGAACTGAAAATATGCCTCAGCCTGGGATGGGAAAAAAAATCCTCTTCCCTCCACCAATATATGAATTTATTTAAGTTGTGAGATTCACCTAGCCTACCCAAAATCCACCTGTCCTCTAGGGCATTCCACTGCGATTTTGACAAACTCTGTGGTATGTTGTGAGTCCTGAGAAATGATCAACATTAAGAAGCCTGTTCTTTGCCTGCTTTGTACAGCAGGGCAGGCAGTGTTTGGCTTAGTGGGATATAGATAACACAAGCCTGGATTGTGGAACACCCCAAAATTACACTCCTCATATCATCCAATTGTTATTTTAACTCATTTTTCAGCTCTCATCCTGCTATTGGGAACTTACTTTGATGCAGGAAGTGCACTACAGGTAATATTTACTGGGGGGGGGGGTATGCCCTTTCCTACCAAATATAATTGGGTGGTGGGAAAAAAAATCTTCCTGGTGCAGTTAAAAAAAAATCAGATCATCTGTTCTATCATCTCCTGAGTTACTATGCTTGTTAGCAGATGAGAACCTGGCATCTACCAGAAAATTCAAATACCCCACCACTTTGTTCTAGTTTCAGAGGCTCTTGGTGTTAATTAGCTTTTGTAACATGACGGATGACAGCAAGAAACCCAGGACTGACACAGGCAAATTGCATTCCAAAATGAGCCTTCCCTCCTCATCAAGGACACTGAAAAGAAACCTGGAGAATGGCAGGAGCTGGGCTATAACACCCCCAGTTGGACATAATGTATAGGAGATTATGGGAAGCAGAAAACTGATACCCACTCTGGATGAAGAGAAACTTAAGATGTGACTTGTAGAAAAATATGCATGCACTATTCCTGGGCTAAGGCCTAACTCTCCAAGAATTAAAAGAGTTGAGAAAGGTCTAAGTTCCATACTTTGAAAGAGGATTGAACCACAATACTGAGATATTATGAAAGAAACATACTCATCAACTATCATAACAACCAGCCAAAGTAGCTTGCTGGGAGATGTGGAGGCACTTGTCACCAAGCAGTGAAGTTCTGCTAAATGCACAGACAACTGCAAGTTTTGATTTGCTTGGCCTCCTATATTTTATGAAAACTGAAAGCTGCTTTGTTTCACCAAAATGCAACCCAGAATGTTGATTGCTATCAAAACGATCTTTTCCCCTCTCCACAGTTTCATTGTGATTAAGGCACTGACCAGGGTAGCTATTTTGTCACAGGGATTTTTGTTTTAATCCACAATGTTACTAAGTAAAGATACATGTTATCCTTATAATATCATAATTTTAGGCAACCTAGTGTTTTGCAGATATTTTGAATCCTAATAATTGTTATCCTACAACACTGCAGTGTTGGTTATGATATCGGAGAGTCCAAAATATCTAGAAAGTCCTAAGTTACAAACCATGTTGCAGGTGATCAATGCTATTTAATTTTGGCATCATCTCTGTCCAGCATGCACACACTGTTCACTCACACGGAAGATTTAAAAAGTCCTTTGTACTAGGGACGAAGCTGGCTTCTAAACATTAACTGTATTTGATAATCAATTGTTCCATGTATAGTTGCAAGCAATAAAAGAAAAAGGATGGACAAAAAAGGGAGAAACTGAAATGTAAAAGGATATTTATGTCCTAGATGTTTAGAACTTAACATCTCTTACCAAACTCAATTTATGAAAGAAGACATATAAAGTTAGGTCTACTCATCTTGAATTGTGTTGTGAGCCAATGCACTTAAGAAGACTAACTAATTCTCCCCTTTCTCCATTGTAAAAGGGGCAATTGTATGTCTAAATTATTCCTAGGCAGGGACCTACCTCTACATGTGGAAAATTAATGTGTTAAGTAGAGGACAAACAAGTATCAGTCTTCCCAATGCGTTTGTTTCTAAAATACAAAACAGATTCTGTACTTTCAAGAATTTTTTAAAAATGAACCATTATAGCATGTAGCATGTGCTAAAGGTAACTTATAAGCATTGCTCTTCAAATTCTTAAACAATGGCTTTCCCAGTAAATCAAAGTTGCAATGCATGCACTTGCATGCAGAGGCAACTAAAAGCAGCGTATGAACAGTCATTCATTATTCAAAGAGAAATGTTTCATATGCTTTTTGTAAAACATTTTTTTCAAAACATTAACACAGCCCCACAGACAAGAATCTCACTTTCATCTTTATTTTTTTATTTTTTAAAAATCTGTACACTTTTAACTTCCTGAGTATACTTCTTGCTGATAAAAAAAAAATTATGTAAAGTATCTAAAATAAAAAATCCAGGATGGGCCATTAAAATTAGTAATTCTTCTTTAAAATAAATTTGACTTTAGTCAAGATTGTGTCACTACTTTAAGTCAAGTACTTGCAACACCTTATACAGCATGTTATACTTCTGCTAACATTGAAACTTCCACCTACGTATGCTTGAAGTGCAGTAGACTGTGCAGCGATGTGTGCCAGAAAAAGAAGAAAAGAGCACAAAGGAGAAATGACTCTTTCTGCGAAGACCAAAGGGAAGGCAGCCAAACTATACAGCTTGAAAGATGACACAAGCAAGAAGTCACATTTTCATTGGCAATAAGACTTAAGATAAGACTTAATTTGGAGCAATTAAAAAAGGAATAATAATACAAGTGTTAAAATAATGATGATGAAATAAATGATAACCCAGCTGTCCCTTTTATCTATTCCAGTTTTATATCCAGCATCAAGAAAACTAAAAAAGGCTGACAGTATTTGCTTTAGCAGGGCTGTATTAGAGAGAGAGAGGGAGGGACAGACAGACAGACAGACTGAGGAAAATAAATATGATGGTTAGTTAGAACTTCTATTGTCCTCTTGTAACAATGATCATGCTTTTGCATGGAATGATGGAATGACTCACATTCCAGGTTGGTTAAGTTTGAGCAAAAATTTCGGGTCAAAGTTTTCATGTTCAATGAGCAAGGATATTCATTCATATTCATTCTATTTTCACGCAAGAGCTAGACTTTTAAGACAGTTCAAACTAGCAAAAATGTAACATTTTAAAGATGTAGGAAGGGCTACAGCATAACTTTTTGACATTTCTTGGATTCCTGTTCCATTTCAAGCCCTTTGGGGAATTGGAAAAAAATAACTGAAAATTCAAAAGGTTTTTGTTGCCACCTGAAAGAATATGTCTCAGGATTTTAACAGATGCAGAATCCCCTGCCTGTTGCTTAATCAATCATGGCGCCATCACCTAGCTTTGCCTAGATCCACAATGTGCCCAGAATTTTGTCTAGACAATGAGAACATAACCAAGCAGCTAAAAACAAGTACTCTCATCATTTTCTACTAAGTGGTGATGAAGACTATGAAAATCAGATGCCCAGTAATCCAATTCCAACTTTTTGTCCTCACTTAGTAAAATTATTCAAGGTCGGGTCAAAAAAAACATACAAATGTTGAGTAAAAACATCGCAAGATAATTAATTTAATTACATTCATTTTTGTTACTGTCCCATAAAGCATAAAAATATGGAGATTTTTGAACAATGCAGATAAATTTAATGACACAGCAGATACCCAAGAAAATTGACGGCTAGAAATTATGGAAGCCATTAAAGCTCCTTTCATTCTGCGATGCAACATTGGGAGATCTATTTGATGGCAACCAGAACAATAGGTGTGTATGGGTTGGAAAGGCGGGATTGAAGGCCTTTTTGATCTAAGGAAAGCAATTTTTTTAAAGGGGTACAATACTCATCAACCCTTTGCACTCAGTCTCCTTTTACTACTGCATCCTTTCCTACACCTGCCTGCAAGCTGTCCACCCACCGCAGAGCAAAAATTCACCCACGCAATATTGCAAAGGCTAGAAAGCAGATGACAAAAAAAGAAAAGACAGGGTGTAATGGGAGGAAAGAGGCAGTGCTTTCTTCAAGCCAGAAAATGCCATCTCTTCTCTCTATCTCACACACATTGTCACAGGAAAAGCTAATTTCTTGCCACCCCTCCCACAACACGCTAACACAGCTCGTGATTCAACCTCCTCAAATCTCACATGTACAACCTTCAGCACAATGGTGGGTCTCTGTTTTCAAAAGAAAAAAAACACAGGGAACCTTGGGGCAGTACAGAAGGATGAGGCCTGGAGCCCCCCATTCTTTGGCCTCAGCTGTTGCACCTCTATGTATCGCTCCCACTTTCACTTGCATTGCCCCCCTCCCCAGCCTGACCTTTATGAGGAAAAGACAGGGTTGGGTACTTGCATACATGTTCTGTCCTTCAATGTCACAAACAGCATGCTCTCCAGAGCATGACACACTCATCCACATCTCTATATCAATGTGTCAGAAACATGCATTTCACAGATGGTTAAACTAAATCATTATCACCAGGCATCCATTAGAACAAAAAAATATATATAATTCCATTCTTCCACAACACAAAGACATGAACACCCATTCTTTCTACTCCAGCATTCCTGTCTTTGCTACAGACAGATCCTCCTTCTCAACATATGAACTGAACGGTGCACAACAACATGCTGGGGAAAAAAAACCAGGGGCAAAAGAACTGGCAACAAAATGGACGGGTGGTTGTTTGCTGTTTTTCCTGACTCCGACCAACGCCTATAAACCCTTCCCTGTGCATACACACTTATATACATATAGCCGTATTTTTAGATTCACTAGCATTTAAAGGGAGGGGTGGAGAATAAAGTTATGGCCTATCATACAAATGTCAGTATAAACCGTGTTAACACAGCCAATAGGAGACTACATATGTGGGGCATGAAGCAAAGGTCATTGTGCTTCTGTTGTAATACACATGCACAAACACACACTAAAAAAGCCGCAGAGCCATCAAGAGGTAATACAAAATTTTCCAGTCAAGAGCCAAAAAGCCTACTAGGGAGGTGGGAGGGTGAAAAGGGGAGCCTGAGAGGAGGAGAAATGGGAAACCGACAGAGAAAAGGGAAGCCATGGCAGAAAACAGTGGGGTGTAAATAGAAGATTCAACTCTGCTTTTCTAATCCCAAAATTAACAACCCGTCCCTGCCCATACAGATCCACACAGAGAGCATCCTACCTTCAGCCTCCCCTACCCAGCATTAGTGCAGATGGATTTCTCTATCTTGGCTTTGCAGCAATCTAATGACTTGCAGATTAAAACCCCTCACGGAAGATATCACCTGCCCTCCCCCTCCCTTTTTTGGCCTAAAGAATATGTTTTTAGAGATAATGATGTCTATTTAAAAAATTAGAGGCCTCATAAGGGATACTATTCAAAAAACAGCAGCTCCCCGTATCTCTTCTGTCTTCTTTTGCACGCACCACAATTTTCCAATTCCCTCCCATTTTTCCTACCCCTTTCCCCACCCATCAAGAATGGTACTAATGAATTAAATTGCAATGACATGGATATGTTTTAAAAAATAAACCCCACAAATTAATCAAGAGAGCCAATCTCAAAATCCCAATCAGTAAAATCCGCTGGAATTCATTCTTTTCCTTATATAAGCAGAAGCATGCCAACGTGTTTAGTAGAAACGCAGTGTAAAATGAGGCCAACGTAGAGCCATGAAGAACGGTGATATCATCAGATATCAGCTCGGTCAAGAAACCATCATCACTGGGGATTATGAAATAAAATGCTAAGGCCTAAAATCTTAAATTCATTTGTATATTGGCATGCCATTTTCCGAACCCTCCCTTTCTTTCTTTCTTTTTTAAGGAAAACATTGCAAAAGATGATAATATACTTTCTTCTCTTAAAGTATTTTCCACCAGTAAAGCCCTTAATGATCTAGACAGAAAATCTTCATCAATCTGACACCTATCATATATTTCATTTAATCAATTAATACAGCCCTGGTTAGTCCCACCTTCACTGAGGATGTAAAAACAGTATTATTTGCCTCTTGTCCCAATGCAAGATGCTTTACAAAGGAGTGTCGAGAGCTTGGGAGAAAATTTCATTAAATCCCATACTAATGCTGCATAAAGCACGTATGGATAAAAAGGTAGCAAAATAAGATGGTAACCATCAACGCTTGCAATTTTTTTTAAAAAATACTTCTCACTAGCCTTTAAATAAACTTGCAGAATGTAACAATATCTACCACTTTAACAAAAGAAAGGACCATGAAAATCTCATATTTGATATCGTTCACGAGCACTGTTTTATAATGACCAAAGAGCTCACCTTGGTCCTTTCTTTTCTCTTTTCCATCTGATAATAACCTTCTCCCTTTCTCTTTCAATCCCTGACCTCAGTAGACTAGTCAGGAGTTCACCCCCGCAAAAAAAAAAAAAAAAGTCCCAAAAATATATCATGGCAGAAGTGCCAATGCACGGTCATGAAAATTATTTGCTTTAGAAAAAATATTTCTCTTACAAGGTTGGAATATTTGACACCTGAAAAATTCTCAGGTCAAGATTTGAGACAAAAAATAGGAAGCAATTCACACAAATTATCTGCTCCTAAAAATATTTTTTCATGAAATTTGAAACAGCCAGGCCAAAGAAGAAATCAAGAAAGAGTTGGCAATGGAAATTATGGGATTTTTAAAATAAATTTAATAATTTTACAATTATTTTTTAGGCTCACTGATTTTTATTTCAAGGGCTTCCTATAACCTGTCCTTAATTTATTTTAATCTAATAATTTGTGGGTAGGGAAAAGAGTAACATGCTTGCAAAATGGTTATTTTTTTATGAAGAAAGTGTAAATAATTTTGAAGGTTTCTTTTTCCCATTGCACAAAAAATAATTAAAATAAAATATAAAAGTAAACAAAAGATCACATCACTTGTACAGCATTACAGCCTGATGATTTAGAAAAGGGAATTACATCACCGTCCTTCATGGGGTAAAATTACAAAACAGCTATAGATTTGGATTTGGAAGGGGGAAAAGGTAGAGAACAAAGAAAAGAAAGAAATAAAGTATATTAACATTATTTCTTTGTGATATGATATTACAAAATTGTCAGCAACATTTAAGGTCGCTCTTTGCCTGGTTGTTCACACCACTTATATAGTGGAAGTTTTCAGACAAGGATGATACTAAATCATTAATATAAACAAATGGAAGACAGGGAAGAAAGATTCTTGTAACAGAGCCAAAGTAGTACGGAAAGGGAGGGGGGAATGAAACCTTTGCATCTCCGTCCCATTTTTTAATTGTGTAATTGTTTATAAATTGTCAGGATGAGATTTAAAGGAATTTTAAGGATCATCGAAAATCCTAGCTTCTTCACACATTACTTCGGCAGTGTCTTTTTCCAATTTTTTTTTTTTTCAAGTTTCATCCAAATAAAGCCGGTCAGCCAAAAGAATCTCAATAAATGTATTTATAACGGTTTGTCCTCTGCATTTGTTAACGAAGTATTTGATTTCGGTGTGTAATTTAAATCCTGTTTTATTCTTTTACTTTTGAGACGGGGGGAAGGAAAAAAATCCAATTTAAGGAAAGAGCCAACTTTTTTTTTTTTTTTTGAAAAAGACAATCTTATCGATACAAATCCCCGAAGGAGTCGAGATTTCGGAGTTTCTTTCCGTTCGTCTCCAATGTTTTCCAGTCCCGCTTGTGTTTCCATTCCCAGGTTTCGCAGGTGAGAACTTCTAGCCTCCGATTCCGAACTAGAGTTCCCAGAAGGCGCCCCGAAAAGGATGTGTCCGTGAAAGGGGGGGGGGGGGGCGTCGTTTTCCCGTCTGGATTTTTTATTTCCCCCTTCTTCGGTTCCCCCCCCCCCCCCCGAAAAAAAAAAGTCTTACCTTGGAATTGAGGAGAGCTATAAGGTACCGGAATTAACTCTTGGGTTTGGCTCTTCTCGGGGTTGTGAGAATCCAGGCTGGCTCTATGGGAACGGCGTGAGCGAAGGCGCTGCCCGACGCGAGTCCCGCGAACGACTTGCGAGAGCAGAAGCAGGGCTGGCGAGAAAAGGCGCGCCGGCGGGGGGGGGGGAGAGAGAGAGAGAGAGAGAGAGAAAAGAGAGAGAGAGAGAAAAAAAGAAAGAAAGAAAAAAGGTCGGCGCGCCTCTCCCTCGTCGGGATGAGTTGCGCCCGAGAAGAGCTGCGTAAAGCAGAGCTTTCTGCCCGAGACTGTCAGAGAAGCCCAGGAATTTCACGCACTCCGGAGCCGATCCCTCCCCTTCTCCAGCGCGCAGACCCCAGCATTTAAAGAGACAGCCGAGACGGTGGGTAAATCCGAGCGCTACTCCTCCCACCCGGAGCTGTTTTGCAAACAGCTGAGAAGATGTGATCTGGGGACATCCTCAAACCCAGGATGACTAAGAGGCAGGTGCTCGGGAGCCCAGCTTTCTCATGCTTGCAAACTCATCCTGGGGAAGCGAGATAACATACACCGCCCCCTTTTCTCCTGGGAAAGCGCCATACAATTGAGGAGAAAAGATAAAAAGCTAATTGGAGGCTCCAAAATGAAATGAAGCCGAAGTCTATTGAACGCGGGCTAATAGTATGGGCGATAGTACGCCAAGTGATAGCCTCGCTGTGTAGTTTTTCTTTTCCTTTTCATGGTTTTACCCCTTTTTCATGGTTTCCTACAATTCTGTAGGAAGTTAATTTTTAAAAAAATCAAAATCGCTACACTCTCATTTTGTTTAGCTCTTCTTTAAGATGCCTCTTTTCTGTCAGTTGGACTATAGGCTATATATATATATATGTATTAATATATAAATATATAAATAGTGTGTGTGTGTGTGTGTGTGTATGTTTTCTTAGGTTTTTGCGGGTACTTACATGTGTGCTGTTTAGCTTCCTTCGGGTATTATCCCACGTCATTGTAGTGCTGTTAAAGTTGTAGCAACGTTTCAG
>BLBF01000005.1:24592009-24616113 GCA_015471245.1 Laticauda colubrina
CAGCCAATCAAAGCCACAAAACAGACAGAAGAAACCAGGAACACCAAGCAATCAAACTCCAAGTCCAATGAAACAGGTCCAGGCTCCCAACCAATCAAAATGGACCAGCCTCAAATTTAAAACCAGGAGCTGTAAGACCCACATCCATACAGAAGCCTGATGATGGCAGATGAGATTCTGCTGAAACGTTGCTACAACTTTAACAGAACTACAATGACGTGGGATAATACCCGAAGGAAGCTAAACAGCACACACACACACACACACACACACACATATATATATATATATATATTCTGTTTTGATCCTTAATAAATAATAAAAAATTGAATATAGAGTAGGGATAATTATTCAAGTGTTTTCAATCCTTCTTGGCATACAAACTATAGTATAAATGTTTTCATGTGCCTACTACTTAGAAAGAATTATTACAAAATAAGTTCCACAGCAAAACAGTCATACATTTTTGTGCAAGTCATCAAATGAGAATTACTTTGGTAACTGTACTTGTAGGTGCAAACAAGCCATTAGATGTACCTTCCTTTGCAGATTTGTAAAATTTGTATTGACTCATGCTTTCATCAAACTGAAGTTATTACATCCAAGTTCTCACTTGAGAAAAAGATCTAAATAAAACACTGGTACTGTACTTATGGCCCAGACTGTAACGTGATGATAAATTGTCTGTCTCTTACCAGCAGACCATATATTTTTCAGCAATCTGTGTACACTGCGTAGACCTCACTGACAAGCATTTACCATGTAGATAAATGGAAACACATCTTCCATTCCCACTTTTTTAGATCTTAAAACAGAGTTAAGACTCTTCCCTTTTGTTTATAACACCAAGATCTCTCACCCTGTTCAATGAATAAAAATGACTATACAAACAGAAAACTCTTGATCTTTCTGCCCATATTGATGGGCCACTGCCTCTGAGGTGTGTATCAACTACTGAATTCCACTAATATTTTAGTTCTACATCTTTTCAGAGATGGCACTTCTGAAAGTCATGAAAGAATTTCATTGGTGAGTCATCTATTTTTTTCCTATAAAAGGTGATAACAGCTGATATTTTCAAAGTGAAAAAAAAGATTATTAAATACAGATCCATCCTATGATCTGGAATCAAGTATTATAAAAATAATCTGAACCATATAATAGTTTATTATTATTCTATTCTCTTTAGATTCCAGCCAAGTGTCAAAATAAGCATTTTTCTTTAGCAACAGGATAGATCTTCTAACCAGCAGATCACGCTTGAGTTCAGTAATGTTTTATCCTGTATCAAATTATTATGTGGCCTTGTTACCTAATTTTTGGAGAAATTTATGTTTTCTCATCTATCCTCAGCTTTGTAAGAAATTCCTGGATATTTCAATAGGTTTCTGGGCTATCCGCACATAGAAGGAATACAATGGATACTTAGGCTGCAATACCCTGCAAATTTTGGAACTGAATTAAAACAGTGTTTTCTTTAAGAAAGAAAATAGCACTGTAATAATATGACCATTTAAATGAGAAACTAATGTTAAATGGAATACATTTTGTGAATTTTTTTCAAGGTGGACTTGGGCAGATCATAAAATATTAGTAAGTTTTTCCATACTTTCCAAGACACTGGCTGAAACTTCTTCCTTCTCTATGACCTCTTTGAGATACTTTTCCCTCTTTATGCATAGTAAATTGAACATATTTTTTTTTTAGTATTTATTTGATTTGTCAATTGCTTACAAGATACAGGTATAAGAATAAATATAGTTTTGAATACATGAGATAGATACTTATAAGAAAAATAAAAAACAATAGGACAGGGATGGTAGGCACGTTGGTGCGCTTATGCACGCCCCCACAGGCCTCTTAGGAAGGGGGTGAGGTCAGTAGTAGACAGTCTAAAGTTAAAGTTTTGGGGTTTGGGGAAGAAATCACAGAGTCAGGTAGAGTATTCCATACACTGACCACTCTGTTGCTTAAGTCATATTTTCTGTAGTCAAGTTTGGTGCGGTTAACCTTGAGTTTGTATCTATTGCGTACTCTTGTATTGTTATGATTGAAGCTGAAGTATTAATTGTATTTGTCTTGTGAAACTGCCACTCAGGAAAATCAGCAACAATGACAAAAGCTAATGTTGCCCACACTCAGCGGTAGTTTAAATTGTATCACCAAAGTGTTGTGAGGCACTCAGGCAATGTTCCATCTCATCCTGCACATCGTTGCATGAGTTGTTTAAGCACGAAGAAATGCTACAAGAAAACATTTGCACAATGCTATCCCCCTCTTATCCTGTTTCTGGATGCACATCAAAAATGAATATGCATGGACATATCATTTAAACTGGTCTGACTGAACTTTAAGAGTGTCACGCTGTTCTTAGTAATGCCATGTATCGAGCAACCAAAAAGGAAGCCTCAGTTGTGCTGTATTTGGAAACCAATGAAGTACTCTCCTTCATAAGGCAACAGCTGTTGCCAATTCATCAGTGAAGAAATGGAAGATGTTGAAACCATATTACACCAATGCACTACAGTAAATTTTATTTTTAATAGATAAAAGGCTCTGGAAATAGGAAATCAAGCACACTGCATTTTCTTTTCTTTTTTTTTTGTTAAGTTTTATTGATTTTTAAAAACAAACAAAAAACAAACAAAACATAAAAACACCCAACTTTCTTCCATAAATATACAAGCAGTGTGTTGGTTGGTTTACAATTTTTTTGTGCTTCAATTTCATAGTCTCAATTACAGTTACATTACATAATAACTCATATTATCAATCAAAAATTGAATATCCTAGTATTATTATTAATCAATCATTTAACCATAATTTTGTTCATTCATACTTTGCGAGATAATAGCTATACTTTACTTAGTTTATTTTACAACAATTCATATAGTCCTCCCAAATCTATCCTAAAAAAATTTATATATATAATAATAATAAAAAAAAAGAATACATCTTTATATATTCCTTATTTTCTAAAATTCTACATATTCTATCATTATATTTTGTTATCTAGCCATTGATAGAAAAGGTCCCAAATTTTGTAAAATTGTTTATCCTCTTGTTCTCTAATTTCAAATGTCAATCTACTCATTTCAGCACATTCCAATATTTTCTTGATAGTTTCCTCCTGCGATGGTATTTTCTCATTTTTCCAATTTTTAGCAAATACAATCCTAACTGCTGTTAATACATTTACAATCAAATATTTTAAATCTTTGCTGGATGTATCAGGTAGAATTCCCCATAAAAATATCTCTGGTTTTAAATCGATATGATTTTTAGTCATTTTTTCCAGCCACGTATGGATTTTAGTCCAATATTTTTTTGCATCCACACATGTCCACCACATATGGCAATATGAGCCAGGTATCTGATAACATTTCCAACATCTTTCGGATTTATTCTTGAACATTCTTGCTATTCTTGTTGGGGGAAAATGCCACCTGTAAAACATCTGATACAAATTTTCTTGAAATACTGTTGACATTGTCATTTTATAATTTTGAGACCACAATTTTTGCCAAAAAAAATTTTTTTTTTCTCTAGGTCAATCCCATATCCAAAATTCTTCCTCCAAGCAATCATAGTTTCTTTAACTTGTTCTTCTTCTAGTTTAATTTATAATAAATATCCATACAGTTTTTTAATCACCTTTTCATCAGTACCTGTCAAAATCTTATCTAAATCAGTCAATTTATTATAGAAACCTTCTGTTTTAAAATCTTTTTCATACCTTGAATGTATTTGCGCACAAGAAAACCAATTCATCTTTATACCTTGTTCCTCTAGTTTTTGCATCAATTTAAGTTCACCCTTTTCATTCAGAATTTCCCCATGTCTAACTGTTTGTTCCTTCTTATATATTGTAGGATAAGAAAATGCTTCAATAGTCGATAACCAGACTGGAATTTTCAAATAACATTGTCTTTTAATCTTCTCCCAATTTAACCACAGAGCCTCCGGTATATGATGTCCTCTAAAATAACCCTGTATTTTAGTTCCCTTATACCATAAAAATACCGCCCCAACAACAAATCATGTCCTTCTTGTTCCATATGGAAATATGGTGTGCGAGACTGGGTTCCAACAAACAGCTCTTTATTAAAACAGTACAGTGACTTGTAATGGAACATTTACCCAAGCCGCGGCAGCACTTCTTATAGTGGCTTGTTCGCGGCTTGTGGCCAATGACAGTTGTTCAAGTGTTCCCACCATTAGGCGGACCAATCGGAATGGTGCTTAACTGACCAATCCAAGAATGGCCTGTTCAGCCAATCAGTTTAAGATATTTGGAGTCTACCAAGTTCGATACACAACACCCCTCCCCCTTTGGTTTCGTCCAATGTGCGTAACGTAGTCACGCAGGTAGGTAGGGCTTTTGCGGGTCCTAGTTGACCTGCGCAGCTCAGTCTCATCATGGTCCTCAAATGGTTTGGACAGGATTGTTTTCTTTCCGTGTCTTCTCCATGGAACCTCCTGGAAGGGTGAGTCAGCCTTGCCGCTCCCTTCTGAGTTTCTCAGGCTGGTTGAGGTGGCTCTGCTGCTTCCTCCTGGTTTGTCCAGGCTGGTCAAGCTTGCCTGGCTGTCTCTTCCAGGAAGGCCTCACCTTGCTCTCCTGCTCCCGGACTTTTTCTCTGGAGGTCGTCTATGGGTAAGCACTCTTTTTGTTTCATTTGGGATTCTAGTTCGGGTTTATGTAGTGATTGTTGTCATGCTATTGGAGGTTCGTCTCTCCCTTTTTTTATTATTTTGTGTCCCCCCCCTCGGTTGTTTTTGGCTCGTTTATTGATGTCTGTGGCGGTGGTGTAGTGTTGTGTTCCAATGTTCGAGAGCGAAGGTGGTCAATGTGCCGCTTCCATGTTCTGCCGTCGTCTAGTGCAAGTCAGTATGACCGGGGCCCTGTGATTTGGGTAACTGTGGCTGGAAGCCATAATGGGTCCCCGGTAAGATTCTTAGCGTAGACTAAATCGTCAATATTAAAGGAGCAATATTTACTGGAAGAGTCAGGGGTTTTTTCACACGTATAGGTGGGGTGCAGTCTATCAAGGTAGGAACGCAATTTTCTACTCATGAATTCTGCTGGGCTTTTGTTAGTGGTTGTACTTGGGGTGATATGTTGAATAGTTAATAGTTTGTTAAGTTTATCTTGGACATCCCCCGTGTCCATTTTTTCTAGGGCCTCCTTAGTATAACAAACCATGCATTCAGCCTGTCCATTAGAAGCCGGATGTGCCGGCGCTGTCAGGGCATGTCAGATGCTCTGTGCAGCCAAGTATTGCTCGAAAGCTAAAGCGGAAAACTGGGGCCATTGTACGAGACTACTACATCTGGTAGTCCATGTGTGGCAGAAAGTTCATTTAACTGTTTGATGACTGCTTCCGTAGTAGTGGATGCCATAAGGATAACCTCTAACCAGTTCAAATAAGCGTTGACGATTACAAAATATGTGTTACCTTTTGTTGGCCCAGCAAAGTCAACATGCAGTCTCTGGGAGTTTCCCATTCCATGATTAGTGCCAGTGGGAGGCTAGGCCTTGATTTTTGGCAGTCATGGTATGTTGCCACCCATTGTTCAATGTCTTTGTCCAGCCCTGGCCACCAGAAGCAACTCCTGGCCAGGGCTTTCATTTTGATTGTGCCCGGGTGTCCCTCGTGCAACATACAGAACACTTCTTCCTGTAACCTTTTTGGGATTACCACCCTGTCCCCCCACAGAAAACAGCCTTTTTCAAGAGACAGTTCAGTCTGTCGGTTGTGAAAAGGTTTAAAAGTCTCACCTCTATTCTTGTCTGACCATCCCTTACCTACCCAATGCAGGATTAGAGCTGTCAGTGGGTCTTTCATGGTAGCTTTAGTGACGTCTGCTGCGGTTAGTGGCAGATTCAGCCATGACTCGATTTGGAGAGTGGAGACAGTGGGAGCTGGGTTGCTTTCTATGTCGTGCAGTGGAGAATGGCTCAAGGCATCCGCATGGGTGATGGTCTTTCCTGGGCGATGGATGAGTGTGTAATTGTATGCAGCGAGGAATTCTGACCACCTCACCATTCTTGTTGACAGAATGTTTGGGGTTGGTTTGTTTCCTGTTAGGATCCCTAGCAGGGGTTTGTAGTCAGTGATAATTGAAAATGTCCTACCATATAGATATTAATGGAATCTTTTGACTCCTGCAATGATTGTGAGGGCTTCTCGGTCGAGTTGGCTGTAGTTCCTTTCAGATTTTGACAGTGTTTTGGAATAGAAGGTGATTGGTGTCTCTCTGCCATCTGGTAGCTTGTGACCCAGGATGGCGCCGATTCCAAAAGGCGATGCATCACAGGTAAACGTCAATGGCAAAGTGTTGCTGTACTGAATCAAAACGGTGTTAGAAGTTAGTAAGTCCTTAATGTTCTGGAATGCTGCTTGTTCCCGGTGGCCCCATTTCCAGACAGTTTTTTTAATCTAACAATTGATGTAAAGGTTCTGTTACGGTTGCTTTTTTGGGCAGTCTTGGGGTCAACTGGTAGCTGTTGATACGCTTGTGCGAGATCAAGTTTCACAAAAAAATTTCCTCCCCCTATTGAGTGCAATAGGTGTTGCACTCCCAGCACTGGGTACGTGCTTTGTTGGAGTGCATGATTTAGGATTGCCTTATAGTCTCCACAGATGCGCACTGACCCATCTGGTTTGACATGGGCCACGATGGGTGTTTCCCACCTGGCATGGTCAATTGACTCTAATACCCCTTGTGCAATGAGTTTGTTAAGCTGCTCATCTATTTTTGGCTTGAAGGCAAAGGGAACGCGTCTGGCTTTGAGCCTGACGGAAGCTACCTTTGGGTCTAGGCTGAATGATATTGGGGTCCCCTTGTACTTTCCTAGGGTCCCGTCGAATACATCCCAGAACTCTTCCAGCAGGCTCTCTTCCCAGTTGGCCGCAATGATGCTGTTGATCCCAGTCACTCCGATTCCCAGAGGCGCGAACCATTCGATTCCCAGCAGGCTAGGGCGATCACGGTCGATGATTGTCAGAGGCAGCACTTCAGCGTTGTTTTTAAATTCTACTAGGAAATGTCCAAGGCCCACTACTGGGATTCGGTTTCCCTGGTAGTCTTTTAATGTCAATTTTTGCTGTTCCAGTTCTCTTTGCTTGATGTCTGGTATCAGGTTTCTGATAGTGTTCCAAGATACCATTGACAGGTATGATCCAGAGTCTACTTCCATCTCACAGGGCTTTCCTTCAATTTTCACATTTATCTGGACCTTTTTTGCGTTTGCTGCCCTGGCATTTCCGATGGTTATTGTTTGGTGTGTTTCTTCTCTGTCGTTCGTTCGCCGGTTTCTGCTCTCTCAGCTCCATCTGCTCCTGGCTTGTCTCTCTTTGTTTCTGGGGGTGGGTGGGTCCTGCCACATCTTTTTGGACTATAGCTCTTTTTGTTCCAGCAGACCCTTGCAATGTGCCCCCGTTTTTCACAACATCTGCAAATGGCATCTCAGAACCTGCATTCTGAACACGGGTGATTTCCTCCACATTCAGCACACTGGAATTCTTGCCTGCTTCTTCCTTTTTCCCGCCATTTTCTTTCCGACTGAAGCCTATGTATGTCTTCATTGTCATCATCAGTGTTGCTCAGGGAGTCGAAATCTTCATGGTGGGCGGTCGCTGTGGGCTGTTTCTTGCTTCCTTCTGCCCTCTTTTCTCTGGGTTCATTCAGCAGATCTGAAATGGAATTCATCTGGCGCATAGTGGCTGTGGATTTCTTAGCTGCTTTAGCAGCGGTGGCTTCTGTGATGGCCTCAGCCACTGTGATATTCGGTCTGTTTAGCAGCTTGCTTTGGAGTGAAGTGTCCTTCAATCCAAGGACCACATGGTCTCTCATGGCCTTGTCCATGTTCTGGAACTCGCAGGCTCCTCCGATGTGTCTTAGGGCTGCTATGAAATCCCCGATGCTCTCGTCTTCCCATTGCTCTTGTTTATAAAATTTGTGCCTTTTGATCAGGTTGGAGACCACAGGTGCATAATGGGCTCATAGCATTCTGTTCAGTTCAGGCCATGCCATCTGCTTAATGTCTCTCAGTTTAGCTAGCGCCTTGGCCATTTTGAAAACAGCTGGCCCACAGTGATTGAGGAATACAGCTCTCTTCCTCTGGTCAGTTATCTCCTGTAGCTCATTGCTTTCTAAGAAAATCAGAAAGCGGTCAATGTACAAGTCCCAATCTTCTTCGGCTGGGTTGAACGGTGTGGGCGGTGCATTGTTACCGGCCATCTCGGTCACTTGGTTCTGGTTACCGTGTGCTTCGGTCTCGCTCTTCTAGGATGATCCCATCCTCGTCCCCTGTGTTCCATTTGGAAATAAGGTGCGCGAGACGGGGTTCCAACAAGAGCTCTTTATTAAAACAGTATAGTGACTTGTAACGGAACATTTACCCAAGCCGCGGCAGCCCTTCTTATAGCGGCTTAGTCATGGCTTGTGGTGAATGACAGTTGTTCAAGTGTTCCTGCTGTTAGGCGGGCCAATCGGAATAGCGCTTAACTGACCAATCCGAGAATGGGCTATTCAGCCAATCAGTTTAAGATATTTGGAGTCTGCCAAGTTCTATACACAACACTTCTAAATCATCAATCTAGTATTTCTTAATGTTATCCATTCCTTAGCCCATGTCAAGTTTGTAGCTTGGTAATACAACTCCCAATTAGGCAGACCAAATCCTTCTCTAATTCTAGCATCTTGGAAAACTTTTAGTTTTATTCTCGCTTTCTTACATGCACACACACACACACACACACACACATATATATATATATATTTCAACACAATTTTGTTTAAATCTTCAAAGCAATCCTTTCCAAGCCTAATTGGTATTGTTTGAAACAAATATAAAATTCTGGGTAAAATATTGATTTTGATTGTTGAAATTCTCCCTATTAGTGACAATTGTAGGTTCTCCCATTTCATTAAATCTAGTGCTATCTGTTGTTTAAGTTTAGTGTACTACATCTTGCTGTCAAATGTATCCCCAAATACTTAACCTTGTTCGTGACTTGAATTTTCAGTACATCTGCCAATCCTTCTTTTTGTCTTAGTAGCATATTCTTTGTCAAAATCTTTGTCTTATCTTTGTTTATTTTCAAGCCGGCCACCTTGCCATATGCCTCTATCTTTTCCAATAGTTTTGGTGCTGTTTCTAGAGGGTCTTCTAAAATAAAGGCCAAGTCATCTGCAAAAGCTTGCAATTTAAATTATTCCTTTTTAATTTTCATTCCTTTTATACTCTTTTCATCTCTAATGTTTCTATTTAACACTTCCAAAGTTAGTATAAATAGTAAAGGTGACAGCGGGCAACCTAGTCTTGTACCTTTTCTTATATTGATAGAGTCTGTTAATTCTCCCTCTATCATTACCTTTTCCATTTGCTTATAATATATGGCTTGTATTGCTTGAATAAATTTTCTGGCAAAGCCCATCTGTTCCAATAATAATAACATGAATCTCCAGTTCACATTATCAGATGCCTTTTGTGCATCTAAAAATATCAAAGCCATTTGTTTTTCGGGGTGTGCCTCATAATATCCCAAAGTGTCCAGTATTACTCTCATATTATCTTTAATTTGTCTCTTTGGCAGAAATCCATTTTGGTCAGAATGAATAAAATTATTTAAATATTTTTTGAGTCTCTCTGCCAATATTGAAGCGAAGATTTTATAATCTGCATTTAATAAAGAAATGGGTCTATAATTCTTAATTTGTAATGGATCAGCCTCTTTTTTTGGAATAAGTGTAATATAGGTTTCTGACTATGTTTTAGGTATCTTCTTCTTTAACATAACTTCATTCATGACTTCTAGCAATGGAAAGTTCAGCGATTCTTGTAATGTTTTATAAAATTCTGCCTGAAGTCCATCTGGGCCTGGTGCCTTCCCATTATTTTGTTTCTTAAGTGCTTCAGTTAACTCCATCATGGTTATATTGCTTTCTAACATTTTTTCAGTCTCTTTAGATATCTTAGGTAGATTAGCATTCTGTTAATACTGTTTAACTCTTTCCTGATCAATATTCTTTTGCTCATATAATTTCCCATAAAAGTCTCAAATGATTGCCTTCTTCTCTTTATTGCCATGGCAAACTTGACCTTGAACATCTATTAACTGTGGTATTTTCCTTCATTCTTTCTCCTTTCTCAGTTTGTATGCTAACCATCTACCTGGTTTGTTTGCATTCTCAAAATAATTCTGTTTAGCACTTCTAATTTTCTGTGCTAATGTTTCTTTCTCTATTAAACTCATTTTATGTTTAGTTGTGACCAGTTTTAGCTTGTCTTTTTTCTTTGGCATTTTCTGTTGTTCTTTTTCAAGACTTTTATACTCATCTTCTAAAGCTTCCATGGCTTGCCTTGGAAGTTCCTTTTCCTTGTGTAGTCTATTATCAAGCCTCTAGCATATGCCTTCATTGTGTCCCATACATTCTGGATTGAAGTGTCCTCCTTTTTATTTTCTCTAAAGAAAAAAGCCAATTTTTTCTCCATCCACTGTATAAAATCCTTCTTCTTTAGAATAGTATTATTTAACCTCCATCTTGATCTTCTTTTTTGTCCTCTCCATTTAATTGTCACTGGATTGTGGTCTGCCCAAGTCCTTGTTTCAATATTTGTTTCTTGAATATTAGATATTAGTTCTGTTGAAGTCCAAATCATATCTATTCTGGACCATGATAAATGTCTATTTGAGTAAAAAGTGTTTGGTTGTTTGGTTTTAGCATTTCTTTCTCTCCAAATATCTTTTAAGTTTATTTCATGTATCATTTTAAAAAAGGATTTGGGAAGAGTCTTTCTATTTTGCTTTGTTGTTGTTGTTCCTATATAGTCCAGTTTATTGTCTACAATTCCATTGAAATCTCCCATCATAACTATACTGACATAGTCCAATTCAATTATTTTCATGTGTAATTTTTTATTAAATTCTTCTTGTTTATCATTCGGAGCATAAATTGCAATTAAGAGTGTTTTTGTATTATTGTCCATTATTGCCACCATTAATACTCTTCCGTCTTCGTCAGTATAAATCAATTTTGCTCAGATGGTCTCTTTAATATATAAAACCACTCCTCTTTTCTTACATTGAGTCAAAGAAGTAAATATTTTCCCTAATTTTGGTTGTATCAACAATTGTTCATATTGTTTTTTAATATGTACTTCTTGCAGACAAATTATATCAAATTTTAGTTTCTCTAATTTGTGAAAAATTTTCCTTCTTTTAACAGCTGAATTAAGTCCATTTATAATCATTGTAATCAGTTTTTTCTCTTCCATGATTATGCTTTATAATTAGGTTTGGCAGCTCTTGTAGATCTTGGTTCACGTTGTTCTTTAATCTCCACCGATCCACCTACTGCGCCTTCTTCTTTTTCAGTCTCTATCTGGTCATCTTGGAATTCAATTAGTGAACTCTTTTTCTGCCTCCTCCTCTCTCCTTCCAAAAAATTCTGCATAAAATAATTCTGCTTTCTCGATTGGGTCAATTCTATGTCTCTGTTCTTGCCATGTAAACATTAACCCTTCTGGGATTAGCCATCTATAATTCACCTCTTTTTTCAATAGCATTTTAGTTAGAAATCGGTATTGTCTTCTCATCTCTCTCACTCTTCTAGGTATTTGCTTTAAAACCACAATCTCCTTGCCTTTGTATTTCAATGTTTTCTCTCTTACCACTTGTAATATTTGTGTTTTAATGGCTTTTTTTGTCAATCTGATATGAACTTCTCTTGGTAGGTTATTTTTCATCGCATATCTTGTAAAAACTCGGTATACCCCAACTACTCCATCAATCATCTTCTCTTCTGTTATTTCCAAAGCTTCAGCCAATATTTCTATCATTATCTCAGCTTGATTTTGTCCTTTTTCTTCCTCTATGTTTTGAAATCTGAAATAGATCTTCTGATCTGTCCATCTCCCATTTCAGCATCCCACTTTTATCTTGTTCAACCACTGTTAATCTGCTATCAATATCTCCAATCTTCTTGTCTTTTTGTTTATCTTCTTCTTCAATTTTTTGGAATCTCTCATCATAGTTTACCATCATTTGTTGAATATTATCCACCTTTTCATCAGTTTTCCCTGTTCTTTGTTCAATATTCTCTGTTCTTTGCTCAATATTTTCTATGATGTTTTCAATGGTGTCTGATTTTATTTTAAGGTCTTGGAATCCTTGCATAATCATCTGTAAAGTCACTCTTTCTTCATCTTTGTCTTCCTTTAACAGTCTCTTCGGGACAGTTTAGGTCCATTTGGACCATCCAGGGGCAAAGATATCAGCTGCAATCTCAGACCTCCAAGATTGCATGCAGTATCGTCGCGATGCCAGCTCCTCCTCTCAAGCACACTGCATTTTCTGTAGTCATGTTTTCAACTGTTGCAGGGAAAAAAAATTTTTGTCATATTCAGAAATCATAGAATCAGACAGGGCTGAGCTTGCACTATGGAGTTTCTTATGTTGCTGCATGTTTCTTTGTTTTCACCAAAAGAAATACCTTAAATCAGTGTGTGATGACATCACTGAGAAGCATCTGGCCAAATAAGCTAAATACAATCCAAATAACACAGAAAGGCTCTTTGCTTGGAAGACCACTGATGGATTTGGACAGCCCTTCTTTTGAACAGCAATATTGTTTGAGAATACCACATATCCTTGTATTATTTATGAAGAAGTGGGTGACCTTGATGGTTATAATTACCTTGTGACCACACATGGAGAAATCAAGCTTGGCCTTAATATCACATCCCTACTGGTTTCATCCAAGCTAGAATGTTACAGAGTGTTCTGCTTACTTCAAAATGCAGCCACTTATGTGATGCAGGAACTGCAGTGTTGCACTAGCAGCATTCATTTTTCATATATTTCAAGGCTCATTTAAAAGACTAAATCCACCTTTATGGCAGGATCCAAGGGGTTCTCAGCCATTAGAACCTCTCAATATCTCAGGCACCACAATTCTTTATGGTGGTGGAACTGCAGTACTACTTTGGTACTCAATTGCTTTGAAATTCATCAGTTTTGGTACTCAATGCATTTTGATGGTAAAAATTACTCAACACACTAGAACAGGGGTATCAAACTCATTGCCCACAGGCCAGATGCATCACCCACTGACCACGTCCATACCCAGTTTAGCGAAGGGGGGGAGGAAGTTGCAATACGTCAATGCTATGACAGTGCAAGATTGACACCCCTGAACTAGAACTTGTCAGCATTGGCAACCTTGTGACTATATTATTCCTTATGGAAAAATTGTTTGGAACTAATTATTTTTAGTACTCATCATGCTTGGACGACTTATCTTATCAGTTCCACACCATAGTGCCTCCAGAAAAATCAAAGATCTAAAAATAGAAAAAGATGGAATTATGGTTTCATTTGATGTCAGAGCATTCATCACATCCCTAATCCATAGATCCAGACTAATGAAAGAAACCATGACAGCAGTACTATCCAACAAATGAAACCTAGCCAAATGAACTAAGATCAAAATACTCAGAATCCTGGATATAAATGATCTCTGCCTCAGTACCTACTTTCAATTTGGTAGAAAGATATACCAACAAATCATAGAAACACCTATTAGATCACCAATCTCAGGAATTATAACAGAGACCATAATGCAGCTTCTAGAAAGTATTGCACTGCCACACATGTTACTGAAAGTATGGATCTGATATCTAACAACACTTCACAATAAAAAATGGAACTAGAAAAGACACATGAAACAATAAAAATCTTCAAAAAGTAACATTCACAAAGGAAGAAGTAAACAACAGGTTACCCTTCTCGATATCCTCATCAGCAGACAAAATAATGGCAAATTAGAAGTGTAAATCTATTGAATAACCCACAATTACCAAAATAACAAGCCCACCTCCCATAAGAGAGCTGTGTAAGAACTTATTCAGATAAGTACAAACATACTGCAGCAATCCAGAACACCAGAAGAAACATCAGAACAGACTGCCGATGCAACATTTTCCAACAAAACCATGCAACTTTATCAAAAAGTGTCTGACTACTCAGCCTACTACAGCACAACCAATATAATTTATTAAAATAATAACATTACTGTATGTCAAAACATCTCAGAAACAATCAATAGACTATTACAACTACACAGCATCACCATAGCATACAAACCAACTAAACTCTTCCAAAAATCTTAAAACAACCAAAGGACCCCAAGATGAAACTGGAGGAGTCATCTATAACATACAGTGGAAGGACTGTAACAGCCATTATGTAAGACAGAGAAGCAGAAAACTAGCAGAGTGTATCCATGAACACCAACTAGCAGTCAGAAGACATAGTGAAAACTCCTTAATCTCACAACAAATAGACTCATCCACAGTTTCAAGTAGGAAACTGTGAGCATCCTAGACCAAGCTAAATCCAGAAATGACAAAGAATTTGTGGAAGCTAAACATTCAGACAAATCAGCCATTGGTAGTAACATAGAAATCAACCATATTTATACATCATTCAAAAGAGACAACAACAAGCTAAGAAAGCAAAAAAAAGACCACGATACATCCCCTCCAGCATCCAACACCCTGATAAGCAGGGATTAACAACAGCCAAGCAATCCAATAGAAAACAATAGCAATAGCAAAAGTACTTAGACCTATATATACTACTTCACAGTGCTTTACAGCCCTCTGTAAGCAGTTTACAGAGTCAGCATATTGCCTCCAACAGTCTGAGTCCTCATTTTACCCACCTCGGAAGGATGGAAGGCTGAGTCAACCTTGAGCCTGGTGAGAGTCAAACTGCCAAATTGCAGGCAGCCAGGAGTCAGCAAAAGTAACCTGCAGTACTGCACTCTAACCACTGCACCACCACAGCTCATACTACTAAGGGAACTACAAGGGAAAACCACACCCCCATCAACACTGAGAAAGCACCTAAACAAGGAACAACCCCAAACTCACTACACTGATTATGTTACCTAGTTGGATAATGAAATGTCTACAAGCAAACACCTTATCTAGAGAGCACCAACATATATTCTTTTCTATTTGATACATGTATAGCATATATAATTAGTATTGGTGATCAGAAACAGAGAAATATAATGAGGATAAACATTGATGACTGACTGCCTTATATGTATCATAATGCAATTTTTCTCCTTCTAAAAATAAGTGTGTGCATAAGGTTGATTGATTTACCTTTGACTGATGTTTAATACCATCTGCTCTACTTCAGAGCTATCTTCAAAAGTTCTTTAAAAGACAAAAAATGTGTTATATGGCTAGAATGACTCTGGAAGGGTTGGGTCTGCACAGCTTGGAAAGGATGCCCTGAAGCTCCTCTTTTTCTCTGCTGCTTTTAAATGACTCCATATGCTTACATTGGTGGAGCTGTATAGGTAAAAAGCAGAAGTGTATGACCCAGCTGAGAGATATAAAAGAGAGTGGGGGAGAGGAGGAGTTTTCCCCACTATTTATGAGAGCTAACTGAAAAGTTAGTTTTCTCTTTAAGTTGTAGGATTTGAATTTGAGAAGCTAAAAAGTCAATGTAAAAATAGAAAGCAACTAAGCATTCTTAAAGCTACACCAGCTGAAGAAGACAAAACTAAGGCAAGAGCAAAGCCAGGAAAAGGCCAGTAGCAGCCACAGTAATAGACCTAGGATATCTTTCTAATGAAAGGTTCATTGATAGACTTGATGTGGGAACCAAAGGCCTGGTTGAGGCTTGGAAATGGTAAGTGATACAACGACTGAGATCTACAATGGTAGGGATACTTACCACAGCTGCACTTTGCAGATTACCAGGGTAGTGACACATAGAAGAAGACTTATAGTGGAGAATAGTTGCCCACTGTTTAGCAAGTTCCCTGCATAACATCATCTCTGCAGAATAATAGTCAGAGATTTAAAGAAGGAAAATAGTGAGTATCTGGGTTGTCTCCCTGGGAGAAGATGGTATAGAGCAGTAGACTCAGCAGAAGATCCTTGGGGCAGAACTCATACCTGGTCCTGTAAATCAGCTTCACCTCACCAGCATTTAGCTGGCATAGTGCGGTATCTGCTATCCCGCATTAGATGGGCGTCTCATGATAGGGAGCGAAAGGAGAAAGAAACGACAGGAGATGAAGTTCCTCGGGATGAGTGCGCCCAGAATGTCTGGGTACACACTCTTTTATTATGCTCATTCAAAAGGGGGTGATTGTTTATTCAGAGCCTAGGTCAAGCCCAGGTCAGACAGGATATACAGGATTTACAATAGCTCAGATAAGGCAAGATACCAGGTCAGACAGGATTGCAAGATTTATAATTCGATCAGGATATTCCTGCTTTACAAAGCTGCATGCTAGACAAACTAATCACAATGTAAATAAGCTATTTCTACAGATGTTTAGCTCCTTGTCCCTGTACGTGCCCTGCAAAAGGTCACTGAGGAGACAGAAGCTCAATGATTACATGTGAATGATACAATGTTGCAAATGCCTGAACGATACATAGTTGCAATGATACATAGTTACAACATCTCTGTTTTTATTATTTATGACGAGTCTTCTTCCTTGTCCAAGAAGACAGGAACCTTTTTTCTGAAATGTTCACCGTCCCAGTCATCTAGGCAGGAGTGCGACCCGTCAGCGTCAGGGTTGTCCAAGGAGCGGTAACTCAGCAATGACATTTTTTCGTCCAGTGTTAAGGACTTAACATGAACTTGCAATAACACATTAACATTAGCAGTTATGGAGGATAATTGATTTTTCAAAAATTGCAATATTCTATTAAAACAACAAGGTCCTATAATACATATCAATATAATGATTATTAATGGTCCTGCTAATGCAGTTAAAAGGGTTGTAAGCCATGGTGAAATAGAAAACAAGCCTTGATACCAATTATACATGTTTAACCTTTCTTTTTCTCTATCTTTTAAGTGTTTTTCTAATTCTTTCATAGAATCCAACACGATCCCCCTGTTATCAGCATAAAAACAACATTCTTCTTTAAGCGCAGCACACAATCCCCCTTGTTTTAAAAATAACAGATCTAAGCCTCTACGATTCTGCAAGACCACTTCCGAGAGGGACGTCAAAGAGTTTTGCAAAGCTGTAATTGATTTCTCAATTCGTAATAAATCATCATCAATGGCTGAACCCAGAGCTGTAATTTTTTGGTCAGAGACAGCTAGTCCTGCAATGCCCGTGGCTGCGCCCGTGGTGCCCAGAGCAAGCAGTAGACCTAGAGTGAGAGTACTAATAATTTCCCGCTTTGCTCTGAGGGGGTATTCCATGGGTGCCTGTAAGGATATAAAATCATCAGAGTTATACACGTCAATTTTTGGTACAAGCCATACTTGAATGCAAAATGATTTGGATTTAATAAGTTCATCCCCGTAGATACATGCTGTGAGACCGGTGGAACAAGCCCAGACAGAATTATTGCCAGGGATAAAATACATTCCTTTCAGGCGTGATGTTAAATTTCCTCCTGAAGTGGTGTAGACTGCAGAGTATCCTCCGATGGTGTGGGTGCGGCCAAGGCGGTTCTTAGGAAGATATACATTACAATGATAGCCATTAGAAACAATATGACAATATTGTGAGTAATTGGATGGAATATTCCCTAAGCAACAACCGACCCCAGTGATGGAAGAAACAGTAATAGTGGAGTTCCTCCAACGGCAATGTTCGTCTGATGTGGAATTAGCAATGGATTCTTGGGAAGCGATGGCTTCGTAAAAAGGTGGAGAGGCAGAAACACAAAGCCAACATGTGGAGGCAATTGATGAGTATGAAGAGTTCAGCAAAGCATAGGAAGCTTTGATCAATGGAATCAATGGGTTAACTCCCTGTGTTATGGGTTGCAAGAATGGGGATTTAATAACCTTTTCATGTGGTCCCACCGGGTTAGAGCGAGGGAGTTCAATGAGACGTTGAATGTAAAAAATATTTCCATAATGCTTTTCCAGCCAGACTCCTTTTAGGCGGGCACCCCATTTCAAGCCAGTGTCCCATAGGGTACTTTTCTTGCCTTGGTCTGTGAACCTTATGGTTACCGGGTTGCATCTGGGCAATTTTTTACCACTGCATGGAATATCCCATGTGGTGCGAGTGGCAGTAATGAGATCACCCTTAGTGCCCGGATCCCAATAAATATGTCCAGTTGAAACACACGACCAGGCTTTGCAAAAGTAATCCGACGACCCCCCGCAGTCGAGAAGTCGTTGGACAGGGGACTGAGTGTTGGAAACGGGCTGTCCGGGGCATACATAAAACCTATATTTATTTACAACTCTATGACTAGGCTCCCTTGGATGAGAAGGCGAGTTGTAGGCGGTGGAGCCTACAAGCATTTCTGCCAAATCGAATTGAAGTGGTGGGTAGAAGTCTTCTATGCGAGAAGAATTGGTTGTAGAGCTTAAACGAACACCTTGAAAGTCAGTTATAGTCCAAGTAATATTATATTTTCTATGAGGCTTCTGCGGATCGTCATGGACAGTTCTTTTGAAGCGTCGTTTGTTGACAGGATCAGAGTTCGGGTATATAAAAGCATCACAAGTAGGAGAGAGGACTATGGACAAGTTAGTTGTAGAACATTTACGAGATGAAAAGGGAATGCAATTAGTAGAAAAAGGATAATAATTACAATAATGACAATGAAGATTAATTTGGTCATTCATCAAGGATGTTAATTGGGTTGGAGGAACCCATAATACAAGAGAAGGACATTTAGGTCCCCCTATATCTAGCTTGAATAGAGGAAAAGATTTTAAGGTTCTTTTCCATAGGAAGAGTAAAGAAGGAACAAAAGAGCGAGTGATAGAGTGTTCTGTAAACAAAACAGAAGTGACAGAGTGAAAGCTACAGGTAGCATTTTCATGACGTACCCACATGGAACAAGTATAATAGCCTTCTGTTAATGAAGTGGCTTTAACACGAATAATCTTTTGACAGGAAGCATAGGTTTTGTTGAAGTATGTGTGAATATAAGGAGATAGATTTATGGGAAGATTATTATGCCAACAAACAATAGGACAGTCACTATCATAATTAATAAAGCGAAATTCTAATGTGGTCCAATGACCATGTTGAACAAAAGTATAAGTAGGATATGAATAAGGTAGAAATTGCAAAGAGGATATAGGCAAGAATATCAGGAAGAGTTTAAGATGTAGATGTAGCGGAGGAATTCCCATGATAGGGTCTTACCGCCCGACCAGGGACCCAGCAAGTGGTTTTGTCTGGTAGTAAAATCGCAGCGTAGCCTCGTCCCCAGGTGAGAAGCTCAGCGGGACCCTGCCAGGCGGGATCTGGCAATTTGCGATAATGTACCAGAGGTCTGTTAGGGGGGGTGAGGGGGAGGAAAAATGACGTGAAGCAGCAGAAGTGGGAGGAATGCCAGTCAGATTAAGAAAATTTAAAGTGTAAAGACAAATGTTAAGAGAATTTTGCAATGCTGGGAGGTTAGGGGGTTTTTCCTGCAACGAATATCGATCAAGAGCACGTTTCAGCGATAAGTGAGCTCGTTCCACAATAGCCTGCCCTTGGCTGTTGTAGGGAATCCCAAACTTGTGAGTTACATCCCATCTGTTACAGAAGTCCTGGAAAGCAGAACTCGTATAGGCAGGTCCATTGTCTGTTTTGATTTCTTTTGGACGTCCCAGCGAGGCAAAGGTACGAATTGAATGATTGATGACATGTTTTACAATTTCTCCCCTTGAGGAGTAGCCAGAATAAACCCTGAATATGTATCGATGGAAACGTGCAAATATTTCCAAGGGGCAAAAGGTGGATACTGGGTTACATCCATTTGCCAAATTTCACAAGCTTTTAATCCTCTAGGATTTACTCCTATGGGAATGGAATGTCCTTGCTTACTACATGTGGGGCATTGTTGAATAATGGCAGCAGCTTCTGCCTGAGTTTGAGAAAATTGTTTTTGTAATGCTTTTTTATTTTGGTAAAAATAGTCATGGCTTTGGGCTGCTGTCAGATTACAAATTGATTTACCTGATGCAGCTGCTGCAGCTGCGTCTGCCACCTTGTTTCCTTCCTGTAATATACCAGGAAGAGGTTGATGGCTCCTGATATGTGCTACAAAGAATGGATGCGTACGGCTATTGATACATTGTTGTAGAGGAAGCAACAATTTTAACAAAGGAACAGATATGCTAGGAGATAAATAGGCTTGATATATATTTTTCAAAATCTGAGAAACGTATAAGTAATCTACTATTAAATTAAAAGGAGCTTTTTGAAACTGTTGAAACGCAATAAGAGATGCAGCAAGTTCTGCCTGTTGAGCAGAAGATTGCGGAGGGGTAATTTTAGTTTTCCACTCTCCCTCTTGGTACCATGCACAAGCACCATACATTTTCCCCCCATCTGCATAAAGCGTGGGTGCATCTACTAATGGAGATATTGAGAGGGGGGATTGCCATTCAAAAGGGAGAGTTTTAAGAAAAGTGAAACATGGGTCCGCTGGTAAATGGCAAGAAGTTTGCCCTGGCCACTCTTCTAAAGCATATTGTAGTTCTTCTGAATTACACCATAGCATTTCCCACGTGGTCAGTGAGCAAGGAGTGAATATTGAAACAGGCTCACATCCCATGAGTTGTTTACATCTTTGTCGACCTTTAAAGATCAACTGGGAATATGCAGAGGTTTTACGAGTGATTGTGGTCCGTGGGGTGTGAGACAAATGCAGCCATTCTAAAATCAGAACCTGTGTTTGATGAGATTGCATTATAACAGCTGTAGGTCTCTGAACAGTATTTAGTAAAGCAATTGATAAAGGGCAATTCTCTATAGCTCGATCCACCCATCGAGTAGCCAGTGAATGGGAAACGTCTTTTAATGCCTGCAACTGCTCTTTATTTAGAATGATAACATCAGACGGGGCTTTACCTTGTGTGAGGGCATTAAAAAGAGGAGCTAATGTAGCTGTGGTCAAACCCAAATAAGGACGTGCCCAATTTAAGGTTCCTAGGAACTGTTGTAAGATCACAAGTGTGGGTTTCGGGGGAAGTGTTGGGAGGGGAAGGGAAGGAACAGCAGCTGAAGCAAGTAACTTGTGACCTAAATAGGAAAAGGGTGGTTTGGATTGTACTTTTTCTGGGGCTATTGTGAGACCTGCTTTACCTAGAATGGAGGTCAGGCACGGCAGAGTTTTTAATACCGTGCCCTTTGGGCCAGGTGCAGATACCAATATATCATCCATGTAATGATAGATTAAAAAATGAGGATATTTGTCCCTGTATGGTTGCAAGGCTAAATCCACAAAATATTGACACATAGTTGGACTGTTTAACATGCCTTGCGGTAAGACTTTCCATTGATATCGTTTGGTAGGTCTCTGATTATTTAAGGTTGGTACTGTAAAAGCAAATAGTTTTCTATCTAACTGGTGTAATGGAATGGAGAAAAAACAGTCTTTTAAATCGATAATGATAAGGTCATACTCTTGAGGAATTATGTTAGGATTTGGAAGACCACATTGCAGGGGTCCCATTGGAAGGAGGACCGAATTCACAGCCCTTAAATCCTGAAGGAGGCGCCAAGCGCCGTTTTTCTTTTTGATAACAAAAACTGGGGTATTATATGGGCTCAATGAAGGTTTTAGATGACCTCTATCTAATTGTTCTTGAACAAGAGAATGTAAGGCTTCAAGCTTTATAGAAGGGAGAGGCCACTGATCAATCCACACAGGGTTATTGTGAGTCAAATGCAAACGAAGCATGGTTAGTGGAGGGTAAGTTGTGCATTAAACTGTGACATAAGGTCTCTTCCCCACAAATTAGTATACAGAGGAATTACAGCTGGTTTAATATAAGCAACACATTGAGACTCAGGGGAATGGGCTTTTACCCAGTTTCTGCTAATGCGAGTCTCCTGGAGTCCCCCCACTCCTCTCACCGCTGGTGCCACATCTGCAGGCCAGGTGTTTGGCCACTCAGCGGTTCGGATGACGGAAATATCCGCTCCAGTATCTAAAAGACCAAGAAAGGATCGACCATTCAATAAGAATGTTACCGTAGGTTTTGGTTGACTAATTGGTCTTTCAATTGCATAGAGTTGCTCTTGTTGTTGGTCTAAGAGCACAATCATTTTTGCCACAACATCCCCCTCATTTATAGTAACTTCTGTATTAGCTAGTACAGACAGACAGACATCAGACAATACAGTGGGGTCATGCAGAAAAGGAGAGGCAAGAATACCTTGTTCAGCTAAATCCCTTACAGGAAAGACTAGCACTGGAATATCGGGGAGCATATGAAAAGGCTGAACAGGACGTACAAAGAGAAAGTCAGCGACACCAGGAAGATAAGTAACAGTTTCATTAGCAACAAGATCGTAAGCAAAAGAAGAAAAGTTGCAAGTTTCAGCAGCCTTTGTTGTGGGGCTGGCTGCCTGCCCCGTTTCTAGTTTCCCTGATTCAAAAAAGGTTTTTGAATGATTGCAGGGTTATTCTGCTGTTCATTCTTTTGGACTCTGCACTGATTAGCCCAGTGATAGCCTTTTTGGCATCGAGGGCATGGCGTCTTTGAGCGAGCTACCTGGTTTCTTGACATATTTGCTCCCCCACCCGGGGCTCTGTATTTGCTCTTAAAGTGGCCTGGCTTGCCGCAATTAAAACAATTGCCCATTTTGCGAGTATTTTGTTGGGAAATGGGAAGAAGAGAGCCCACGTTCTGCTGCATGCCTTCAGTAATGGCTGTAGCCAGAGTAGACATGGAATGGGATGTGGTTCCTATGATTCAGCAGGCTGTAAGATAATCTGCCAAGGTAACATTTTTCTTATTAATTAATGGTTGCAAAACTTTCTGACAATCAGCGTTTGCGTTTTCATAAGCAAGTTTCAATTTTAATTCATTACAAGCCTCCTCATTATCAATTTGTCTCTCTAAGGCTTCTGTGAGATGATTTATAAAGGAGGAAAAAGGCTCAGAAGGTCCTTGAATAACTTTAGAGAAAGATTTGGGCACGCATCCCGCATTATCAACCTTTCGAGCAGCAGCCAATGCACAATCCTGTAATATAGGGAAAGCAGCTGCGTCTGTGGCAATCTGCTGGGCAACGGTAAACATAGTGCCAGTACCGTTAATCATATCTAGAGTGACATTTGCCGGCAAGCCTCTAGCGGCTGCGGCTGCGATACGTTTATGAAATTCTGACTCCCAGACCAAAAATTGTGAAGGCGTGAGGATCATGTTAAATAATGTACGCCAATCAGCATTTATCAAGTCAGCTCCTGGTTGGGTTATTGATCCTAAAAGACCCTGTACATAGCGAGATTGAATACCATTTTCCTTGCAAGCTGCTTTTAAATCCTTAATTATTTTGTACGGCATTGGGGTATACTGAGGAGCTGGAGGATTGCCGGTTTGTATGATAGGATAAAGGGAGGCAGCTGCAAGGGTGTCCTCATCCATTTCTCCTTCATAAAAGGCTTGTTGAATGGCTTTTACAACACCCCCCCCCACCTCGGGAGGGTGGTGGAGGACACGAGGGCTCTACATTTAAGGAAGTGGATTGGATGGAGGGAGGCTCCCGTAATGACTTATGATCATTGGGAGCAGAGGGTTGAAGGACAGAAAAGTTATCATAACTTGGTGGGGGAGATTCAAATACACTCCCTGCTTCTATTTTATAATGGACTTTTAAAGCCTCCATAATTTTCCTCCAAGTGACCAAAATGCCAATAGGTGCACGAGGAGGACTATGGAGATATTCACCAATTTTTTGCCAAGTGGAGATTTTTAAGGACCCTTTCTCTGGATAATTGGGACAATGTTGCCACACATAAGTCAATAATGTAGCAATAGGTTTCATTTTTACAGGCGAGCCCTTTAAATTAGCAGAATATTTAGAAGAAGAAGCGACTAACTCCCTCAATTCCTTCAGATGCTCTGTCTGCTGTTGAGAAAAGTTTCCGCCCATACTTACGAAAGTCGAGACCGTGTTTCAGATCCGATGATGTGCAATTCGCTTCAGGCCTGGCGATGCACAGCTCCCATCGAGCGGGTAAGATATGAGCGCGTCGCAACGTATCCCCCTTAGGGAATCACGTCGGGGTCACCAGAATGCGGTATCTGCTATCCCGCATTAGATGGGCGTCTCATGATAGGGAG
>BLBF01000005.1:24632102-24658294 GCA_015471245.1 Laticauda colubrina
ATACATATATATATATATATATATACCTCTGAAATTCCTACTCGCCAGACTTTTTGTTAATTTTAACTCTAGTATTTTTGCTTTTTATTTTAAAGGGAAAGCCTTAGAGCTCTTTCTTTTTTTTCATGCTTCTTTGCTTCTTCCATCTACCACCTTGTTTTTTATTATTATTATTATTATTATTATTATTATTATTATTATTATTATTATTATATTTCTTCTTCTATTTTTTTTTTTTTAATGGTGGATTACTTCAATTGGACTAGGGTCTAGAAGAACCTGAAGATCTTTCTTTTTCCCTTTCCCCTTTTTTTTCTTTGGTTTTGGGCTTTTTACTATTGGATCTTTTATTTTTATTTTTTTGGACTATATTTGGTTACTATATTAGCTGGATTGAAAGTCAAAGAGAACCTGAAGCTTTGGAAGCATTAAAATGAGCAGGAAACCAAAATCATTTGGCATTTCTGTTTCTACCTCTGCTTCCCCACCATCTGAAGGACAACATTTAATTCAGACAATGTTGAAGCAAGATAAAGAACAAGAAAAAGCAAATTTACAGACGATTATGCAAGGAATTCAAGATATTAAGATAAAAATAGATGCTATGGATCAAAGAATAGAGAAATCTGATGAAAATATTAAACAAATGATGGGGAAGTATGAGGAGAGATTCCAAAAAATTGAGGAAGAAGGAAAACAAAGAGAGGAGAAGATTGGAAATATTGACACTAGATTAACAGTGGTAGAACAAGAAAAAAAATGGGATGTTGAGGTGGGAGATGGAAAGGTCAGAATTTTATCTTAGATTCCAAAATATAGAAGAGGAAAAAGGAGAAAATTTGGCTGCGATAATGATAGAAATGCTGGCAGACCTTCTGGAAATTACAGAGGAAAAGATGATGGATGGAGTAGATGAGATATATCGAGTTTATACAAGATATGCGATGAGAAATAAACTACCAAAGGAAGTTCATATCAGATTTACCAAAAAATCCATCAAAACACAGATATTGCAAGTGGTAAGAGAGAAAACATTGAAATATAAAGGTAAAGAGATTGTGGTTTTAAAACAAATACCTAGAAGAGTGAGAGAGATGAGAAGAGAATACCGATTTCTGACCAAAATGCTACTGGAAAATGAAGTGAACTATAGATGGCTGATACCAGAAGGACTAATCTTTACGTGGCAAGAACAGAGACATAGAATTGATTCGATTGAAAAAGCAGAACTTTTCTACGCAGAATTTTTTGGAAGAAGAAAAGAAGAGGCAGAGAAAGAGGTCTCATTAATTGAGCTTCAGGAGGAACAACTGGAGATTGAAAAAGAGAAAGGAGTTGTAGGTGGACAGGTAGACAGTAAAGAACAACGTGAAGTGAGAACTACGAGAGCTGTTAGACCTAAATATAAAGCATAATCATGGAAGAAAAAAAACTAATTACAATGAATATAAATGGACTTAACTCAGCTGTTAGAAGAAGAAAAACTTTTCATAAATTCGAGAAATTAAAATTTGATATAATTTGCTTACAAGAAGTTCATATTAAAAAATAACATGAGCAATTGTTAGTACAGCCAAAATTAGGGAAAATATTTACTTCTTTGATTCAATGTAAGAAAAGGGGAGTGGTTCTCTACATTAAAGAGGATATCCCAGCAAAACTGATTTACACGGATGAAGATGGAAGAGTATTAATGGTGGAAATAATGGACAATAATAAAAAAATACTCTTGATTGCAATTTATGCCCCGAATGATAAACAAGAAGAGTTTTATAAAAAACTACATATGGAAATAATTAGATTGGACTATGTTAACATAATTATGATGGGAGACTTTAATGGAATTGTGGACAATAAATTGGACTATATAACAACAACAACAAAACAAAATAGAAAGGTTCTCCCTAAATCTTTTTTTAAAATGACAGATGAATTAACTTTAAAAGATATTTGGAGGGAAAGAAACATTAAAGCTAAACAATATACTTTTTACTCTAATAGACATTTATCATGGTCCAGATTAGATATGATTTGGATCTCAACAGAATTAATATCCATTATTCAAGAAACAAATATTGAAATGAGTACTTGGGCAGACCATAGTCCAATGACAATTAAATGGAAGGGACAAAAAAAAAGATCGAGATGGACATTAAACAATACTATTTTAAAGGAGAAAGACTTTATACAATGGATGGAGAAGGAATTGGTTTTTTTCTTTAAAGAAAACAAAAAAGAAGATACTTCAATACAGAATGTTTGGGATACAATGAAGGCATATGCTAGAGGTTTGATAATAGATTATACAAGAAAAAAGAATATGAGGAAAAGACAAACCTCCAAGATCCTGGAAGATGAATATAAAAGACTTGAAAAAGAATTACAGAAAATGCCACAAAAAAAAGATATTAAATTGAAACTGGATGTAATTAAACATAAAATGGAATTAATAGAGAAAGAAGAACTGGCACAGAAAATTAGAAATTCTAAACAGAATTATTTTGAAGACGCAAATAAACCAGGTAGATGGCTAGCATATAAACTGAGAAAGGAGAAGGAATCAAGAAAAATATTGAAACTAATAGATGATCAAGGTCAAGTTTGTTGTGGTAATAAGGAGAAAAAGGAAATTATTCGAGATTTCTATGGACAACTATATAAACAAGAGAATATTGAGGAGGAAAAAATTAAACAGTATTTACAGAATGTTAACTTACCGAAGATACCTAAAGAGACTGAAGAAATGTTAGAAAGCAATATAACAATGATGGAATTAAATGAAGCATTTAAGAGACAAAATAATGGGAAAGCACCAGGCCCAGATGGGCTTCCGGCAGAATTCTATAAAAAATTTCAAGAATCATTGAACATCCCATTGTTAGAAGTTATGAATGAAGTTATGTTAAAGAAGATGACACCCAAAACATGGTCAGAGGCTTATATTACACTTATTTTAAAAGAAGAGGCTGACCCGTTGCAAAAAAAAAAAATTAAGAATTATAGACCTATTTCCTTATTGAATGCAGATTATAAAATCTTTGCTTCAATTTTAGCAGAAAGACTGAAAAAATATTTAAATAATTTTATTCACCCAGATCAAAATGGATTTCTGCCAAAGAGACAAATTAGAGACAATATGAGAGTAATTTTGGATACTTTGGAATATTATGAGGCTCATCCTGAGAAACAAATGGCTTTGATATTCCTAGATGCTCAAAAAGCATTTGACAACGTGAACTGGAGATTTATGTTATTACTATTGGAACAGATGGGTTTTGCCAGAAAATTTATTCAAGCAATAGAAACCATATATAATAAACAGACAGAAAAGGTAATGGTGGAGGGAGAGTTTACAGATCTTATTAATATAAGAAGAGGCACAAGACAAGGATGTCCCCTATCTCCTTTGTTATTCGTACTGACTTTGGAAGTGTTGAATAGAAATATTAGAGATGACAAAAGTATAAAAGGAATGAAAATTAAAAAGGAAGAATTTAAACTACAAGCTTTTGCTGACGATTTAGCTTTTATTCTGGAAGACCCGTTAGAAACCGCTCCAAAATTATTGGAAAAGATAGAGATATATGGTGAGATGGCTGGCTTGAAAACAAATAAAGATAAAACAAAGATTTTGACAAAAAACATGTTATTGAGACAAAGAGAAGAATTGACAGATCTTTTGAAAATCCAAGTTACAAATAAGGTTAAGTATCTGGGGATATATTTGACAGCAAGATGTAGCACATTAAAAGAGAATAATTATATTAAACTCAAACAACAGATAATTACAGATTTGAAGAAATGGGAAAAATTACAATTGTCATTAATAGGGAGAATTTCAACAATTAAGATGAATATTTTACCTAGAATTTTATTTCTCTTTCAAACAATACCAATCAGACTTGGAAAAGACTACTTTGAAGATTTAAATAAAATCATGTTGAAGTTTATATGGCAAGGTAAAAGAGCGAGAATAAAGTTAAAGCTTTTGCAAGATGCTAGAATTAGAGGAGGTTTTGGCCTGCCTAATTGGGAACTGTATTATCAAGCTGCAAGTTTGATGTGGGTCAAAGAATGGATAACATTAAGAAAGCATAGATTGTTGACATTAGAAGGACATGACTTACTGTTGGGCTGGCATGCTTTTTTGTGGTACAAGGGAACTAAAACACAGGGGTATTTCAGAAGACATTATATACGGGAGTCTTTGTGGTTAAATTGGGAGAAGATAAAAAAACAATGTTACCTGAAAATTCCAGTTTGGTTATCGACTATTGAAGCATTTTCCTATCCTATGATCTATAAAAAGGAACAAACAGTTAGATATGGGGAACTGTTGGATGAAAAGGGTGGACTTAAATCGATCCAAAACTTAGAGGAATAAGGTATAAGGATGAATTGGTTTTCATATGCGCAAATACACTCAAGATATGTTGAAGATTTTAAAATGGAAGGATTTTATGACAAACAGACTGATTTAGATAAGATATTGATGGGTACTGATGAGAAAGTGATTAAAAAATTATATGGTTATTGGGAATTAAGCTAGAGGAAGAACAAGTTAAAGAAACTATGATTGCTTGGGGGAAGAATTTTGGATATGGGATTGATTTAGAGCAATGGCAAAAATTGTGGTCTCAAAATTATAAAATGACAATGTCAACAACATATAAAGAAAACTTGTATTAGATGTTTTACAGGTGGCACTTCCCCCCGACAAGAATAGCAAGAATGTTCAAGAACAAATCTGAAAAATGTTGGAAATGTCATCAGATACCTGGCTCATATTATCATATGTGGTGGACTTGTGAGGATGCCAGAAAATATTGGACTAAAATTCACATGTGGTTGGAAAAAATGACAAAGAAACACATAGATTTGAAACCAGAGATCATTTTATTGGGAATCTTACCTGATATATATAATAAAGACTTGAAATATTTGATTGTAAATGTATTAACAGCGGCTAGGATTGTATTTGCTAAAAACTGGAAGAATGAGAAAATACCATTGCAGGAAGAAATTATTAAGAAAATATTGGAATGTGCTGAGATGAGTAGATTGACATTTGAAATTAGAGAGCAAGAAGATAAACAATTTTATGAAATTTGGGATTTTTTTTATCAATGGTTAGATGATAAAATACAATAATAGAGCATTAGTATTATATCTATGAAGGGTTTTTAGGATTGATTTGTTATAACTATATGATTTGTTATAGAATAAACTGTTTGAAGTATTGTTATATCACAAAGCATGAATGATTAAAAGTATAGTCAGAAAAAGACTTTATTTTAATTTTGTTTGGTAATATTAGGATATGGATTGACAATATGAGTGGTTATGTAATATAACTGTAATTGAGACTATAAAATGAATGCACAAAACTGATGAACCAACCGACACACCGGAAGTATATATGAGAGTAAATGTTTTTAATATTTTGTACGTTATGTCTGTTTGTAGAAAATTAATAAAATTCTTTTAAAAAAAAAAGAAAATACAGAATACATCAGTTTCCTTCTTCCTTGCTTCCTGGAAAAGACTGAATTTCTTCCTTTGGGTTGAGAATCTGTGAAAAGAGGTAAACAATTTCTTAGTATAATAACACATTAAAATATATAGCTATATATGAATGTTATATTTGTTATTTCCTTTTCCTATACCTCATAGCTATATAATTTTCTCCTGAGACAACCTGAAACATTCTGAAAAATCCAAAGCGCCTGTCAAACATAAAATAAATTTCACTAAACATGGTGGCCATCAATTGGTTTTTGATTATCTCTAAGTCTTCTGCCTGAAGCAGCTCTTTCATGTGTCCAAGATTGTGCTCGTTCTCTTTAATTCTCACTGCCACTACAAGTGTCCATGAATGCTTCTGAAGCATGCTGGCAAGAACCTCTCTAGGTATTTGTTCAATCCTTAATATATAATATAAAACACACCTTTTGTTATATAAACTGATATGAGATACCACATGTGGTCCGCTTTAGGTACTTTATAGTTAAATAAATATTTATTATGATTTCTGATGTTTAAAATGAAGTTTGCTTGCATGCTCATGACAGCAAAGTACACTGTTGTGCATCATTAGACCTATTCTAATATATCAGAAGATATTATCTTCCACCTGGTTTTATGGGAAGACTTAACATGTACAAAAAGTGGCTTCTGTGAGAGGCATGACTTGTCCTTGAGCCCCTGTTCATCAGAAATTAAAAGAATGAGGTTGCCTTGGGCATTCTTGCAGGTTCCCTAGGATACTCACTACCAGATTCCCTATGATATTCCCTACCTCTTTCTACAGGTAAACACACTCCTAAACAAAGTATATAGTAAGCTCCCAATCATCCACCACTGATATATTCTAAGAATGCATAAGGAAATACAGGATCAAAATATAGAAGTTACTCCATATAAGAGGGAAAAGATAAATTTAGAAATCAACACTAATGTCATGTTTTTATTAGGGCCTAACCTAAAATGTAATGGCCAAGTTTTGCCAGTGAAGCTGGCAAAATACTGGGTGAAGGTTTTCCAGGTTTACATGAGCTGTTCAAACTAAATTTCCTGTTTTTCAGTCAGGCATTCAGAAGATGCTGGATGCAGCTTCAAATACATTATGATTTTTTAAAAATGCAATAATATTAAGATTATATAAGCATTTTGAGTTAAGATACACCCTATGATATTCTTGGAACTATTGACTTTGTGTGGAGAGTTGAAATAAAAATTCAAACTGTATATATATAGAAGAAATCAAATTATATAGGTATAGTAATACATATGCTTTTACTGTGTTTCTCTGATGAAACCTTTAATGGAATGTATATATCTCTACCCATTAGAGACTAATTAATTATAGAATTTACATATTGAAATCTATCAGTTGTGTCAAGGTTGTGTATTGCTGTACTTCCTCTCTTTCTCTCTCTTTCTACAGTGAGGCACAGAAAAGAAATCATTAGAAACTTGCTGATTCTCAGACATAAAAACAATGATTTGAATGACAAAGTTTGTGTCTGTTTTCACATTGTGAAGGATAACCATGTTCCCCTTTCATGTTTTTTTAAGCAGTGTTGTGTTGGACTTTCATAATGTATATACATAGTCAAATTGCCTTTGATCAAAGATTTCATATGAAATCTATGGAATCTTGTGACTCCTAATTTTGGGCAGCCTGAGTGCAAGAGACTTGTGACTTACTATAGCTTGCTAAAATCATTTGTTATTCTCCAGTTGCTGGTATTAATAATAGACTTAGAAACAAACATGTTTTATTTATGTATTTATTAAATTTATTTGCTGTCCATCTTGTATCTGGTGATTCTAGATGTCATGAGTATAGGAAACAGGCTTCTAGAGAAAAGATGCAATAAATTGTATATAAAGAAATGTAATATAGTTTTGAATTAAAAAAAAACATTTATCCTAAATTTACTAGTTAGCAAATACTTTTGTAAAGCACCAAGAGTCTGAATATCCACAGGAGAGCAAAATAAGGAGACAAATGAGCAACTGAATCACCAATATTTTTCTGGTTGAGTTCCTTTACATCAGCAAAGAACATGTCAAACAAATATTTCCATATTTCTAATATCGCAAATAAAGGAAAACTTTGAACTTCTATTTTTAATGGAAATTGGGAAAATAATTATCTTTGTTGGCAAAAAAAAAAAAAGAATAAGATCATATGTGGGATATGTTTTCTGTATCCTAGTTGAATAAATAACAACACTGAAAGTTATAGCTACTAATACGAATATGAAAGAACAATCAGTATCTGCCTAAGGCTGCTATTTTATATGCCTATTAACAGGACATCAACAACACCAAAATGATAATCATTTTGTAGGGTTGCCATATGTCTAAGAACTTGAGAGAAATAGAGGAAACAAACAGAGTAGAGAAGAAGAAAAATGTGGTGGAAGAATGAGGTATATTTATAAAATATATAAAATTCCTAAATTCTATCTGTTTCATAACTTATGGAGACTACAAAGAAATCTCAAGGTCAGTCATACAAGCATTACAAAGACCTTGTGAAGAAAATTTATGCCACTGTGACATCAGCCAATGGAATTAGAAGCTGCTAGGTCCCTGCACTACAAGCATTATAAACAGGAACTGCCAAAAACTGATAGAAAAATCTGAGTGCATCACAGACTGACAGCCACAATTATTACAATAATAGACATCTAGTAGCCCCATTGTACTAGACTGTCTCCTTCCAGAGAGGGGCTGCACATCCATCTTCATGTCCGCAGATGAACTGCACAACAGTGTATTTTTTTTAAACACGAAAGACTACCTATAAACCAATGTTTTCTTTCTCGCCTATTTCATCATTTTGATGTCATAGTTTATGATATTAAAATAAACACCTCTATTTGCCCACTTCAGTGCTACAAGGTAAAATGTTAAAATGGTGGTTGATAATCCATTTTCAGCAAGCTGAAAATATGCCACTTCAGTCCTATTTCTATAAGCCTTCTTTTTTTATGCAGTTCCTTAAGTTATTTATTAATTTAGATGAAATTATACTGTAAAACGCTAATTTTAATAGGGTTCTTAAGGATTTTTTAAAATAAAAATAGAGCACTAGTTTTAAATAGCAGATATCAGAGCTTATCTGCAAAATTCTGGATTAGCACACAAAGTTTTAGAGTTTTCTTTATCTGTCACTATCTATTAGTCATCTGAATCGTTGCAGCCTCTTGTAATAAACTTTATTATTTTCATTTTCCCTCTTTCCTCCAAAGAAAATATAAGGTAAAGTACACATAGTTCTATTCTTTCATCTCTCTTTCTCTCTGTGTGTCTGTCTCTCTTCCTTTCCTAAAATTATTTCTTTTTCTCAAATTTGTTTTACTATTTTCATCATGTCCCAATCTCCCCACAGATTATCTGTTTCTTTAACATAATTCATGATTAATGCCTTGTAACAAAACATGTAGGAATTTATAAGCTATGCCAGAGCAAGCATTTATTCAGTCCCCATGCAAAAAGCCAAGGGTATGGTACGGTGATAGAATTCAAATTTTTTTCTACCAGTTATGTGGGCGTGGCTTGGTAGGCATGGCAGGGGAAGGATACTGTAAAATATCCAGTCAAAATTGGTATTTGTGTAGGGTAATGTGTGAAATCAGTTCATGTCTGGCTCTTTCTATTAGCAATCCAATCCTCCTATCTATGTCAGAAACTTGTTCACAGAAAAAAAATATTGTATTCCTCAGAATGAAAGTCCCATTACTATTTTTGTTTGTTAAATGAAATTTATTGTAATGTTTCTGATTCCTCAAACTCAACTCATGGGCTATTAGGATGTTTGTAACTTCTTTTTATCTTATCCCATACTTGGCTTGTTGTTTGTTATGTAGACTCTCCAGACTTGAGTAGCATATACAGTGAAGTAAACAGCTAAATAAATGTCTGTGTGATATAGTATGCCTCTCTATAGGTATCATTTTTTAATTTTCTTGAGTCTCAGGTCCAAGGCTCCAGACTCCAAATTAGTATTAATTATCTAGAGTCCAAGTTCAACATTCATAACAATAACTGGACAAGTAGCCACTTAACAGACTTCTTGTGTTCAAACTACTGTATCTGGGCAGACATGTTTTGCAAAAAGATTGCCATTCATACATTAAATGGACAACACAATCAACAAAGGCTGGGTTTTTCTTGGAATTCTCCATTTTTTGGTATCAGTTTTAGCTGCATAAAGCTTCTTCATAGTTTCATATTTTCATCCTGAAAGCCACACTCAGAAAAATGGTTACAGCACTTCTAGCCTTGATCGTACCCTGGAAAAACATTTTACATTGTTCCATCCTGTGGAGATGATTCGATTGTGGACAGGATTTTGGAAATCAGGCTTGCAAAAATAAATAAACAAATGTTTGATTGGCAAACCAATACTTCCAGGAATACATTTGCAAACGTATAAGTGTTATGCTTTAACTGAACATCCATATAAATAGAGTGAAATAGGGACAATGTTGATGAAACATAACCCCCGTTCCTCAATCAACCCCAGCATTCCAAGCCAAATACAAATCATGCTTCAGGGCATCATATAAATTACTATTATAAATTCACATGGTACATCAGGGAGTGCCTCATTTTGTGTGATCGGTCGCTGTTTCAAGAGCAGTTTAAACTCTCAACCTGCTGCATGCAAGCACTGCTCCAGGGCTTCTATTACTGATATATTGTTACAAAGCAACACAATAAAACATGAGCTAAAACAACTTAGTTGAAATGAAGATTAATATGGAACATGTGTTCCCCTGCTTTCACTCAGATGGAAAAGTCCAATAAATACAAGCTACACGAGACTCAGGATATAGGGCTCCAAGAGCAATCTGATTGGCTGATGGTTATAATTGCTGAGGGCTAACAATGTGTTTCTGCAACATCTCCAAAGCACTGATTTATTAAGTTACTGCCATATTTTTAAAACAATCATTTAGGGAACAGTGGATTGCCAAATTATGGGATATGTTTCCATTTGCATAGATATGAATGCAGAGATCATTTAATTTTGTGTGGTCTTTTATTCTAGTGGCATCAGTGGAAGAAGCAACACTTTCTCATATTTTTAATATGTAATAGTCTGTTAATTCAGATTTTACCTGTGTGCACATGGTCATTTTACAACGTATTCCTTTTCTCAGCCCTACAAGTATCTTTTGAAAAATCCATGGTTTTGGGGGGTTTTTTTTGATGGAGAAATTAAACACTTGTGGATTTAATATATTTACTTTTTAAAAAAAATAATTAATTAAAAATTCCCTTCATGATATTTTATATCCAATAATGATAGCCATGAATAATTAGATAGATGAAGTTATAATTTGTATGGAATATTTTTAACTTATACTTTATATTTTATATTTCTAAAATATGAAATCTATATATAAAAAAGCCAAGTACCACTCACTCATCACAAAACCATCAGAACCATAAAGCCTACAAACTTGAAATTTGGTACGTATGTTCCTCTTGGCTTCTAGGAGCTCACTTAAGAAATGATTTTTTAAAATGACCATCAGATCATTTTTTTTAATACAGTAATTAACATGCTCTGATGCTAAGGAGTTCTAATCCTCCTCACAACCTGAAAAGAACTCTATTCCCACTGCCAATTGCCTTCTATTAACACATTCTGCAAAGGAGTTAGACATTCTACTCCCTCTCCCCACCTGAAAAAAACTCTATTCCAACTGCCAGTTGCCTCACATTTTGTTACCTCAATTCAAACTGGCACATGTTCCACTCCTTCATTCAGGAGCGACCTGGGGCTCCTTTCAGTACTAAATGTTGGTACCTCACCAAAATATCTATGCCTTCCACCAATTCAACTGCTTCCAGACTCAAGGAAGCAGGAGCAATATTACCTTATGTGTTTCAATCACCAACCACCACTAAGCCAATGGATTGTGAACTGAATTTCTTCTGCATAACCCCATCACAAAGTTTCATTGCGAAGCATGGGTATCCAGCTAGTACTTTATATTTTAAACTACATATTTATAGTCTGGCTACTTGACTGCCCTTACCATATGACAGATTCATTCAACAACCAAAGATCTGTTATGGATTTTAGATAAATGTTACTGGCAAAGAAACCAAAGACTGCCTAAGTTAGAATCCATATTCATGTCACCTCCCATCTTTATGAAATTATGGAATTATTTATACAATTATGCAAGCTTTCTTCATTGCCTTCAGTATCCTTATTTTAATTGTCCTCAGTGTCACTTAAGTTTATTTAATCAGTATTTGCTTTGTAGTATTTGCTTTGTGCTACAATACATCCATATTCTTCTTTCCAGATAATTATATTATTTTAATACTCTTCAATATAAGTGTAGAATTTAAGGCCCAGTCCCACTGGCCAACGGATGCAAAACGTATGCATAAAAGACACAGCGGACAAGCAAAATTTCGGGGGTGGCTCCATCCGTTGTCATCTGCTCCAAAAAGTGGTGAAAATTTGAATAAACAGAATGGAAAATAATGGAAAAGAACGGATGAGGGTAGTATGTAGCGGGGATGTTAAACGGATGATCATAGGAAGCCTAGCGGATGACAGCGGATAGAAGCGGATGACACATCCGAAGGGGTTCCGGGGGAGAATTTTGAAGCGGACGCATAGCGGAAGGGGCGGATGCAAAGCGGATGAAGCAGATGCATCACGGACGCCTATAGGAAACAAAGGGGATGCCATGCGGATGTATATCGGATTCAAAGCATTCACTGCACATGCGGGGAGTATGAATTGCGTCAGCTCCGTGGATATAAAAGGATGCAGCACGCAGTCAGCATACAGAGGAAAGACGTGCTGCCACATACATCAAGGAGGAACACCATGGTTCATCAGTCAGGCAAGAAGAGGAAGCCCGTGCCTACTCATTCCAGCCCTGGCAAGAAGGCCAGAACCAGCATCCCACCCCCTGGGACTGACTCTGAAGCTGCTGCTGCTGCTGTGGTGGACCAGCCCCAAGGCCCTAAAGCCCTGCTGCTGAAGGCCCTGCTGCTCAAGCCCCTGAAGGCCCTGCTGCTCAAGCTCCTGAAGGCCCTGCTGCTCAAGCCCCTGAAGGCCCTGATGCTCAAGCCCCTGCCAGAGTGAGGAAGAGGCAAGGGAAGCAGAAGGGAGAGAGGAAACAGTACACCGTTTCCGAGGAGCATGAGGATGAGGTGCTGGAATGGCTGAGGGGGAACGAGTACCTCTGGAGAAAGGGCCACAGACTGTATCGCGACACCAAGAAGAAGCAGGCAGCTTGGAGAGACAAGGCAGAGAGCCTGGGGTACACTGCAGAAGTACTCCTAGGATGGTGGAAGCACATGCACACCTGGTATGGCAAGCTACACCTCAAGAAATCCGGGCAGGCCGCTGTCAAGCTCACTGACCGGGAGATGGACGTCATGGCCAAGTGCAGTTTCCTGGAGGGTGAAATCTGCCACCGAGGAGCAGCTCCTCTGAGATCCCTCTCCCTCAGACATCCCACACACAGCCAGTCCCCTTCCAGCCAGGAGCCAGCTACTCTGTCCAGGCAGGTGTCTTCAGAAGGCCCCACGGCAGAGTCCCCCCCCCCGACAGCTGCACTCCCCATGCTGGCAGACTTGGAGGATCCCGTGGAGGATGACGCCCTGCTGTCACAAATGGAGGAAGAAGCAGCAGCCACCAGAGGCCAACCCACCCCCACCCCCAGCTCCAGAGGATGCAGGCAGAGAGGCAGACTGGAGGGCCAGGACCACAGTGTGCTGTTGGAGATCAGGGACACAATGAAGACCAGCACAGAACTTCTCTCTCAGCTGGTCCACAGCAACATACCATCCTCAGACCAGAAGCCCTTCATCACCTACATGAGCCAGACCCTGAGGGACCTCCCGAGGCCCAGTACCAGGTGATGAAGGAAAAGATCACAGCACTTCTGCACAACCCTCAAGGCCCAGCTGAAGCTGCTCCTACCCAGTCCAGGTCTGCTCCTCCACCCCAGGCAATGTCACAGCCCTTCCATGGCTTTCAACAGCCCCTCACCTACCAAGGCTACGACTACCAGGACTTCCCACAGCACAAGCAGAACTTCCCAGTCCAGGCCCAGGTTCATTGCACACCACAGACGCCACTCTTCACCCAGCTGCAGACCAGACAGCCCCACTACACTCCTCCTTCCTCCACCCCACAGCCAAGCCCATCAACGGACAATCTGTCATCAGTATTGGGCCTGACATCTCAAGTCCTTGATGAAGGGCCTCTCAACCTCACGGGACTGAGTCAGCTCTCGGACAGCTTCCTGAACACACCACCACCTGTTGTACCCTCGGGGCCAAGCACCCCAATGGTGCCTCAGACCAGCACTCAAGCAACAGCCACTTCCACACTCCCTGCCTGCTTAACAGCTGAGACCAGGGACATGATTCAGAGTGACTGAGAATAGTGTCAGAGACTGAGTTGTTTACTTGTTAAGTTTATCTTTGCTTAAGACACTTTACTTGGTTCATTTTGCTTTTTTAATAAAGTCATAAAGTTTACCTAAGAAAGTTAATAAAGGTTATCTTTGCTTGAGACACTTAGTTTACTTGGTTCATTTTGTTTACTTCATAAAGTGTTGGTGAAAACTTTGAAAAAATGGTTTAGCCTTTGCATGCTTGTGGAATAGATCAGGATAGTTGTGGGATAGATAAACCTTCAGTGCAACCATAGTGGGACTTTATCCCAGCGATCCAGATGATTTTCTCTCCCTTTTTATAGAAAATATTGGTTGTCCGCTATGGGGCCTTCTACATACTCAAGACATACTGCAGACATCCTAAATATACAAGATACATCCCAGATACAAACGTTTTGTCTGTTTTTAATCCTTTATATACGAGATGCATACGCTTACATCCTTTCTATTTCTGTTCTACTAACGCTGTGTAGACATTCCGTGTACCTTTTGTTTCCTCCCTCTTTCCATTTTCAGCTGCAGCAAATGTGAGTTGAGGGGATGGCCAGAGGATGCAGAGAGGATACAGCGGACGTTTAACGGATGATAAATGGACATAGAATGTTTGTTGCCCGTATATGTTGCGGATGTACATCATACGTGGCGGAAAGTTCATCCGTTCACAAAGTTTTGTGCAGCTCAAAACTTCTTGCGCAGATGAAATCGCAGTGGATGGATGCTCAATGGATAGAGCGTATGAAACATGTATGCAATGATTACACAACGGATGCATAGCATTTTCCAATGGATGGCAAGCATTTTTTAATGTTTTACATCCTCTTTGCATCCGTCAGTGCAGTGGGACCGGGCCCTAAAACCCTTCAACTTTCTAGTTAATTGCTTAGAGCAAGCATGCTTCCCTCTCCTCCACCACCACCATCATCACCACTATCACGATGCTAATTATTTCCTCCTCCTTCATTTTAGCTTGCCTTAATGTCACTGACAAACTCCAATAAATAGATATAATTTAACTGAAAGGTTGGATCCATGCAGGCAACTGAGGTAGTTCTTCTTATGGACAATGCTGCTATTGTGTCATCAATTCAGAAGCAGATTCATTACAGTATCTATAAAATCATATGAGCTGCCATAGCCTATAGAATTAAAGGACAATGTGAATTAATGTCTCTGAAATCAGTAAAGATAAAAAATGCAATGTCACAAATCTTTGACAAATCTTTGGCACAATTTGTTCAGCTGTATTAAATATAACATTTTAAAGGCAAATGTTGGCATTATTGAACATTTCATTTAGGCCTCATTTTTTATAATCTCTCTGTGGTTTGGAATTCATTTATTTACTGTTCTTTAGTAGGAAGATATAGGAGGAACCCAATCTGATAACTAACTGACTGGGTGAGCAATAAAATCTTCCCATAGGCAATGATAGCATTAACCTTCCCCACACTTATTGTGGGTGGATTTGAAAGAAGGCAGCACTCCCACTAGAATGGTCCAGATTTAAGAAAGGATGCATGGCCACATGCCATTTTTGCAGGCAAGAAAGAGCCAGTTTGGGATTTAGCATTAATGTCACTGAGATCATTTCTCATGGGCATTCTGCTTCAACAGCTAAATATACAGCTAGTGTTGGGAGGGGAAAAACTTGGAAAGAAGGGTAATCACCCTATGCATCACTTTTTCAGAAGACATGTCACTTGTATAATTTAGGTAGGACTTTCAATTCTCCAAGTTGTCATTCAAACTACAAAGGCAAATTTAACAAGAAATTTACCATCTTGCTATATCCTAGCTGAACTATTAAAACATCAGTATAATATTTATATTATAAAATGACTCTCCTCTCAAGTGAATTGCTTAGAGTAAAAATGCAAAACCTGAAGTCTTAAGACCATATCCCCATCCCCTCCAAGCATTGGATAAAACCATAAATCTTTTCTAGTTGCTAAATGTGTTGTGGAAGAAAAGGACCAAATGCTTAATGTACAATTCATGCTATCTCTCAGAAAGCACTAAGCAGTTGACATATCTTTTTCAATAATGGACTCCTTCCTTAAAGTAGTATTTATACCAACTTAAGGCAAATTTTCAATGAAATACATGCTGGTGCCACATTAAAAAGAGTATAAGGTAAAACTGAAGAATGTCTATGGGGATTCTCAGTCATCCAGTCTCAAGTGTGCTTTTTTTTCTCAAGAGGCAACTGGATTTTTTTGCTTTTCTTTGAAGTTGTTTCACTTCTCATCCAAGAAGCTTCTTCAGCTCTGACTGGTGGGAAATGGTGGGAAATGGAAGGATTTATATTAATTGCCGACAGTTGGTTACATGCATTATTTTAAGCCCCTGTCACACTGCACCAACGGATGCAAAGAGGATGTAAAACGGACGAAAAAGCTTGCAATCTGTTGGTTAACGCGATGTATCCGTTCTGTACTCACTGCCCCCGTTTTGCTTCCTCTCTATCCGTCCAGCATCTGTCTATTGACGTTTCATCCGCTCAGAAAGTTTTGAGCTGCTCAAAACTTTTGAGCGGAAAATGTATCCAATGCATCAGTTCTGCATCCGCTAGGCATCCGCTATATCCGCTAGGCATCCGCTGCGCATCCGCGCAACTCGCATCCGCTCAGACGCAGAGAGGAAGCAGAACGGACGCGGAACGGATGCAGAACGGATGCCTAGCAGATGCAGCAAGGAAACAAAGCATTTAAAACGGAAAAAACGTTCGCAGAGGGGACCTATCTCGGATATTAAGGATGTCTAGAGGATGCCTAGAGGATGCCTAGAGGATGCAAAGGGACGCCTATACTGCCCATAAAAAGGGGGAGCAACTCACCTGCATCTCACTTTCAGAACAGCAGCCCAGCTGCAGAACTCTGCAGCCTTCATCTGCCTCTTCTTCTTCCACAGCATCCAGTCATGTCCACCGTGGATCGTAACAAAGTCCTTTTGGCAGCCACCAACCTTCTGCAACAGTGCGAAGCCATCTACAGGCTCTGTGAACTCTACTACGGGAAGAAAAAGAGGCGGCCAAGAAGCGTCTGGGTATGAAGATGGTTCGCCAGAAGAGCAGAGGATGGACTGTACAACAAGCTGATGGTGGAGCTCAGGAACGAAGACACTTGTGCATTCCAGAACTTCATGAGGATGCCTCCAGCCATGTTTGACAAAGCTGTGCAGCGGCTGACACCCAGGTTGACCAAGCAGAGCACCAACTTCCGGCCCAGTCTAGAACCTGGGCTCAAGGTGGCACTCACTCTGCGCCACCTGGCTTCAGGGACCACCTACAGGAGCATGCAGTACAGCTGGAGGGTGCCACCCAACACCATCAGCATTGTGGTCAGAAAAGTGGTGCAGGCCATCATCGAAGAATACAAGGAGGAGGTCCTCCAGTGAAGAAGGATGGAAGAAAGTTGCAGAGCAGTGGTATCAGAGGTGGAACTTCCCCCACACCATTGGAGCCATCGATGGCAAGCACGTGGCCTGCAAAGCACCAGCCAAGTCGGGGTCCACTTATAACAACTACAAGGGCTTCTTCAGCATCATCCTCATCGCCATGGTCGATACTGACTACAAGTTCATGTACATCGATGCTTCAGGCAATGGCTCATCTTCAGATGCCCAGGTATACAATGCAAGTGACCTCAAGGGTGGGCTGTTACACAACCTCATGGTGGGCTTCCCAGATCCAGACCCCCTGCCCAACGACATGCAAGATGTGCCCTACTTCATCATGGGGAATGACGCCTTCTCCCTCACAACCTACCTCATGAAGCCCTATACCTCCAAATACCTCACCCGTGAAGAGAGGATCTTCAACTACAGGCTGTCCAGGGCAAGGTGGGGGGTGGAGAACGCCTTTGGCATCCTGGCCAACAGGTTCCAGGTACTTCTCAGCACCATGCAGCATCGCCCAGAGACTGTGAGGAGGATCATGGAAGCTTGCTGCATCCTGCACAATCTCATGCGCACCCGCTACCCAGTCTTGCAGAACAGGCTCGTGGACCTCCAGCAAGGCAATGGGGACATGGAGCCTGGGGAATGGAGGCAAGGGCGAAACCTGATAGACACTGAGGATGTGCAAGGCCCCAACAGAGCCTCACGTGAAGGGAAGAAGCAGCGCAACCTCCTGAAACACTGGGGCAACTCCCCAGCTAGAGCGGTGGAGTGGCAAGACAGGATGATAGATGCTTAATGGATGCTTCCTTCAGCCTGTCTCATCACACTGATGAGATTGTGCCATGTATGTTGAGTGGCCCTACAATGAACAGGGCATTTAATAAAGAGTTGTGTTTGTGTTGACATGTGTGGATGATTATTACATTATTATTGATAATAAAGGGCCATAGGTGTGGCACCTGGGAGGGTGGACCATCCCGTTCCACTATGCTTGCACTGGAGGTTTATCTATCCCACAGCTATTACCCATCCCAAAGGTATCCCTGCCCATTCCACTGCTATCTCAACCCATCCCACAGCGATCTTAACCCATCCCACAAGCATGCAAAGGCTTAAACCATTTCTAAAAGTTTCCAGCAAGACTTTATTAAAAAAAAGAAATGAAGCAAGTGTGTGAATCATAAATAGACTTTATTAACAACAAGCTATAAAACAAAAATTAGTCTCTGGCACTCCTATTGGTCGCTCAGTCTCAGGGGTGAAGGGTCCAGGTGCTGTGGAGGTGGCTGGTGCTGGAGTGCTTGTCATCAGCTCCTCCAGAAGCAGAAGCAGCAGAAGCCCCAGCTCCAGGAGGGCGAGCCCGTGCTGCAGAAGCCGCAGCAGAACCAGAGTGAGGGCCAGGGGGAGGGATGGTAGCCCTGTCCCTCTTGCAAGGGCTGGCAGCAGATGGCTGAGGCTTGCTGTGCTTCTGCATGGTTGTGGGGTTGCTGGCTGGCAGGGAGGCGGGAAGGAACCAAGGCTGGCAGGAAGGCTGGCAGGCAGGCATGCACCAAGGCTGGCAGGAAGGCTGGCACCAAGGCTGGCAGGAAGGCTGGCAGGCAGGCAGGCACCAAGGCTTGCAGGCAGACATGAACCAAGGCTGGCAGGAAGGCAGGTAGCAAGGCTGGCAGGCAGACTGGCTGGCAGCAAGGCTGGCAGGCAGGCAGCCAGCAAGGCTGGCAGGGAGGCTGGCAGCAAGGCTGGCAGCAAGACTTGCAGGCAGGCATGCAGGCAGGGCAGGCAAGGCTGTCAATCCATCCGGCAGCAGGTCTTTCCTCTGAATGGTGACCTGCTTCCGAGCTGCTTCCCTTTATGTCTGCGGGGCTTACGCAATGCATCCTCCCCGCATGCGCAATTAACGCTCGGCATCCGTTAGGCTTCTGCTGTGCATCCACTAGGCTTCCGCTCTGCATCCGCTTCATCCACTGTGCATCCTCTGTGCATCCGCTGTATCCGTTCCGCATCCGCTTTTCTGTAGCCCCCCGGAAGCCTAGCGGATGTGCCATCCGCTCCCATCCACTTCCATCCACTGGGCTTCCGTTCCGCATCCGCTTTCCATCCGCCCTGCGTCCTCCCCCCGTCCGTGTTATCCGCTCCGGTTATGCAAATTTTTGCCCCTTTTGAGAGCGGATAACAATGGATGGAACATTTTGCTCGTCTGTTGTGTCCATTTTGCATCCGTTGGGCAATGTGACAGGGCCTTTAGAGAGTCATTGAGGCCATCTGGAGGTTTATCTGTGTCATCAGAGTCACCAGAGAAGTGAAAGGACTGTGTTGCAGGCTGGACATAGATGTTGTCATATCCCTCCCCTTTTGTTGTGAGAGGACTGCTCAATTTTGTCCTCAAAGAATATCTTCAAAGGAAAAACCCAAAAGTGCAGTTTTCTCTTTAGAAAGCACTTTTAGGGTAAAATTGAAGAAAAATTAAAAATAGGCAATTTCCAAAGCATGTTGACATGAGTAAAGACCCACTCTGAATTTTAAAGCAGCCACAACCTTTAAAAGAGCGAACAGTGCAACTGTTTCAAAGGTGTACCCTGGCAATACTTTAGTTTTAGTGTCAGCAAAGTAAAAAAAAAAAATCCAAGCATGAACACAACATGCAGAAGCAATTTGGCACAACCTTTGAAACAGCTGCTCTGAGCCTTCTAGAAGATATGGCTCCTTTAACTTTCCAGCAGATCCACTTAATTTGAGCAAAGCGTGTTACAAAGCATGCCTTTCATATACTTTAAATAATCTAACATATTGAAGTACAATTGGAGAAAAAGTGTTCAATACACATTAAAGAGCAGAGTTTAATAACGAGTCTGTTAGGACATAACACTGAGCTTCATTAATTTATGCTATTGTATATCTGCATAAACAACAGCATCTCTCATTCTATCATTTGTATTCCACCCTACAGTGTAGTTAAGGCAACACAATAAACAAGTACAAACAAAATAATAAACTATCTATTATTTTGCATTCCACTGGAAAAAAGAAAGGATATACAGTGGCTGTATGTATTACAAGTAATGTGTAGTTTGATTGTTAGTGTTTATGCCAAGCTATGGAATTCCTCGTGTTAGATGGTCCTCTCTCCATGGCTATAAAAGTCAGCTCAAAATTCAAGATGTTGAATCAGCCATTGGAGCTATTATTATATGAGCCACAGTAGCGCTGTTAGAGTGCAGTACTACAGGCTACTTCTGCTGACTGCCAGCTCCCTGGAATTTGGCAGTTCAAATCTCACTAGGCTCAAGGTTGACTCAGCTTTCCATCCTTCTGAGATGGGTCAAATGAGGACCCAGATTGTTGGGGGCAATATGCTGACTTTGTAAACTGCTAGAGAGGGCTGTAAAGCACTGTGTAAGTCTAAAAGCAGTGTACAAGTCTAAGTGCTATTGCTGTTGCTATATTGTAGCTAAAGGCTAGGTCACATTGCCTGACGGATGCAAAACGTATGTAAAAGGACACAGTGGACAGCCAAAAATCCCGGGGTGGCTCCATCCGTTCTTATCCACTCTCAAAAGGGGCAAAAATTTGCATAAAGAGAACAGAAAAGAACGGACAGGGGGCGGACGTAGCGCAGATGCAAAATGGATGCTCAATGGAAGCCTAGCGGATGAAAGCAGATGGAATCAGATGGCACGTCCGCAGGGCTTCCGGGGGAGCATAGCAAAGTGGACACGTAGTGGAAAGAGCGGATGCGTAGCGGATGAAGCGGATGCAGAGCGGATGCAGAGCGGATGCAGAGCGGATGCAGAGCAGATGCAGAGCATTCACTGCACATGCGGATACATTGCGTCAGCCCCACAGATATAAAAGGAGGCAGCTCGCACAAGGCCAGCATTCAGAGGAAAGACCTGCTGCCAGACACATTGAGAGAACACCATGTGGAAGAAGAGGAAGCCTGTGCCATCTTCTGCCAGCCCTGGCAAGAGGGATAGATCCAACATCCCACCCCCTGGCGCTGACTCTGCTGCTGCTGCTGCTGCTTCTGCTGCTGGTGCTGGTGCTGGTGCTGCTTCCCCTCATGGACATGCCCGAGCCCCAGTACCAGGTCATGAAAGAGAGGATCACAGCGCTGCTGCACCACCCTCCAGGCCCAGCTGAACCTGCTCCCACCCATTCCAGGTCTGCTCCTCCACGCCAGGTGATGTCACAGCCCTTCCAAGGCTTTCAACAGCCCCTCACCTACCAAAGCTACGGATACCAGGACTTCCAGCAGCATAGGCAGCCCTTCCCAGTCCAGACACAGGTTACTCGCATGCCACAGGTGCTACCGATGCCACCGATACTACCAATGCCACTGATGCCACCGATGCCACCGATGCCACCGATGCCACTGATGCCACCGACACCACAGACGACACAGATGTCACAGATGCCACCAATGCCACAGATGTTTCTTTGCACGCCACAGACACCTCACCTCGTCCAGCTGCAGACCAGACATCCCCACTACACTCTTTTCTCCACCCCACAGCCAAGCCCGGCCTCAGTACATCTTTCATTGGTCCTGTGCCTGACATCCCAGGTCCTGGATGAAGGGCCACTCAACCTCACGGGACTGAGTCAGCTCTCGGACAGCTTCCTGAACACACCATCCCCTGTTGTACTCTCGGTGCCAGGCACCCCAATGGCGCCTCAGACCAGCACTCCAGCCACTGCCACCTCCACAGTCCCTGTCCCCTTTACAACTGAGAAGATGGACATGCCTCAGAGTGACTGAGAACATTGCCAGAGACTGAGTTATTCCCGGTTGACTTTATCATTGCTTGGGACACTTTTCTTGGTTCCTTTTGCTTTTTAAATAAAGTCCTACACTTTACTTAACTGTTATTAATAAAGGTTATCTTTGCTTCACACACTTGGGTCATTTCTTTTACTTAATAAAGTGTTGGTGAAAATTTTTAGAAAATGGTTAAGCCTTTGCATGCTTGTGGGATGGGCAGGGATACCTGTGGGATGGGTAATAGCTGTGGGATGGGTAATAGCTGTGGGACAGATAAGCCTCCAGTGCAAGCATAGTGGGACTGTATGGTCCACCCTCCCAGGTGCCACACCTATGGCCCTTTATTATCAATAATAATTTAATCATTGATCAACACATTTCAACATAAACACAACTCTTAATGTCCTGTTCATTGTAGGACCACTCAACATACATGGCCCAATCTCATCACTGTGATGAGACAGGCTGAAGGAAGCATCCATTAAGGATCTACCATCCTGTCTTGCCATTCCACTGCTCCAGCTGGGGAGTTGCACCAGTGTTTCAGGAGGTTGAAACTCTGGTGCAACTCCCAGCAACTCCCACTCTTCTTCCCTTCATGTGAAGCTCTGTTGGGGCCTGGTACATCCACAGTGTCGATCAGATTTCGCCCTTACCTCTATTCCCCAGGCTCCATGACCCCATTGGCTTGTTGGAGGTCCACGAGCCTGTTCTGCAAGACTGGGTAGCGGGTGCGCATGAGATTGTGCAGGATGCAGCAAGCTTCCATGATCCTCCTCGCGGTCTCTGGGCAATGCTGCATGGTGGTGAGAAGTACCTGGAACCTGTTGGCCAGGATGCCAAAGGCGTTCTCCACCACCCGTCTTGCCCTGGACAGCCTGTAGTTGAAGATCCTCTCTTCATGGGTGAGATATCTGGAGGTGTAGGGCTTCATGAGGTAGGTTGTGAGGGAGAAGGCGTCATCCCCCACGATGAAGTAGGGCACATCTTGTGTGTCGTTGGGTAGGGGGTCTGGATCTGGGAAGCCCATGATGAGGTTGCGTTCCAGCCCCTCCTTGAGGTCACTGGCATTGTATACCTGGGCATCTGAAGCTGACCTGTTCCCTGAAGCATCAATGTACATGAACTTGTAGTCAGCATCGACCATGGTGAAGAGGATGATACTGAAGAAGCCCTTGTAGTTGTGATAAATGGACCCTGCCTTGACTGGAGCTTTGCAGGCCACGTGCTTCCCATCTATGGCTCCAACGGTGTGGGGGAAGTTCCACCTCTGATACCACTGTTTTGCAACTTTCCTCCAGCCTTCTTCAGTTTTGGGACACTGGAGGAGCTCCTCCACGTATTCTTCGATGATGGCCTGCACCACTTCTCTGACCACAATGCTGATGGTGTTGTGTGGCACCCTCCAGGCGTATTGCATGTTTCTGTATGTGGTCCCGGAGGCCAAGTGGCGCAGTGTCAGTGCCACCTTTAGCCCAAGATCCAGGCTGGGACGGAAGTTGGTGTTTGCCTTGTTCAACCTGGGTCTCAGATGCTCCACAACTTCATCAAACATGGCTGGCGGCATCCTCATGAAATTCTGGAATGCACGAGTGTCTTCGTTCCTCAGCTCCACCATCAGCTTGTCATACAGTCCATACTCCGCTCTTCTCCTGATCCATCGTCGGACCCACACACTTCTTGGCCGCCTCATTTTCTTCCCGTAGAAAAGGTGAAAGAGCCTGAAGAGGGCTTGATTCTGGTGTTGAATGATGGCAGCTACCAAAAGGAGCATGCGATGATCCATGATGGAGAAGAATGGATGCTGTGGAAGAGCAAAAGCAAAACTGAAGAGGTGTGCATCCCACGTCTGCTGGACTGAAAATGAGATCCAGGTGATTTCCTCCCCCTTTTTATAGGAAATATCGGTTTTCTGCTAGGTGTCCTTCTGTATCCTCCAGACATCCTGCAGACATCCTAAATATCCAAGATACATCCCCTATAGGAATGTTTTTTCTGTTTTAATGCTTTATATCCGAGCTGCATCCGCTTTCATCCTATCTACGTCCGTGTTACTAATGCTGTGTGTCCGTTCCACGTCTGTTTCACTTCCTCCCTGTGTCTGTTTTCCGCTGGAGTGGATTTGAGTTGCGTGGATGCGCAACGGATGCCTAGCGGATATAGCAGACGCATAACGGATGATGACGGATGTATAATGGATGTTCCCCATATGCGTAGCGGATATATAACGGACGCATTGGATACTTCATCCGCTCAAAAAGTTTTGTGCAGCTCAAAACGTTTTGAGCGGATGAAATCACAGTAGACGGATGCTGGACGGATAGAGAGTATGAATCACGGACGCAGTGAGTACACAATGGATGCATCGCGTTTTCCAACGGATGGCAAGCTTTTTTGTCCGTTTTACATCCTCTTTGCATCTGTTGGTGCAGTGTGACATGGGCTTTAAATACACATTAGATCTAGCTACTTTTACATTATAATTAACTGAACTTTTAACTACTGCCAATAATTTAATATTTCTTTAACTGGACTTTTTTTTCTGTCATTTTATATTGCTCTGTACTCTAAAATGCTCATTAGTTGCTTCGAAAATCTTTTTGGGATTGGGAAGACACACTACAAATACTTTTAGTAAACAGATTATAAAATAAACAATCTGGATTTCATTTTCAGGCTGATGACTACCTAGCAACTTCAAGCTGGTATATATATCAACCATTGAAACACATGTTTTCCCCCTCCTCCCTCTGTTTCTTTCACATACATACACACATGTTCACACTCCAACTTTCCTTTATAACCAATTGTAATACTAATTTCCCTGTGGACAAAACAAGAATCCTTCACATTGAGTAAAAAATTAATTTAATCTAGCATTTTAATTCCACAAGGAGCAGCCAAGGTGTAAAGGCAGTAACTGTCTCCTACTGTATACCTTATTATCTGGTACACTGTCTCTAACTATATTTTTATCTGTGCAATTTATCTAGTGTCTCAGTTCTCCCAGACTCCATGCAGTTTACAGATATGAATATGGATGCTCCACATAGTAATATACCTAGCAGTCATTGATCATGAATGTGTCTAATTCTGTCCAAAAGCAACTACACTGATGACCACCTTCAGACCTCGTGGCAGTGAATGCCAGACATTTCTTATGAAGACAAGATTGGTATCAAATGCAGGAGCAAGAAAGACACTCCAGGAAATGGATCTGGTACCACAAATAACTGACAGTTACAAATTCAGGCATCTCAGTGCTTAGGAGGCAGGCAAGTTGGGAAAGTGACTAATTAAAAGCAAGGGACAGATGCCTTGATGACGCTAGTATTTCTGAAAGAGAAACTCTGTTTCTGGAAACAAAATCCAAACCATTTGTCATAAAATTAAACAAAATGATATCAAGTACTTTTTTTAAAAGAAAAACTGAGAGGAAAGAAACCACACAATCAACAAGGACAAACTGCAGCCAGCACATCTGTTTTCCCTCCACACATTGACTTAATACCACAAGCACACACACACACACACACACTTCCTAGGATGGCAGGATTTATATCCTCATTGCCATTTCTAAATGGGTTTGAGAGTTTGCAATGAACGTTAACAGATAAAAGCTGGGCAGCTTGCCTTAAGCAAGGCAGCAGGGACAAAGTCCACATTGCAAAGGAGCTTTTATGGAGACTAGCAAATGGTAGAGTGGGGGGTTGTTTCACCACATAAATCTAGAAAGCCTTTTGTTGTTTTGCTATTTTTGCTCTGAGTGGCTCTTCCATCCCAGTTTGGAGCAACACTTTGTAATATACATTGAAATAAGTCTACAGCACAATCCATCAAAGCATTCATTTGTGCAAATTTCATTGAAATAAACAAGAGGCATAAACAATCAGAGCAGTAGATACAATGGTTAGGGATTACACATAAACTCAGATTTCAAAGTGGGGCATTTATCTGTGCCCACAAGGCCATACAGTCTTCCCCAAAGCCCTGGATGTAACTCCCAGAAACTTACATTATTGTTAAGCCTGGGTTCCCCAACCAGGGTTAGGTAGAGAAGCTAAACA
>BLBF01000005.1:24658304-24689586 GCA_015471245.1 Laticauda colubrina
TCTCTCCCGTTCGAGCAATGCAGTCTTGATTCCAAGCAGTAATCAGGGATCATCAAAGCCAGAGAGAGCGAGAGAGAGTGAGAGCAAGCCGTAGTCTTGCTACTTTTATATTGTTTTCTTAACCACTCCTTTAATTGCTATTTCCCAGTTAAAGCTGTATACTCTCTAACATACACTAACTATGATTCATAGTTATTATTTCACCTAAACCAGTTAGGGTGAACAATGTTATCCCTAACATTTATAAATTACCATTGGGTTATATTTTTAATTTTATTTAAGACTATGTGAAAGTTTGTCTATAAGGTCTGGCTTTTTGTTCATGTCTCTGTGCTTATATACTGTATGTATCTAATGAAGCTTTCATTGTGACTGTCCAGGTATATGGAGGGGAGGAGGGAAGGAGAGAGGGAGGGAAAGGGAGAGAAATGAATTGTAAAATGTTACTAATAATAATACTCAGCAAGAATAATTACAAAAACAGTTTGTATATGCAGTAACTTGCATTTTCCATCCATTTATTCCCTCTGCACCAATACAGCTTCAGAATGTAGATGCAAGATTTAGAACTGAACTGAACAGAACTGAACTTTCAGAAGGATACCTCTATCAGAAAGTTTGTTCTAATTCTGGCAGCCTCTGTTATGACGAGCAATGGCACTGAAGGTCTTTCATTGCATTTCCTTCCTAATGCTTTAGATAGCTGGATGAATCACTAGCAATTTAACCTGGGCTCCCTTGTCAACACAACATGGACTTTATCATTCAATTACTTTGCCATTTCTATATTTTATTTATCTGTACATGTAAAACCATAACATTCTTCATGTATGGGGCATAACTGAAGACCCCAGAATTATACAAACTGACTCTATACAAGCCTTTTTAGCATCTGCCTAAACTTATTTTCCCCCAATCATAATTCTCACAATGTTCTGTTTAGCAAGATTTATTGAGATGGATAGAATAGTTATAAGAATTCCAGCAACTAGTTGAACAAATAGTTCCACTAGATTGAACTATTTTCAGTTTAGAACCAACATTATACATTACATTTGATTCTCATTCTAGCCGTTGTGATGAATGAGTGACAAGCTGGGTCACTTTATTCATAATGGAGACATTAAACACATTTGATTGATTATGTGTGTGTGTGTGTGTGTGTGTGTGTGTGTGTGTAATTTTGACTATTACAATGAGAAAATAATTGACTGTGAGAAAAATGTTCATATTAATGTAGGTACCAACTGCAATATTTAGTGATTGTTCAAAGCTATGACAGCATTACAAAAGTAATTTCACTATCTATCATCATGCTTATATTTGTCACAGCATCCCTGCAGTCATGTGATCAAGATTTGGAAGCTTTGCAGCTGGTAGATGTTGGCAACCATCGTGGTGTCCTACAGTCAAATGATCACCATTTGCACACTTCATAGCTTCTCACAAGCAGTCAATGGAGAAGTCAGCAATGAAATTACAAGTTGTGATCACATTCATGGTGCTTAGAGATGGAGTTGCTGGCTCTAATTGTGATTATTGTTGTGCCTTTGAGTTAATGCTGACTCCTGACAACTGCATGGACTAATACTTGCAGTTTTCTTGGCAGGAGTTTGGAGTTTCCCCTTGTCTTCTTCTTCCCAGGGCTGAGAGAAGATGACTGGGTCAAATTGCCTGACTGGCTAAGGCAGGGCTACAACTTACACTCTCCTAGTTTTTAACCTAGTGCCTTAACCACTATATCAAACTGGTTCATTCAAGTCTTATACTCCATTATTTCAATGTTCCTTTCGAAGACTAGTCTTTAGGACATCCAAAGTTAAATTTCAGCTTTCATCCCTCCAAACCTGTATACTCCAGCATGGCTCTCAACAAAATCCATTACTAAAACATATAGTTCAATCTAAATGTCACTTCATTCCTTTTCTTCCTCACAAGTTATCTGTAGTTGCCAAGACAGAACACAGTACTTGTTACTGGCTAATAGGAATGAGGAAATATAACCTGGATGGGCTTTGCATGTTTGAACCTACAGAAAAAAGCTGAAAAACAAAATTTGTGTGTCCTTGGTGTGTCCTTGCTGAATATATGTGTTTCCTTGGTTGAATATATTTAATGCATCTTGCTGCCTTACTGGTGCAAATTTCACTATTTTTCAAAGCAAAATAACAAAAAGAAAATTGAGCTACATGTTAAATAGTTAAGTGTTGATTCCATGTAAACACACACAGTTCAACACGAAAATGATAATGATTTTTTGTGTTTTTTTAAAAAAGAATAAAATAGATGTATTAAAATGGCAAGTATTTACTTGTCAAAAAAGTTCTATTCCTTGACCAAAAATAGTGACAATTCTTAGAGAGTAACACAAGCTGCACTAAAAGAGAATTCTTCCTTTCAAAACAATCCCCTTTCATGTAAATGAAATTTTAGTCAGATTAAATCATAGCCTATTAGAAGTATCTTGAATTGGGTTATTAAACAGTCCTGCTGAGGGGTTTGGGAATATTATCCCTTCCTACCTATTGTAAGAAACATATTTCTCCTTTAAAAACCAATCTATTGAAGAAAACAGGAAAAATAGCCCAGAGAGGCAGTTTCTATTAAGCTGGTTGATTTTAAAAGCACCAATCAGAATAGTCTTTCATTAAATGCCAATTAATAATAATCTACCTAGCTTGTCAGCTGCTTTAAAAATAATTCCCACAAGTAAATCAACAAGTCTTAGATCATAGAAAAGCTTGCTTTGCTAAGAACTGACTTGATGTCTCCTAATGCACTAATCCTGGCAAATAAGAAACCTAGATTATCATTATAGCAATGATGTTTAATGAATTGATCCATCAACTTATTGATTGCTGAAAGACTTACGTGATGAAAAGGAAGTGCCTGAAGTTAAGCGGGCTTCTTTGCAGAAGCAGCATCTCTGCCCTCACCAACTTCTTATTTGATCTTTTCTATCTGTCTTTTTCTCTTCTCCCTGCTTGCTTAACAAAAATAGGAAGACTCTTATTTGTTTTTTGTTTTTTAAATTACTCTTTCAAAAATTTTAAATTTTTAAATGACTAATTTTTAAATTACTCTTTCAAAATCATGTTTTTGATTTTACAAATCAAAGGTTTTTACCAGAGCAATATAGCTAAATTAAGTGTATTAATTAAATATACATTTAAATTAGATAAAATATTTTGATATACTTTATTGGAAACAACTAGAAGTTTGTTGCTGCCTTCTTCTAAGTTTGATTTGGGGTTTCTAGATTCTAAATCGATTAGGTTCCCTCAATCTCACACTCTCATGATGGATAACTTACTTCTCTTCTTTTGACCTTTCCAACCAGGGAGAGTCTGCAAAAGTTCCTATCCCTATAGGCATTCTTCTCAGGTCATTGAAGCTACTATTACATTAAGAATACAATTACCTTGGAGGAAGCTTGATTTAAAAATACCATCAAAATTTAAAATTGCTTTTAAGAATTGAGTTAAACTCCATCAAATCCAATCTACTATCTTCATCAGGGATCTTGCCTAAATTTCTCCTTGAACAGCCTCTTGCAATCTTGGTCTTTCCAGATATTTAGAATGCATTAGCTCTGATGATTAGTCAGAGTGGCTGCTGCTGATAGTTTACAGGAGTCCTGGTGGTGCAGTGGTTAGAATGCAATATCACTGGCTAAGTCTGCCCACAGTCTGGAGTTTGATCCTGACAGGGCTCAAGACTGCCAGCCTTCCATCCTTTCAAGATTGGTAAAATGAGGAGTCAGATTGTTGAGGACAATATGCTGACATTGTAAATCACCCAGGGTGGTATAAAGCCATGGGGTGGTATATACATCGAAGTGTAATTGCTATTGCTGTAATCTTGTGGAAAGACAAAATGCAGCATAGAAAATGCATGTCTGCATTGCCTTCTTCCCCTTTTTAAAGTGGTCCTGTTCTGTTAGGAAGAGTAACTGGTAGAGCATGTGTCAGTAAAAAAAGATGGTATGGAGCACATAGGAGTAGTGAGTGAGCAAGCAGCTGTACAGGCACAGGAGAAATAGGGCCCACAGTGCTTTTAAAAGTGCAACCCCAACAAGCAGGACCCCCAATGACTAGTAGAGCTACTGCAGCAGGAAACAGCTAGGAATGCAAGCCAATAGTAGCATCTCCCGCAACAGCAACAACCCAGCAATGCACATAATATGAACAGGCTCTGTGGACCCAGAAAGGCCAGAAAAACTTAGCAGTACCAGCCAGCAGACAAGAGAGGCCATCCCAGGGGCAAAGTTAATCAAATAAAAGATGGCTGAAAGCACAAGGACCAAGGCAGGGAGGAAAGAGACTTTATTTGCTCTTTCCTTCAAGATTTGGAGAGGATAAAAAATCAGCACAGGATGGGGAAAGATTCTATGGCAACTAGGACAGGAGGAGTAACTCAGAAATAGCCTAAAAGTACAATTCATAGTTTATAAACACCATGAATCATAATTATTAAAACTAGATAATTCATGGACATAATGTATATCTACAGTTGATCATAGTTAATACATAAATTATAGTAAAATGCTGTTAAGATCCCAGACAAAACTAATGTTTGATTTATAGAAATAAGCAGACAAATCTGCTCTGTAAAATACATTTATTTTGTGTCTAACACTAATTATGGGGACCAAAGCCTATACTGTGTATGTGCATATGTGTATGTTACACCAATCCCCAAAGAACCACAACAAATACAAAACATCTGGAAAGACTCGGTTTGGGAAATTGCATGGTTGAAACACAAAAACAAGCAACTTTTCATCCCTTAATGCTTGCCTTCAGCATCAGCTAATCAGAGCTGCATTCCTTTCCATTACTTTCCATTCAACTCTAATGGCTGAACCTCCTAACAGATATATCTTCCATAGATTTTTCATTCCATGAATTTTTCTTAACAGTTTTTAAAGCAACTCTGCTGGTGGCCATCACAACATTAATTACACCTGAATTCCAAGGTAATATATCATTCTACAATAGATTTATATGTTACATTTCAAGGCTGCAAGTTCACAGTTTATAGTAGGCATATTTGATACTCCAGCACTTTGAGAACTGATTTTTTTTCCCCTGCATTGTGTGAAGATAGATGAAAATTAATCACACATTTGTCCCAACATGCACACACTGAAATGAATTAATGCTGGCTAAGAAAAAAACCTCAGCGTAATCATAATTTTCTCATGTTATCGAACGTAAAGATATAGAACAGGGGTGTCAAACTCAAGGCCTGCAGGCTGGATCCAGCCTGTGATGTGGTCAGATCCAGCCTGGGGGACCTGGAAAATGTGAGGGATCGGGATGGTCTACCCAGTGTGAAGAGTAAAGATTGAGCCCACATGGTTTTGGCACGATCTACCCAATGCGAAGAGGAAATATGCCAGCAGTTTGGAGAGCAAGCTGGCCATACCCACCCAGCTGGCCACACCCAGTGATTGCTGTCAAGCTGGCCACACCCACCCAGTCAGCCTCATCCACCCTGCCCCCCAAGGTCAACCTGAGACAGCCCTCAATGAAATTGAGTTTGACACCCTTGGTATAGAAGAAGATTACAGTCTTATGAATTTCCAAATAATTTCACAGCTTACTTTCTTAACAATTTACTGGTGAACTACCTAGATTTGCTGACTTAAATGATCTAACTGGTTTCGATTTTAAAAAGTCACTTTGGATAGTGAGGTGGGTGGCATTTAAATGTAATAAATAGATTTATAAATAAATAAATAAATAGTCAGCTTAAAGACCACAAATGCAAAGCACTGTCTTGAGAGAGGCTTTATTATGGAGAGCACCTCTTCCAAGATAAATGATTCCTATATGTACCTCATATATATAGATAGATAGATAAACAGACACATGTTTGTCCAATTATTTAAAGATGCTTTTTGTTTTTAAACCACTATGGAAAAGTTTATTTATGAACTAATAATTAATCCTGATCAGTTAAAATGTCATTTATTGTTTGTAGTCCAATTCTGAATACTGTACATGAAGTGGGGTTCCCAAACATACTTCAATCCAGAAAGCCACTCATTATGGCCACAGAAGAAAATGTGGATTGAAGGAATTTCAACCAAATGTTTCCTGCTATCATAAGAGAAAAGATTCAAAACTGAAGTAATAAGCTTTGACAACAAGGCAAAAGAAGAAATATTAATATAAAGGTTGCTTTTGCATGAGTTCCTTTATCTGTGTAAAAATGTTTAGGCAAATAATTTGGTTCTGAAAATTCTATGGTGAACTTCTTTAGCAAAAAAAGCCAATACCATATTGAGTTATTTGCAATATCTTAGTAATGCAGTATAGCCATCATATAATGTGGAGTAAAGTGTTGCTTTGTGAAGAAAAAACATTGATGGATATCTGACCATTAAAGTCAGATGATGGAGAATGAAGAGATTGCTCCGTGGAAGGAAATGCAGTAAGAGGAAGAAGTCGGAAAATTTAAAATTCAGCACCATGGACAGAGGTGCCCGAGTTTCAGAACAGAATCTGCACAAAGCTTAATTTTCATTGTTCTGAATCAAAACAATTTTAAGCTTCTTGAAACTTTTCTAAACTTGTGTACCAAAGGCTTGCCACACACCCACTTGTTTTCATTTACTTGGGCAAGAGAAGAAAAAAATGGGAAAAAAATCTTTGCAAAAATATTCCAGAAAATGATAGGTTTAATAATTTTACTTAAACAGTACTTTCTATCCAGAGATCTGAGAGATACACATTTGTCTATATTCACATCTTTTGAATCCACTTACACTACCTAACAGCTAAATATGCCCCATTCCTTTTTTTAAAGGTTTGGAAAGTTAGATATAAAATACTTAAGAGGAAGCAAATTTAGAAAGATAAAAGAATTCAGCTGAAAGCAATGTAAATGATCAGGTTTAAAGATAAGAGCATAAGTAAGAAGAAAGATAAGAAAATTATTATTATTTAATGAAATCAGGCCCTTCTCGGGACACAATTTCTTGCATGGGTTTTTTCCTGTAAAACATGGATTTCTCACTAAGTTTGCAAAAAGAAACTTCAAACTAATTTATATTTTGCCTTATTTAACCTACTAGCAATCTTTTGCATTCTCTTTACCAGTAGCTTTTCAGGCATTGTGATCTAGGTATTGCATTACTTAAAAAATAAATAAAATAAATAAAAAAACAACCTACAGATAGGAAGTATTAAACATAAGAAATTGTGTATGCACAACATGTGCTCTGTCACTGGACCACATTTCTTCCCCATAGTTTCAGTATATTACAAATGGTACTGACTTTTAGCTAAATTTCCCCAAATAATCGATGGTCAGAATGTTTAAAGTCCCATTTTTAGATGAGCCTTTTGATGATAAAAATAAAATAAAATAAATAATAAAGTCAGCTGTGGAACTATAATTGGATACCTAGTGGCTATATGAAACCTGGTTAAGGAGAACAACCATATGAATTCATCAGGGATGGAAAAAGATTTCAAAGAGAATCACTACATCTTCTTTCTACAATACAGCTTACTCTCCAAGACAAATTTATTAAAGCACTTTAAATAACTTGTTGCATATTTGTTAAGCCCAACAGTGAGAGTAAGAATACTCTAAAATATGACAAGTAATTACCTTTTACTGGTTTTCAATTTTAAGAGAAAATAAAATATAAAGAAATAAATGGTTGATTTTGCTTTCAAAAATCTAACCCAATGGAATGTAATAGATCTTTTCTCTTCATAAAATGCTTGTCTAAATAAATGTTACCTATACACATAATGTAATCAAACAGCCACATTCATCTCTTGAGATTTAATGGAGAAATACTGATAACAAGCACTGATTTTTCTTTCACTCTGTCAGGGACAGTATTAGCTTTAGAATTTAGGGGGACATTCTTCAGTTGGGTTAGATGTGAGTGTAAGGATGGAAGTATGTTAGTATGTTGAATTACCTCTGATTTTCTTGGACATTGCAAATTTCTAACTGAAACAAAACTCAGAAGAGTATGCAAAGTTTTCATCATATATCATTATATAGAAGGAGGAAAAAAGTACAAATGTGATATACAGAAACATACTTGTTTCGTGATTAAAGTTTTCACATTTTGTGAGCAATAAATGCAAAATTGGAAGGGGAGGTGGAGGAAGAGGAGGAATAATCTTTGGAGATTATTGCTCAGTGAAAAGAGCATATGCTTTATATGCATAAAAATCTCTACCTGAAATTACAAAAACCCTTTGCTGGTCAGTGTTGGTAATACTATTGTTGATGGACCAAGAAACTGACTTTATATACTATAAGGCAAATGACACAAATGGTTCTGGCCATTCCAGCACCTGCCATGAAAAGACCAAATTGGACAGGGATACCATAATACTCCTTGTTAGGAAAAAATTCACCAAACAGGTGTTTGGGTTAGAAATATATAAACCAGGATAAACATTTTAGTACTATGTCTTTAAGAAATTGAAAAACTGAAATTGGGTGTGGTTTTTCAAACGGCCATAAGATGGAGTCAGAAACCTGGATTGTCTTAGTCTAAGTCTCAGAAGAGAGTGTGAGTATATCTTTATTTCTTCTGTTGGAAAGTATTGCCGTTGCTCCATTTCTTCAAATTAACTGATATTACTGGATTTAATGTAAGTCTGATACTGAACTGTTTTTTGACACTGGACTTTGATATATGGCTTATCCCTGGATTAAAAACTGACTGATTTACTTGTGAATGAGTTTGGATTGCTTATTTTGGACTTAGCTTAAACTTTCTGGAAGTAAAAATTTAAGCCCCTGTCACACTGCACCAACGGATGCAAAGAAGATGTAAAACGGACAAAAAAGCTTGCCATCCATTGGAAAACGCGATGTACTCACTGCCTCCATTTTGCTTCCTCTCTATCCATCCAGCATCCATTTATTGAGGTTTCATCCGCTCAGAAAGTTTTGAGCTGCTCAAAACTTTTGCGCGGAAAATATATCCAATTCGTCCATTCTGCATCCGCTAGGCATCCGCTACGCATCCGTTCTGCATCCATTACGCATCTGCTATATCCGCTAGGCATCCATTCCACATCCGCGCAACTCACATCCGCTCGGATGCAGGGAGGAAGAGGAACGGATGCAGAACGGATGCAGAATGGATGCAGAATGGATGCAGCACAGAAACAAAGCGTTTAAAATGGAAAAAACGTTCGCAGAGGGGACCTATCTTGGATATTAAGGATGTCTAGAGGAAGCCTAGAGGATGCCTAGAGGATGCCTAGAGGATGCAAAGGGACACCTATACTGCCTATAAAAAGGGGGAGCAACTCGTCTGCATCTCACTTTCAGACCAGCAGCCCAACTGTGCAGACCTCTGCAGCCTTCATCTGACTCTTCCTCTTCCACAGCATCCAGTCATGTCAACCGTGGATCATAACACAGTCCTTTTGGCAGCCACCATCCTTCTGCAACAGTGCGAAGCCATCTACAGGCTTTGTGAACTCTACTACGGGAAGAAAAGGAGGCGGCCAAGAAGCATCTGGGTCCGAAGATGGATTGGGAGAAGAGCAGAGTATGGACTGTACAACAAGCTGATGGTGGAGCTCAGGAATGAAGACACTTGTGCATTCCAGAACTTCATGAGGATGCCTCCAGCCATGTTTGACGAAGTTGTGCAGCGGCTGACACCCAGGTTGACCAAGGCAAAAAACAACTTCCGGCCCAGCCTGGAACCTGGGCTCAAGGTGGCACTCACTCTGCACCACCTGGCCTCAGGGACCACCTATGGGAGCATGCAGTACGTCTGGAGGGTGCCACACAACACCATCAGCATTGTGGTCAGAGAAGTGGTGCAGGCCATCATCGAAGAATACCTGCAGGAGCTCCTCCAGTGCCCCTCCACTGATGAAGGATGGAAGAAAGTTGCAGAGCAGTGGTATCAGAGGTGGAACTACCCACACACCATTGGAGCCATCAATGGCAAGCACGTGGCCTGCAAAGCACCACCCAAGTCGGGATCCACTTATTTCAACTACAAGGGCTTCTTCAGCATCATCCTCTTTGCCATGGTCGATGCTGACTACAAGTTCATGTACATTGATGCTTCAGGCAATGGGTCAGCTTCAGATGCCCAGGTATACAACGCCAGTGACCTCAAGGAGGGGCTGGAACGCAACCTCATCATGGGCTTTCCAGATCCAGACCCCCTGCCCAACGACACGCAAGATGTGCCCTACTTCATCGTGGGGGATGACGCCTTCTCCCTCAGAACCTACCTCATGAAGCCCTACACTTCCAGATGCCTCACCCGTGAAGAGAGGATCTTCAACTACAGGCTGTCCAGGGCAAGGTGGGTGGTGGAGAACGCCTTTGGCATCCTGGCCAACAGGTTCCAGGTACTTCTCACCACCATGCAGCATCGCCCAGAGACCGTGAGGAGGATCGTGGAAGCTTGCTGCATCCTGCACAAACTCATGCGCACCCGCTACCCAGTCTTGCAGAACAGGCTTGTGGACCTCCAGCAAGGCAATGGGGACATGGAGCCTGGGGAATGGAGGCAAGGGCGAAACCTGATAGACACTGAGGATGTGCAAGGCCCCAACAGAGCCTCACGTGAAGGGAAGAAGCAGCGCAACCTCCTGAGACACTGGTGCAACTCCCCAGCTGGAGCAGTGGAGTGGCAAGACAGGATGATAGATGATTAATGGGTGTTTCCTTCAGCCTGTCTCATCACACGGATGAGATTGGGCCATGTATGTTGGGTGGGCCTACAATGAACAGGGCATTTAATAAAGAGTTGTGTTTATGTTCAAATGTGTGGATCAATGCTTACTAATGAAGGGCCAAAGGTGTGGCACCTGGGAGGGTGGACCATCCCGTCCCACTATGTTTGCACTGGAGGTTTATCTATCCCACAGCTATTGCCCAACCCACAGGTATCCCTGCCCATTCCACTGCTATCTCAACCCATCCCACTGTTATCTTAACCCATCCCACAAGCATACAAAGGCTTAAACCATTTCTAAAAGTTTCCAGCAAGACTTTATTAAAAAAAAGAAATGAAGCAAGTGTGTGAATCAAAAACAGACTTTATTAACAACAAGCTATAAAACAAAAATTAGTCTCTGGCACTCCTATTGGTTGCTCAGTCTCAGGGGTGAAGGGTGCAGGTGCTGTGGAGGTGGCTGGTGCTGGAGTGCTAGTCTGTATCGTCATTGGGGTGCCTGGCCCCGAGAGGACAACAGGGGATGGTGCGTTGAGGAAGCTCTCACACAGCTTGCTCAGACCTGCAATGCCTTCCTCCATGCCATGGGGTGTCAGCCCCAGTACTGATGAGAGATGTACTGAAGCCGGGCTTGGCTGTGGGGTGGAGGAAGGAGTAGTGTAGTGGGACTGTCTGGTCTGCAGCTGGGTGAGGACTGGCATGGTTGGCATCGCTGTCATCGGTGGCATCATTGTCGTGGGTGGCATGGGTGGCATCAGTGGAACCGGTGGCAACGGTGTCGTCCGATGACGCTGTGCCTGGACTGGTAAGGGCTGCTGCCTGTGCTGCTGGACCTCCTGGTAGCCATAGCCCTGGTAGGTTAGGGGCTGTGGGAAGCCTTGGAATGGGAGGGACATCACCTGTGGTGGAGGTGGAGGAGCAGACCTGGACTGGGTGGGAGCAGGTTCCTCTGGATCTGGAGGGTTGTGAAGCATCTCGGTGATCCGGTCCTTCACCACCTGGTACTGGGGTTCCTCCATGTTCTTGAGGGTCTCGTTGACATAGGTGAGGAAGGGCTTGTGGTTGGAGGATGAGGAGTCAGTGCTGACCAGCTGAGAGAGGAGATCTATACTGGTGCGGATGGTGTCCCTGATCTCCAGCAGGACAGTGTGGCTCTGCCCCTCCTGCTGTCTGGCTCTCTGCCTTTCTGTGGAGGCGGAGCTGGGGGGGTGGATGTGGCTACGACTGTGGTGGACTCAATGTCTCCTTTCTCCCACCGCACCAGGGAGTCCTCCACGCGCTCCACCACGGTTACAACACCTGTCCGCGGGTTCTCCGTCGTGGCACGCTCCACAGAAACCTGCCTGGAAACAGGGACTGACTCCCGGCCGGAAGAGGACTGGCTCTCAGCAGGCTGCTGGAGAGAGAGGGTTGTGAGAGGGGCTGCTGGTGCTCCTCGGTGGCGGATCTCACCCTCCAGGAAGCTGTACCTGGCCATGATGTAGGTCTCTCTGTCCGTCAGCTTAACCGTGGCCTGGCCAGATTTCTTCAGGTGCAGCTTCCCGTACCAGGTATGCATGTGCTTCCACCAGCCGAGGAGCACCTCCAAAGTGTAACCCATACTCTCCGCCCTCTCTCTCCAAGCAGCCTGATTCCTTTTGGTGTCCCTGTACAGCCGGTGTCCCTTCCGCCACAGATAGTCGTTCTCTCTCAGCCACTCCAGCACCTCATCCTCGTGTTCCTCCTCGATGAAGTATTGCCTTCTCTCCCATCCCCGCATATGCCTTTTCCTCCCTTTGGCAGGACCAGATGGGCCCTCATCAGAGGGGCTCCTAGGTGGTAGGGGCTGCTCCTCCACACCACCAGCAGCAGCACCAGCAGGATCATAATCATCATCATCATCATCACCAGCAGGATCATAATAATCATCAGCAGCAGCAGCAGCAGCAGCAGGATCATCATCAGCAGCAGCAGCAGCAGGATCAGCAGCAGCAGAGTAAGCACCAGGAGCCCCAGCAGCAGGATTAGCAGCAGCAGAGTAAGCACCAGGAGCCCCAGCAGCAGCAGCAGCACCTGCAGGACCAGGAGCACGAGCAGGACCAGGATCATGAGCAGGACGAGCAGGATGAGCAAGACCAGGAGCATGAGCAGGACAAGCAAGCAGTACGAGCAGGCCCAGCAGGACCAGCAGGACCAGGAGCAGCTTCAGCAGAGTATGCAGCAGCAGAAGCACCACTGCCAGGAGCAACTTCAGCAGAAGCTCCAGCACCAGAAGAGCGAGCCCGAGCAGCAGAAGCCCCAGCAGAAGCAGAGTCAGGGACAGGGGGCGGGAGGGTGGCCCTGTCCCTCTTGCCAGGGATGGCGGCAGGTTGCGGAGACTTTCGCTTCTTCCCCATGGTTGTGGGGCTGCTGGCTGGCAGGGAGGCTGGCAGGCACCAAGGCTGGCAGGAAGGCTGGCAGGAAGGCTGGCAGGAAGGCTGGCAGGAAGCCTGGCAGGAAGGCAGGCAGGAAGGCAGGCACCAAGGCTGGCAGGCAGACTGGCTGGCAGGGAGGCTGGAAGGCAGGCTGGCAGCAAGGCTGGCAGGCAGGCAGAGAGCAAGGCTGGCAGGGAGGCTGGCCAGGAGGCTTGGAGGCAGGCTGGCAGGAAGGCTGGCAGCAAGGTTTGCAGGCAGGCATGCAGGCAGGGCAGGCAAGGACTCGATGTATCCTGCAGCAGGTGTTTCCTCCGAATGCTGGCCACGTGTGAGCTGCTTTCCTTTATATCCGCGTGGCTTATGCAATGCACCCCCCGCATGCGCAATTAACGCCAGGCATCCATTAGGCTTCCGCTGTGCATCCGCTAGGCTTCCGCTCTGCATCCGCTTAATCCGCTGTGCATCCGCTCTTTCCGTTCCACGTCCACTTTACTGAGGCCTCCCGGAAGCCTAGCGGATGTGTCATCTGCTCCCATCCACTTCCATCCGCTGGGCTTCTGTTCCGCATCTGTTTTCCATCCGCTCTGTGTCCTCCCCACGTCCGTGTTATCTGCTCCGGTTATGCAAATTTTTGCCCCTTTTGAGAGCGGATAACAACGGATGGAACATTTTGCTCGTCCGTTGTGTCCGTTTTGCATCCGTTGGGCAGTGTGACAGGGCCTTTACATTTACTGTACAGTGTATCTGTGTACTGTGTGTATATTATTCAAACCCTTCTCTCAAATACATCTCCCTGTATGCGCTCATTCTCCTAATGGGGAATTACCTCAACACTCCTTAAGTATATGAGATGTAATCATACAAGAAAAGAATTGTCTATTTTATTTTATCCCAGAGAAATACAATGCACTGAAGCTTCTGTATCAGTAAGAACAATTCAAGATGGAACTGATTGCCTTGAAATGGTATCTTCTCCATCACCAGATGTAGTCAGAAAGAGACTATGCAGCCATTTGTCAAGCATCAGTCAAATGGATTCCTGCTCTGACCACAAAATTGGGCTCAATTGCTTAAATGACCCATCTCAATTCTATAATGTAATTATTCTGTGATACTTTTATAAATTGCAATCTACATTTCACATATTAGAATAAGCATTAAGCAACTTACATTTGATCTTCTGTTACTTTAATACTAATAGTGCGAAGCTAATATTTGCAATATATATTATACAGTATATAATAGATAGAACATCTGATGTATTTGATATCCCACAGAATAAATATGAAATAAGTTATTGTTATTATTCCTATTCCATGGATGCAGAGCTAACATTGGGATATAATTGCTCAACCAGGACAGTCGGGGTCCCAGGGAGGGAAGGGGTGACTGATCAAATAAAGAAACAGGACTTTGACATCATATCAAACAAAGAAATAGAGCTGAGTCAAGATTCCTCAATGGAATCCTTTCATACATGATTTTACTAATATCACTTACTTATTGTAAATTCTTTCTAGCATGATCTATGGGTCTCATGATTAGCATGAGAATGAATATGAAAAATGTGTGAATGAAAGCTATAATTAAATCTTTATCATGTCATAACTTGTCTTTGATGTATGTTTCATAAACATTTTTCAGATATCCTTCTCTTGGACTTTGGCTTTTTTTACTTTCCAGTAATGTCACTCTATCATGAAAAACAAGTTGTAGTTGCGCTAGAAAACTATTGATCTTTATACTACTGGTTTAACATAGAATGATGTCCATCAAACACTATATATAAAACTGGTGAGAAATGTAATTTTGCATGTATATAGGCTTCTACACTGATGCAGTCAAAACGATCCAATCACATAGACAAGGAAAACTAAGCAATCAGGTATTTGGAAATGTTACTGTGTCATATTTCAGCAAATCCTAATATTAATAATGTATGGTATTTAAAGAGTAGCAATCCATATATGATTATTGAAAGGGAACAAGCAGCATTCAGGCCAGAGATGGGAATGGGTAATACTACAACCACTTGTCTTGAAGGCCAAGCTTTGTGCTGAAGGTTTTAGTCTTTGGGTGGAAGAAATAATGAGTTTAAACTGTACAGGATGTAAAGCTATTTACACATTTTCACTATCAATGAACAATCAAATGTTCTCTAAGGGTTTATTCTTGTCTTCAGTAAAGATTCTTACCTCGCTGAGACATGTCTATGTGTCTATGTCAAAGCAAGCTGAGAAACCAACCTAAGTCAAATTACTGTCAGATTCTTGTCAGGGAAGTCTGACACCATTCTTCAGCCTGCATATATGGAAGGGTTATAAGATCCCTGAAATAGTTATTCCAGGAATTTTATAACCCTGGAATAGTTATCAGGTATTGCAGGCATTACAATGCAGCGGTCTTTCTTTTATTGCATTTATCTCATTTGCAGCTTCCATTTATGCTACTTTTGATTTCATCATGATGTTTCTGTCACTGAATTATCAAATAAACTAAAGTATTACATTCTATTAAATCTTAGGAGCTTTAGCCTATTTTCATTTAATTTTATATTTAACGTTTGTCAGTTAAAGTTATATTCACTACAATTGAACTACTGCATGTTCTCAGGTCAGGTATCTTTAATAGTAAACCAAAATTAATTTCTTGCAAATTAATTTCCATCAATTAACAATGGTTGAGGCTGCCAGAAGAGCAAGAACCAGAACTTTGTATCTCCCTCAAAACCCAAAGCAGTAAAGAGAAAGTAAACAAGACAAATAAGAGGAATTAGCTTTTACTCCTATTAGTAGTGTTTGTTGTTCCTTGACCTTATCAAGCTATCACAAATCCTCTATCATGTGACTAGGAAGAATTCAATGAAATGTGATTCTTCCATCATTCTGTTCTTTTTTTGATGAGTGCAACTTTTTTTATGATTGAGTTAACAGCTGATAAAATAGAAGAGAGAGCCTAAAACCTTCCTTTTACACTGTGTGTGTTCAAAAAAAGACCACAGAATTTGCCTTCATATTTATCAATGTTTTCCTAATTGTGATGCTAAAGAAGTTCAGAAACAGCAGATCCAGAATATCAATTATCCCATCTCATAAAGCTCGGATGCATTCTGAAGAGTGATTCCACATGCCCTAATATTCTTATTGTGGTCAGAATTGAAAGCAAGAATATTATAAATTGATGCTCTAATTTTGTCTCTGCACAGCATGCCTTCATTAAGTTAAGTACTCAAAGCCTGCAGCCAACGTTGGTGCATGGTTAGATGTCGATTACTTTAACTCTTTACTCACTTTAATCTTTATCATTGCAACATTGACTAACACTTTTTTAAATGGTTATAGTATGCAAAACAATTTCTTGACTCTTGTACAATCAGCTGCCCTGGGAATTTCCAAGTTTGAAATGTCAGATACACCTAAGGGCAAGCAATATGTAAATGAGACATTTAAACTAATTTTTGAATCCAACCATTGGGGATGAGGAATCAGCATTAGGATCTGACTTTACTTTTGCAACCTTTATTTTACCAGCAAAAAAACCAAAAGGAAATATATGATACTAACATGTATCTTTCTTGGGTGACAACTGGGGCTTATATATTATTTGTCTGCTCTAATTAGTTTCATTTACTTTTAAAAAATAGTTCATGCCAGTGCTAACAAGCATTTGAGCAGCAATGAATCCATGGACAATATGTACTGAAAGTTTTCAAGTTTTCAAAAAAAAAATCCCTCATCACAGATCATGTATTTTACATAGATCACATTTGTGAGCAGAACCGAAGTCATGTTGGATGGCCCAATTAATTAAATAAGGAAGTGTGTCTCAAACTCAGTAGCTCTGCTAAATAAGAAAGTGTTCCAGTTTGTGCACAAGAGAAAAAAAACAAGATGAGGCTAGAACAATGAGGATTTGTAATAAAGTGCTGAGGTGTCAGAAACTGTGTAACTGCTTTTGCTAGATAGGGAGCCAGCATAAACCTTCGAAATATATGTGTCAATTTGAAAACAGAAAGAATGTGAGCCAAGCCCTAGTACAAGGGGGCAGACAGTTAGGATATAAAAATGCTGCCTGAATTTTGCTCTGAGTTCCTTCAGTGCCTGAGTTCCTTCAATGCCGTCTCTGCAGACACGTGAATAAAACCTTGTTTTCCTTGGATCAACGAATCTTTTGGTGGTTTTTTATCTGCTTCCACCTCACAATTTGGTGCTCTACATGGGCCCCAATGGAATTTCGACTGGAGAAAAGGGACTAGGTAAGTATGGCGCCACTGCCTCCCATTGTAGAGGGGCCCCTCCCTTGTCTCAGTTGGATCCCGGGGTAACTGCACTCAGCAGACGATCCTTGGAAACAACAGAGAGAGAAGCCAGCCTGACGCTCTGGGAGTGTCGTTGATCACCTGAAGTGGGGACGCCCACACTCCTTTCATCTTCGGGAGACCAGGGGTGTATCAGGTGAGTTTGTTGCCTTTTGGGATAGAAGAAGGGATATACTGTCCTTAAACTCTGGGAATCCAGCGACTGCTGAAGGACAGTGTAAATCCCTGAGTTGGGAATCTCTGGGTGATTGTTGGTGGGTAGCGTGGAGAATGGGAAAGGGACAAAGCAAGTGTGAGACATTCCAAGCGGAAATGGTTATTGAGATAGAGAAGGCTGATTCCGACTGACTCCCCATTGGGTCAACTACTACAACAATGGTCATTGCCCCATCTGAGGACTTACACTCAGGTTCTATAGAAAAAGAAAATGATCTACCTATGCCAATATAGGTGGCCGAAGTATCCCCTAGTAGACCCTGAGTTTCCTTACCACTGGGATCCTGAAGGGAATACCAGCACGTACTGGATAATTCAGTTGAAAGAGTATATAGTGAAACACCGGATGAAGGAGCAAATACCCTATGTGGAGGTATGGTATCATCTTCACTTTGAAGGTCCAGTTCCACCAGAAACAGAAGTAGGACAGTTTGTCAGCAAGGTGGAGGAAAGCGAAACTGAGGACTGGATGGGGAGTCCACCGGCATCGGCTCCTGCAGTCCTGGCACCACCACCCCTGCCAGCTCCACTTGCCCAAGCTCCACCTCCACCTGCATATCCAGGACTCAGAAGGGAACTGGCTCAATTAAACAAGGACCTAGAGAATTTGCCTCTAGGAGGAAGGTCGGCCAATCCCGTGTCAGCCTTCCCAGTCAGAGAAGTCCCAAATGGCATGAATGTGCAGGGGAATCCAGTCACTGTTTTTGTGGCTGTCCCCAAAAATCTGCCAAGTTACGGGATCTGAAAAAGACCCTTCCGAAACTCCATGAGAATGCTCATGAAGTGGCGGAACAGTTGAAATTGTTTCTGGGGCCCAATGAATACACATACCAAGAATTGATGTATATTCTTGGACATCTTTTCACCCCTGAAGAGAGGAACCTCATTAGGAGGGCAGCGATGGCTGCCTGGGATAGGAGACATGCAGGGTAACAGGGAGCAGTGGCTGCAGACACAAAGTTCCCCATAGCCAATCCAAATTGGAACATCAATAATAATGCTCATAGGGAGCACATGAGAGATATGAAACACATGATCATTGAAGGAATTAAATTGGCCATCCCTCAAGGGAAAAACTTGACCAAAGCATTTGAAATAACACAAGGAAAGGATGAGTCCCCAGGGGATTTCGGTGCTCGGCTCCATGAAGGGTTAACCAAGTACTCCGGAGTGGAGACAGAAACCCCTGCCTTTGAGACTCTCCTGAAGATGCAATTCGTCACCAAAGCATGGCCAGATATCCAGAAAAAGATCCAGAAGACAGGGGGATGGACTGATTTGGGCATGACAGATTTGATGAGAGCAGCCCAACAGGTTTTTGTGAACTGAGACTCAGTTAAAACCAAACAGAAGTCTCAGATGATGGTAGCTGCTGTGAAAACGGCAGCCAAGAATGAAGTTAGGAAAAACAGGGAGACCCAGATGTCAGATCCGAGGCCAAGGTGGAGAGATGAAAGATCTCCCAGCAGGGAGTGGAGACCCCCGGTTAGGCGAGGAGGTCCAGGGGGCAATCGAGGTGGTCGATTCCAACGGTCATCCCAGAGTAGAACTTGCTTCAGATGCAGGAAAGAGGGACATTTTGCACATGAATGTCCCAAAACCCTGGAGGAACGAAGCTATGCCCTATATGATTAGAAAGGTTCCGGCTCCCCAAGAGGGACCCGTGGGGAGCCATTGGTAAATGTGTTAGTGGGTCCTGACCATCAGGAACGGCTGTTCCTGATCGACACTGGCGCAAGCCGGACATCTGTATGCGATCCGGTAGAGGGAGCATGCAGGTCAAAGCAGAATTTAAAGGTGGTTGGGGTGAGTGGGAAATCCCAAGAGGTGAAGATTTTGGAAGAGGTGAGATTGGAATTGAATGATGTGGTTACTGAAACCGAAATATTGTATATTCTGGATTCAGGGGTGAACTTGCTAGGAAGAGACTTGTTGGATGTTTTTGGAATAGAATTGTGGGATAGAAGGAAAGAAGTTCGCATGTGTATATTAACAACGGAAGATGAGGAGAAGATATCATCAGATGTGTGGGCAGGAGGTGAAAGGCTTAGTAGGATGGCAATACAGCCCATTCAGATCAAGATACAACCAGGGATAACTAAACTGTGGACTCCACAATATTTTCTGAGTAAGAGAGGTAGAGAAGGGTTGAAACCAGTGATTGACAGATTATTGAAACAGGGACTGTTGGAACCAACTATGTCACCGTTCAATTCACCGGTTTTAGCAGTAATAAAAAAGGATGGGAAGTATAGATTGGTTAATGATTTGAGGAGGATCAATGAGATAGTGGTTCCTAGATTCCCAGTGGTTCCTGATCCCTATACCATCTTGGGTCGGATTCCTCCCAAAGACAAATGGTTTACTGTGATAGATATGAAGGATGCCTTTTGGGTGTGCCCCTTGGAGGAGGGGAGTAGAGACTTGTTTGCCTTTGAATGGAATGATCCTGAGAGTGGAAGGAAACAGCAGTTGAGGTGGACGGTACTTCCTCGGGGATATACCAAGAGCCCTTTGTTGTTTGGACAGGCATTGGAAGAAAAGTTGGTGTCGTTTCACAAAGAGAAAGGAATCACCCTAATTCAGTATGTGGATGACGTGTTGTTAACTGGGGAGAAAGAGAAGGAAGTGAGAGCAGCTTCTGTGAGTCTGTTGAATTGGCTGAAGGAGCAGGGGCTGAAAGTCTCAAAAGAGAAGCTTCAGTTTGTTGAAAAAAAGGTGAAATATTTGGGACATTACATTCAGCAGGGGGTAAGGTCCTTGGACCCTGAAAGGGTGAAGGGGATCATGAGCTTGGCTCCTCCCAGGAACAAGACAGAGGTGCGGAAAGCGTTGGGATTATTGGGGTATTGCAGAATCTGGGTAGACCAATTCACAGGGTTGGCACAGTTTTTGCATAGAAAGTTTCCTGGAAAGGGAGAGCACACAGAATGGGAGGAGGGAGATAGTGAAAGGTGGGAAGAGCTGAAGAAGGCTTTGTCAACCACTCCGGTTTTAGCCTTACCAAACCTGAAATTACCGTTTCATTTGTATGTGGCGGTGGCTCAGGGAACAGCAGTTAGAGTCCTTGCCCAAAAGAGGGGGGGGGCAGTACCAGCCGGTAGCCTTCCTAAGCAAGGGTTTGGAGCCGGTTGTGAAAGGATGGCCAGTTTGTGTTCAGGCTGTGGCAGCAACAGCGATGTTGGTGGTGAAGAGCAAAAAGTTTACCTTTGGGGGAGCTTTGGTGGTGCATTCGCCTCATCGGGTCAACTAAGTGTTGAGCCAGCTGGCTACCACTTGGATGACCGAAGGGAGGATATTGAAGTATGAAACCATTTTGATAACCAGTCCTGATGTGGTAATAGGGACAGACAAGAATCTAAATCCAGCAGAACTCTTGGAGGGGAGAAGGCAGGCGTGGGAACTGGAAGAGCATGATTGTCTATTGCAAGTGGATCTCATGATGAAGGTTAGAGAGGACTTGGAAGAGACTCCATTGGAGAAGGGAGAGAGGTGGTTTATAGATGGATCTAGCAGGGCGGAAAATGGAAAGAGAAAATTTGGCTTTGCAATAGTAACCGGGGAAGGTGAGGTAATAGAGAAAGGGTCACTCCCAGCTGCTTGGTCAGCCCAGAAATGTGAATTGCTTGCCCTGACCAGAGCCTTGGAATTGGCTGAGGGGATGGAAGTAACGATTTGTACTGATTCCAAGTATGCATGGGGGGTGGTGCACACGTTTGGGAAAATCTGGAAAGAAAGAAGGTACATCAAGGCGGATGGGAAGCAAATAGAGCAAATGCAACTGCCTTACAAGAACAAGCCTTACAGGCATTGCAACTCCCCAGCCGAATATCAATTGTCCATGTGAACGCACATCAGAAGGGGAACACACCGGAGGTTGTGGGAAACCGATGGGCGGACAATTGGGTGAAGGAAGCTGCAGGGGAGATAGAGTTGGTAATGGTATCTATACCAATACTGGAAAAGGAGGACAAGAGGGAGGAATGGGAGCCAGAGAAAAAGGAAAAGTTGGAGTTGGAGAAAGAGGGATGTGTCAAAACCCCAGAGGGATGGAAGACGTCGGAGGGAGTCAAGGTGGTGTCATGAGGGGAGTATTGGGGAAAGTTCATGAAGGAGAACATTTGGGAATGGAGGCCTTGGTTATGTCTGTTAAACCTCACTATTGGAGTCTGAGGATGGAGTCTGAGGATCTGCTGGAAATGTTTGATTTGTTTGAAAGTAAATAAGAAAGCGGCACACAAGAAAGAGATTGGAGGGCGACCCCTAGTGAGTTGGCCTTTTCAGAGAGCACAAATTGATTTCACTGAGTTGCCAGAAAAGGGGGGTTGGAAATACTTGCTTGTGATCAAAGATCAACTAATGGGGTGGGTAGAGGCTTATCCCACTAGAAGAGCCACAGCTCCCACAGTAACCAAGATCTTACTGGAACAAATTATCCCACGATATGGAATGATGGAAGCAATAGATTCAGACAGAGGAACTCATTTCACCCAAAAGATTCTGCAAAGGATAATGGAGGTGGTGGGGGTGAAATGGGAATTACACACCCCATGGCATCCTGAATCCAGTGGAAAAATTGAAAAAGCGAACAGGAAATTGAAGAAACACTTGACCAAACTACAACTTGAAAATGGCTTGCCATGGGCAAAGAATCTTCCCTTAGCTCAGCTCAGGATCAGAACTTGTCCAAGGAAAGACACAGGGGTTTCTCCCTTTGAAATGCTGATGGGGAAACCCTATTTGGCCAAACTAGGCAATCCCATACCAGAGTTCAGGGACTTTTTCCTTCGGAAATATTTTCTGGCACTGTCTCGATGTTTGCTTTCTCTTCACAAACAGGGACTGTTAGTGCAGCGACCACCTTTGGCTGGTAGTCAACACTCACATGAGGCTGGAGACTGGGTCCTGATAAAGACTTGGAGAACTGAAAAACTGCAACCTAGCTAGGAAGGTCCGTACCAGGTGCTACTGACGACTGAATCTGCAGTCCGTACTCGGGAAGGAGGCTGGACATATTACAGCAGAGTCAAGAAAGCACCGGAACCTGAGAAACCTTGGAAGGCAATCCCAGTGGACGGTCAGCCGCTAAAGGTAACTTTGAAGAAATAGCCAGCAGAAACCACCGTGGAGATGTCGGCTGAACTCTGGAGAGGAGTATTTGTTGCAACTATATTTACATTAATACATCAAAGAAGTTCACAATATGTTGGACCTGCGGGTGACTTGGGAACAGATTTGTGGAATGGCAATGTGTTCATAAAGGATCTCAAGAAGGTCTCACATTCCTTGAACATCACCAATTGCTGGTTATGCATGCACATGCCAGGAAGAACAGGTGAAGGATTCCACACGCAATTCCACTTGATCAGAACAGACTAAGACCACAGGGGCACGGGACAGAAAAATATGGTATAGAACGAAATATAACAGGAAGGATTTTTGTTCATTTAAGGGAAACGGTGTATGTGTGTTTTAGGAGAAATGAAACTAGAGGGCTCCATTTAGAAGATTGGGAAAAATGTAATAAGACTTTTGATATGCCATCATCCTGTAGTAACCATAGCTATACCAAGAGTTATCATAAATTAGATTATTTTAATCAAGATCAGTATCAGATGTGTATGCATTTTGAGGAAATGATCAATTGGACCCGAACATCAAAACAGACCTATGCTATGGAAAACTTTAGGTGGGTATTGTGTGGGAAATATGCGTATAGGGAGATGCCACCTTACTGGAGTGTCACATGTACAATCGGGTATGTGATACCGGTGATATATAAACTTGATGGCCTTTCCCAAGGCCGGATACATAATAAAAGAGACTCAGAATCTGGCCTTACCCAGAGACTCTGGACCCAAATCTCCCGTGGTATAATAACACCATTGGGAGTAGCCATGAACTACCAAGATATACATATTCTAAATAACTTCATGGTAACAATGTTCAATGATACTATAAAGAATATTAAAATGATCAACACCAAGCTTTCTGAAGTAAGACAGGTTGCTCCACAAAATAGGTATGCTTTAGACATTGTATTAGCTACAAAAGGGTGTGTGTGTGCTCTGATTCATTCACATTGCTGTGTATACATCCATGATTTCCAACCCAATATTACAAAGACAGTAAAAGTAATGGAAGAACGTATTCGCTCTAATCCATTATCACAAAGAATTGACTCATTGCCAGACCTGTGGGGAGCAATATGGTCTTGGCTTCCCAGTTCCACTTGGTTTAGACCTACCATAATGGGAATTATATTGATTATTATATGCTGTGTATTGTTGTGTTGTTGTCTTCAGTGTCTCCCTGGTGCAATAACAACGTGTGGGAAGATAGGGAAATCCTTGGGTTCAAGATTTGAGAAGAAGCAGGAAGCAGAACCTCTAATGATGTATCAGAGAAAAATCACTCTGAAAGAAGCAGAGGATCTGCTACTTGAGTTTGAGACAAGGGTGGAAAAAGAAAAAGGGGGGATTGTGAGCAGAACTGAAGTCATGTTGGATGGCCCAATTAATTAAATAAGGAAGTGTGTCTCAAACTCAGTAGCTCTGCTAAATAAGAAAGTGTTCCAGTTTGTGCACAAGAGAAAAAAAAACAAGATGAGGCTAGAACAATGAGGAATTGTAATAAAGTGCTGAGGTGTCAGAAACCGTGTAACTGCTTTTGCTAGATAGGGAGCCAGCATAAACCTTCGAAATATATGTGTCAATTTGAAAACAGAAAGAATGTGAGCCAAGCCCTCGTACGAGGGGGTGGACAGTTAGGGTATAAAAATGCTGCCTGAATTTTGCTCTGAGTTCCTTCAATGCCTGAGGGAACCTGTCTCTGCAGACACATAAATAAAACCTTGTTTTCCTTGGATCAACGAATCTTTTGGTGGTTTTTTATCTGCTTCCACCTCACACATTTATATGTGATCTTACTTCATAGATCACATTCATAGATCACTTACTTTTAAATTTCTATAGAAACCTGTGAGTTCAAGCCTTATCTAGTCTCAAATTTCACTAATCATCTCTAGCCATTAGGCCTATCTCAATTCAATGTGTCTACACATGAGAAGAGCACCCAGGTTCCTTGTTCCCTACTAGGAGATAATGTCTTTGATAACAACCACACTGAAACAAAATTTACTTTGCTTCCCTTGAAATGCTGTATCACATCACTATTCCTGGAAAATTGATGGCATTAGTATATAATGGGTCAAATAATTGAAATATCTTGGATTTTCTTTTTGAACATCAACATCCCGGAAAGATTAGACAAGACTGGCAGCCACAAAAATCAAAATTATGCAAATACCATTTTGTGTTTGCAAGATGAAAGAGCAAAAAAGAAATTCACAATCCAGCAGCAATTAATACACACAAAGCAAAAGTTCTGAGTGGCCTAACCTATTGAGCTCATATCTGTAAATATTGCTGTGATGCTTTTTGAAACAGGTAATCCAAATTTCTAAGGCTTTACTTTCTGTGTCCCAATTCTCCCCTAAGCCTGGAAGCAAGTCTGAATTCCACAAAGGCTTTCCCTTGGCTCAGCCACCTAAATTATAAGCTTCTCTAACAATTTATGACAGCTTCATATCCACATGTTTCAAGAGAATAATTGCAGATCTAATATTCTATGCTTATCTTTATAACACTTAAGTTTATTGAGTTCTTGACAAAGTCCAGTCAGAGGTGAAACAACAAATCTTTTACATTAGACTTCCAGAATTGGCTTTGTTCTAACCCAAATGTACATAGCCCAGACTTTACCTCCAGATCTTTCTGGCTGTTTCCCATATTTTAGTTATACTTTGCCCATTACAGATAAGAGCTTTTATCTTGACCATACAAAATATATTACCATCTTCTACACTTCTGGAAACTTAATCTAATGGTTCCTCTATAGGAACATCTCTGCCCCTGTCCATTGTTAGAAAGCAAAACAATTGCTCCTGTCCTTTTACATTATTTTTTACAAAGATATCTTCCTTTTCTTTCATGGAAATGTCCTTATGTTCCATTCTTTAGCAAGCAACTCATCGATGATTTCTAAGAGCATTACAAAAGGTTGTACAATCACTTTTGATGTATACTAAATAATCACAACAGCACAAATTCCCATACAGAACTTCTAGGCAAAATGTTTACAATTTTTATATGATCCTTGGTATATTACTCTATCCATCTAGGGCAGGGGTGTCAAACTCACAGCTCACAGGCCAGATGCATCACATGCTGGTAATGCTCACCCCAGTTTAGCGAAGGGGGAAAAATTGTGATACATTATGTGACAGCAATCTGATGCTGAAAATTTGACACCCCAATCTAGGTAATCCTTAGCTGTTCAAAAAGTTTAGCAATTATTAAATTAGTATTTTAACAATGTAGTATGCCATTATAGAGCAATATAATATTGTACTACTTGTTAACAGTTATGTAATTCTGCAATTGTAGAGTCCTTTTATATACAATGGATTTGCTACTGAATTTTAGATTTTTAGTTCACTTTCTTTTTACTCTGCATAATGTTTTCAATATAAATTTGGACTTAAATATACCAGGAGAGTGAATACTATCATATAACATTGCAATTATGCCAAAAGTAATTTTAAGGATATTCTATTCTGAACTTCAAAAGTTTCTCCTGGAATTGCTGACATTATTCAGGGATTACACTGAGATTGTGGGCAACACAACGCCCTCCAAATCTTAATGTTTCGTCTATTATTTCCAGTGGTCCTTAAAATACTATGTATAAAACCAGTTACTTGTTGATCATCTATTTCAGATGTTGTGCTTGGGCATTCACATTTTTCTTACCAATATCTTGAGTTGTATCCATAATCATAGAGAAAAAATAGCCTTCTTTCTTGCTTCATTCTTGCTTCTTTCCCTAACAGGTTTAGAAAGAATACTAATTACTTCAATTACAGAATGCAGGCATTTTCTTCTCTTATCTTCTTAACCAACCATTTTTCCAGCACAGGGTCATATTGTGCAAGAAATTTAATGAGAATAAATTTCCATGGGATCCAGCTGAGCTTATAACAGGCTTTTTGTGACCTCTAAAAGACAGATTAGAGAGAGCAAAAGTCAGCATAATGCCTATAATTCTATCAAGTGTTTATTTCCAAAACTTTGTTTCTTTTTGAATAGTTCTTTTTAAATTGTCTTTAAGTTCTGTGAGTGCCACTGAACAAAAAACATATAATACTAAAAGGAGCTTGGTTTATGAAACATGACTGAGAGAAAATGACACATGAAAACTTTTCAATTGTTTTCCTGGTCCCTTCACTAGTAAAATGTTTAAAGGTCTTGCTTCTGTCCCATTCATGGCAGAATCCAAGTGAGTCTTCTGGCACTGGCTGCCCAACCAGCCTTATACAGCTCTGGCCTTCCCTTCCCTATACCTCAAAACCATGTCAAGTGAAACCTTAAATTGTAGTCCTTTCCACTGGCATTCTTCACAATGGTATCTGTTCTGTATAAAATAGTTTACTCCAAATCCTCTAATATGATTGGCCAGAAAAGCCGGCATAGGGATTGGTTCACTAGGAACCAATCCAAAAGAGCCGCCAAAAGGCGGCTAAATCAAACAACCGTCATTGGCTACAAGCCGGCAGGCAAGCCGTACATAAAGGCTGCCACGGCTAGAGCCAAACTGTTCCGTTTTATTTAAACTGTTGAAATAAAGACTTTTACTGTTGGAACCCGGTCTACCTTGTGTTTTTCCGGACGGAACACTGGCGACAAGGATGGGATCATCCTAAAACGTGAGACTGTGCACGCGGCAAATTGAAATCCAGGTTTGAAGCGATGGCCGGAAATAATGCACCGCCCACACCCTTCAATCCCAACGAAGGGGATTGGGAATCCTACATAGACCGTTTCCAAATGTACTTAGAAAGTAATGAGATGGAAGAGATCTCAGACCAGTGTAAAAGGGCTGTCTTCTTAACGCATTGCGGACCAACTGTGTTCAAGATGGCCAAAGCATTGGCGAAGCCCAGAGACATAAAACACATGACCTGGCCCGAACTCCAGCGAATGTTAAAGGCTCACTACGCACCAGTGGTGTCAAATCTCATCAAACGGCACGAATTCTACCGAAGGGACCAAAAAGAAGGCAAAACCATCATTGATTTTGTGGCAGCCCTCCGACAACTGGGGGAACGTGCAAATTCCTGAACTTAGATGAAGCCATGCGAGATCGAGTGGTATTGGGTTTAAAAGACTCTAATTTACAAAGTAAATTGCTAAATAAACCCAACATAACCGTGGCTGAAGCAATCACAGAAGCCACAGCCGCAGAAGCTGCGAAAAAGTCAACAGCCACTATGAAACAAATGAATGCGAATAACGATGAAACGAGCCTAACCAGAGGGAAGAAGCAATTTCCTGCCACTACACACCATGAAGATTTTGAAGAGACATCAGAATCCGGAGAGGATGACGATGAGGTCTACCGCCTGTACGCCAACAAAAAAAGGCACGAAAAAAGAAACTGGCAGGAATGCGCTGGGTGCGGAGGAAACCACCCATGAGCTGATTGCAGATTCCTTGATGCCATCTGCCGAGCTTGCAAGAAAAGGGGACACATCGAGAAAGTCTGTAGGAATCGAAAAAATAACAGCCCTAACAGATGCAGCAACTCTCCCACACAAGCTGAATTGAAACAAGCCGAGAGAAAGTGGGAGCGCAATAAATGAGCCAGTAACCGAGAAAAGACCCATCAAACTGTCATTATCGGAAGCGCTCAGATGGAAAGCGGAAAAAAAGTTAAAGTCATTGTAAAAATTGAAGGCAGCCCCTGTGAGATGGAAGTCGATTCAAGGTCTTTGCTGTCAATGGTGTCGTGGGACAAAATCAGACAACTGGTCCCAAATATCAAACTAAAAGAGCTCCAGAAACAAAAATTAACTCTGAAGGACTACAAGGGGAATCGAATCCCTGTGGTAGGTCTAGGAAATTTCCGAGTCGCTTACAAGCAGCATGTCGAAGTCCTGCCTCTGACAATAGTCGACCGAGACCGAACCAGCCTCCTGGGGCATTGAATGGTTCGCACCATTGGCCATCTGGATGACCGGAGTGGACTGAGTGGCCCAACCGACTGGGAAGAAAACCTAATCCACGACTTCCAGGATATTTTCGATGGCTCCCTAGGCAGGTATTGGGGGACCCCAACTTCCATTAGCTTAGACCCCCAGGTGGCCCCTAGAAGATTAAAGGCCAGACGAGTCCCCTTTGCATTAAAAGCAAAAATGGAGGAACAATTGAATAAATTAATTGACCAAGGGGTTTTGGAACCTGTTGACCATGCTAAATGGGAGACGCCAATAGTAACACCGGTTAAACATGATGGGTCGGTACGCATCTGCAGAGACTACAAGGCTACCCTGAACCATGCGCTGCAACAAAGCGCATACCCGGTGCCAGTCGTACAACATTTGCTACACTCACTCGGGGGAGGAAAAATTTTTGCCAAATTATATCTAGCACAAGCTTACCAACAGCTTCCAGTAGACCCCTTAATGGCTGAGGCACAGACAATAGTGACTCACAAAGGGGCATTCAAGTGTAACAGACTTCAATTTGGAGTGAGCGTTGTCCCAGGCATTTTCCAAAGCCTCATGGAACGCCTCTTAAATGGAATAAAAGGGGTCGTGCCATATTTTGACGACGTCCTGATTTCGGCTAAAGATACGACCCAACTAGAAAAAAGACTAAGAGATGTACTAACAAAATTTAGAGAATCCGGTCTGAAAATTAAAAAAGAAAAATGCTGTTTAATGACTGATCGCGTTGAATTTCTGGGCTACTTAATTGACGGAGAGGGTATACACCCTACCGAAAAAAAAGTCAAAGCCATTAAAGATGCACCACAGCCAAAAAACAAAATGGAATTGCAGGAATTTTGGGGTCTAATAAATTTCTATAACATATTCCTCCCCCAAAAAGTAACAATAGCGGAACCATTACACCGGTTGCTGGATAAGAATACTAATTGGACTTGGGGTCATAGAGAACAAAAGGCATTCCAGAATAAAAAAAATTAACATCAAACACCATTCTTATCCAGTTTAGTAACACACTCCCATTGACGGTAACCTGCGACGCCTCACCGTTTGGAGTCGGTGCCATCCTGAGCCACCAATTGCCCGATGGGAGAGAGGCACCTGTCGTTTATTACTCAAAGACTCTGTCTAAAACAGAACGTAACTATAGTCAACTAGACAGAGAAGCCCTGGCAATCATCACCGGAGTGAAACGTTTTCACGAATACTTTTATGGAAGAACATTTTTGATTGTAACGGACCATAAACCGTTACTAGGAATTCTGGCGGGAAACAAGCCTACACCAAACATTTTATCCCCGCAGATGACTAGATGGTCAGAATTCCTAGCAGCATATTCTTTCACATTGAAACATCGACCCGGGAAGCAAATCTCCCATGCAGACGCATTAAGCAGAGCATCGTTGCCAACGACGGAGGAAGACCCGGCACCAACAATGACCACCCTGCAAATAGAAACATGCCCTGAACTACCAATATCTGCAAACGATGTCACCAGAGCCACTGCAAAGGACCCAGTGACTGCCCGCATATTAAACTGGGTAGGTAAAGGCTGGCCGGAAAACCAAAAAACTGAAAACTTTAAACCTTTCTGGACCAGACAAACCGAACTTTCAATTCAAAAAGGTTGTTTATTGTGGGGTGATCAGGTAGTAATCCCTCCTAAATTACAGACTAGAGTGTTGGGTATGCTTCACGAAGGCCACCCTGGTATTGTAAAAATGAAAAGCCTAGCTAGAAGCTATATCTGGTGGCCTGGTATAGATAAAGACATCGAATACTGGGTTGCTACTTGTACTAAATGTCAGAAAACCAGGCCTTCCCCACCACAAGCACCCATAAGGGACTGGGAGACCCCACAAGGCCCCTGGTCTCGGATCCACATTGATTTCGTGGGTCCTACTAGGGAGCATATCTTTTTAATTGTCGTAGATGCATACTCAAATTGGCTGGAAGTTGTAGTAATGTCATCTACGACAACCGAGGCGGTCATTAAACAACTTAACAAACTCTTCGCAACCCATGGTTTCCCGGACGTCCTAGTGTCCGACAACGGGCCACAATTAACAGCCATCCAATTTGAACAATACCTATCCTCCCTAGGTATATGCCATGCACTAACCGCGCCGGCCCACCCGGCTGCAAATGGTAGGGCGGAGAGAATGGTCAGGTTTACTAAAGAGGGTTTAGAGAAAATGGACCTTGGGGATGTCCAGGATAAAATTAACTGCCTACTCATCCTCCAACATATCACACCCAGCACTGTAACCAACAAAAGCCCAGCGGAATTATTAATGGGAAGAAAACTTAGGTCGCAATTAGACAGGTTGCACCCAAATTACACTTTGGAAAGACCCCCTGACTCCTCCAGCCGTTTCCAAACATTTGAAATCGGCGACCTAGTCTACGCAAAAAATATCACCGGGGACCCCTTATGGCTTCCAGGCACAATCACACAACTCACAGGCCCCTGGTCCTACCGACTAACCGTAGACGATGGCAGGGAATGGAAGCGGCACATAGACCAGTTTCATTCCCGAAACACTGAAAGAAATACAAACTCACAACCACAAATAATAAAAAATGAC
>BLBF01000005.1:24694586-24729949 GCA_015471245.1 Laticauda colubrina
GAGGGGTACTGGAGGAGCTCCTGCAGGTATTCTTCGATGATGGCCTGCACCACTTCTCTGACCACAATGCTGATGGTGTTGGATGGCACCCTCCAGCCGTACTGCATGCTCCTGTAGGAGGTCCCTGAGGCCAGGTGGTGCAGAGTGAGTGCCACCTTGAGCCCAGGTTCCATGCTGGGCCGGAAGCTGGTGTTTGCCTTGGTCAACCTGGGTGTCAGCCGCTGCACAACTTCGTCAAACATGGCTGGAGGCATCCTCATGAAGTTCTGGAATGCACGAGTGTCTTCGTTCCTGAGCTCCACCATCACCTTGTTGTACAGTCCGTCCTCTGCTCTTCTGGCGAACTATCTTCGGATCCAGACTCTTTTTGGGTGGCTCCTTTTCTTCTCTCAGTAGAGTTCACAGAGCCTGCAGATGGCTTTGCACTGTTGCAGAACGATGGTGGCTGCCGAAAGGACTTTCTTACAATCCACGGTGGACATGATTGGATGCTGTGGAAGAGGAAGAGGCAGATGAAGGCTGCAGAGGTCTGCACCGCTGGGCTGTTGTTCTGAAAGTGAGATGCAGGCGAGTTGCTCCCCCTTTTTATAGGCAGTATAGGTTTTCCGCTAGGCATCCTCTAGGCATCCTCTAGGCATCCTCTAGGCATCCTCTAGACATCCTTAATATCCGAGATAGGTCCCTTCTGCGAACGTTTTTTCCGCTTTAAACACTTTTTTTCCCTTCTGCATCTGCTAGGCATCCATTCTGCATCTGTTCTGCGTCCGTTCCGCTTCCTCCCTGCATCCGGGCGGATGCGAGTTGTGCAGATGCCTAGCGGATATAGTGGATGCGTAACGGATGCATAACGGATGCCTAGCGGATGCATAGCGGATGCAGAACGGACGAACTGGATACATTTTCCACGCAAAAGTTTTGGGCAGCCCAAAATTTTTGGAGCGGATGAAACATCCATAAACGGATGCTGGACGGATAGAGAGGAAGCCAAATGGAGGCAGTTAGTACATCGCGTTTTCGAATGGATGGCAACGTTTTTCGTCCGTTTTACATCCTCTTTGCATCCGTTGGTTCAGTGTGACATGGGCTTAATCTCCTATTTTAATCAAAACTGCAGCATCAGTTTTATCAACTTTAAGCAAATTGATCAAGAGAAGGAAGTTTTGTATAAGTTACATGGTATGGGGTTTCTGTACACCAGAAAATAAATCAAGTATTGATTAAAATTAAGTGTCACAAGGATGAATTTCAGGCAATCAGCTATGACTATAACAATCCAGATGATCCTTAGATGGCAGCACAGAGGTACAGAAAGCAATTCTTTGTTGTCTTCTAATGGTCATCTGGCTTCTTTGGATCAGGGTAGAGAGGGAAGAAAGAAGAACCAGAGAAAGTTGATATAATTCCCTTTGACAGCACAAAAGGATTACTTCCATTTTTGTGACAGGTAGATTAGAAAAATACTGAAATTATTATCCTTCCTAAGCAAAGCACAATAAATACAGTAAATTGGTTCTTGAGAAAAAGTGACCAGATTACATCCACAAAAAAAGCTCAATGCAAACAGCAAGTGAACCTTGTATCTTTGGCCTATCCTAAAATGAAATATAGAAGATGATGAAATGTAATTAAAGATAATTCTGGATGATGATGTGGAAAATTTGTGAATTACTAGTGGAGAGTCAAAAGCAATGTCAGAGTTTCCCATTCAAGATATCTAGAGTCTTTATATTTGTATATACAAATCTTCAATCATTCTATACAAATGAAACTAGGGTGAAAAAGTTCCAATCTATTCTTATAATTAGCCATGAACTCTATAGAATAGTTGCTATAACATGTTACTTCTATGGTCAGTATCTGTACAATTCCATCTTCAGATATTGGAGCAGAGCTTTTAATGTAAATCAACTATGACAAATTTCTTTGTTCTCAAATCTAGATTAGCCTTAGTTAAATTATTCGTATTAATGAATTCATGTCACTATGCCCCTAAAAAGGTTTATTAGAAATTTAACTTCAGGGAGAACAAATTCATGCTCTCTATTAGAAAATAAAGGGAACTCACAGTGGAAAATACCACTGAATGGCCATTTCGAATTCACTAACTGTGGATGAACATTTAATTAAAATGTTGGGAATATAAGTAATATTATATACAGTGCCACGAATGCTTTAACTAACTAATCTCGTGGTTGCCTTAAGGACAGACAGAAAAACCTTTCAATTTCTTAATCATTCATCTATATATTTTGCTATAGTCTGATGTCAAAAGCTATTTTCTCCAGCAATCAGTTGATTATACCAAAATATTTTAGAAACCTGCCAATATACTTCACCCACTTCTGGAAATAATCTGTCACTTAATCAATATTTTTGATGGTTTGGTTTGATCCATATGTCTTCAGGAGTTAAGACTATGTACATATTTACCAGACTGTCTAATTTAATTTTAAACTGAATGTAATTTATCTACATGTATCTATAAAACTCATAGCAGAATGAATGAGAACAAAATGAATGGGAAGATAGATAAACCATCTGAGCATGATTTGAGAAGCATTATGTATTATTCTGCATTTTAAAAGAAAGATAACTTCTAAACATGTTATAGCTTTCTACATACTGTACATCCGTTCTTCAGAACAAAATAATGGAACTAATGCATCTTCCGTATTTTATTGTCCTATTGCCATTGTTTTAAAATATTTTTGTTAAAAAATTAAGAATTAACTAACTCTGTAAACCACCACTGATTATTTGCTAGGAATATATTTAGTTCAATTATTTATTTGATTTATGTTAATCATTTAATAAACTAAATCAGGGGTGTCAAACTTGATTTCATTAAGAACTGCATCAGGGTTGTGTTTGACCTTTGAGGGGCTGATCTGTGTGTGTGTGGCTGGGGTGGGCCTGGCCTGGCCGGGTGTGGTCAGCTCAATGTCATTTTTTGAGGGTCTGTTTTTGTCTGTGACAGCCTCCTGCAGCCCTCTGCCAGCAAAAGCAGAGTTACATTTTCACTAGCAGAGGCACTGCAGGCTGGTCCTACATTGTTTACAGGGTGGCCCTGTGGCTCCGATCTAAGCACCCCATGGGCCGGATCCAGCTCACAGCTTTTAGTTTGACACCCTGAGCTAAATCATTTTTTTAAAAGTCAGAGTATGGTTTGGCTTATTTTCAGGGCTAAATATATACTATACTTCCTGTCAAAGCCTGTCCTCCCTCCCACCTTGGCTTCCACAATCACCTTCCACTTTTCCATTCTCATCAAAAGACATTGGGCAATCTTGACAACATTATCGCCTGTCTACTCATTACAGATAGTCCTCAAGTTATTACCATTTGCTTAGTGACCATTCAACATTACAATGGCACTGGAGAAAGTGACTTATGACCATTTTTCACAGTTACGATCATTGCATCATCCCCATTGGCACATGGTCAATGGGTGCTTGGCAACTGGCATGTATTTGGCATGTTGCACTGTCCTGAGGCCATGTGACCACCCTTTGTAATCTTCCCAGTTGGCTTCTGGCAAGCAAAGTCGATAGACGAAGCCAGATTTATGAATGACCACATGATTCACTTAACACTTGCAGACAAAATGGTGGTAAAATGGGGCAAAATTCACAACAAGTGCCTTGCTTAATAATGGAAATTTTTGGCTCAATCTAAGTCAAAAACTATCTGTATCTATGTTTGCTAGCTTTCCTTCCATTGTTTTAAGATGCAGATATTATAGCCAGCAGTAGACAATAGCCAATTCAGCAAAATTCCAACCAAGTAAAATATGCCATAGAGCAGGGGTGTCAAATTCAAGGCCCATGGGCTGGATCTGGCCTGTTGGTGCCCTGGAAACAATGAAGAATCAGCCTGCAGTGTGTCTGCCAGCGAAAACAGAGATCTGTTTTTGCCAATGGAAGGCTGCAGGAAGTCGGCATGGCCAAAAACAAAGTCTCAATGAATGATGTCAAGTTGGCCATGCCCACCCTAGCCACGCCCACCCTGGACACACACACACACACGCACACACACACACCAGCCCACCAAGGTCAAAGACAAGCCTGATGCAGCTCGCAATGAAATCGAGTTTGCCACACCTGCCCTGCCCTGAGTATTTTCATCCCTCCTTTTTATACCCACTATCTGTTACTACTTTGATGTTTAAACCTAATAGTAGTCATGGGATTCAAATAATTTAACAACCAGTTTTCTGCCCTAATGATTTCTTCGAACAACCAGTTCACCAAACTGCTCAGAAAGTTAACAACCAATTCTCCTAAAGCGGTGCAAACGGGCTGAATCCCACCACTGCCTAATAGCCTTTGGGGAAGAAATCACATTTCCTAAGAAGGGAATTTGTTACCACTCTATTTTTTAAATTTCTATTTTTTAATTTTATGTGGTACCCTAACCTAAACATCTTGAGCAGACATTTTAAATAGAATTTTGTAAAATGTAGCTTGAACATACTAAAAACTGCTTAAAGCAGATCTTTGATTCTGACAGTAAATATAAAACCATTATTGCCATTACATTGAACAAGAGAGAAGGAGAAAGTGTCAAACAATAATCAGATACATTTGAGGTTTGGGTATCATAAGCCAGCCTGGTGGACTACAAGATTCTTAACATGAGAAAAAGTGTGTTGCTGAATTGGGGGATGTGAGGACATTGAAACAAATTTGTGGGTTGTTTTATGACTAAAAATGGGAGCAGAAGTTAGTGATTCCCATACCCACCTTTAAATACTGCCAAAATAAGCAGAACAAACAGAAACATTGCTATCTAAATCAGCTAGACTTTAACAATGTGATCATGCTGAACTGGAACAGTTACATGTGAGGTGCTAGACAACATGCATCAGATGCTGAAGGCAACATGGAGATTATATAGCCTTGGTGGGGAATTATGACACCTTTTATGGCTTGCTCATGAATTCTGGGAGTTGAAGTCCACAAATCATAAAGGGGCCACAGCTCCACAGCTCTGTTACATATGAAGTATCAGAATGTGAATTAATGGATTGGGTTTGAGAGGAAGGATTTTTGGGATAGAACCTGGAAGTTGAATTACATTGACTAGAAATAATAATTATTTGAAAAGATTAAAAACCAAGAAACTTCTTCCTGACCTTAGCAGAACTTTTAATAACCCTACTTAAATAAGGTATAAATAAAATACAGCAGATGATAAATTGGAGAAAAGTGTAATATAAGGCTCAGTATTTCTCTCCTAATAGTTTTATCAATTGAGGATCCCATGACAGAGTGGAGTCTGCTGGATGGTTGTATGATCGTTAGTGGAACACCATCTATGTATGTTTTGGACTTTTATTTTTTATTCTTGGTTTTATTTTAATTGAAATTGATTCTTTTAATGGATTTTATATACTTTTGACAATTGACTATGTATGTTGCCCATAGTCACTATGTGAATACAATGGAAAGAAGGGGTGGAAGGAGGGAGGGGGAGAGAGAGAGAGAGAGAAGAAAGAAAGAAAGAAAGAAAGAAAGAAAGAAAGAAAGAAAGAAAGAAAGAAAGAAAGAAAGAAAGAAAGAAGGAAGGAAAGTAAGTAAGTAAACTATTGCTTCATGTTGGAAAGTTAGTTACACAAGTTTTTTTCTATACTATAAAAATACAATTTATAGTATAGAATAAAATAAATTGGATTTTTAATTTCTTTCCATTTAAAATACATGATTTCTCATAAGTCTTTGAAAAGGTTCATATTTGCTATAGCCACTTTCATGAGAATTCTGCTGGATATCAAAGAATTGCAGAATCTTATACATCTGGTCTGATTTGACTTTGAAAAAACTGAAATCCCAAGCAAATCCTTTGAAAACATGCTCCAGCCAAGTCTCCCATACGATCTAAGTCACTCTAATCAGATTGGCTTTGCTGCAGAAACTATTAAAGCTTTTATACAGCATTATGTTAGTATCCAACTATCTTATAATTAGATTTCTCCTACCAATCTCTCTTTGTGGCCCATTTCATTCTTATTCTGAAAGTTCAGAGCAGGGTATCTGGATATCTCGAGATCACAATCTTCTGCACATAGCAACTATACGAAACAGAGCAGCAAGAAAGCAAAACGTGGATCGCAGACTGCTTCGTGGCTGAGTTTTCACTTTGTACCAGCATTTTTGGACGTAAAGCTCTAACCGTTATGCATATTTCCTCTCCATAATTGGCCTATGGAGTCATCCAAACAGCTAGATGTAGGTGTAGAAAATATTTCATTTGATTTCAAAACTAATAGCGTTTCACCAACAGTGAGCATTGCTGCTGACACTTCAGAATGAGGAACAAGAGAATTTTCTGCAGCTCATCTAGTAACTGCTGCATCAATTTTAAAGGAAGATGAAAAAAGAAAAAAAAAGTCACTTCTAATCTCCTTTGCTCATTTTTGCTGCAGCAGCATGTAAAAGCTTAATTCAGATTATTTACCCTGCTGTATCTAAGACTATATCCAATGTTATTGCTGGTTATGAAAGTAAATACATTAATCCAAAAGCAAACTCTATGGATGAGAAGGAAAGAGTTTGAATAATCCTCCCAAGTGATCCAGAATTCTAAAGCTGGCATGTATTAAAAAAAAAAAAAAGATTTTTAAGACCCTGGACATAAATATAACATTTGTTGGCAGAGTGAGCAACCGTTTTGTTCCTTTGCTACTCAACAAAGTAGAGTCATTAACTTTCATTGTGATAGGAGCATCAAGGAGCCACAGATGGAGCAACGGGAATCATTTACATGGAACATTAGTTTTAGCAGCTCCTTCAGGGCAGTCAAAGGAGGTGGCCTATGCATAATTTTCAACTTGCCAGGACCCTAATGTGCCATAAAAATAGAAGATGAGGATATGAAACATAAAGGCTGTAACTGCTGAAGATTGTAACTCCTTCTGATTGCTCTAATTTCATATAAGAACATGCCACTTTTTACTTCTAACAGAAATCTCCATAGGTACTAAGAAACAGCAGCATTAAACACTGTAGGGGATGGATTTTCCACATGCATGATGTGTCTTGTAATGTGGGCTTTGTGAAAGAACTGGTCTTTTCCCCCTTCCCATTTTAGATTGCTAATTCATGTTCCAGCTCCTAAGGGACAGCTCATAAAGACAGCCTATGCATAAAGACCATGTTATTATCAGATAAAAAAGAAGATGGGGATTTTGTGGTGGTCAGTATTAGAGAAACTATTGTCCATGCCTGTACTGCTTATATTGCCAGTGCATTTTCTCTATCTTTCCTTGGAGAATTTAAATTTAACTTATCAGTTCTTAAGACCACACTGAAGAAACCAAAGCCCTGTCAAAATCCAATATTTTGTTCCCATACTGACCAGCCAGATGTTTGCTTGAAGCCCACAAGCAGGAGGGCAATAACTAACTTCTGCTCATTTTCCCAGAAGCAACTATATTCAAAGGAGACTTCCTCTACACTGGAAGCACTAGCTTAAGTGTGCTTGATGCAGCTTCTTTTAAATCTAAGTTGGTTGTGGTTTCTGCATTTTGTGGTAGCAAATTCTAAAATTTTACTATTTGTTTGTGAACAATTGTTTTCTTTATCTCTAAGTGAAATATTCCAACATTGAGTATTATGAATTAATATGAGACACATAATTTCTTATAATTAAGAAAATATACCTGTCTTATCCCCTTTTGCTCATCCTTTTACTACAGAATTAGTAGAGAAAATACTGTAGTCTTTCCTAATAGGTGAGTTGCGCTTTGGAAATGTTGGTTTTTATTTTCAGCTGTAGGATGGATGGATGGATGAATAGATGGATGGATGGATGATAGGATACTTCAATGAGTATCAATTTAGAATTACTCACATCAAAACTTGTTCACTGTTTGATTGAATATTTATGTTATTAACTCAAGGTCATTTTTAACAGAAGATAAAGTACTAGTACTAGCACACTCATTCTGAGATTCTGATCAACTCCATCTGATCAACTACAACTTTTCCCATCGTCCTTTTCCCTTTAATCCATTCATTCAGCATTCATTCAGGCTTGATCCCATTTCTTCTATAAACAAATTTTAAGCATCCTATTCCCAATACATTCAACTGCATTCAATACATCTTTATCTTTCTCCTGAAATCCACAACTGCATTTACCTATACAAAATGAGCAGAAGCAATCTCTTCTACGTAGATATTTCTACAGTACACATTCTACCCATTACCTTCCTATGAACCTTTACACATCTTCAAATGTTTCCATCCATTTTCCTGTTTTTAGTAAACATTCTATCAAGGTACACAGATTTCATTCACATGCTTTAGTTTTTAATTGTTTAGTATAATCTGCAATTATTCAGTCAATTTTCTTTACTAAATAGAATGCTACTGATCTTTAATAGATACAATTTTAAGATACATATTGTATAAGCGCGGGAAAAAGAGACTCGAGACCAGCGTAACTTCAGCTCTTTATTGAAAGAGCTGAAGCTCTTTATTGCTTGACCTGCAAGCCACAGCAACTCTTCTTATAGAACTTGCAGGCTGCTCGCATCCAATGACAGCTCTCTGAATCTCCCACGATCAACACGGCCAATCGCAGTTGATTCTTTACTGACCAATCACTGTAGTTCTGTCCAATCACAGCGCAGTCCAATCAGGTGAGGTTATTCCAAGAATGCTAATATGGAACACCCCTCCCCTCTTGGTTTGGTCCATCCTACGTGACATAGTCGCGTAAGTAGGCGGGGCTTTTTAACCTGCCTACTTGACCTGCGCAGCTCAATTGTTGCGTGGTCTTCAGCCGGTTCGGATGGAATCTTTGTCGCTCCTGCTCTTTTGCGTGGAACCACCTGGAAGGGTGAGTCAGGCCTTTCGCTACAACTCCCACCCGGTCTACTGGGCTTGGTTGAGTTGTCAGCTTCTCTGTTCCCAGCTGGTCTTTCCGGGCTGGTTGAACTGGCTTGGCTGTTTCTTCCAGGCGAGGTTCCGTGGGTCGTCTTCTGCTGGTTCCCTTCTGCTGCCATCGTTTGCTGGTAAGTGTTGTTGGTTTCTTTTTCTATTTATTGGTGTTGGTGGTGGTTGCTCAGATTGTGTCATTTGGGCATGTTCGGTTTGCCGCTGTGCTGTGGGAGGATTTTCTCCTTCCTTTTGGTAATTGTTTGGGGTTTCTCCCCCCCCCCCCAGTTTTTTTATTTAAATCTTTTTGTGGTGTTTGTGCGTTTCTGGCATTGTTGGAGGTTGTTTGTGATCTTAGTTGGTCGATATGCCATTTCCAATTCCTTCCATCCTCCGTTTCCAGCCGGTATGACCGGGGACCTGTCACCTGGGTTATTATGGCAGGTACCCAGAGTGGGTCCCCTGAAAAGTTTTTGGCATAAACAGTGTCTCCCAGATTAAATGTGCGGTACTGACTAGACGAGTCTGGTGGTTTTTCAGAATTATATGTTGGGCGCAGTCTGTCTAGATGGGATTGGAATTTTCTTCCCATCAGGAGCTCTGTTGGGCTTTTATTGGTTTTTGAGCTGGGTGTTATGTGTCGTATTGTTAGTAGTTTATTTATTTTCTTGTGCATGCTCCCTGCATCCATTTTTTCTAGGGCATCTTTCGTGTATCTGACCATTCGTTCTGCCCACCCGTTCACTGCCAGATGAGCAGGCGCTGTCAATGCTTGCCATATGCCCCATTCAGTGAGAAATTGTTTGAATGCCAACACCATGAATTGTGGCCCGTTGTCAGATACTAGCAAGTCTGGTAGGCCATGGGTGGCAAAAAGTTTGGTTAATTTTTTTATAACTGCTTCTGTTGTGGTAGATTGCATAATGCTTACCTCCAACCAGTTGGAGTAAGCGTCAATTGTGATTAAAAAGGTGTGTCCTTTTGTGGGTCCCGCAAAGTCTTTGTGGGTCCCGCAAAGTCTATGTGGACCCTTGACCATGGGCCCCTGAGTGTTTCCCACTCAAGAGTTGGTGTGGAGGGAGGGTTTGGCCTGGATCTTTGACATTTGTCACATGTTGCCACCCATGTTTTGATGGTTTTGTCCATCCCTGGCCACCAAACGTAGCTTATGGTTCGGAATTTCATCTTTACGATGCCCAGGTGTCCCTCGTGCAACCTGTGTAACATTCTTGTTTGCAATGTGTCTGGAACCACTACTCTGTCATCCCATAAAATACATTCCTTTTGGGAAAATAGTTCAGTCTGTCGGTTCCAGAAGGGTTTAAATTGGTCACTGCTCTCTGTTTCCGGCCACCCTTTTTCCACCAAGCTCAAAACCCATGCCAGTTTCCCGTCTTTGATTGTCTCTCTAGCAATGTCTGACATGGTTGTTGACAGGTCGGGCAGTGTCTCTATTTGCAGGGTGCATGTGGTGGGTGCTGGGTCATCCTCTGGCTCTGGCAGGGGGAAACGGCTTAATGCATCGGCATGTGAAATGCTTTTCCTGGGGCGATGTATTAGCTGGTAGTTGTAGGCGGCAAGGAACTCGGACCACCTTGTCATCCAAGGTGACAGGATGTTTGGGGTGGCCTTGTTCCCTGCCAGGATCCCCAGGAGTGGTTTGTGATCGGTGATAAGGGTGAAATTCCTACTGTACAGGTATTCATGAAACCACTTCACGCCAGTGACTGCTGCTAGTGCCTCCTTTTCGAGCTGGCTATAGTTCCTTTCTGCCTTTGATAATGTCTTAGAGAAGTATGCAATCAGTGTTTCTCTCCCGTCTGGCAGAGTTTGGCTCAGTATAGCTCCGATGCCAAATGGAGAGGCGTCACAGGTCACCATTAGTGGTAGGGTTTTGCTGTACTGAATGAGGATGATTCCGATGTGAGGAGATCTTTTATTTTCCAGAAGGCGGCTTCTTCCCACTTGCCCCAGGACCAGGTGGATGTTTTGTTGAGTAACCTATGCAGCGGTTCTACCGTCGTTGCCTTTTGTGGCAAAAAAACATTGTAAAAGTTAATTAGTCCTAGGAAAGCCTGTAACCCTGCTTTATTTTGTGGTCTTGGGGCTTCCTTTATTGCTTTAATCTTTTTCTCTGTGGGGTGAATTCCATCTTTATCCACTAGGTATACCAGGAACTCTATTTTTTCAGTGCATAGCTGGCACTTTTCTTTTTTTTACTTTTAGTCCTGCGTTTTTAAATTTCTGCAGGACTTCCCTGAGGTGGCTTCCCAATTGGCTTTTGTTTTTGGCTGCTACCAAGACATCAGCAAAATATGGCACAACTCCTTTTATGCCTTGTAGTAATCGTTCCATTAAGCTCTGGAACATCCCTGGTGCCACGCTGACTCCGAATTGGAGTCTTTTGCACAAGAAAGCCCCCCTGTGGGTCACGATGGTTTGCATTTCCTCAGTCTTGGCATCAACTGGCAGTTGCTGGTATGCCTGCGCCAGGTCGAGCTTCGCGAAGACTTTTCCTCCCCCAGGTGAGTGTAGGAGGTACTGCATCACCGCAACTGGGTATGCACTCTGTTGCAGTACATTATTTAGGGTTGCCTTGTAGTCACCACAAATTCTTACTGACCTGTTTGGTTTTATTGGGGTGACTATTGGGGTCTCCCAGTGTGCATGATCTATTGGCTCCAGGACCCCTTGTGCGATGTGCTTGTCTAGTTGCTTATCTATTTTTGGCTTGAGCATGAAGGGAACTCATCTCGGTTTAAGATGGATTGGGCAATATTGGGGTTCACATTAAATGATATTGAGGACCCCCAGTACTTGCCTAATTGTCCATCAAAAATTTCTTGGAAGTCCTTCATGAGTTCCTCCTCCCAGTCTGTTTCCTCGATGTGGTTGGTACCCATCACCTCGATCCCCAATGGCGCGAACCATTCCAGTCCCAGCAGGCTTGGGCAGTCTCTGTCCACGATTGTTAGTGGAAGTACTTTTCCATGCTTTTTGAATGTAACATGGAAGTGGCCAATTCCTATCATGGGGATCCGGTTCCCCTGATAGTCTTTGATGGTTAGTTTTTGACTCTCCAGCTCTTGTTTTTGTAAGCTGGGCACCAACCACTTAATCATGTCCCATGATACCATGGAGAGGTAGGATCCGGAATCTACTTCCATTTTGTATGGCCTGCCTTCGATGCTGACCTGCACATGCACCTTTCTTGCATCGGTGTTGTCTGAGTGCCCGATGGTGACTGTTTGGTGTGTCTCTTCTCTCCATCGGACTTCGCTGAGCCGCTTGCTTTGACTCTCGTGGCTTCAATGGTTCTCTGTATATTTGTCCCGGTTCCTGGGGAGCGTGTTGCCGCGTTGCCTCGGGCTGTAGGTTCATTTATTTTGGCAGACCTTGGCGATGTGCCCCCATTTCTCACAGTACCAGCAAATGGCATCTAAGAACCAGCACTCTGAGCGGGGGTGGTTGCCGCCGCATCCGGCGCAACTTACGACTTCTCTGTTGGTCTCGCTCTGCTTGCAATCTGTGGATCTCCTCCTCCTCGTCTTCGGTATTGGGGGAGGACTCGACATCCTCGTGGTGTGCTGTTGTGGCTTTGTGACTTACCTCGGTTCTTTTCTCTGGTGATGAATTGGTCTCCGAAGTTATTTGCCGGTCCCTTGCGTTCATTTGTCGCATCTTGGCTGCTGATTTCTTCGTGGCCTCAGCTGTGGTAGCTTCAGCGATGGCCTCGGTGACTGTAATGTTTCCCCGAGCCATCAGTCTGCTCTGGAGTATGGGATCTCTGAGACCGAGGACCACGTGGTCTCTCAGAGCCTCGTCCATGTTGGAGAAACTGCATGCACCTCCGATGATTCTTAGGGCTGCCATGAAGTCCACGATGCTCTCTCCGTCCTTCTGATCCCGATGGTAGAACTCATGTCTCCGGATCAGGTTGGGAACGGCTGGGGCATAGTGGTTTCGGAGTAGCCGGTCTAGGTCTGGCCATGCCATCTCTTTTATGTCTTCTGGCTTGGTCAACGCTTTGGCCATCTTGAATACTGCGTGCCCGTAGTGGGTCAGGAACACAGCTCTCTTACTGTGGTCGTTTGCATCTTTCAAGTTGTTGCTCTCGAGGAACATGAGGAACTGATCAATGTATGATTCCCAGTCTTCGGTTGCCTGGTCGAATGGTGCGAGTGGAGAGTTGCTGCTGGCCATCTCGTTGATTGTTCAGCCCAGTTGCCACGTGCCTGACTGGTCTCTTTGTCTCAGGATCCCACCCTCATCGCCAGTGTATAAGCGCGGGAAAAAGAGACTCGAGACCAGCGTAACTTCAGCTCTTTATTGAAAGATATAGATCTGTGCTGGACCTGCGAGCCATGGAAGCCCTTCTTACAGAGCTTGCTGGCGGCTCGCATCCAATGACAGCTCTTTGAATATCCCGTGATCGGCACGGCCAATCGCGGTTGATTCTTCACTGACCAATCACTATTGTTCTTCCGTCTAATCATAGCTCAGTCCGTCTTGACCAATCAGGTGAGGGTATTCCAAGAATGCTAATATGGAACACATATTACTTGTTGAATTTCTCTAATATTGGCTGAAAGCCATTTGAGTTTTCAACCAACATAACAAAAGTACATATATATTTACATGCATAAATAGCTTTTCTCTAATTTCACTACAAACATTCTTTATACACTTATCTCTTTAAAAAAACACAATTAAATAACCAGGGGAAAATTATGCATCCTTATCTTATTCTACCCTCTGCTCCATTTAAACTAAACATTGTTTTTATTCTCTCACATGTTTCTCTCATATGCTTCTTTTATAGCATTTCGTGATCAAATTTCACATTGTTGCATGATGTTCCATAATTCAGGCCTATGGTATTTACTTTATCATGTGCTTTTTCTAAATCAAGTACATAATATTCTTTGTCATATTTATACTTTCTCAGAGAACCTCTGAAAAATAAAAATCTGGTATGCACACATTCCTTGCTATATTATAAGCTATATTATAATTCCCAAATTTTTACTAATTTTTTCTCTTGCAATTCTGTTCATATTTAGTCATCTCCCCACTTACGCCATGCTACCTCACAACTTTTACTCACCATTTTATCTGAGACAAAGCAGGACAAATACTTTAGTCTTTACTATTCCACTCCTCCTTAATGCTACTTTGGCTTACCTTATCATTTTTCAATAATTTCACAGCGTGCATGACTCCTTTTCCATCATTGTTTTCTTGAACAGTAATATTTTTAGTATTCTGTTCAATTTCACTTTGTGTGATATTACAATTCTCACACAAATCTCTAAATACATTTTTCCCAGTATTCCTTCAGTTTCACTCCAAATGATTTCATCGCTTTTATTCTTTCTTATAATTCTCTGCTTTAAGTTCATTGTTTTGTTCTTTTTACATATTTTCAAAGCCTGTTTTGTAAATTGCCAATATCCAGAAGGATCTTGATATCGGATTCTAACATGTTTACTATCATCCCTATGTTTTGGTTCATCAGTGAATTTTATAATCATTCAGACAGTGTCTTCATTTCAGTGTCTTCAAAGTTTTACCCAAGAAATGAAACTTTTAGATTCATTCCATCACATCCTGAAAATATATCCTCTGGAAGGTGGAATGTTTGCTTTGACAAACTGGCCAAATGATTACAATTTCAGTACTTCTCAGTAAAAGTCACCTATTGCTTCCTTTCAAGTGGGGAGAAGCAGAGGGAGGTCTTTCTCTCTGGCAAAACTGCAGAGTTCTACTGCTTAGCCCCTTTGATTTGTGGCAGCTGCTATTCCTCCAGACGTCCAGACCCATTGTCATATAGAAAGCCCTAAAATGTCATTTGAAATTCCAGAACATGAAGCCCCTTCTTGGCCAGTGGTGAGATTCAATTTTTTTTACTTCTGGTTCTGTGGGCGTGGCTTAGTGGGTGTGGCATGGCTTGGTGGATGTGGCTTGATGGGCATGGCAGGGGAAGGATACTGTAAAATCTCCATTCCCACCCCATTCCAAGGAAAGATTATTGTAAAATCCCCACTCCCTCCCCACCCCACTAACCTGCTTTCCAGCTCTGTTCTCCTGTGCAGGGCAACAAAAGAAGACCCAGCCAATCATCTGGGACTCGGGAGGCAAAGAATAGATGGGGGCAGGGCCAGTGAGAGGTGGTATTTGCCGGTTCTCCGAACTACACAAAATTTCTACTACCTGTTCTCCAGAACTAGTCAGAACCTGCTGAGTACCACCTCTGTTCTTGACAGTTTTAGGTCTTTCTTAGGCATCACATATGTTTATCTCTCTATCTCCTCCTGCTGGCTTTCTTCTTTTTTGATGAGTTTTTTTCCATCACAAGTGTGTGCTGTATCTCATTCAAGAATTTACCATCTTCCCTGATAAGTTGGAAAATGAGGAGGTTAACTTCGAGTTCCTTATCCTTCTCTTCTGGGTGGGCCAGTCATCCTTACCTGTAGCAGTTGTAATTCTTGTTGTCTTCAGGGAGGAAAACAAATAAGATGTGTATCTTGCAGGTCATAAGAATATTTCCTTCCATCATATGAAACAGACATGTGAACAAAAATAGCCAAAGACCCATTTGAATTCCTATTCACTTGCATGTGAGGTTTCTTTTGGAAAGACATAGTTTCCTTATATATCTCCTGAAACTGCTGCAAGACCAGCAATGCTCCAGTTATATTCTGCAATCAGCAATACTCAAGAAAACACCACAGAAAAAATCTCCCTCTGTGACTTTTCCTTTTTCATTTCCCTTCTTTCTTTCTTTCTTTCTTTCTCTGTTTCCTCTCCTCAGCTAAACTGTTCTCCATAACCCACAGTTGGAGGGTTGCAGTGTACATACATACTCAAGACACTGGTTTATGGGTAGGGGCTAATACAATGTAGTGTACATACATACTCAAGACACTGGTTTATGGGTAGGGGCTAAAAGGCTGGGTGTGACTCAGTTTTTCTGGGGCTCTGCCTAGGAGATCATAATCCTAAGTAGTTAGTCACAACTTCTGACTAACAAGCCCTTTGTCCCCTATGACTCTCTGAACAATGCATTGGATTCCGTATATACTCGCATATAAGCCGATCTTGCAGATAAGCTGACCCTTAAAAAACTGCCCCAAAATGAGGAATTTTGCAAAAACTCGCATATAAGCCGACCCCCAAATCGACTTAGCATGGTGACTTGCTCCAGCGACTTGCTGGACAGCGACTTATCATGGTGGCTTTGCGCAATGAGAGTCTTGGCTCTCATCGCGCGAAGCCACTGCCCAGTGAAGCCGCTGCCCACCGCTTCCCCACCTCCCATCGAGTCTCCCAGCTGATTGGCTGTACAAGCCACTGCCCGGCGAAGGCGATGAGAGTCTTGGCTCTCATCGTGCAAAGCCGCTGCCTGGCGAAGGCGATGAGAGTCTTGGCTCTCATCGCGCAAAGTCGGGCACTTTGCGCGATGAGAGCCAAGACTCTCATCGCCTTCGTCGAGCAACAGCTTCGTGCGATGAGAGCCAAGACTCTCATCGCGTGAAGCTGCCACGCTAAGTCGTTGCTCCAGCAAATCAGATTTATTCGCGTATAAGCCGACCCCCAAATTTGGGGGGAAAAAAAGCGTTCAAAAGTCGGCTTATATGCGAGCATATGCGGTAAGTCCTTCAGTTATTCTTCCATCCATATTTTTTTCCTTGCATGAATTAATCTAAATTGCCATTTATCATGTCACTGACTCCTCTTCAAGCTTCTTATGAAGCTCTTTTATAAGCCTACTGTATCTTCTCCTTTGTTTCCTGCTGAACTCCCACATAAAATATCATGTTTACTGCTCTTATTCACACACCCTGGATCACAAGCTCATGGGACTGGCAACCTACTTATAGATCTCAATAGTTGCTGACCACCCCCAACTCCAGCTAGCTCAGTGACACACCTCAAGCAGCAGATCCCCCTTTCCAGATTCCATATGCCAGAACACAGAGCAGTAACTCAGTAAAAAGATGATGCTAAGGAAAACAAACCCATCAGGACAAGATTCAGCAGTCCACCTGCATTTAAAAGACAACAGCCACTCTTTTGAAGACAGCAAAGTCCATATTTTGGACAGAGAGCATTGCTGGATTAAAAGAGGGGTCAAAGAAGCCATCTATGTCAACATTAAACAGCCCTCTCTCAACAGAGGGGGAGGAATATGACAACATCTATCTCCAGTCTACAACACAATCCTTTCAATAGTTCCAAGAAGGCTCCATACCCATTTGCACTTCTCAGGTGACTCTGATGACACAGATAAACCTCCAGGTGGCCTCAACAACTCTCTAAAACAGGGGTGTCAAGCTCCCGGCCTGCAGGTCAGATGTGTCACATGCTGGCCACCAGAAGTGGTATTCAGTAGGTTCTGACCAGTTCTGGAGAACCGGTAGCAGAACCTTTGAGTAGTTTGGAGAACCAGTAGTAAAAAAAAAAACCACCGGTAGGTGGTTTGGAATACCACCTCTGACTGGCCCCGCCCCCATCTATTCTCTGCCTCCCAAGTCCTAGCTGATAGGCTGAATCTTCTTCTGTTGCCCTATATAGGAGAACAGAGCTGGAAAGCAGGTTAGTGGGGTGGGGAGAGAAGGATTTTGAAGTAACTTTCCCCCTGGAGTGGGGAGGGAATAGGAATTTTGCATATCCTTCCCTTACCACGCTCACCAAGCCACACCCACCAAGCCACACCCACAGAACCGATAGTAAAAAAATTTGAATCCCACCACTGCTGGACACGCCCATGCCTGGTTTAGCAAAGGGGGGGAAAGTCATGATACCTCATGTGACGACAACTGACAACTTGAGTTTGACACTAAAAGAATACAAATGATCAGCTGTCTGCAAGGTGTATAAATCCTTCCATTCCCCATCATCCAGTCAGAGTTGAGGAAACTTTTTGGATGAGAAATGAAACATCTTCAAAGAAAAGCCAGAAAATCCAGTTCCTCTTGAAAAAGTATCTTTGGGACAATCAATTTCTGTGTTTTATTAGTTGCTTATATTTCAATCTATAAAACTTTTATTTTATATTTCCAGATTGGTCTATTCAGGGTTACATTAAAATCCAGGAAAAAAATAGATTTAATATATCAACATGTATGACTTCTTGGCCTTATTGGTCTATTCAAAATAAACCTTTAAATATGTCTTTTTTTTCTGAGCACATATATTTTAAATTGTGGAATACATTTCTCAAAGAAGAATTGCATTGAAAAAAAATCAAACAAATGGGAAATACAGGAAATTATTGTATTTTACTTTACCAATTAGTTGAATAATAAGGACCAAATCTATTTTAATTCTTCAGATTCATCAACTAGATTATATTATGCAAATTCCAATTCTGTCTTGGCAACTTAGTTTGAATTCAGATGGCCAAAACTTACCTCTCTTACAAATAATGTTCCTGCCCCAGCTAATCAATTCATTTATAGGATTGCCTGGCATATTTCACAATTATTCTGTTCTGCTTTCTTTCTCATAGGTTCTCAAGCTACAGATGACGGTGCATCCCTATGACATGCCACTCTGAGTTAATATATGCGCAGAGACCCATAGACAGAGACATGAGTCCAGCCTTTTGCCTTTTGTTTACAGGCCATTTTTTCTCCCGTCCTTTCTAGATTGATCATGTTTAAGACAACATGACCTACTTAAGCTCCCTGACCTAGTTATAGCCAAAACACAGGCTCTAAATGCTCATTCCAGGGCAATGAAGGAACAAAGACAGTGGAGAATGGGGAGAAATATCTTCGGTATTGTTGTTATGAAAACAAACTCATCCTTGCTGTGTGTCTACTACTGACTTCTCCAATCATTCTGATTCTGAAGGGAAACTAGAGAGTCAAGTGTTTTGCCAATTTTTGTTTTTTGTTTGGTATAGAGCTACCAGTCAATTGTTTGATCTTTCTACTGCTCAACTATATGGTACATGATGAGCGTTTCAAAACTACAATTGCTACATTAGTTTCCTTCTATCTCTCACTCCACAGTGCCCCCGTTACTCCTTTTAGTTTCATTGACATGACAATCATTTTTCCCTGGACTTCATTCCCACATAAATAGGTACTTCATTGGTGAATTAGGACAGATGCCTATTTTTTATAGTATCTATAATTAATTCTTTGCACAACTGCATGAGATGTGTTGTGTCCAATTTCTGCAAAGTATGCTGCCTTTTCCTTCTACTAGCACATTAATACTTTGTTAAATAACAGTATCAATAACATCCTTTATTTTCTCCAATTCAATTGAATGCCAAAAAGAAATTATGTAAATTATGGGACTGACTGTCTGCCCATGAGCAGGACAACTTTTTGAAAACAAAACAAATCAGGACCAAATTCGTTGTGACAGATAATCTGATAAAATAATCTGAATTTCAAAATGGGCTCAATAAGGTCTGGTGCCTCAGAGAAAAAGATTGCAGGGGAAAAAGTCCCTAATACATCTCTGTGGGAACTTTGGAATGCCTCCAGTTCCTCCCTTCTAAGTCCAACACGCATATACACAGCGGTGACACAAATACATCCACCCTGAGTTGAACACTCACCCACCCACCCCACCACCCACACCTGGCAAGCAACACACTCTGATTAGTCCCTGGAAAAAAAACAACACAGGGAAGAAGCATGATACTTCATTACAAGAAGAAAATGCAGACACCTCCTTTGAACACTTCTGGTGGGGTAGTTGGAAAGAATCCATGAAAACAAGTTCTGCATGCTATTATTTTATTCAATTTCTTCTATTTATATGGCTGCCCACTTGCCAAGTGACTCTAGGCAGCTAACAAGGATTAAAAATATCAAACATGCATACAACATCAGCAAAAATCAAGAACATCAACTCATATATAGCACTTAGCAATAGCACTTAGACTTATATACCACTTCACAGTGCTTTACAGGCCTTTCTAAGTGGTTTAACAGAGTCAGCATATTGCCCCCAACAATTTGGGTCCTAATTTTACCAACCTTGGAAGGATGGAAGGCTGAGTCAACCTTGAGCCTGGTGAGATTTGAACTGCCAAATTACAGGCAGCCAACTGTCAGCAGAAGTAGCCTTCAGTACTGTACTCTAATCACTGCACCACCACGGCTCTGATGTGTTAAACCAGCTTACATTCTGATCCAATGCCAGAAGAGGTTGTTCCGTCCGGAAAAGAAGCGCGTGAGACCAGATTCCAACTAACAACTCTTTATTCGGTTAACAGCAATAGTAACAGAACATTGGCTCAAACTGCGGCAGCCCTTTATATAGAGGCTTGCCTGCCAGCATGTAACCAATGACACTTATTTAATCTTGCCACCTTTCAGCGGCTTCTTGGATTGGTTCCTAATGAACCAATCCACTACTGGCCTTTTTGGCCAATCAGATTTAACTACTTGGAACCTTCCAAGTTATACAGAACACCCCTCCCCCTTTAGTTCAGTCCTACGTGAGTGCCGTAGTCACACAGGTAGGTGGGGCTTTTTCTGGTCCTAGTTGACCTGCGTGGCTCATTCTCGCCTAGGACTTCAAGCAGTTTGGTTGGGATCGCTGTCTCTCCAGCTTTTCTCCATGGAACCGCCTGGAAGAGTGAATCAGCACTGCCACTCCCGCCTGAGTTTCTCAGGCCGGTCGAAGTGGTTCTGCCGCTCTCTCCCAGTTCATCCAGGCTGGTTGAGCTGGCTTGGCTGGCACCTTCCAGGTCGGCTTCTCTTTTGCCAGGACTTCTTCTGATGGTCTCATCTAACCGTAAGTGCTCTTTTTGGTTGGTTAGATTTTCTGGTTCTGATTTTAATGGTTCATTTTCACACCCTTTTTTATTTATTTGTATTTTCCCCCCTTCTTGGTTTTGTTTTCGTTGAGTTTTATTATTTGAGGTTGCACGGTTGTTTTGCACTCGATGTTGCGGGAACGAAGCTGGTCTATGTGCCACTTCCAATCTCTTCCATTGTCCACGGTTAGTCAGTAGGACCGGGGACCTGTTACTTGTGTGATTGTGCCTGGAAGCCAAAGAGGGTCCCCGGTAAAATTCTTTGCATAGACCAGGTTGCCGATTTCGAAAGTGCGGTATTGGCTGGAAGAGTCAGGGGGTTTCTCGCAAGTATAATTGGGGTGCAACCTATCTAAATGGGATCTGAGTTTTCTCCCCATTAATAATTCTTCCGGGCTCTTGTTTGTTGTGCTACTGGGAGTGATGTGTTGTAGTGTAAGTAAGTGGTTTAGTTTGTCTTGGACATCCCCATGGTCCATTTTCTCGAGGCCTTCTTTTGTGAACCGGACCATTCGCTCAGCCCTACCATTCGCCACCGGGTGGGCCGGCGCTGTCAGTGCATGGCGTATACCCAAAGAGGCTAAGTATTGTTCGAATTGTATTGCTGTTAGTTGTGGCCCATTGTCAGATACCAACAAATCAGGTAACCCATGAGTTGCAAATAATTTGTTTAGCTGTTTTATGACAGCGTCGGTTGTTGTGGGTGACATTAAGATGGCTTCAAGCCAATTTGAATATGCATCCACAACTATTTAAAAGGTATTGCCCCTAGTTGATCCTGCAAAATCAATATGGATTCTAGACCAAGGGCCTCGTGGGGTCTCCCAGTCCCGTATGGGCGCTTGTGGTGGTGTGGGTCTAGCTCTCTGACACTTGTGGCATGTTGCAACCCAGCATTCAATGTCTTTGTCTAAACCAGGCCACCAGACATAGCGCCTGGCCAGGCTTTTCATTTTAACTCTGCCTGGGTGGCCCTCATGTAACATGCCTAAAACCTCTTCTTGTAGTTTGGATGGAATCACCACCCGATCTCCCCACAACAAACACCCCTTTTGTATTGACAGTTCAGTTTGTCTAGTCTGAAAATGTTTAAAGTTTTCTGTCTTTTGGCCTTCCGGCCAGACTTTACTTACCCAAGTCAAAACGCGGGCAGTCAATGAGTCTTTTGCCGTGGCTCTGGTGACATCATCCGCAGTCAATGGAAGTTCAGGGCAGATTTCTAGTTGTAGAGTGGTGGTGGTTGGAGCTGGGTCGTCCTCTAAGACTGGTAAAGGTGTTCAGGTTAATGCGTCTGCATGGGTGATTTGTTTCCCGGGTCGATGCAGCAATGTATATGAATAGGCGGCCAGGAATTCTGACCACCTAGTCATCCGTGGGGATAGAATGTTCGGTGTGGGTTTATTCCCAGCCAAAATCCCTAGTAATGGTTTATGGTCAGTCACAATGGAGAATGTTCTATCGTATAGATATTCATGAAAGCATTTTACTCCGGCGACGATTGCCAGGGCTTCTCTGTCTAGTTGGCTATAGTTGCGTTCCACTTTGGAGAGCATTTTCAAATAAAAAGTGACAGGTGCCTCTCTCCCGTCAGGTAATTGGTGGCTCAAGTTAGCACCGACTCTGAATGGTGAGGTGTCACAGGTGACCGTCAAGGCTAGAGTATTACTAAACTGAATAAGAACGGTGTCTGAGGTTAACAAGTCTTTTATATTTTGAAAGGCTCTTTGTTCTTTGTGACCCCAAGTCCAGACAGTTTTTTCATCCAGCAACCGGTGCAATGGTTCTGCTATCGCTGCTTTGTGGGGGAGGAATACATTATAAAAATTTATCAGACCTAAGAATGCCTGTAAGTCCATTTTATTTCTAGGTCTGGGTGCATCTTTAATTGCTTTGACTTTTTTTTCTGTTGGATAAATACCTTTTTGACAATCAAATATCCTAAAAATTCGACGCGGTCAGTGGCCAGGCAGCATTTTCTTTTTTAACTTTCAGGCCGGATTCTCTGAATTTCGTTAGCACTTCCCTTAGTCTAGCTTCTAATTGGGTGCGTTTTTCGCCAAAATTAGGATGTCATCAAAATATGGAATGACCCCTTTTATTCCATTTAATAGGCGTTCCATGAGGCATTGGGAAGATGCCTGGGGCAACACTCACCCCGAATTGAAGTCTGTTACATTTGAACGCACCTCTATGTGTTACTATTGTTTGTGCCTTGGCCGTTATGGGGTCTACTAGAAGTTGCTGATATGCCTGGGCCAAATCCAGTTTAGCCAAAAATTTTCCTCCCCCAAGTGAGTGCAGTAAGTGCTGCACAACTGGTACTGGGTATGCGCTTTGCTGTAGCGCATGGTTCAGGGTAGCCTTGTAATCTCCACAGATGTGCACAGACCCACCTGGTTTTACAGGTGTTACTATTGGAGTCTCCCACCTGCCATGGTCAATTGGTTCTATGACCCCTTCTGCAATCAATTTATTTAATTGCTCATCTATTTTGGGTTTTAATGCAAAAGGGACCCGTCTGGCTTTTAATCTTCTCGATGCTATTTGGGGATCTAGGTTAAAGGATATTGGGGTTCCCCAGTACCTGCCTAGAGTTCCGTCGATGACGTCCTGGAATTCGTGTAGCAGGTTCTCTTCCCAATCACTCGTGACTATTCAGCTCACTCCGGTCATCCCGATGCCCAATGGCACGAACCACTCCATGCCCAGAAGGCTGGGACGGTCTCAGTCAACTATGGTCAATGGCAGGTTTTTAGCGTATTGTTTGTAAGTCACTTTGAAGTGCCCCAGACCTACCACGGGAATCCTATTTCCCTGGTAATCTTTGAAAATTATTTTTTGTTTTTTGAGTTCGTTTTGTCTGATGTTTGGAATCAGACGTCTAATTGTGTTCCACAACACCATTGATAGAAAAGATCCTGAGTTGACCTCCATCTCACAAGGGCTTCCTTCAATGGACACTACTTCTGACTTTTTTCCCGCTTTCCATCTGTGTGCTTCCTATAGTGACAGTCTGATGTGTGTTTTCTCGGTTGCTGGTTCCCTTGCTGCGCTCCATTTTCTGTCGGCTTGCCTCGAGTCAGTTCTTGGTAGGGAATTACCGCGTCTGCTAGGGCTGCTGTTTCTTCAATTTCGGCATACTCTTTCAATATGTCCCCTCTTTTTGCAAGCCCAACAGATAGCATCAAAGAACCTGCACTCGGCTGGGGAGTGGTTTCCACCGCAACCAGCACATTCCCACCAATTTTTCTTCTTTTAGCGCTATTTTTGGTTTGCGTGAAGGCGGTCGACTTCATCGTCATCTTCATCAGTGTCTGATGATTCGTCTAGGTCTTCGTGGTGTGTGGTTGTGGCAGCTTGCTTCCTTCCTCCGCTGGAGTTTCTTTCTTTTGGAGAGGTTGTAGTGTCAGCACTGGCATTCATCATCTTCATTGTGGCCACTGATTTCTTTGCTGCTTCCATGGTGGTTGCCTCCATGATTGCCTCTGCCACCATTATGTTAGGTCTGTTTAAGAGTTTGCTTTGTAGGGTAGAGTCCTCAAGACCTAACACCACACGATCTCGCATTGCCTCATCCATATTTTGGAATTTACATATGGCGCAGAGCTGCCACGAAATCAGCAATGGTTTTGTCTTCCCTCTGGTCTCTCTCATAGAATTTATGTCTCCTGATGAGGTTTGAGACAACTGGTGCGTAGTGAGCTTTCAGCATTTGGTTAAGCTCAGACCAGGTCATTTGTTTCACATCTCTGGGCTTCGCCAATGCCTTTGCCATCTGAAATATGGCTGGCCCGCAATGAGTTAGGAAGACAGCCCTCTTTCACTGATCGGAAATGTCTTCCATTTCATTGCTCTCCAGAAACATCAGGAAGCGATCAATATAAGACTCCCAATCTTCCTCATTGGGGTTAAATGGTGCAGGCGGCACATTATTACCAGCCATCTCGTCTAGCATGGTTTGTTCTCTCGCCGCATGCTCAGTTTCAGCTTCAAGACGATCCCATCCTCGTCGCCAGTGTTCCGTCTGGAAAAGAAACGTGTGAGACCGGGTTCCAACTAACAACTCTTTATTCGGTTAACAGCAATAGTAACGGAACATTGGTTCAAGCCTCGGCAGCCCTTTAAATAGAGGCTTGCCTACCGGCTTGTAGCCAATGACACTTACTTTATCTTGCCACCTTTGTGCAGCTTCTTGGATTGGTTCCTAATGAACCAATCCACTACTGGCCTTTTTGGCCAATCAGATTTAACTACTTGGAACCTTCCAAGTTATACAGAACAGAGGTCTTCAGAGGTTTTTTCAAGGCTAGCAGGTCAGTTTTATCCCTACCTTATTTTTTTTCTCATTCAACACCTTTGTTGAATCTACTCCTGGGTTCCTCAATTTTTAGAGCTGGTAGAAAGATTTGAAATGTTGATAAAATGTCATGGGTGTTATCACAGAAAAAATCACCATTGGAAATGTTGACAGTCCTAAAACTTCTATTTTACTAGATATCAACTAGGGTATCAGATAGCTGAAAGAACTAGCAAAATAAGTGAGGACAAGCCACAAAGCTGTCTGAGCCCTGTCTGAACCTCTTCTGAATCTCCAAAGTGTCCTCAGAAATAAAAGATTCACGGCACAGCTTTCAATGTCAGCAGACGTCATTTTACTGTATATAATTGTTACTATACTGTCCTACTTCCCACTCCATATCTTCACCGCAAATCATGGGCTGTTGGTTTATGTTTGTTCTTTGAACTCCTCATAAGAAATACCCAAAGAAGTTCACAAGAAGATCAGTGAAATCAGCTTTAAAAATCTGATTTCCAGTGGTAGAGAGAATAAAGTTTATATTGTAGATATGCAATAAGAAATAAGAATAAAACCTGGAGAAGTTCAGAATAAACAAAAAATAATACAAACAAGTTCTGCTTTTATTCACCGTAGGTGAATTTAAAAAAATCTTCATTTGGTATGCAAAGTGGCAAAATACTAATAAATTACTTCTGGGGATGATATTTCATTCTTAAGATATTTGCAAAGAATGATTTTGTGCCACCAAGTTGGTGTCAACTCTTAGTGACCGTATAAATAGATTTTTTGGGGGAAAAAGCCCAAATAATCTCTATATCAGAAGCTATTGAACCAGACTTCATAAAGGAGGGAACTTAGTGCTTGGCCTCTAAAAAGCAGATCAAAAAGTAGCCGTATATGCATAAGAAAAGTTTGTTTCTACTGAGAGCAAGAGACACAAACCTTACAGTTCAATCTACAGTATTTCTATAGTTGGTGACAAAAGTATATAATAAGAATTAAATAATTTTGAGTACTTCAGAACTGTTTATTTGACCATATCTCTTTCTCTCTCTCTCTCTCTCTCTCTCTCTCTCTCTCTCTCTCTCTCTCTCTCTCTCTCTCTCTTTCTCACTCACACACACACACACATACACACACATATGCACACACACAAATGCACACATGCACGCACATGCGAACGCACACTCACACACAGAGTACCCACCCCTCTAATTTAGTTGGCCCATTTTGTTTCATTTCACTAGTATAATTTATGATGCCACAGCTTTTTTTTTAATTAAGGTAGTAAATTTGAATGGTTGTCCATCTCAACTACATGACTTTAGGTGGCAAACAATTTAAACCAAAAGAGAAAGCTAAAGCTGTAAAATAGCATAAAATAGCAGCAATTGCTATTGCTACTGCTATAGTTGGCTATTGGGAATTTTAAAAAAATCATGCCAATCTATTGCAAACCACATTGAAATCTATCAGAAAAGCCACCAAAAATCACAGAACCTTAGAGCTGAAAAAAGCCATTTATGTTATTGAATCCAACCCCTAGTTCAGCACAGGAATTCAAATCAAAGTGAGCAATACATCTAGCCTCCATTGAAAATGTCCAGTGAAAGACAGTATACTCTATTGTCCTCTGGATAACCAGTTCTATTGTCTGACCCTTCTTACTGTTACAATTCCAACCCCCAGTTCAGTTGGAATCTGCCTTCCTCTAATGTAAATGCATTAATACTTGTGCTGCCTCTATCAATCCCTGCTTTATCAGACCTCACTACCAAGTGGGGAGAAGAAATTCAGTGGTAGCATCTCTGTTTCTTGCAACATTTGCTTCTTTTCTAAAGCCCCTGTCCCACTGCACCAACGGATGCAGAGGATATAAAACATTAAAAAAAGCTTGCCATCCATTGGAAAACGCGATGCATCCGTTGTGTACTCACTGCATACGTGTTTCATACGCTCTATCCGTCGAGCATCCATCCACTGAGATTTCATCCACGCAAGAAGTTTTGAGCTGCACAAAACTTTGTGAACTGATGAACTTTCCACCGCGTACAATGTACATCCACAACATATACAGGCAACAAACATTCTATGTCCGTTATCCGTTAAACGTCCGCTGTATCCTCTCGGCATCCTCTGGACATCCTCGCAACTCACATCTGCTGCAGCTGAAAATGGAAAGAGGGAGGAAACGAAAGGTACACGGAATGTCCACACAGTGTTAGTAGCACGGTAATAGAAAGGATGTAATCATATGCATCTCGTATATAAAGGATTAAAACGGACAAAACATTTGTATATGGGATGTATCTCGGATATTTAGGATGTCTGCAGTATGTCTAGAGTATGTAGAAGAACACCTCACGGAAAACCAATATTTCCTATAAAAAGGGGGAGAAAATCACCTGGATCTCAGTTTGAGTCCAGCAGCCATGGTGTACAGACCTCTTCACCCTTGGTCTTGCTCTTCCACATCATCCATTGATCTCCACCATGGATCATAACACAATCCTTATGGTAGCTGCGATCATTCATCACCAGAACCAAAACCTGTTCAGACTCTTTCACCTTTTATACACAAGGAGAAGAAGGAGACGTCCAAGAGCTGTGTGGGTCTGAGGATGGATCGGGAGAAGAATGGAGTTTGGACTCTATGACCAGTTGATGGTGGAGCTGAGGAATGAAGGCCCTCGTGCATTCCATCACTTCATGAGGATGCCACCAGCCATGTTTGACAAACTTGTACAGCGTCTGAGACCCAGGTTGACCAAGCTGAGCACCAACTTCTGTCCCAGCCTGGATCCTGGACTGAAGCTGGCACTGACTCTGCACCACCTGGCCTCTGGAACCACATACAAAAACATGCAGTATGCGTGGAGGGTGCCAAACAACACCATCAGCAAAGTAGTCAGAGAAGTGGTGCAGACCATCATCGAAGAATATGTGGAGGAGCTCCTCAAGTGCCCCACCACTGAAGAAGGCTGGAGGAAAGTTGCAGAAGAGTGGTATCAGAGGTGGAACTTTCCCCACACTGTTGGAGCCAGAGATGGAAAGCACGTGGCCTGCAAAGCTCCAGCCAACTCAGGGTCCACTTATTTCAACTACAAGGGCTTCTTCAGTATCATCCTCTTTGCCATGGTTGATGCTGACTACAAGTTCATGTACATCGATGCTTCAGGCAATGGGTCAGCTTCAGATAGCCAGGTATACAACGCAAGTGACCTCAAGGATGGGCTGGAACGCAACCTCATCATGGGCTAAACCAAGTGTGTTAAGCAAAGATAACCTTAATAACTGTCTTAAGTAAACTGTATGACTTGATTAAAAAAGCAAAATGAACCAAGTAAAGTGTCTTAAGCAAAGATAAAGTGAACAAGTAACAACTCAGTCTCTGGCACTATTCTCAGTCACTCTGAGTCATGTCCATGGCCTCAGCTGTTAAGCGGGCAGGGACTGTGGAGGTGGCTGTGGCTTGAGTGCTGATCTGAGGTGCCATTGGGGTGCTTGGCCCCAAGAGTACAACAGGGGATGGTGTGTTCAGGAAGCTATCCGAGAGCTGACTCAGTTCCATGAGGTTGAGAGGCCCTTCATCAAGTACCTGGGATGTCAGGCACAAGACTGATGACAGATTGTCCATTGATGGGCTTGGATGTGGGGTGGAGGAAGGAGGAGTGTAGTGGGGCTGCCTGGTCTGCAGCTGGGTGAGGAGTGGCATCTGTGGCTTCCAATGAACCTGAGCCTGGACTGGGAAGGTCTGTTTTTGCTGTGGGAAATCCTGGTAGTCGTAGCCTTGGTAGGTGAGAGGCTGTTGAAAGCCATGGAAGGGCTGTTACATCGCCTGGGGTGGAGGAGCAGACCTGGACTGGGTAGGAGCAGCTTCAGCTGGGCCTTGAGGGTTGTGCAGAAGTGCTGTGATCTTTTCCTTCATCACCTGGTACTGGGCCTCAGGCATATCCCTCAAGGTGTGGCTCACATAGGTGATGAAAGTGTAGTGGCCGGAGGATCCTCTGTCCAAGTGGACCAGCTGAGAAAGCAGTTCTGTGCTGGTCCTCATTGTGTCCCTGATCTCCAACAGGACAGTGTGGCTCTGGCCTCTCTGCCTCTCTGCCTCTCTGCCTCTCTGCCTGCATCCTCTGGAGCTGGGGGTGGGGGAAGGGTGTGTTGGTCTCTGGTGGCTGCCACTTCTTCTTCCATTTGTGACAGCAGGGCATCATCCTCCAAGTCCTCCGGCATGGGGAGTGCAGCTGTCAGGGGGTCTCTGCCATGGGACCTTCTGAAGACACCTGCCTGGACAGGGCAGCTGGCTCCTGGCTGGAAGAGGACTGGCTGTCTGTGGGCTGTCTGAGGGAGGGGAGTGTCAGAGGGGCTGCTCCTCAGTGGCAGACCTCACCCTCCAAGAAGCTGCACTTGGTCATGACATACATCTCCCAGTCAGTGAGCTTGACAACAGCCTGCCCAGATTTCTTGAGGTGTAGCTTGCCATACCAGGTGTGCATATGCTTCCACCATCCCAGGAGTAGATCTGCAGTGTAGCCCAGGCTCTCTGCCTTGTCTCTCCAAGCTGCCTGTTTCTTCTTGGTGTCGCGATAGAGTCTGTGGCCCTTTCTCCACAGGTACTCGTTCTCCCTCAGTCATTCCAGCACCTCCTCCTCATGGTCCTCGGAAACGGTGTACTGTTTCCTCTCTCCCTTCTCCTTCCCCTGCCTCTTCCTCCCTCTGGCAGGGGCTTCAGCAGGGCCTTCAGGGGCTTGAGTAGCAGAGCCTTCAGCAGCAGGGCTTTGAGGGCCTTGGGGCTGGTCCACCACAGCAGCAGCAGTAGCAGTAGCAGCACCAGCAGCAGCAGCAGGAGGAGAAGCACTAGCAGCTTCAGAGTCAGTGCCAGGGGGTGGGATGGTGGTTCTCTCCTTCTTGCCAGGGCTGGCACGAGTCGGCACCGGCTTTCTCTTCTTCCCTGACTGATGAACCATGGTGTTCTTTGAAGATGTATGTGGCAGCACGTCTTTCCTCTGAATGCTGACTGTGTGCGAGCTGCATCCTTTTATATCCGCGGAGCTGATGCAATTTATCCTCCCCGCATGCCTAGTGGCCGCTTTGCATCTGATATACATCTGCTATGCATCCGCTTTGCTTCCTATAGGCGTCCGTGATGCATCCGCATCATACGCTATGCATCCGCCCCTTCCGCTATGCGTCCGCTTCGCTATTCTCCCACAGAACCCCTGCAGATGTGTCATCCGCTTCCATCCACTGTCATCTGCTAGCTTCCTACGAACATCCATTTAACATCCCTGCTACATCCTACCCCCGTCCATTCTTTTCCGTTCTTTTCCGTTCTGTTCATGCAAATTTTTGTCACTTTTTGGAGCGGATGACAACAGATGGAGTCACCCCCGAAATTTTGCTCATCCGCTGTGTCCTTTATGCATACGTTTTGTGTCCGTCGGCCAGTGGGACAGGGCCTTAAATTAGTAGGCTGCTCCCTTGTCTTCTTCCTATGCTCTTCAATGAAAATCAACTGGAAGTGAGACTACAGAGACAATGAAAAGGTGTTTGTCAAGATGCTAAGAAGGATAAGAAAATTAACTGGTATATTGCTAGCTGATAACAGGAGTCCAAACATAACAAAAGCAAAAAGAAGTTAGAGAGAAATCTATAATTACTTATCATACTGTTTAAAAAGGAAGAGTTGAGGGAAAGGTTGAATTATTTCCAGAAATACCATTAGGAAAAGCTAAAGAGATTTATCTACCTGCCAAAGAATATTTAGTTAAAAAGAAAACACCTAGAGATTATTGTAATGTATATTTTGCAACAAATGGTGTGTTTTAAGACCATCTCTTCTTGCTATAGCATTTGCTCTTCTAAAACAAATCAGGCAGTTATAGTAGGTGTATTCTGAAGAAGTTATTTATGTGTTCCTTGAAACATAACAAAGCAATTATCTTGCCTTTTGACTTTTGAACCCTGATTACTTATCTCCCAAGTTAAATTAATGTCTGTCCAAAAAGGAGGATGAGAAAATATCCAACGTTGTATCTATCAGTTTTGATACCCTTAGCAGCAGCTACATACATACAAAGGAACCACTGAGGAATTTAAAGTCTACACTTTCAAAAACAAGTCAGCAATATCCCAACATCTTATATTTCTTCCTGTCTCATCTGGTTACAGGCAGTCCTCAACTTACAATTATTTATTTAGTGACTGTTCAAAGTTACAGCAGCACTGAAAGAAGTGATTTATGATCTGACCTCACACTCACAGCATTCCTATGTTAAATGATCGCAGTTTGGACACTTAGCAACTGGCATATATTTATGATGAATGCAGTGTCCCAAAGCATGTGATCACCATTAGTCATCATTAATGACCTTGCCACATGGCTTCTGACAAGTAAAGTCAATGAAGAAAACTGGATTTGTTTAATGACTGCAATATTCATTTAAAACTATGGTGGATTGCTTGACAACTATAGCAAAAGAGAGAGAGAGAGAGTAAAATTTGGCACTAAGTCCCCTTACTTAGCAGTAGAAATTGTGTTTCCAATTGTGATGATATGTTGAGGATCACCTCCAATAACACCCAAGATAGGTCAGCTGGACTGTTATCAGAACATGGGTCTTGGCAGTCAAGTTCATAATACCTTCTCTAAAGGAAGTTCTTGTGCTAATATCAGGCCTGTCCACTAACCATAAGATTCTACCTGGATCTTGGTTTCTAAAGCAACTTTCTTCAGCTTGAGCTGCTTCAGAGGCACCCAACTGAACTTAGAAATCCCAAACATTTTGACTCCTCAGGATTTCAGTAATAGAAAATGCCAAGCAGCAAAAACAATACGAAGTCCAATGATTCCTTCAAGACAAACATTTATTATCACTTAATCTGTAGAATGTGATCCATCTTTAACTTAGCTGGTGGGGAATTCTGGGAGTTGAAGTCCATACATCTTCAAGCTACCAAGATTTAGAAACACTGACCTATAGAACATCTCCCTACTGTTACAACCATTGTTTTTTTTTAAATAAAATATTTTTAAAAATTATTTAAACTCATAATAATCTTCTGAGGTGAGTAAAGTCGAACACTATTTATTTAGTTTAGTTTTAGAATTAAGGAGAAACTTTCTAACAGTGAGGACAATTAACCAGTGAAACAACTTGCCTTTAGATGTTGTGGTGCTTCATCACTGGAGATTTTTACAAAGAGACTGGACAGTCACTTGTCTGAAATGTTATAGGATCTCCTGCTTGAGCAGGAGGTTAGATTAGAAGACCTCAAAGGCCCCTTCTCTATTCTGATTGAACTATTTCAATGCTTTATATACTTCTATAGCATTCAGACAATTTATTGAAATCGAACATATTCATAGCAATAGCTTAGGATTGAGATGGCTAGCCCAGAAATAGAGAAAGCATTTTCTTCTTCCCCTGGAACAGTTCGCCCATCAAATTCCACCATAATTCCTGGGATCCATAACTGTAGAAATACACTCCTATGTCCAAAGCTGGCATGCCATATCTTCTATTGAAGCTAAATCACAGAACTATAAAATTAATCCACCTCCAATGAGTATGAATTACTATTACAAGATAAGCTTTTCTGAGGACAGAGATTTTTAATAAAGATAGGAGCTAAGAAAGAGTAAATAATTATGGAAGTATTTATTTATTTATAAATTAAGACATGGGTTTCTTTTTCCTTTTCCTTTCCACACCCTCTTGGAAAAATGTTTCCTTCCAATCATTACTAGTTATGTACTTTTATGTCAGAGGGTAATCTCTTACATGCAAACCCCAGCTTTGCAGCTAATGATAAATGCACATTAAAATTAGCTTCAATCCAACAATGAACATGAGACTGACTCCGATGGCTGTACTAATGATGATGACAATAAATTACTTCTGTTTATTCCTTCTAAGGTAATGAGCCTTTCATGTCAACATTCCTGTTTATTTTCATCCTTCGATTTGCAGTCACTTAGCTTTTAAATCTACTAGTTTTTAAGGATTTATTTCATTATTATTGGAGCAAAGCTCAAATAGACTTCTTGGTATGGTAATTTATACACTACCTTGATACCACCTGCTTTGTAAATTGGTAGTGCACTGTATGAAATGGTCTGCCACAGGTTGCAGTGGGGACAAATGGTATTCAACAAAATATATTCTAGCATGGCACAAATGCCTAAGAAGAAAGTAAGCCAGCTAACTTCCATCATTCCTTCCTAACACGTGCACACATTCTATAAAGCACAAAATTTTGCAGCAGCATATTTGCATAGCCAACTTTCCTCTTTCTTTTACAAGGTCTAAGTCCAAAGATGGCACAGCAAAATCCAGTCAAGTCAATACTTTATTGGCTTACATCTAATGTACAAACCTGGCCAAACTAAGGCTATAACCACTAGATGTAACCTGAGATATTCCAGAGTGTAGCTACCCTGAACTGCTTTCTTTCTCCCACATCATCTGGGGACTGCAGTTTCTTAATCTGGGCCTCTTTCTGATAAGACTTACTACCTCATTCCTGTGAAGGCTCTGTGTGGCCTTATGTACTGATTATTCAAGTGCATATTCCATCACATCTTGTTACCGTATGTGGGAATGACCTTGGGAGTCAGAAGGAAGAGATGCTACCTAACAGTTAGATAGAAAGGGCATAACCTGTAGCTGCATAATGGGCAGAGAAAAATGCTCAGGAGCCCCCTACCCCAAGTAAATAAGAACATGGGAGATTGTAAGATTCTCTGTATTTGTTTGTGTATAAGGTAGCCTTACAATAAAGTAGAATTAGCTTATCTGATCTTGTTTCCTATCTGGTCTACTTGGGAGACAGACTTATATTGTTGGGAGTTCTCCTTCTATTGTTATTGGACCACTGTTTAGCAATAACAACCAATTACTACGTGCGGCAACCTCTTACAAGCCCTCCATTCCAACATATATGAATCCAAGCACATGTTGGATGACCATTCAGTTCCACAAAAAAAAAATCATCTAAAGTTGGTCTAGTTTGATCACATCAGAGTTCCTTGTTCTGACAAAGATCTATGATAGTTTCTGCTGGGCCAGGGATGGGGGTTAATGATTTATTCATTTGACAAATTGAAAGAAAGGGATAGAACCAGTCCCAAGCAAAGAGATCTATGTTGATTATACAAATAATTACTAAAAGCGAATACTTTAAACAAGACATATTGTTCAGTTAAAATTGGTTCTCAACAAACTAATGTATTGCACAAACATTTGGATATAAAATGTTTTAGATATTGGAAAGACACAAAGTTGTCTTTTCCCTTCTGAACAATGGGAAGAGAACCACATCTCAGTGGCAAAGGGTGTATTTTGGATGCAAAAAAGCCCTTGGCATCAGTGGATAAAAGGGTCGTTAACAAGTGACAGAATGTCTTTCAGAGTACAGAATGCTTGACAAGGTAGATACATATCTGGTTTCATATAAGATTTTTATAAGATTTACATATTTCTCCTATCACATGGGACTGCTTGAACTGGGCAGGGCTTCCTTTTCCTGCTGTCCAGCTGATCAGTCTACCAGCAGAGCTTCAGTGCCATGAGCAGTGAAAAAAACCAGTAACTGTTTCATACCAGCCAGCTGATATGATTGATCAAAGTCAGCCAATAGAATTCAGTGTCAGAATGTGTAATAATAATTCATGTTAGAATAAATAGCCTAATGTCATAACTATGCAGACAGAGTCTCAGCTGGAACTGATTAACCAGAAAAATGATCTTGAGATTGGGGTGAATAGTTTGATGAAAACTTTATCCCAGTGTATAGCTGCAGTGCTAAAGGAAGCATCCATGTTGGAACTTAATAGGAAAATGATTGAAAATAGAATTGCCTGTATCATGTTGCTTTTAAACAAATCTATGGTGCAGCTGCACTTGGAATGGCATGTTTCTATTGCACTACACACAGGAAGAATATTATAGAGCTGGAAAGGTTCAGATAAAGACAATTTATGAAATCATGGAGCTGGAGCATATTACAAAAAGGAGTCCGGTACAATCTTGGTGCTCATTAGCTTCAAAACTGTTGGACAAACGTCACCCCTGAAGTGGTATATAAAATGGATAAATCTAATCCTTCATAAACTTTTGGAAAGGTGTTACTGAATGGCTGCTCTTACCTACTAGTGTGAGGAAGGAAAAGTTTCAGGGCTCAACTACACCTCGGAAAAGTCTTGTAAAGTAAAATTGGGAGCCTGACGTTAGGCAGGTATTATGCCTTCTTGAAGATCGGACTAATTAAGGTATTTGGGAAGTCATGTTACATACATCTGAACATAAAATGGGCATGAGTGAGAAACTGGAGGTCAGTCTATCTATCTATCTATCTATCTATCTATCTATCTATCTATCTATCTATC
>BLBF01000005.1:24729959-24784222 GCA_015471245.1 Laticauda colubrina
ATCTATCTATCTATCTATCTATCTATCTATCTATCTATCTATCTATCATCTATCTTCCCCTCTGTACTGTTTTGATGAGAAGGAAGGAGGCTAGGAAAGATAATAAGCAATAGATGTGATTAAAGTGGATCCCTGAGGGATCAAATGTTAAAACTACATACAACCATGAGCTACATGATGGTAGTTTAGGGTAATACTGTGTTTCTCATAAAATAAGGATGGGCCTTTTCCTCCCCCACGCACACCCTCACTTAGAGCACCCCACGCGCACTCACCTTGCCACGAGGCTGTTTTTATTGGCCGATAGAAGTGGCCTTGTAGTGAGGTGTGGCTGCCTGCGGGGGGCTCCTAACAGGAGTGCTGCATGCATACTCACCTCGCCATGAGGCCACTTCTATCAGCCAATAGAAGTGGATGGTACTCTGCCCTTGGGGAGTTTCTATCGGCCATAGAAGCAGCCTTGTGGCAAGGTGATTCTGCCCGTGGGGCGCTTCTATCAGCCAATAGAGGCAAGTCTATCCACAGAGTGCTCCAGCCGAGGGTGCTCCTAAAGGCAAGTTTCCCCCCCACCCTTCTCTCCATTTCTCTTCACCTCGTGTAATTCAAGCGATGTGAGAAATGGTGGGGAACACATGGTTTAAATAGGCCTAAATTTTGGGGGAGGGGCTTAATTTCACCTCATGCCTATTTGGGGGGATGTATTGTTGGAGAAATACAGTAGATAAAAACTCTCATGAAAGAAGTATTTTTTGGACCTGATCAGCAATTCCAGCACATTTACTTCTCCATCAGTATTCATATACAGGTAGTCCTTGACTTATGACCATAATTGGAATCAAGGTTGCAGATGGCAATTACTTGACCCTGGAATGTTGCAACTGTTGTAAATATATACTGGTTGTGAAATGCCCAATTTTTATAACATGACCATGGGGTCATGTGGCATTTGTAAGGGCAAAGACCAGATGTAAGCCACATTTTTCAACATCATCATAAGTCTGAATGCTCATTCCATGAATGGTTGTAAGTTGCTGGCTTCCTATCATCATCTTCTTTTAAAGACCCCATAATCCCTTGCGGGGTGGAGTCGTTGGCAACTGAATGGAGCTGAGTGTTTACTGGCCGAATGCCCTTCCTGTCACCAATGCAGAGATTGTTTCAGCAGATATATTCTCATGGACATCATGAGAGTAGCAGACCAAGTACACTTGCTAGAGTAGTTTCCAGTATTTTTGGAGGGGTTCTTATAAAAAGCATATATTTTATCCAGTGTCATTTAGATTCCATTGGGATAGTTTTTATCCAATGGATCAGAAGATATAAGATTATCTCCTTTATCAGCCAATGACTACAATGATCTGAAATTTACAGTCTTATTCTTCATCTAAGATCATCCATAAGTAGTTCAAATACGTTATTCAGTGAAGGGAATTATTTAGACAGAACTGGAAACATCCAATCAGTATTATTCGTAATAGACAGATTCTGCATACTTACATTACTGCAGGTAAATTACAAATTAATTTAGCAAACAAATTCATTTCCAGATGAAGTGAGCTGCAGCTCTCACTTCTATATCAATTTAAAAAAATAACAGAATGCTTTCTGGAACGTTAGACCCAGCAGTCTTTTCTCTTGGTAGACAACCAGATGTACCTGGTACTAGAAGATATCAGGTTAATATGAATGGTCTGCTTCTCTTCATGCCTCTCTTATTCAAAATTATTATCCATTCTCCTTAAGCATCCTCTTCTTTTGCAAGGACTATGCAAGATTACTGCAATGTGTATTTTCTCTCTTTTGTTACTGTAGTATAACTGAATCCACATACTTTCCCACAGAATTGTTGAAGTGGAAAAGTCCATTTAGGGAATTCCGTCTGCTTAGTGCAACTCAGTGCAAAATCCAGATTAAAGCATCCTAGACAAATGGTTGTCTAGTCTCTGTTTGAATGCATTAAAAAGAAGAATTTAGCACCCTTCTAGGTAACTGATTTTATTGTTTTTACTATTTAGCTTTGTCTAAAAAAAATCCAGGATTTGCTTCCCTACAATGTGATCATTTCCTATAATATGATCATCCATAATCTGCCTTTAGGAATGATACAGAGTAGATCAAGCCACTAGAGCGAAAGCACATGCAACTAGAAGACTCTTCCACACCCAGGTTCTACAGATTCCCGAAAATACATAAGAACGGGATCCCCTTGCTCCCAATTGTGTCTCTACCTGGAACACTGGCATACAAACTAACAAAAACCCTGAAGAGGAAAAACTACACCCCAGTTACAGATATTTGCCACTATTGCAGATTAAAGCCCATGTCACACTGAACCAACGGATGCAAAGAGGATGTTTTTTGTGGAATACACTACTTGAAAAAGGATGTCATGCCCACCTACTCACTCCCCATTGTCTTTATTCAGGAATCAATAATCATAAGTCCTTCCTTCAACCTCTCATCAAATTCCTGATGATTCTCATTTTATTTTATTTATCATTAAATGTGTAACAAAGAGCCAGTTTGGTGTAGTGGTTAGGGTATCAGGCTAGAAAACAGGAGACTGCGTTTAGGCACAAAGCCAGCTAGGTGAACTTGGGCCAATCACTTTCTCTCAGTTTTGGAGGCAATGACAAACCACTTTGGGGTGTGGGAAACTTGGCAAGAAAACTTCAAAGACCTGTCCAAGCAGTCTCCAAGAATTGAACACAATTGAATGGAAGAAAAAAATATCACTGTTTCCTATTCCAGTTTGTCTGAATTCTTCTTAAAGTGTAGCATTCATTGCTAAGTCCAGTAAACAAAGGGCAAAGGTCTAATCGGAACATTTCCAAAGAAAAATTCCTGAAATTATCTTTTTCTCTGTTGTATGTTTTTCAAACTAATGCATTACACTCCTATCGCAGACACACTGGTTGAGTTTCTGACTGTAGTGTCGATTGATTTTTTTTTCAGATGTCTCCTCACATTCCCTAGCTCATTGCATGGCAGCCACACTTCACTGTTATGTTTTACATTATTAGCATTGACAGCCATACACTTTAAACCTAAGTTAGGATTAAAATCCCATCTTGTCACTTATCTCTTCCTTTTTATCTTGTTTGTTTCCTCTCTTCATTAAATCATCCCTTTCATAAGAGAAACCTCAGGACAATGTTGCAAAAATGGAAGCAAATGGATTAGCAAGTGGCTAAAAAGGCATGAACAAGAAGAAGGCAGTTTAATTTTCAATGCTAATGTTGTTAATTTTTACCCTCTGGATATTCTCTTGGGTGGCACTGCTAAATTTCCCATAGGGTACTGTTAATAAAATTTCCCTTTCAGCAGCCAAAGAACAGAAGAATTCCCCACTTATAAAGAAAAAGTTATCTAATGGTAATATTGACATTTTTGTATGGTGATTAATCATGATGTATTTGTGGATGTCTTCTGTCAGGACTGGGATAGGTGGCATGACTCTCCTAGTCCTGTTTGATCTCTTGGTGGCCATCAATCATGGTATTCTTCTTTTTTTAGATTTCTATCCTGTCTTTTTCATATACAACTCAGTGTTAATATGTCTTCTTCTCCCATTTTCCCCACACAACAACTCTGCAAGGTGAGTTGGGCTGAGAAAGTATGACTGGTCACCCAGCCTAAGGTTGGACTAGAGCTCTCAGTCTCCTAGTTTCCAGACCAATAACATAACCACTAAACTGGCTTTCATTCCTTATGAATTGCCTTCTGGGAGTAGGAGACACTGTTTGCAATGGGTTTTTTTCCCATTTCCTTTGGGACTTCAAGGTTTCAGTATGTGGGCTGTAAAGTACTATAAAGCAGTATGTCTAAGTGCTATTGCTATGCTGCTAAGAGTTCGAGCCCAAGATCCTTGTTCTGTAGGGTTTCATAGACAGCCTTTAACATATGTCTGAAGCCACTCCATAAGGTCATCCATCAGCAGAGGGTTATGCATCATTGGCATGCAGATATTATCCAACTTTATATCTCAAATCTTGGCCAACAAGCAGCACAATGGAAGTTATGTCACAGTTCCTGGAATCTGTAAAAGTTTTAATGAGGACAAACAGCAATATCAAATGTCTTTGGCTTCAAGTCCCTTCTGGTCAAATTCCTTAACCATGTTTAGTTCTAAATGGAGTTGGACTTCTCCATGTAGAACTTGAAGAAAATGTGAAAATTCTCATTGACTCTTGGCTTCCATTCAATAAGCATTTGGCTGCTGTGAACAACTCCATCTTATGCCTCAGTTATGTCATTTCCTGAATCCACAATCACTCATGCTTGACTTAAGCCCCTGTCACACAGCACCAACGGATGGAAAGAGGATGTAAAATGGAGAGAAACACTTGCCATCCGTTGGTTAATGCGATGCTTCCGTTCTTTACTCACTGCGTCCATTTTTCATACTCGCTATCCGTCCAGCATCTGTCTACTGACATTTCATCCACTCAAAAAGTTTTGAGCTGCACAAAACTTTTTGAGTGGAAAATGTATCCAACGCATCCGTTATACATCCGCTACGCATACGGGGAACATCCGTTAGACGTCTGCCATCTACAGGCTCTTTCACCTGTTCTACGTGAAGAAAAGGAGGCATCCAAGAAGTGTCTGGGTCCAAAGATGGATCGCGAGAAGAGCAGAGTACGGACTGTATAACAAGCTGATGGTGGAGCTCAGGAACGAAGACCCTCGTGCATTCCAGAACTTCATGAGGATGCCGCCAGCCATGTTTGACGAAGTTGTGGAGCGGCTGAGACCCAGGTTGACCAAGTAGAGCACCAACTTCCGGCCCAGCCTGGATCCTGGACTGAAGCTGGCAATGACTCTGCACCACCTGGCCTCTGGAACCACATACAAAAACATGCAGTATGCGTGGAGGGTGCCACACAACACCATCAGCAAAGTGGTCAGACAAGTGGTGCAGGCCATCATTGAAGAATACCTGGAGGAGCTCCTCCAATGCCCCTCCACTGAAAAAGGCTGGAAGAAAATTGCAGAGCAGTGGTATCAGATATGGAACTTCCCCATACCGTTGGAACCATAGATGGGAAGCACGTGGCCTGCAAAGCTCCAGCCAACTCAGGGTCCACTTATCACAACTACAAGAGCTTCTTCAGCATCATCCTCTTCGCCATGGTCGATACTGACTACAAGTTCATGTACATCAATGCTTCAGGCTACGGCTCATCTTCAGATGCCCAGGTATACAACGCAAGTGACCTCAAGGAGGGGCTGGAACGCAACCTCATCGTGGGCTTCCCAGATCCAGAACCCCTGCCCAACGACACACAAGATGTGCCCTACTTCATCATGGGGGATGACGCCTTCTCCCTCAGAACCTACCTCATGAAGCCCTACACTTCCAGACTCCTCACCCAAAAAGAGAGGATCTTCAACTACAGGCTGTCCAGGGCAAGGCGGGTGGTGGAGAATGCCTTTGGCATCCTGACCTTCACTTCTCACCATCATGCAGCATCACCCACAGACCGTGAGGAGGATCGTGGAAGCTTGCTGCATCCTGCACAATCTTATGCGCACCCACTACCCAGTGTTGCAGAACAGGCTTGTGGACCACCAACAAGGCAATGGGGACATGGAGCCTGGTGAATGGAGGCAAGGGTGAAACCTGATAGATACTGTGGATGTACCAGGCCCCAACAGAGCTTCACGTGAAGTGAAGAAGCAACGCAACCTCCTGAAACACTGGTACAACTCCCCAGCTGGAGCAGTGGAGTGGCAAGACAGGATGGTAAATGCTTAATGGATGCTTCCTTCAGCCTGTCTCATCACACGGATGAGATTGTGCCATGTATGTTGAGTGACTCTACAATGAGCAGTGTATTTAATAAAGAGTTGTGTTTATGTTGAAATGTGTGGATCAATGATTAAATTGTTATTGATAATAAAGGGCCATAGGTGTGAAACCTGGGAGGGTGGACCATACAGTCCCACTATGCTTGCACTGGAGGTTTATCTATCCCACAGCTATTATCCATCCCTGCCCAACCCACAGCTATTACCCGTCCCAAAGGTATCCCTGCCCATCCCACAAGTATCCCTGCCCATCCCACTGCTATCTTTACCCATCCCACAAGCATGCAAAGGCTTAAACCATTTCTAAAAGTTTCCACCAAGACTTTATTGACTAAAAGAACTGAAGCAAGTGTGTGAAGCAAAGATAATCTTTATTAATAACAAACTGTAAAAGCAAAATGACCCAAGTAAAGTGTCCCAAGCAAAGATAAAGTCAACAGGTAGCAAACCAGTCTCTGGCACTCTTCTCAGTCACTCTGAGGCATGCCCATAGTCTCAGGGGTGAAGGGTCCAGGTGCTGTGGAGGTGGCTGCTGCTGGAGTGCTGGTCCGAGGTGCCATTAGGGTGCCTGGCCCCGAGAGGACAACAGGGGACGGTGTGTGCAGGAAGCTCTCAGAGAGCTGGCTCAGTCCTGTGATGTTGAGAGCCCCTTCCTCCACGACATGGAGTGTCAGTCCCAAGACCGATGACAGATGTTCTGAGGCCGGGCTTGGCTGTGGGGTGGAGGAAGGAGGAGTGTAGTGGGACTGTCTGGTCTGCAGGTGAGTGAGGTGAGGCATGGGTGGCATCTGTGGCATGGGTGGCATCGGTGGCATGGGTGGCATCTGTGGCGTGGGTGGCATCGGTGGCATTGGTGGCATTAGTGGCATCAGTGGCACCGGTGGCATATGATGAACCTTTGCCTGGACTGGGAAGGACTGCCTGGACTGCTGGAACTCCTGGTAGCCGTAGCCTTGGTATGTGAGGGCCTGTGGAAAGCCTTGGAAGGGCAGTGACATCACCTGGGGTGGAGGAGCAGACCTGGACTGGGTCGGAGCAGGTTCAGCTGGGTCTGGAGGGTTGTGCAGAAGACCGGTGATCCTGTCCTTGATCACCTGGTACTGTGATTCGGACTTGTCCAGGAGGGTCTGGTTGACGTAGGTGAGGAAGGGCTTTCTGTTAGAGGATGGTATGTCGGACTGTACAGCTGAGAGAGGAGATTTACGCTGCTCTTTATGGTGTCCCTGATCTCCAAGAGGACAGTGTGATTCTGTCCTTCCGGTCTGGCTCTCTGCCTGCTTTCTGTGGAGGTGGAGCTGGGGGTGGATGTGGGTTGGTCTCTGGTGGCAGTGCCCTCTCCTTGCTACCACTGCATCAGGGGGTCCTCCATGCGCCCCGCCACGGGGAGTGCAGCTTTCAGGGGGGTCTCCATCGTGGGATGCTCCACAGATACCTGCCTGGACACAGGAGCTGACTCTTGGCCAGAAGAGGACTGGCTCTCTGTGGGCTGCCTGAGGGAGAGGGTTGTCAGAGGGGCTGCTCCTTGGTGGCGGATCTCACCCTCCAAGAAGCTGCACTTGGCCATGACGTAGGTCTCCCGGTCCGTCAGCTTGACCGTGGCCTGGCCAGATTTCTTGAGGTGCAGCTTCCCGTACCAGGTGTGCATGTGCTTCCACCAACCAAGGAGGACCTCTGAAGTGTAGCCCAGGCTCTCCGCCTTCTCTCTCCAAGCAGCCTGCTTCCTCTTGGTGTCTCGATAGAGCCTGTGTCCCTTCCGCCATAGATACTCATTCTCCCTCAGCCATTCGAGCACCTCATCATCATGTTCCTCTTCGATGGAGTATTGCCTCCTCTCCCGTTCACGCATATGCCTCTTTCTCCCTCTGGCAGGGCCACCTGGGCCCTCATCATAAGGGCTTCAAAGTTCTAGGGGCTGCTCCACCACACCACCACCACCAGCAGCAGCAACAGCAATAGTAGCAGCAAAAGCAGGGCCAGCAGGACCAGCAGGACCAGCAGGACCAGCAGCACTAGCAGCACTAGCAGCACCAGCAGCACCAGCAGCACCAGGATCAACAGCAGCAGAATAAGCACCAGCAGCATCAGCAGGACCAGGAGCACTAGCAGGACCAGCAGGACAAGGAGCACCAGCAGCACCAGCAGCACCAGCAGCAGAGCCAGCAGAGTAAGCACCAGCAGAAACACCAGCACCAGGAGCAGCACTAGCAGAGTAAGCACCAGCAGAAGTCCCAGCACCAGGAGCAGCGCCAGCAGAGTAAGCATCAGCAGAAGCACCAGCACCAGGAGCAGCGCCAGCAGAAGCCCCAGCACCAGAAGAGTCACCCCGAGCAGCAGAAGCCCAAGCAGAAGCAGAGTCAGGGCCAGGGGGTGGGATGGTGGCCCTGTCCTTCTTGCCAGGGCTGGCAGCAGATAGCACAGACTTCCTCTTCTTCCCCATGGTTGTTGGCTGGGGATGTGTCTGGCAGCAGGTCTTTCCTCTGAATGGTGACCTGCTTCCGAGCTGCATCCTTTTATATCCATGGGGCTGATGCAATGCATCCTCCCTGCATGCGCAGTGAATGCTTTGCATCCACTAGGCATCCGCTAGGCATCCGCTAGGCTTCCATGATGCATCCTCTTCATCCGCTAGGATTCCGCCCTGCATCCATTTCTTCCGTTGCGCGTCCGCTTTGCTGTGCTCCCCCAGAAGCCCTGCGGATATGCCATCCGCTTCCATTCGCTTCCATCCGCTAGGCTTCCATGGAGCATCTGCTTAATATCCTGGCTACATCCTCCCCCCATCCGTTCCTTTCCGTTGTTGTCCACTCTGCTTATGCAAATTCGGGGCACTTTTGAGAGCGGATAACAACGGATGGAAAATTTTCTCGTCCGCTGTGTCCTTTTTACATACGTTTTGCATCCATCAGCCTATGTGACAGGCCCTTTATCTCCTGCTTTGACTACTGCAGCATAATTTGCATGTGGCTATCCCTGAAGTCAGAAGTTATGAGTGCTAATTGTTTTGTTCATATATTATCTTTATATAATATCTTTATTGACATAAGATCAATATGCCATACATCGATTGCCAGTGGGATTCTATGTGGATTGGGGTAGTATATTACCTATAAAACCTTCGAAGCTTAGAATCTTCAGGAAAGTCTTTCTATTGCTGTTTCTGCTCAATCAGTAAGATCAGTAACCAGAGTAAGATCAGTAACCAGAGATCAGTAACCAGAGGCAACCAGATTTCAATGTAGATGCATAACAAGGCATAACAAGAAGGTTTGCTGATGCTTGTTAAAGTCAGTTTCTTGATAATTTTCCTGGTGAGATTTCCAAAGCCCTTGGAAGAGCCAGACTTGAGCTGTTTTGATTAACTATTTTATAATTTCTAAAAGGATATGTGATACTAGGTGCTAGGGATTTTGTCTGCAGAGTTGAATTTTTACAAAACCAGCATAAATTTTACAACAAAAAAATCATTGTAATACCCCTGCCCCTGTGGTGGGATTCAAATTTGTTTACTTCCAGTTCTGTGGGTGTGAGTGGCGTGGTGTGAGTGGCGTGGCTTGGTGGGCATAGCTTGGTGGACATGGCAGGGGAAGGATACCATAAAATCTCCAGTCAGAAGTGGTTTTTGCCAGTTCTCCGAACTCCTCAAAATTTCCACTACCGGTTCTCCAGAACTGGTCAGAACCTGTTGAATATCACCTCTGCACTGCCCCCATTCAAAATGGAGCTGGCACCTCACCTCTTTTCTACTTAATGTCCATTTAGACACTCCTAGCAGTTTAAACAAGAACATTCCACCCTCATTACAGGAATTAAGTAGGTTTGATAGGTTTCAGAGGCAAAGACAGAATTATCTCAAATCTTCTTCATGAAGAAGCAAATGCATACCCAAACAGCAAAGACATTCACAAGAATGAGAGAGTTGCTAGAGTGCAGAAACAGCTGAGATGAGATGCACAGCAGTAGAAGCATCTATCCCTTTCATTTTCATTGGATAGTGTCTTCACCCTTAGCTGGAGTTTTAGCAAAGATCTTTCCCAGTCATACAATGAAGAATCTATGGGGAAATGCTGCAAAAATCATTTTATAAACTCATCTATTCCCATCTCCCCAGTTGAAAATGCCTTGAAAAACCACTCTTTTAAGAAGCTAAAGGCCTGGTCCCACTGGCCGATGGACACAAAACGAATGCATAAAGGACATAGCGGACGAGCAAAATTTCGTGGGTTGCTCCATTCTTTTTCATCCGCTCCAAAAATTGGATAAAATTTGGATAAACAGAACAGAAAAGAACGGACGTGGGTAGTATGTAGTGGGGATGTTAAACAGATGTTAATAGGAAGCCTAGCGGATGAAAGTGGATGGAAGCGGAAGACACCTCTGAAGGGGTTCAGGGGAGAATTTCAAAGTGCATAGCAGATGAAGCAGATGCATCACGGACGCCTATAGGAAACAAAGGGGATGCCACGGAGATGTATATCAGATGCAAAGCGTTCACTGCGCATGCGGGGGGTATGAATTTCATCCGCTCCGCGGATATAAAAGGATGCAGCACGCACGCAGTCAGCATACTGGGGAAAGAGGTGCTGCCAGATACATCTTGTAGGAACACCATGGTTCGTCAGTCAGACAAAAAGAGAAAATCCTTGCCTACTCGTTCAAGCTCTGGCAAGGTGAAGAAGGCCAGAATCAGCATCCCACCCCCTGGGACTGACTCTGGAGCTGCTGCTGCTGCTGCTGTTTCTGTGGTGAACCAGCCCCAAAGCCCTCAAGCCCCTCAAAGCCCTGCTGCTGAAGGCCCTGCTGCTCAAGCCCCTGAAGGCCCTGCTGCTCAAGCCCCAGAAGGCCCAGAACAATCTCCAGAAGGCCCTGGTGCTGAAGCCCCTGAAGGCCCTGCTGAAGGCCCTGCCAGAGGGAGGAAGAGGCAAGGGAAGGAGAAGGGAGAGAGGAAATAGTCCACCATTTCCGAGGAGCATGAGGATGAAGTGCTAGAATGGCTGAGGGAGAACCTCTGGAGAAAGGGCCACAGACTGTATCGTGACACCAAGAAGAAGCAGGCAGCTTGGAAAGACAAGGCAGAGAGCCTGGGGTACACTGCAGAAGTACTCCTGAGATGGTGGAAGCACATGCACACCTGGTATGGCAAGCTACACCTCAAGAAATCCGGGCAGGCCACTGTCAAGCTCACTGACCGGGAAATGTACGTCATGGCCAAGTGCAGTTTCCTGGAGGGTGAGATCTGCCACTAAGGAGCAGCCCCTCTGAGACCCCTCTCCCTCAGACAACCCACAGACAGCCAGTCCTCTTCCAGCCAGGAGCCAGCTACCCTGTCCAGGCAGGTGTCTTCAGAGGGCCACACAGCAGAGATCCCCCCCGACAGCTGCACTCCCCATGCCGGCAAACTTGGAGGATCCCATGGAGGATGATGCCCTATTGTCACAAATGGAGGAAGAAGAAGCAGCCACCAGAGGCCAACCCGCCCCCACCCCCAGCTCCAGAGGATGCAGGCAGAGAGGCAGACTGGAGGGCCAGGGCCACAGTGTGCTGTTGGAGATCAGGGACACAATGAAGACCAGCACAGAACTGCTCTCTCAGCTGGTCAACTTGGACAGAGCATCCTTGGGCCAGAAGACCTTCATCAAGTATGTCAACCAGACCCTGAGGGATCTGCCCAAGGCCAAGTACCAGGTGATGAAGCAGAAGATTGCAGCACTTCTGCACAATCCTCAAGGCCCAGCTGAAGCTGCTCCTACCCAGTCCAGGTCTGCTCCTCCACCCCAGGCGATGTAACAGCCCTTCCACGGCTCTCAACAGCCCCTCACCTATCAAGGCTATGACTACCAGGACTTCCCACAGCACAAGCAGAACTTCCCAGTCCAGGCCAGGTTCATCGGACGCCACACACACCACTCCTCACCCAGCTGCAGAACAGACAGCCCCACTACACTCCTCTTTCCTCCACCCCACAGCCAAGCCCGTCAACGGACAATCTGTCATCAGTATTGTGCCTGACATCTCAAGTCCTTGATGAAGGGCCTCTCAACCTCACAGGACTGAGTCAGCTCTCGGATAGCTTCCTGAACACACCATCCCCTGTTGTACCCTCGGGGCCAAGCGCCCCAATGACGCCTCAGACCAGCACTCAAGCCACAGCAACATCCACAGTCACTGCCCGCTTCACAGCTGAGACCATGGACATGACTCAGAGTGACTCAGAATAGTCTCAGAGACTGAGTTGTTTACTTGCTTAATAAAGTTAATCTTTGCTTAAGACACTTAATACAGTTTATTTGGTTCATTTTGCTTATTTAATAAAGTGTTGGTGAAAATTTTGAAAAAATGGTTAAACCTTTGCATGCTTGTGGGATAGATAAGGATAGTTGTGGGATAGATAAACCTCCAGTGCAACCATAGTGGGACTTTATGGTCCACCATCCCAGCGATCCAGATGATTTTATCCCCCCTTTTATAGAAAATATCGGTTGTCCGCTAGGTGTCTTTCTACATACTCTAGACATACTGCAGACATCTTAAATATATGAGATACATCCCACATACAAACGTTTTGTCTGATTTTAATATTTTATATCCAAGATGCATACGCTTACATTCTTTCTATTTCTGTGCTACTCATGCTGTGTAGTCGTTTTGTGTACCTTTTGTTTCCTCCCTCTTTCCATTTTCAGCTGCAATGGATGTGAGTTGAGGGGATGGCCAGAGGATTCAGAGAGGATACAGAGGATATTTAATGGATGATAACGGATATAGAACGTTTGTTGCCCGTATATGTCATGGATGTACATCGTACACGGTGGAAAGTTCATCCGTTCACAAAGTTTTGTGCAGCTCAAAACTTTTTGCACAGATGAAATCGCAGTGGACGGATGCTCAGCGGATAGAGCGTATGAAAAACTTATGCAGTGAGTACACAACGGATGCATAGCGTTTTCCAACGGATGGCAAGGGTTTTTTTTCTGTTTTACATCATCTTTGCATCCGTAAGTGCAGTGGGACCAGGCCTTAAAGGCACATGCAGAAAATTTAAACTGTGTGGCTTGAGCCAAATAAGACATGAACAGCAGAACTGTATGTAAAACTGCATTTTCTGATGAATCACTATGTAGTAGGAAGGGAGTGATCAGAAGTGTGGCCATTCTCTCCCTGGCTTCTACTCTCTGCCCCCCTTTATCTTCCAAGCCATTCTTAAGTTGTTTTTCTTGATAGAATCGTGCAGCTTAGAGAAAATTGGCTTTTCTGGTATGGAGAAGAAGGATCAGCCCTTCCCTTCTGGCAGCTAAGGCTGTGTTAGACGTTCCTGACTGCACTTGACAGCAGAGATGAGCAATCCATGGCCCCAAGGCTATATGTCATCCTTGGCTTAATTTAATGCAGCCCTTGACCTAATTTCAAAAGTCTCCTGGAAACAAGCAATTCATATTTCTGGCAAGAACTATTTATATTAGTTTGCAATATACAGAAAAAGGCATAAAGAGAAATTGTGGTGCCACTGAGGAAAAGAGAGAATGTTGCAAAGAGAAAGAAGATTAGATCAACCCACTCCTTTCTTAAGCTTCACCTAACATTGATATGTGGCCCCTTAAAAATTATTCCCAGGAGAACACAACCTCCAATAGAAGGAACACAACTATAGCAATGCTTTATAAGGATCCTATCTAAGTGCTGCCTCCAACATATCTGGAATTAGAAGGGACTATTTAGGCCAGGGGTGTCAAACTTGATTTAACTGAAGGCCGCATTAGAGTTGTGTTTGACCTCAGGGATAGGCGTGGCCAGTGTGGGTGTGGCTAGCTCAACGTCATTCATGTCAGGGGCACCTGTGATGGCTCAAGTGCTCTGCCATCAAAAATGGGCTCCTGAGCTCCATTTCTGGCTGCCACAGCCTCCTGCAACCCTCTGCCAGTGAAAACAGAGTCCGGGGAGTGCATGTGTGACCCTCATGAGCTCCGTTTTAGGCTGTGATGGCCTCCTGCAATTCTCAGTCCTCTGGAGCTCATTTTTGCTGGGAGTGACACTGTGGGCTGATCCTTCGCTATTTCCAGGGTGGCCCCACAGGCAAGATCTAAGATCCACGGGCCTTGAGTTTGACATCTCTGATTTAGGCTATCAAGTTTAATCTCTTTTGCATACAGAAAATTCAAATTAAAGCATTCCTAGCAGATGCTGCTTAGGATCTAAGCATATCCAAAAAAAGAGTCTAATATCTGTATTTGGTTCCATTGTTAAAAAAAAATTAGGAATGTTTTTTCTAACATTTAGGTAAGACTGGTAAAATGAAGAATAGAAGTGTAATACTCTTTCAGGTGCTTGAGAATAACTATTATATTCCCCTCTGATTCTAAAAGCATGTTGTCCAGAACTGGACAGAGTAATCAAGGCTGGGTTTGACCAATGCTGGCTGTAATGGAGTTATGACTTCTATGATTTGATGAAGCCTGTTATTTCACTTCCCCCCTTTTTTGTAGCCATGTCACACTTTTAACACATTTCCTCCCCCTTCCATTCAGTCATATCCAATTTTTGATGACTGCCTGGATAAGTTTCCTTGACACAGTCTGCAGAAATGATTTGCACTTGACCCTTCTTAGGGCTGAGAGAATGAGACTGGCCTAAAGTCACCCAGCTGCCTTCATTCCCAAGACAATCTTGAGACCACGGGTCTTAAACTCATGGCGTCACATTGCTGTCATCTGGTGTATCGTGACATTTTTCCCCTTTGCAGAGCAGGGATGGGCATGGCCTATGCATGACACATCTGGCTGCCAGTTTGAAACCCCTGCTTCTAGACAATCTAGAAGTCATAATCTCCTGATTTATAGCCTGGTACCTTAATTGCTACACCCACATAGCTCTCCAGCACATATATAATAGCACTCAATTATAATTTCAAAATCCTCTTCTCACATACCATTTCCTCCATGCACCCTTGTGCTATTATCTATGATCTAATCTCTTTTTCTTTTCTTTTTGTGAATTACATTTGTGTCTACTAAATCTCATTCCATTGTTCTTAGTTCTTGACTGATCAATATTATGTTATATTTTATTTCCATCTTCTAAATCATTATCAGATCTACTTCTATATCATATGCAAGTTTGATTGGTATTCCCTTAATCTCTCCATTCACATTATTAATGAAATGAAGATCACCAGACCCAGAACTAAACCAAGTGGAATGTCAGGGTATCAGGCTTTCCTCATCAGAATTCAGCAACAAAACACACTCTTTACCCTTCATAGTTCAGCTTGCCTCTCTGGCTAGACTTTGAATAAGTTTCCAAATCATGGTTTAAGCTAGGTAAGATTTAATTAAAATAAAGTCATATATAAATTGATCACTTTCTGCAACCACCTTTATGCTCAAGATGGTTTTAAAACTTGTTCCTTTCTGTTGACTTTCCCATGCAATAACAGACTTGCTGCAGCATTTAATGGCTTTGATGTCAAGCATTTAGTGTATGTTTTGCAGCTATTAATTCTGTATTGTAGCTGCTGGCTTTTACTTCATTCCTCATGGTAACTATCTCAGTCTGCATTGATGACGAATCATTGATGAGAACTTTTTGAGAGTAGCATTCAATTAATTGTAAATCTATCTGTCAGGCATGTCATTGAACACACACTATCTAGCTTGCAAATCAAACTAGAACATAACACTGTAGGGTCAAAATCAGAGCAAAATCCAAATTAAATAATCCCTCAAATATTCCCTAACCTCTGTTTGAATACATCCATTCCTAACCTCTGTTTGAATACATCCATCACCTGTCTATATTATTGTTTCTCATATGTAATTGCTATCACTTCTATGAATTTTTAATATCCAATCAATTTAGATCCCTTATTCCTGGTCCCACACTCTGAAATAATAGAGAACATTTCTTGGCATACTATATTTTGTCAAATGCTCTGCTGAAATCAAGATATATTATGTACATACCATTCCTGCAATCTACCAAAAATTATCTGATCAAAAAATGGAGTAAGATTCCTGTGTCAAGATTTGGAAATCTAATATGAATTTAAATAGTACTTCTACTTTGAACATAGCTCTGGACATGGCCTGTCACTGGGAAATAAAGAAAGGAAGGCAGAATGTTAAGAGGTTGAGAGACAGAATTACCTTAATTAAACAATAATTATGTGTAACATAAGCAGTCTGGCAATTATGAGATAATTAACCTATGTGATGTAATGAGAATTGTTGGTTTCTGTTTCAGCTCTAAAGCTGGTTTTGATTTCCTAATGAATTCTAAGTCAATTGTTTCATGAAAGAATCAATATTAGCAAAGTTACCTCATATTTTAATTTATACTACTGAAATGAGTAGATTTTTGTAGGATGTTTGCAAGCTGATTTAGTGCTTGTATTCCAAACAAATACCATGCAGAGTAATGTTATTCCAATAGTATGTTTTTCGCTGGTAGAATCTGAGTCTCTACTAAAATCTGACAAATCTGAATCAAGTTTTAAAAAATAGGATCGGAGTATGGAAGAGTACAGGGAAATCAAATATACACGTTTAGGTTCAATATTCTTCCAGGAGAAAGTCCTAGCACTTTCTTCTGGAAGTCCTGCAGACATTTTGTGCAGTAGAGTTATAATTTGTCCAGTCCAAAACCAAAAAGCTATTTGTATAAGAACTTAATTAGGGCAGAAAGTGACTTTTTAGATGCCAACAGTTAACTCAATTTCTGTTCTTCCTTTCAGATAAGTTAAGCAAACAACACAAGAGATTTAGACTACCCTAGTATTTTTTATTCAACAGCACACAAAGTTAACCCAAATCATGAAGGAAGTATGAATTACATCTGAGAGAAGAGTTCTAGTTGTACTAGTTGATACGCTTTCAAGTTGAAGTTTAAAGCCCATGTCACACTGAACCAACAGATGCAAAGAGGATATAAAACGGACAAAAAACCTTGCCATCCATTCGAAAATGCGATGTACTCACTGCCTCCGTTTGGCTTCCTCTCTATCTGTCCAGTATCCGTTTATTGACGTTTCATCCGCTCCAAAAGTTTTGGGCTGCCTAAAACTTTTGCGCAGAAAATGTATCCAGTTCATCCGTTCTGCATCCGCTACGCATCTGTTATGCATCCGTTACACATCCGCTATATCTGCTAGGCATCCGCTACACATCCGTGCAACTCGCATCCGCCCGGACGCAGGGAAGAAGCAGAACGGACGCAGAACGGATGCAGAACGGATGCGGCATGGAAACAAAGCATTTAAAATGGAAAAAACGTTCACAGAGGGGACCTATCTCAGATATTAAGGATGTCTAGAGGATGCCTAGAGGATGCCTAGAGGATGCCTAGCGGAAAACCTATACTGCCTATAAAAAGGGGGAGCACCTTGCCTGCATCTCACTTTCAGAACAGCAGCCCAGCGGTGCAGACCTCTGAAGCCTTCATCTGCCTCTTGCTCTTCCACAGCATCCAGTCATGTCCACCGTGGATTGTAACAAAGTCCTTTCGGTAGCCACCATTGTTCTGCAACAGTGTGAAGCCATCTGCAGGCTTTGTGAACTCTACTGCGAGAAGAAAAGGAGCCACCCAAAAAGAGTCTGGATCCGAAGATGGTTTGCCAGAAGAGCAGAGGACAGACTGTACAACAAGCTGATGGTGGAGCTCAGGACCGAAGACACTCGGGCGTTCCAGAACTTCATGAGGATGCCTCCAGCCATGTTTGATGAAGTTGTGCAGTGGCTGACACCCAGGTTGACCAAGGCAAACACCAGCTTCTGGCCCAGCCTGGAACCTGGGCTCAAGGTGGCACGCACTCTGCGCCACCTGGCCTCAGGGACCTCCTATAGGAGCATGCAGTACGGCTGGAGGGTGCCATCCAACACCATCAGCATTGTGGTCAGAGAAGTGGTGCAGGCCATCATCAAAGAATACAAGGAGGAGCTCCTCCAGTACCCCACCACTGAAGAAGGATGGAAGAAAGTTGCAGAGCAGTGGTATCAGAAGTGGAACTTACCTCACACCGTTGGAGCCATAGATGGCAAGCACGTGGCCTGCAAATCTCCAGCCAACTCAGGGTCCACTTATTTCAACTCCAAGGGCTTCTTCAGCATCATCCTCTTCGCCATGGTCGATGCTGACTACAAGTTTATGTGCATCAATGCTTCAAGCAATGGCTCATCTTCAGATGCCCAGGTATACAACGCCAGTCACCTCAAGGAGGGGCTGGAAGGCAACCTCATCGTGGGCTTCCCAGATCCAGAACCCCTGCCCAACGACACACAAGATGTGCCCTACTTCATCGTGGGGGATGATGCCTTCTCCCTCACAACCTACCTCATGAAGCCCTACACCTCCAGACTCCTCACCCGTGAAGAGAGGATCTTCAACTACAGGCTGTCCAGGGCAAGGCGAGTGGTGGAGAACGCCGTTGGCATCCTGGCCAACAGGTTCCAGGTACTTCTCACCAACATGCAGCATTGCCCAGAGACCGTCAGGAGGATCATGGAAGCTTGCTGCGTCCTGCACAATCTCATGCGCACCCGCTACCCAGTCTTGCAGAACAGGCTCGTGGACCTCCAGCAAGGCAATGGGGACATGGAGCCTGGGGAATGGAGGCAAGGGCGAAACCTGATCGACACTGAGGATGTGCAAGGCCCCAACAGAGCCTCACATGAAGCGAAGAAGCAGTGCAACCTCCTGAGACAATGGTGCAACTCCCCAGCTGGAGCAGTGGAGTGGCAAGACAGCATGGTAGATGCTTAATGGATGCTTCCTTCATCCTGTCTCATCACACGGATGAGATTGGGCCATGTATGTTTGGTTGGCCTACAATGAACAGGGCGTTTAATAAAGAGTTGTGTTTATGTTGACATGTGTGGATAATTATTACATTATTATTGATAATAAAGGGCCATAGTTGTGGCACCTGGGAGGCTGAACCATATAGTCCCACTATGCTTGCACTGGAGGTTTATCTATCTCACAGCTATTACCCATCCCACAGGTATCCCTGCCCATCCCACAGCTATCTCAACCCATCCCACAGCTATCTTAACCCATCCCACAAGCATGCAAAGGCTTAAACCATTTCTAAAAGTTTCCAGCAAGACTTTATTAAAAAAAAAGAACTGAAGCAAGTGTGTGAATCAAAACTAGACTTTATTAACAACAAGCTATAAGACAAGAATGAGTCTTTGGCACTCCTCTTGGTCGCTCAGTCTCAGGGGTGAAGGGTCCAGGTGCTGTGGAGGTGGCTGGTTCTGGAGTGCTTGTCATCAGCTCTTCCTGAAGCAGAAGCAGCAGAAGCCCCAGTCCCAGAAGAGCGAGCCCATGCTGCAGAAGCCCCAGCAAAACCAGAGTGAGGGCCAGGGGCGGGATGGTAGCCCTGTCCCTCTTGCCAGGGCTGGCAGCAGATGGCTGAGGCTTGCTGTGCTTCCGCATGGTTGTGGGATTGCTGGCTGGCAGGGAGGCTGGCAGGAACCAAGGCTGGCAAGAAGGCTGGCAGGGAGGCATGCACCAAGACTGGCAGGAAGGCTGGCAGGCAGACCAGCTGGCAGCAAGGCTTGCAGGCAGGCTGGCAGCAAGGCTGGCAGGGAGGCTGGCAGCAAGGCTGGCAGCAAGGCTGGCAGGGAGGCTGGCACCAAGGCTGGCAGGAAGGCTGGCAGGCAGACATGCAGGCAGGGCAGGCAAGGCAGCCAATCCTTCCGGCAGCAGGTCTTTCCTCTGAATGGCGACCTACTTCCGAGCTGCTTCCGTTATATCCGCGGGGCTGACGCAATGCATCCTCCCTGCATGCGCAATTAACGCCAGGCATCCATTAGGCTTCTGCTCTGCATCCACTGTGCATCCGCTGTGCATCTGCTTCATCCGTTCCGCGTCTGCTATGCATCCGCTGTATCCATTCCGCGTCCACTTTGCTGTGGCCCCCCGGAAGCCCAGCGGATGTGCCATCCGCTCCCATCCGCTGGGCGTCCATTCCGCATCCGCTTTGCGTCCTCCCCGTGTCTGTGTTATCCGCTCCAGTTATGCAAATTTTTGCCCCTTTTGAGAGTGGATAACAACGGATGGAACATTTTGCTCGTCCGCTGTGTCCTTTTTGCATCCGTTGGCCAGTGTGACATGGGCTTTACATATGCATTTTTCTTTTGAAAAAAAAAAACTGTATTGTGAACCTCAAAATGAATGGGAAAAACATAAAGTAACAAGTTGTGATTATGTCATTAACAAAAATTAATGTTGTGCACATTGCCTAAAATCACATGCAGGAGAAGAATATGTGAGGAAATGTCTGTGGTTTATCTGAGATACTCATGAGAATGAAAGTGAATGAGATCTGCAGTGAAAAACAAAGCATTCATGCCCACCAAAAGTCACAAGTCCTTAAAACTAAGCTGTAAAATGACAAACTACAAATATATTCATTCTGCCCTTTCTGGCTCTGTCAATTGTTTTAACTTGGCATCATGAACTTTTGAAGTACAGCTTCTAGTACATCACTCAATGGCCAAGCACAGCTTTTGACTAGAAAAAGGTTGACCTTCCCTACCGTAGAGTTTGCTCAGTCTAGGGTATTTCAGGAAAGAAATTACATTTTCTGACAATTCTGGCAGTTCAATCTTGGTAGAAGAACCAATCATGTTCAGAAGGATTATTAAATTGTGCAGTCTTTAGTAACCTACATATCTAATTTTCAGTATTTGCAGAAGAAACAGTATTTTTGCTTTCTCCAATATGAATATCTATTCCATCTACAGGTAGTCCTCAACTTAAGACCACAATTGAGTCCAAAATTTCTATTGCTAAGTGAAACATTTATTGAGTTTTGCCCCGTTTTATGATCTTTCTTGCCACAGTTGTTAAGTGAATCACTGCAGCTGCTAAGTTAGTAACACAATTGTTAAATTAGTCAATGAAGAATTGACTAATTGACTTCTTCATTGACTTTGCTCTTCAGAAGGTTACAAAAAGGAATCCCATGAACCTGGAATGCTGGAACAGTCATAAAAACAAATCAGTTGCCAAGCGTCCAAATTTTGATCATGTGCTGCAATGGTCATAAGTATGAAAAATAGTCATAAGTCACTTTTTTCAGTGCCATTGTAACTTTGAACGCTAAATAAGCTATTGTAAGTGGAGGACAACCCGTATTGCTGCAATGGTGTCATTCTTTTCAGCTTTTTATTTGTTGTTCTATTTGTTACTGTTCCTGAAGAAGCTTCAGTGCAAATTCATATTTTACCTTTATTTATTTAAGAAATATCTAAATTAAATATTCCTTATTATGACAGTTTTAGAATTGGAGCAGCAATCCTAACAATAATCGACCTCATCCATTCTACCTGAGGATAATTAAAGTAAAACTAGCCTGAGATTTCTAGCTACCATTTTTGGTAAAGCCTATTGTTGAAACAGAATTATGGATTTCAACCATGTGGATCAAAGAGACCAAAACCATGATCAACCATGTGGATCAAAGAGACCAATTTAGGCCATCAAATCCAAGTCTCTGCTTACTACATGAATCCAGATTAAAATAACAGATGGCCATCCAGGTACTATTTGCCAAGGACATCAAGGAGAATGGGCTCAGTTATAGTGATAATCATTATTGGAAGACCTGAAGGATCAGATTGGAGACAGATCAACATGAAGAGAATCTATGTCAGGGGGCCCCAAACTTGGCAACTTTAAGAATTTTGGACTTCAACTGAATTGAAATCCAAAAGTCTTGCCAAGTTAGAAGACCTCTGATCTATGTGGTCACTAAGATACAATAGATACAACACATCAATCAATCAGTTAGGAGAAATCCACCATGTCTTTTGGTAATTGGTTCCCCCTGACAAATTGTTCTTATTGTTACTTTTTTTTAACGTCAAACAGAAACTGTCCTTTTATACTTTAATCCATTGTTCCGGGTCTTCTACTGTGAAATGATAGAGAACCAGTGCTGATTAGAAACAATTCTGTGCAGACATCTGGCAGAGCTATTCAGAAAAAAAATATATTTTTTCTTTTCATTTCTTAATTTTTGGGTGTAACAAGAGATTCAAGTCGCTTAGCAGAGAATCTCCATTACAATATTATAGGTTGAATTCCTGATTCAAAGCTGGACCAGCATACTATTTTTCCCTGCAAGTCTTAGTTCTTCTAGTTTCAAGTATTTTCTTACTCAAATGGTCTTTTTGGCAGGAATAAAGTTCAACCTCCATCACAATTGCCATTTTGTAGAGAGCACAATGCTTCTGCAGATCATTGTTTCTTAAATGTGCCCATAGCAATATGGAATGGGTTATGAAAATAAACCCCTCAGGAATCCAAAGATTGCTGTTTTGACACTTTTTTCAATGTACAATAAATACATCAGAAAGGCTGATGGAATGAATGTGTGTGGATTTTTATTGGGAAAGGTTTTCATGCTTTTAATGCAGATGTGTGCCTGCATTCTCTCTTTCATACACACACTCTCTCACACACACACATACTCCACTGTTTTAATACAGCATGAGTGATTGAAATAACATATAGATCAGTAAGCACAAATGTGTATCAGTTCCAATAACAGCAGACTGAGAAGCTGGTTTTCGATTTCATAAAGGGTGGGTGGGAGTCTGCATTTTTGAAAAAAGTCTTTAGTCTAAATGTTTATATATAAATGTTCTCTTCCAAATGTTTTGTCTTCCAATGCAATATGAGAATATCTTTAGAAACCTCGGATGAAAAAAAAACCTGGATTACTGCATTAGCAGAATGCAAGTAAGAGTTCAGTGGGGCAGAAAAATAAGAGAACCTGGAAAGAAGTGGATAGTAATAGGAAGATGAAAGAAAAGACAAAAGGGGAACAAGTGATTTCATTTTACTTATGATATCATTGCAGCCTATAGAAAAAAGTATGTGCGATAGAAATTAAATAAATATATTAAATAAGAGGACTAGTTTTATGTGGTGATTAAAGCATCAGGCTAAAATCCAGGTGTGGTCTACAGGTTGCCCTTGATTTAGAAACATAACTCGGCTGGACATTTTGGGTTTATGTCAGGACAATTGTTAAATGGGTCACCATTTAACAATTTGATTTTGCAAATTGATTTTGCAACCAAGTTTACAACAATCATAAAGCAAATCACTGCAGTCATTAATTGAATCACATAGTTGTTAAATGAATCCAATATATTCAATGGCTGCTTTTTGCCATTTTTGGCTGAATTGCAAATTGCAGGCATGTGACTGTGGAATGTTCTACCTTGTCACAAAGGTGAGCTGGTTGCCAAGCACCCAAAATGTAGACATGTGATCATGGGGAAGGGAGGGTGATATTTTCCATCAGTCAGTTGTGCTTTACTGCCTATATATCACCCTCTCTGTGCACCCTTTCTGAAGCTGGGAATGCTTGTTAAACAGTCATTAAGCGAGGACCAGCTGTAGTCCTGTCTTATGCATCAACCCAGCTGAGTGACCTTGGGGCAGTCATTTTCTTTCAACCTAGGAAGGAGGCACTGGTAAAACCTTGCTAAGAAATCTGCAGATTTGCCAGGACAGCTTCCAATAATCAGATATACTTGAACAGAAGAAGAAGACAACTTAAATATTATGCTTGATATTTAATTTTTTATAGTCAGCTGATCTTCTTCAAGGCTAAGACACATTTTACCAACAGAATCAGTAACAGAGGAGCTAACATTCATAATAGAGCTGTAATACTGGTGACACTGAGGCTAGTGAAATGTTAAAATACAATTATTTACCCCATCATGGGGGGGAAACTAACACTAATTCTGACAAAATACACCTATTTTCACCACATAGCCCCAATTTCTTTTGTTATTTTTTAAATAAAAAAATAAAGGTGAATATTTTTAAATTAAATATAAATCCATAGCTTACATTTATATTTCTCACGAATGAAAGATTTCGATTTCCTTTCAAGGTTGAGGTTTTCCCTGTCCTTGCAGCCTAGTTGGGTCTGTAGGCAGGCATCAGAAAAAGGAGGATAGCTCCTATTTCTGGAAGCAGAAGCTTTTTCAAAAATGTACACCACCTAGGCAGCTCTGTGTTACAGTATGGCATCCTTGTTTTGTACGTACTCTGTGAATCTTATTTTAGACCTCTCAACAGACTTTGATACATCAAGTATGGTTTCTTTTTGACTGACTGCATTGCTTGGAATTATTTTAAACTGCTAAGAGGTTTACAATTGTGCTGAAGACATGATACTCTGAAGGTTCTATGTCTTTATAGCTTTATTCTATAAGCCAGTAGTTACCAGACCCATGTAACAGGCACTCAGTTCTATTGTAAATAAAACTGGAAAATAAAGCAAGCTATCCAATGGGATATTTGTGCTAGGCAAAGAATTTTTCCTCTTTTTTCTTCATTCTCATTCAACATGATGAAAGAGAATTTGCTTTAGAAATTCTTTTAAAGAAGTTGAGAGCTTTGGCAAAAAAAAAAATATTTGAAGCAAAGTGTGATGTTCTTGGACTGATTTTGTTACAAAGTGGCCATGTGAATATTCTATATTTCATAGTACAATCAGCTCTACAGCTTCCTTGGCTTTCCAAGCTTCCCATGTTTTGGATGCATTACAAGAGGCATCATGAGAAAACTCCTTCCTTTTTAAAAATAATGCCGTTGCTGCCAACTCTAAAAGATGGTTGTGTCTTTCAGAATATTAACTGTTGACCTTGAGACATGCAAGAAATTATCTTCATATCCAATTTTAATATACAGTATTTTATTTAGTCCAGAAGTATGCCAAGATTATTTTTCCTTTGTTCCATTTTCTGCCACAGCAATAAAACCAGCAACTGTTGCCACTCTTACAAACTTAAAGAAAGCAACACTGTGGATTTTTTTGGTATTCCCTCACTTGGTAGTTTGCTTTCAGACATTTCATCCCCAGCCTAGGTAACATTTTCAGTTCTCGGAAGGAGTGGGATTTGCTCTTTGTTTATGTATAATAACTTGCCCAATCAGTATTGGTGGGGTATTGTTTTCTTGTTGGTAGTTCCTTGATTAGGGTACTGTTTACTGCTGGATTATTTGTCTGGTGTTAATCCCTGCTTTCCTGAATGTTGATTACTGAAAGATTCATTGCCAATGGGAAAAACAACCACCAATTGTTCAAGCCACTAGCTTTCCAATTGCATGATTCATCAATTACACTTCTCTTCTCACTCTCTCATCTATGGTAGTTGCCAGTTTTCCAAATCTGTTCTCAGAGTTTGGAGAACTAATGGCTAAGGAGTTGAGTCTCCCACACACGACACATACACTCAACTCTTCCTGTTCCTTCCCTTCCTGGCAGTCTGGTGAACAAGTATCAGGACTCAGGGCTGAAAGTAGTGGCAAGAGAAGTGAAAAGAAACAGTTTTTTCTGCCACTTTCCTGATCCCATCATTCATTTTCTATGGGTCAGAACTGCTAGGAATAAATTTTTGGGAGGAAAAAACAGTTTGAAAGACCCAAATTTTCCCACATCAAGAGCAGAATTGCCTTGGGAAACAGTGATCAGCTATTAAAGAGCAGAAAGCCTCCCTAAGCTGCTGAAATAGCCAATAGGAGCTCAGTAGATCCCAGTTTCTGATTACTTTATTGCCAGGGTCACCAACAAAGTCTTATAGATCATGTATATAAAACTAGATCCAGTTAGTATACCTTTAATGTGCAAGAGATGAGATGAGGACAGCATCATGAGAACATGAACTACACAATCATTGAAGAATTTCCTTCCTTCCTTCCTTTTGTTTTAGTTGATTTATATAATTGATCACCTAGCACATGATCCAGACATCATCTGCATATCTCTATGCAGAAAGATAGAAATAAAATGTCTAACATTCCTTTTATAAATAAGTGAAAATTACCGTATATACTCGCATATAAGCCAACTCTAAAAAGTAATTTTTTTTTTTCAAATTTGGGGGTCGGCTTATACGCACATAAATCTGATCTCACACAAACGACATGATGATATGATGCCATTTCTCAGATCACACAATATCATCAATATTACTATATAGTCATACATACATACAGCACATTTTTTTTACTCTGGGCGCCTCTATTTTGCTTTTCCTACCACCGGATCATAACACGCTCTGATTGGTTAGTCATTCACATGACTACTTTCGTGTTTGCGATCGTCACATGCAACTTTGTGTCCAGTTTCTTTGCGTTAGTAGTAGTAAAATTCAGAAAAATATACCGTACCCATGTCTGATGTTAAAAGAAAAAGAATGTCGTATGCTGCTTCTTTTAAACTAAAAGTAGTGAAGGCTGCAGAGGAAACAAGCAACCTTGAAGCAGCAAGAACCTTTGGAGTGGATGAGAGCAATATTAGAAGATGGAGAAAGGATAGTAGATTGGATTGCACCCCCAGTTCAAAACGTACAAAAAGAGGGCCCAAAGCTGGGCAATTCCCTGAAATGGAAAAGGACATTCTTGAGTGGTTTGAGGCTCAAAGGCAGAATGGCTACAGTGTGCCTAGATTGGCTGTGCACTTATAAGCATTGCAGATGGCCAAATCTGGAAAATACCAAGGTACCTCAACCTTCACTGCTTCCCTGGGCTGGTGTACAAGGTTTTTGAAGAGAAATGGGATATCACTAAGACAAAGAGCAAAAATAGCCCAAAAGCTACCATCAGAATTTGAGGAAAAGGTGATGAACTTCCAACGTTTTGTGATAAATAAACGAAAGACTGCTGATTTTCCTCTCAGCAGGATTGGCAATATGGACGAGACCCCTATGTGCTTTGACATGCCAAGCACTAAAACACTGATCCAAAAGGGTGACAAAACAGTTCTTATTAAGACAACAGGACACCAAAAAACCCATTTTACAGTGGTGCTGAGTTGCACTGCAGATGAGATGAAGCTACCCCCAATGGTAATCTTTAAACGAAAAACCCCTCCAAAGGACAAATTTCCCAGTGGTGTGCTCATCCATCAGCATCCCAAAGGATGGATGGATGAAGAAGGCATAATCAAATGGATAAATCAAGTGTGGGTGCGCAGAAATGGAGGTCTTCTCAAGAAACACTCCATGCTAGTCAGGGACCAATTCAGAGCTCACCTAACCGAAAAGGTAAAAAGGAGTCTAAAGGAGTCAAACACCATTCAGGCAGTCATACCAGGAGGGTTGGCTGGAATGCTACAACCCCTAGATGTCAGCCTAAACAGACCCTTCAAGACACACATGCGAAACCTATGGACACAGTGGATGGCAGATGGCAAGGCTGAACTAACAGCCAAAGGAAACTTCAAACGCCCTCCTTTGCCCACAGTTGTGTCTTGGATGAAGACTGCATGGGATATGATTTTACAAGAAATGGTACAGAAATCCTTTTTAAAATGTTGCATTCGCAACAAATTCGATGGCACTGAAGATGATGTTGTATGGCAGGAGGATAGCAATGAAACTGAAAATGAAGACAGTGATGAAGTGGCAAAAAATGAAAATGAAGATCAAGATGAAGAAATGTGGGATGAAGATAAAGTCAAATATACATTGGAGGACTGGAAAATCTCTTTGGGGAATCTGAGGACGAGGGTGATGGTGAGGATGAATTTGAAGGATTCTGAGACACTGTTTAATTTGTGAAAATAAATAAATTTAAAACACAACAATAATGGCTTTTATTCTCATTCTCTTATTCTGCAAGCTTTTGCTATGATAAGTACATATGGACTTGTGCATATATAACATCAGATTCTTATGGATCTGCATATGGATAAGTGCATATATAACATCAGATTCTTTACATACCGGGTAATTAACTTAATATTGTTTCCCACACAAATGCTTTGATAATGAACCTTCATCAGTGCATTGGATATTAATACTCTTTTGTTATTAGCCCAAACAACAAATCATGGTATTTGGGGGTTGGCTTACATGCGAGTTTTTGCAAAACTCCTCATTTTGGGGCAGTTTTTTAAGGGTCGGCTTATATGCGAGATTGGCTTATATGCGAGTATATACAGTATTTCTTTCTATGAGAGGACATAAAGAAATACATTCAGGAACACTTTGGGGTAAAGTAAAATGCATGACACTTGTAGCACAGAACTCTATGCCTAATTTTGTAGCATTTATGTAATAGACTCTCACTCTATATTCCATTCTTAGTTCATGCTTGAAAACAGACTGGCATTATCTACACAGAGAATTGCCGTGACATATTCTGTCAGAAAGTTGTCACTGAATACAGAGGTTTCCATAAATAAAGCCAGAGCGTAAAATCTACTGTATTGAGATTAGAACAGAATATTAGGTAATATAAAAAGATAAGTGGTGTAAATGGACAGAAGCAAATGTTTCATACATAACTGCAATAAAAAATGCATACACTGCAAACAGGGGGCAGAGGAGAAGAAAATTAAAAGGCTGTATGTAGAAAAAGGTATTTTGAAATAGAACTTGATAGATTTGAAGAGTTGACTTTGCACAGATATCCCATGTTTGAGAAGCTCATTTATGAGAGATTTAGTGAATATGTGCTGCATAGTTTCTCTTTATGTTGTCATCTCCTTAATGTTTATTTAATTTGTCTTGGAAAAGCTCTTTGGTAAAAGCTTGTGGCAGCTAGAAGCAAGGGATCCTGCTGACAGTGTGGTGCATTATCTGCCTTTGATTTCACTGATTCACATGTGCTCTACTTTAACCAGAGGTAGTGGTTCAGCTGCAAAATCCAACTTCATTATAGCTACAAGATCCAACAGCAACATATGGCACCAGCACACAGATTTATCCACTGTTTTTTCTCCCTCAGGAGATTTACAATGTTGTGTTTATCTTCTGGGGCACTGTCGGCTATTTAAATCATGTTCCACTGCACGACTCTGCTCCCACAACATACCTAGCTGCTCAATGGCAAACAGAACTTGGGGAACATTTAAAGTGAATTAGTTGAATCAATTAAGTTACCTTGGGGGATTAATTTTAACACAACTCATTCACAGGGTCAAGCAAATACCATTCAGTCAGTCAAGTTGTAAGAACACCTAAAACAAAATGAATCATGGACATCTGCAGAACTTGGGACTTTCATCACAAAAGGGGAGGAGCTTCTATTGCTATTCTGCACACTGCTTTCATCTTTCTGCCCCCCCCCCCCCCCGGTGGTCTGTCAATGTTGCCATATTGCAGGCCTAGTTTTCCAAGAAAAATTGAAGAGAACAAGCAGCTGAAAAAGTATTTTTGGCAGCCCAAAACACATGTGCCAAATACTGATAGACTGCAATGCTAAGCCACAGTTACTGCTATCTAAAATGTTAAATGATTTTTTTTAAAATGATGGAATGACTAGCAATGTCATAAAAGACTTGTCAGTTCTCTCTTACTATATTGAACATGGATTCATAAATACTTATTCAATTGTTAGATTAGATTAAAATTAGAATTTAACCCTAGAATGGAGTTGTAAGAGTTGATTCCAAGACAAAGTCTAAAAAAATTCAGCAGATGCATTTTTTTTCAAATAAATAGTCTCTTACTCTTACTGACATTACAAACCACTAGTATGTAAATAGAGAGCAAACCCCACTCCTTTCTAACATTGATGATGTTACCTAGTTGGGTAATGAAACATCTGCAAGAAAACAATCAAACTTAGAGACCAACAACCCCACAAATAGTCTCTTAGTACAGTGCTTGCCAAACTTGTGTAAATTATCCAAACTTGGGTGAAAATGTTATACTTTGGATAGCGGTGAAAAAACCCACTACTCAATCACAACATGGATATTTAAATTGACTTAAAGTGTTTTACCGACATTGGGTAAAAATGACTTTCCAATGAAATTTACTGAAGGGTAAATACTCATTTACCTCATCATTTATTTTTACTCAATTTTTACTGAAATACAAATTTATTTATTGGGTAATTAAGAAAAAGTTTGGGAAGCATTGTCTTAGTCCATCATAAAATCATTCTGGGAAAAAGAAATTCAAAAGCATCAAAGAAACTCAGCTTTAACAATGAATAAAGAAGTTCCTAACATAATTATCAAGATTCTGTGCTCTAATCAATGGTTCTTAGCATTAACAGTCATTAAAAAAATGCCTGGGTGAGTCTTTATTTCCTTCACTATGCTCTGTCATAAAAAGGCTTAAGAGGCACTGTGCAGGGAAGCTCAAGAAATGACTCATCCCCTTTACTGGGTGGCTATGAATGCAATATGAACTTTATTTAGAATTCATTTTTTTATTGACCAAGTGTGATTGGACACACAAAGAATTTGTCTTGGTACAAATGCTCTCAATATACATAAAAGAAAAGATACATTCATCAAGAATCATCAGGTACAACACTTAATAATAGTCATAGGGTACAATAAGCAATTAAATCATACTAGGAAACAGTCCATATAAATCGTAAGGATACAAGCGACAAAGTTACAGTCATATAGTCACAAGTGGGAGGGGATGGGGATAAGGAGTGATGAGAAGATTAATAGTAATAATAGTAAAGACTTTGTAAATAGTTGGACAGTGTTGAGGGAATTATTTGTTCAGCAGAGTGATGGCATTCAGAAAAAAAACTGTCCTTGGGTCTAGCTGTTCTGGTCTAGCTGTGCAGTGCTCTATAGCGTCGTTTTGAGAGAAGGAGTTGAAACAGTTTAGGTCCAGGATGTGAGGGGTCTGTAAATATTTTCACAGCCCTCTTTTTGACTCATGCAATATATAAGTCCTTGATTTAAGGCAGGTTGGTAGCAGGGGTAGGTTTCTACCGGTTCTGTCCAACTCTGTAGAACTGGTTGCTCTGAAGAACAGTAGACATAGAACCGGTTCTGTGTCTGCTGCTGTTTTGGGCCACCTGCCCACCCGGGCTCTTACCTGTCCTTTATTTCTTGCTTTTTCAACTGTAGCTGCTTTGCGCAACACAGCTGCAGTTGAAAAAGCAGGAAAAAGGGGCTTTTCCAACTTCTGTGCACTTGCACGCAGCACTGTTCAGCTGTCCAGGCAGCTCAGCAGGTTGTAAATTGCATTCGTGTGACTTGCGCAACTCGCACATGCACATATGACACTAATAGACAGAACCAGTAGTTATACCAGTTGGATCCCATCCCTGGTTGGTAGTAATTGTTTTTTCTGCAGTTCTAATTTTCCTCTGAAGTCTGTGTCTGTCCTGTTAGTTTGCAGAACCAAACCAGACAGTTATAGAGGTGCAGATAATAGACTCAATAATTCCTCTGTAGAACTGGATCAGCAGCTCCTTGGGCAGTTTGAGCTTTCTGAGTTGGCGCAGAAAGAACATTCTTTGTTGTGCTTTTTGATGATGTTTTTGATGTTAGGTGTCCATTTTAGGTTATGTGATATAGTAGAATCTAAAAATTTGAAGGTCTCTACTTCTCTACTCTACACAGTTGATACTGTGTTGTCTAGTATTGTAAGAGGTGGTAGTATGGGATGGTTTCTTCTAAAGTCTACCACCATTTGTATGGTTTTCAGTGTGTTCAGTTCCAAATTGTTCCAGTTACACCATGAGGCAAGGTGTACAACCTCCCGTCTCTATGCGAATTCATCGTTGTCTCGAATGAGACCAATCACTGTTGTGTCATCTGCAAACTTCAGTATTTTAACAGATGAATCGTTTGAGATGAGTCATTGCTAGATAGGGAGAAGAGAAGTGGAGTGATCTTTAGAGGAAGGTATTTACACTGTATATGTAGATATCTGAGGAAAGGAATGAATGACATATGCAATGATTGGTACAGAGTTTGTAAATCACTCCCACTCATGTACATATTTTTTTTTAATTTAAAAGAATTGTATGATTACCCATCTTAAAACAATGGCTCTGACTCGCTCACAACAGCAGTAAAACCAGTAACATAATAAAACAGTAAAATGATTAAACAAACACAAAAACCATCTGCCTCCTAATCACCTCCTTAGGATGCCCCATCTATGACCTTCATTCTATCTCTCCTCTCCATTCCCAGTGCCTCAGTCAAAACCCAAGTTTTGATTGTTCTTTTGAAAGGCTAAACCAGTGTAAGTCTTCCAAACTGCCAGCTGGAGGGTGTTCATAAAGTAGGAAAGTAGCCATAGAAAAAGTACACTTCTGAGATTCCACTAAGTGGACAGATTTCACAGAGAAGTGATTTGAAGTTTCGAAAGTCTTAAATTCAATTTTAATCCATGTATTTAAAAAAGTCACATTATTAAAAAAAAACTTCAAATGGATCTTAGATTATTATCATTTTCATTATGCAGGAATTTATTTTTGCTGAAGATTTACTAAAAATTGACGTTTCCCAGGTAACAATTTTTCATCATATAAATGTATGATTCTGTGAAATCTATAATAACACATTAATCCATAATTATTGTGTACTTATTGACTATTAAGTTTACTTATGTCCTGTTTTATGCACTGGTACGTGATATGCATACATTGACTTTCCATCATTATTTGTATCCATTTAATAAAATGTTTCTTTTATACTGACCTTTTAATTCATGTAAAAATACTTACTGGCTTTTCAATTTTTTTTTGTCATTGTTCTCTCTAAAAGACCTTCTATTTCCTTCCTCCCATCCCGTATCTTCTCTTTTCTTTTATCATCCATGAAGCTTCAAACCTGTTTTGCATACTTGTAGTGTATTTGGGCTTTGGGGGCCATAAATAATTTGAACTGAATATTTGCAATGTTAAATATAATATTCTGACCTAGCTATAGTATAAACTCACAGGAGATTGAGCTAGAATGGATAGTTGCTGACATTCAACTGAAGTTACTTAAAATTAAATATCATATTCTATTGTAGGAAGTTAGCACCCACCCCTCTTCTAGAAAAATGAAATATCCTAAGAAATATTACAAAGGCAGAACATTTCCCCTAAAAAGAAAAGTAGAAACTCAGAGAGGCATAAACTCATCCCCCCCCCCCCTTTGCTAATGGGCCATTACTCTGGCCTAGGCCAGTCTATTTTATATAACAAAGTTCTACTCCAGATAGAGGTATCATAGGAATTGCCCAAAGCCTTTTCATTACATCATCATCCAGCAAGGGTCAATCAAGCCTGGGAATTAGGACAGCCTACAGAGTTGCCCCTGCATGGCCCCATGGGAGTCTGACAACCAATGCAGAATACAAGCTCAAATTCAAATTGCAACAGAGGTTGCAATTTAATTAGCATAATTTTATAATTAGTATAAAACTAAGGGTCTCTCAGCATTTCAGCCAGAAGTGCTGAGAGCACCTAGTCGAGCAAACTGGTTGTGGTTATTTGGCATGGGTCACCAAACCGGTGGCAATCCTGGCTGGCCATGCCCCCAACCCAGTCGCCCAGTTGCTCACTTGCAATCGCACTCCGAGCTTTCCATTCCCCGTGTCCTCTTTCTCCCTGGGGAAAAGGAAGAAAGTCATGGACGCTGCAAATATCACTTTCCCCATGTGAGTTAAAGTGTCTGGAGTGAGAAAGAGTGCGGTCTGACAGAGGGGGTGGGGGGTGAATTGAACCTTGGAGCACTTTTGCAATGTAAAAGAAATGCATTTTGGAAGCAGGTCTTTAAAAAATTTCTCCAAGAATTCCCCATAGACGATGCAAGTATCGCTTTCCCCTTGTGAGTTAAAGTGCTGGAGTGAGAAGGAGTACGGTCTGACAGGGGGGTGGGGGAATCCACTCAAGCCTTGGAGAAATTTAAAGGAACTGCTTCCAAAATACATGTCTGTTAAGTGCTGTGTGTGTGTGTGTGTGTGTGTGTGTGTGGGTGGATGGAAGGGGAAGGTGGAGAGAGAGAGAAAAAGAAATAGAGAGAGAGAGAGAGGTAAAACTCTGTGCTATTATTTTAAATTGTTCCATTATTTATCACGTGTTAATATTTTACACTGTCCCTACACCAAGAGTGATTTTTCTGCCTTTCTTTTACCCAGGGCTACCACATATTTTTCAGAGTTTACATGCATTCAATGTCAATAGTCCAGAGCATAAAATGCACATGTATTTAACAAGAGTTGAAAGGGACCTTGGAAGTCTTCTAGTCCAACCCCCAGCTCAGGCAAGAACACTGAGGATGCCAAACTCTGAGTAGAAATCCTGGGAAAGGTGTCCGAACAATACTTAGAAGGGACCTTGGGGTGAACCCGATACCATTTCAGAGAAATGGCTGTCTAATCTTTTCTTAAAAACTTCCAGTGATTGAGCACCCAGAACTTCTGGAGACAGGCAGTTCCATTGGTTAATTATTCTCACTGTCAGGAAGTTTCTCCTGAGTTTTAGGTTGCTTCTCTCTGTTCAGTTTCCATCCATTGCTTCTTGTTTGCATTCTGCTTCTTTGGAAAATACATTGGCCCCCTTTCTTTGTATCAGCCCCTTAAAAGCTTGTTGCCTATCACACTCTTGAGTGAAGCATGTGAGCCATTTCCTCCTTTCAGTGGTCCATGAAAGTACATTTATAGTCTGCAGATAATAAAGTCAAAAAAGGTGAACAACATTTTTATAGAACTATAGATAAATTGATGCTGGGTGACAAGGAATGGCTGGGAGGGGAGGGGTAGGTGAGACACCCTTTGATGAGTGACATTAAGTTGGCCACGCCCACCCAGTCACATGATCATCAAGCCATGCCCACCCAGTCACATGACCACCAAGCACGCCCACCCAGTCACATGACCACTAAGCCACACCCACCCAGTCACATGACCACAAGCCATGCCCACCAAATAAGCCACGCCCACAAAACCGGTAGTAAAAAAAATTGAATTCCACCACTGATCTCAGCCCTTTCCATTGTCCTTCTTTTCCTTCACCCCACATCTTGAAGCATGTGATAATCCTTTTTCATCCAGGAGCTCCAAGCCATGTGGTCTTGTCTTGTGGAAGTGTCTTTCTTCCCTATTTGGAACTGAACCCAGAAGGATATTTCTTCCAACGCTACTTCCAACACTACTAATATGTCAGGCTAAAGGCCCTGTCACATTGCCCAACGGATGCAAAACGTTTGTAAAAAGGACACAGCAGATGAGAAATATGTTCCATCCGTTTTATCCGTTCTCAAAAGAGGCGAAAATTTGCATAACCAGAGCGGATAACACGGAAAGGAACGGACGGGGAGAGGACGCAGAGCAGATGGAAAACGGATGCAGAGCGGAAGCCTAGCGGATGGGAGCGGATGGGAGCGGATGGCACATCCACTAGGCTTCCGGGGGACCTCAGCAAAGCGGACGTGGAACGGAAAAATCAGATGCAGAGCGGACGCCGAGTGGATGAAGCGGATGCACAGCGGAAGCCTAGTGGATGCCTTGCATTCAATGCGCATGCAGGGGGGATGTATTGCATCAGCCCCGCAGATATAAAGGGAAGCAGCTCCCAAGCAGGTCACTATTCAGAGGAAAGACCTGCATCCAGACACATTGAGTGCCTTGCCAGCCTGCCCTGCCTGCATGCCTTGCTGCCAGCCTTGCTGCCTGCCATCCTGCCAGCCTCCCTGCCAGCCTTGCTGTCTGCCTGCCTGCCAGCCTCCCTGCCAACCTTGCTGTCTGCCAGCCTTGCTGCCTGCCTGCCTGCCAGCCTTGCTGCCTGCCATCCTGCCATCCTGCCATCCTGCCATCCTGCCATCCTGCCATCCTGCCATCCTGCCAGCCTGCCAGCCTGCCAGCCTGCCAGCCTCCCTGCCAGCCTTGCTGTCTGCCTGCCTGCCAGCCTTGCTGTCTGCCTGCCTGCCAGCCTTGCTGTCTGCCAGCCTTGGTGCATGCCTGCCTGCCAGCCTTCCTGCAAGCCTTCCTGCCAGCCTTCCTGCCAGCCTGCCTGCCTGCCTGCCTGCCTGCCTGCCTGCCTGCCTGCCAGCCTTGGTGCCTGCCTGCCTGCAAGTCTCCGTGCAAGACTCCCTGCCAGACTCTCTGCCAGCCAGCATCCCCACAACCATGGGGAAGAAGAGGAAGCCTCAGCCATCTGCTGCCAGCCCTGACAAGAGGTACAGGGCCACCCTCCCGCCTCCTGGCCCTCACTCTGCTTCTGCAGGGGCTTCTGCAGCACGGGCTCGCTCTTCTGCACCTGGGGCTTCTGCTGCTTCTGCTTCTGGAGGAGCTGTTGATGCTGCTTTTGGCGGTGGTGCTTCTGCTGGTGCTTACTCTGCTGATGCTGCTTCTGGTGATGGTGCTTCTGCTGGTGCTTACTCTGCTGATGCTGCTTCTGGCGGTGGTGCTTCTGCTGGTGCTTACTCTGCTGATGCTGCTCCTGGCGGTAGTTCTTCTGCTGGTGCTTACTCTGCTAAAGCTGCTCCTCATCCTGCTGGTCCTGCTCGTCCTGCTCATGCTCCTGGACTTGCTCGTCCTGTTCATACTGCTCGTGCTCCTGGTCTTGCTCATCCTGCTCGTGCTCCTGGACTTGCTCGTCCTGCTCGTCCTGCTCATGCTCCTGGTCCTGCTGGGGCTCCAGGTGCTTACTCTGCTGATGATGATCCTGGTCCTGCTGGTGCTGCTGCTGCTGCTGATGATGATAATGATGATGATGATGATCCTGCTGGTGCTGCTGCTGCTGCTGCTGATGATGATGATGATTATGATCCTGCTGGTGATGGTGCTGCTGCTGCTGCTGATGATGATGATGATCCTGCTGTTGCTGCTGCTGGTGGTGGTGTGGAGGAGCAGCCCCTACAACCTCGAAGTCCCTCTGATGAGGGCCCATATGGCCCTGCCAGAGGGAGGAAGAGGCAGATGCGTGATAGGGAGAGGAGGCAATACTCCATTGAGGAGGAACACGAGGATCAGGTGCTGGAGTGGCTGAGAGAGAATGACTATCTGTGGCGGAAGGGACACCGGCTGTAAGGGACACCAAAAGGAAGCAGGCTGCTTGGAGAGAGAAGGCAGAGAGCCTGGGCTACACATCGGATGTGCTCCTCGGCTGGCACAAGCACACCTGGTACTGGAAGCACACCTGGTATGGGAAGCACATGCACACCTGGTATGAGAAGCTGCACCTGAAGAAATCTGGCCAGGCCACGGTTAAGCTGACGAACAGAGAGACCTATGTCATGGCCAGGTGCAGCTTCCTGGAGGGTGAGATCTGCCACCGAGGAGAAACAGCAGCCCCTCTCATGACCCTCTCTCTCCGGCAGCCTGCTGAGAGCCAGTCCTCTTCCGGCCGAGAGTCAGCTCCTGTCTCCAGGCAGGTTTCTGTGGAGCGTCCCACGGCGGAGAACCCGCGGACAGCTGTTTTAAATGTGGTGGAGCGCGTGGAGGACTCCCTGGTGCAGTGGGAGAAAGGAGACGGCACGTCCACCACAGCCCTACCTGCATCCTACCCCAGCTGCACCTCCACAGAAAATAAGAGAGCCAGACAGGAGGAGCAGAGCCACACTTTCTTGCTGGAGATCAGGGACACCATGCGGAGCAGCATAGATCTCCTCTCTCAGCTGGTCCACACCGACTCCTCATCCTCCAATGGCAAGCCCTTCCTCACCTATGTGAACCAGACCCTCACGGACATGGTGCAACCCCAGTACCAGGTGGTGAAGGACCGGATCACCAAGCTGCTTCACAACCCTACAGACCCAGAGGAACCTGCTCCCACCCAGTCCAGGTCTGCTCCTCCACCCCAGGTGATGTCACTCCCATTCCAAGGCTTTCCACAGGCCCTCACATACCAGGGCTATGGCTACCAGGAGGTCCAGCAGCACAGGCAGCAGCCCTTCCCAGTCCAGGCACAGAGTCATCGGATGACACCATTGCCACCGGTGCCACTGATGCCACCGATGCCACCCACAACACTGATGCCACCGATGCCACCCACGACACTGATGCCACCCACACCAGTCCTCACCCAGCTGCAGACCAGACAGCCCCACTACACTGCTCCTTCCTCCACCCCACAGCCAAGCCCGGCCTCAGTACATCTGTCCTCGGTACTGGGGCTGACACCCCATGGCATGGAGGAAGGAGCTCTCAACATCACGGGGCTGAGCCAGCTGTCCGAGAGCTTCCTCAACACACCGTCACCTGTTGTCCTCTCAGGGCCAGGCACCCCAGTGGGGCTTCAGACCAGCACTCCAGCACCAGCCACCTCCACACCACCTGGACCCTTCACCTCTGAGACTGGGCAAGTCTGAGACTCCGAGTGACCAAGAAGAGTGCCAGAGACTGGGTGGCTACCTGTAGACTTTATTTGGACACTTGACTTGGGTCATTTTTCTTTTACAGCTTGTTATTAAAAAAAGTTTATCTTTGCTTCACACACTTGCTTCATTTATTTTTGTCAATAAAGTCTTGGTGGAAACTTTTAGAAATGGTTTAAGCCTTTGCATGCTTGTGGGATGGGTAAGGATAGCAGTGGGGTGGGCAGGGATACCTTTGGGATGGGTAAGGATAGCAGTGGGGTGGGCAGGGATACCTTTGGAATGGGTAATAGCTGTGGGATGGGCAGAGATACCTTTGGGATGGGTAAGGAAAACAGTGGGGTGGGCAGGGATACCTTTGGGATGGGTTAAGATGGCTGTGGGATGGGTTGGGATAGCTGTGGGGATAGATAAACCTCCAGTGCAAGCATAGTGGGACTGTATGGTCCACCCTCCCAGGTGCCACACCTATGGCCCTTCATTATCAATACTAATGTAAGCATTGATCCACACATTTGAACATAAACACAACTCTTTATTAAATGCCCTGTTTATTGTAGGCCCACCCAATATACATGGCACAATCTCATCAGTGTCATGAGACAGGCTGAAAGAAGCATCCATTAAGCATCTACCATCCTGTCTTGCCACTCCACTGCGCCAGCTGGGGAGTTGCACCAGTGTCTCAGGAGGTTGCGCTGCTTCTTCCCTTCACATGAGTCTCTGTTGGGGCCTTGCACATCCTCAGTATCTATCAGGTTTTGCCCTTGCCTCCATTCCCCAGGCTCCATGTCCCCATTGCCTTGTTGGAGGTCCACGAGCCTGTTCTGCAACACTGGGTAGCAGGTGCGCATGAGATTGTGCAGGATGCAGCATCCTCCTCACGGTCTGCGGGCAATGCTGCATGGTGGTGAGAAGTACCTGGAACCTGTTGGCCAGGATGCCAAAGGCGTTCTCCACCACTCGCCTTGCCCTGGACAGCCTGTAGTTGAAGATCCTCTCTTCACGGGTGAGGCATCTGGAGGTGTAGGGCTTCATGAGGTAGGTTCTGAGGGAGAAGGCGTCATCCCCACGATGAAGTAGGGCACATGTTGCGTGTCGTTGGGCAGGGGGTGTGGATCTGGGAAGCCCATGATGAGGTTGCGTTCCAGCCCCTCCTTGAGGTGACTGGCATTGTATACTTGCACATCTGAAGATAAGCCGTTGCCTGAAGCATCGATGTACATGAACTTGTAGTCACCTCTGATACCACTGCTCTGCAACTTTCTTCCAGCCTTCTTCAGTGATGGGGCACTGGAGGAGCTCCTCCATGTATTCTTCAATGATGGCCTGCACCACTTCTCTGACCACAATGCTGATGGTGTTGTGTGGCACCCTCCAGCCGTACTGCATGCTCCTGTAGGTGGTCCCTGAGGCCAGGTGGTGCAGAGTGAGTGCCACCTTGAGCCCAGGTTCCAGGCTGGGCCGGAAGTTGGTGTTTGCCTTGGTCAACCTGGGTGTCAGCTGCTGCACAACTTCATCAAACATGGCTGGAGGCATCCTCATGAAGTTCTGGAATGCACGAGGGTCTTCGTTCCTGAGCTCCACCATCAGCTTGTTGTACAGTCTGTACTCTGCTCTTCTCCCGATCCATCTTCGGACCCAGACGCTTCTTGGCTGCCTCCTTTTCTTCCCGTAGTAGAGTTCACAGAGCCTGTAGATGGCTTCACACTGTTGCAGAATGATGGTGGCTACCAAAAGGAGTTTGTTACGATCCAAGGTGGACATGACTGGATGCTGTGGAAGAGGAAGAGGAAGATGAAGGCTTCAGAGATCTGCACAGCTGGTCTGCTGGTCTGAAAGTGAGATCCAGGTGAGTTGCTCCCCCTTTTCATGGGCAATATAGGTTTTCCACTATGTGTCCCTTTGCATCCTCTAGGCATCCTCTAGACATCCTTAATATCCGAGATAGGTCCCCTCTGTGAACGTTTTTTCCGTTTTAAATGCTTTCTTTGCAAGCTGCATCCGCTTTAATCCTTTCTCCGTCCGTGCTACTAATGCTGCGCGTCCGTTCCGCGTACTTTCCGCTTCCTCCCTGCGTCCGAGTGGATTTGAGTTGCGCGGATGTGCAGCGGATGCCTAGTGGATATAGCGGATGCGTAACGGATGCAGAATGGATGTCCCCCGTATGCCTAGCGGATGCAGAACGGACGCATTGGATACATTTTCTGCTCAAAAGTTTTGAGCAGCTCAAAACGCTCTGAGCGGATGAAATGTCAATAGACGGATGCTGGACGGATAGAGAGGAAGCAAAATGGAGGCAGTCAGTACAGAACGGAAGCATCGCGTTAACCAACGGATGGCAAGTGTTTTTCTCCGTTTTACATCCTCTTTTCATCCGTTGGTGCAGTGTGACAGGGGCTTAAGAGAAAGACCAGGATACAAAACAAACTTCATTTTTAACCAGAGTTCATCGAACAGAGGCCATAGCATCTTGTGATGTGATGTCCTGAAAGGAAGTCAGCCCTGAATTTCCCTTGTTAATACAGGTAGTCCTTGATTTACATTTCATTTAGTGACTGTTCAAAGTTACAACAGCACTGAAAAAAATGACTTATGACCATTTTTCACACTTAAGATCATTACAGCATCTCCACTGTCACAATCAAAATTCAGGTGCTTGGCAACTAATTCATACTGATGACAATTGCAGTACCCCGGGAACACGTGATCAGCTTTTTCGATCTTCTGACAACTGGGAAGCCAGATTTACTTAACAACTGTGTTAAGTAAACACAGTTAACAACTAATTTAACAACTGCAGCAATTCACTTAAACAAACATGGCAAGAAAAGTTGTAAGATGGAGCAAAACTCATTTAACAAATTTCTCACTTAGCAACATAAATTTTGGGCTCAATTATGGTCTTAAGTCCAGAACTACCTGAAACCATCTTCAAACAAAAGAAATTCAGACATTAAAAAACTGTCTGCAACCATTGCCATATTCTCCGCAAATTTAGGATTACTTTCACATTTGAAAAGAATTTTTTTTTGCAAATAATTAGTCTTTGTTTCAGTTAAATGAGGTCATACATCTAGTAGCAGAGAAATAACAGTTTTAAGCTTAGAACCAGATTATCTTAAGCATAATAAATTAAGAACCATGCACCAGAAGTGAGCATAGCTGCAGCTAATACTTAGCATGTCCTTACTTTCTTATTTTAACTTTTCTTTCACGAGGAACACTACTTGGAATAATAACAAGGGGAAAATGTAGGAGGAATGAGTGATAAGCAGTTATCTAGCTCTAAGGTGGTCCAGTATCAGCTGTGGTATATAACCTCATTTCAATTTTAGTATTGAATTGTAAACAACTGTTTTCATAAATGGGAGAGAAATTTATAATGTGGCAGCACTAATTATTTTTTGACAGTGACCATAAAATCATTTGTATCTATTTCATGTTATAACATTCTATAGATATTGTATTGTATTGTTTTCATTATTCTATTGTAGATGTTCTCTGCACTTGTTGTTTTCTTGCAGATTTTGTTACTAGGCTAGGTAACATCATCAGGATAGGGAGAAAGGGATAAAGTTTACTAATTGTTTGCACATATAGGAGCTTGCCCCGATAGTTATGATTGAAGTGTGATTTCCACTTTTTAGTTCCTGGATTAGATGATTGCTTTTTCCTTAGTTGTCTATCAGTGCTGCTTCCCTAGTTATGTGGGTATTATTTTGGGGAGGATGTACTCTGGGCTGTTTGTTTCCTTCATTGAGTCATTTTATTGTAGTTGTTGTTATTAAAAAGCCCTTCTCTTCCATTTCACAACCAGAGAACAGGGTCAGCCTGATTATCCTTTCTTAAGAGCCTGAAGACCTGGTTCTCCTGGTTGGCCTGGGGACCCAATGGAGTTTCCCCCAACTCCCTGCTTTCCCCACACGCCCATCTTTTATTTTCATATTGCTGTAGCATTATTTCCCATTGTTTGTTCTATTGTTCCATGACTTTACTACTATTACATTTATACTTCTTTTCATTTTTCCATTTTTATTGCCACCTAGCCCTATGATGAGATAGGTGGCAAATAAATGTAACAGATAAATAAATAAAGTACACAATGCTTTAATTCAGCATTCTGCAACCGAAGTCAGAAGGAAAGTGGGACTAAGATGAGAGTGGAAGAGGAAATAAAGCTCTGAAATGTATTAAAACAACATTTCTCAATTTTGCCAACCTTAAGATATCTGGATCCTTGCTGGGAATTCTAGGAGTTGAAGTCCAGACATTTTAAAGTTGCCTAAGTTGAGAAGCACCGTATTAAAAAGAACCACACATCAATGCCATGCAAAGTCCAGCCACTCCTCAATCTTAGTTCTACTTTCTTCTTGTCCTATCCTTGATGGATACAAGGATATTAATTAAAAAAAGGTAAGAGATAGGACTTAAAGCACTAAATTTGGATAAGAGAGACCTACACTCAACTAAGGAACTCATAAAGTCACTTTAGACCATTCACTCTATCTAAGTTGAATCTATCTCACAGAGTTGCTATTTTGGGTAAAAGATTAGCAGACACTCTCATATAAGCTGCCCTGAGCACTCAGTGGGAAGTAGAGTAGAAATGCAGTGAATGAATGAATTAAAATCCCAGAATATGCATTTTTTTTCCTTCAATATATGCGTTTCTTTATGGGCAGCCATAAAAAAAGAAAATTCCATAGTTTGTCCTGCTTTTAAGACATTCCAGTGAGGAATGTCACTTTAGAAGTCATTTGACAAATAATTATCATCGTACATTTGATGACAACCTTAAGGACAGGTCAGGGTATCATGAGGCTGGCATTGCTAACAGAATAAACCAAAGCCATACCTTGAACTTTTACAAAAGAGTTTTTATAATAGTAATACTTCACTTATCTAAACTGCCATTTCCTTTTTTACATTTCTGATATTGTGAAGATGCACTCAGCAGAAGTACAAATGCTGTTTTACGATCTGAAATGAGTGCAGTAGCGTTAAGTAGCTTGTACCTCTTAGCACAAATAAAGAGATGTTTCTGGAGGTAATGAGGCTGAAGGGAATACAAGATTTCTCTCCAGCGTGGAAACCTGGAGTGAGAAATAGGGTCTGATTTCTCCATTTTCTAAAATCCTGAGAAGCCTCTAGTCTCATGGGGCCATCTGTTCACAGCAAGCATCAGTCACAGGACATGATGTTCACTGAGGCTGGCAGATTGAAGCATGCCATGAGCTGTGAGAAAGCAACAAGCAGCCTATAAATGTGGAATTTCTATTTCCAATGTGTGAAACATGTGGGCCTCTTTGCTTTCCCATATACCATAATGAAAAGCATTCAGAAACAAGCAAAAATAGATTAAAACAAACAACAACTCTACCTTGTTGTCATACTTCCTTAATCTAAATGTTCATTGGACAGAATAAATAGAAGCAGCTACAACTTTAAGAACTTGTATGAATGGGAATTCTCCCCCCAATATCCAAGAAATGTTCATCATTCTTCTGTTGGAAGAATCCTTTACCGTATATGAATACTGAGCCCAATCTGTCTCACACAAAGAACTGACTCTATAACTGGCTGCAGGTTATGTAACTAGTTGGTAAACCTTCTGAAGTGTAGTCCTTGAATGTAGATATACTAAGAGCCATCAGATTAACGAATTAAAGCTGCCAACATTCCTAAGTCATCAAGGACAGCAACATAATTTTCATTGCCTCAGATGTCTCTGGGGTATAAAATGGAACCAATATTTGTAAATATGCATTTGTGTATTTGACTTATAATCCACTAGTACTTTGTATCATCTGAATCCATCTTCTGGCAGTTTATTTAATATATATTCCACTCTGCTTGTAGCAAATTTAAGCCAACATTATGTTGTTGTTCTACCATACCCATATATATTGCATTCTGCTCCCTGGCTGCATTATATATCTATTCACTCAGGCATAGGGTGTCCTTATTTTCACTGTGAAATATGGAGGTACATTAACATGAGAGTTACTCTGGTGGATCAAACCAAATGTCCATCTAGCTTAGCATCTTCCTTGCCACATTTGCAGCTTGATATTCATAGAAGCCCCACAGATAGAACATAAGGTTGACACTCCTTTCCCTATAGCTACTGTTTAGAGATAACATCTACTCAACCTGATTAATAGCTTTTAATTATCGGCCCTCCATATCCCTCTCCAATCTTCTTTAAAACCTTCTAAGGTAAATGCCAACACAAGGTTTTGTGGAAGCAGATTCAACAGTATGTGAAGTAGTCTTTCCACTGATATGTCCAGAATCTTGTACTCATTAATTTCACTGAGTGATCTGAAAATTTAGTATGATGAGCTGTGCTTTCTCCCTGCCATACTGGTATTAAAGTTTTGCAGATTATATTTATCATACTATATTGAAAATGGTATGGTACTAAATGCAAAAAAAGAAAACAGAACAAAGATCTCATCAAAGATGGAATCTAATTTCCCTGAATACTCTGAATACTCAAACAGATGCACAGAAGGTATACAAGTGGAATATAGTTTAATTTCTAACATGTATTGGCTTGAAACTGTTGATGTGATCAATTGTGTATAATTAACACAGGTTGGACAAGCTGATTCAAAGCATTATGTAACCTTCATAAAATAAAATGTTTGACAGATACATTTTGGATAACAATTGCATACAATGTAGCATTACCAAAGACTTTCAGTATTCCAATATTGTACTCATTATTTCAAATCAATTTTGAAACAATTGAAGCAGTCCTGCAATGAAAGGGGGCTTTCAAAACCTTTGATATAAGGAGCAAAAATGTCAATTTTAGTTTTCCTCAGCCTTCCATTCTTCCTCATCCTTTGTGATTTAAAAAAAAAGATCTGCATCAAACTGTATGTGTTTCCTCCACCTTTCTCTAAAATGTACACCATTCTGCATTCATTTTTGCAAGCATGGCTTACTTTTTTGGAATATTTTTCTGTTATATAATTTTATGCATATATTTCTTTCACCTTTATATTTATGTATGAATTGTTTTGAGTTGCAGATTGGTTTTATTGGGACCATATAGTTTGGAAAATGATGTATTTCAGTAAGTTAACATTTAGGGACATTTGGAAAGTACAAATTGGATATTCTACAAGTACTTTTTCCAAAAGGCAACTGAACTTTCTTGGTACTAGAACTGAAGAAGCTTCTTGGATGAGAAGTGAAATGTTTTCAAGTAAAAAAAAACTAAGTCAGTCCAGAAAAAGCACCTTTGAGACAACCATGACCCAGATGATTGAGAATCTCCATAGACATACAATTTGATAAAATTTACGCTAAAATACACCTGATGGGTGTGTTTGTCACAGGTTTGTTTTTGAAAATAAAAAGCAAAAGTTGAAAGACCAATGCAGCTCCTAAAAGTTCTCCATCCAGCCTTTAAAACCTCAGTCCTTATTCTTCTGTCTTGTCCAGCACCATCTCCCTCTTTTATTCACTCTGTGATCATCTGCTTATAGGTCCAATTTGCAAGAAAAAAGAAAATACTAGTTTCAGATAGAAACTGATGTAAGTCAGCTTTTCCCTCAACTATGCTAGCCTCATTGCTTATGGTTATTTGTTTACAAAAAGTCTATGATTTCACAGAGGAAAAGGAAGATAGTGAAATGTGATTTTAAACCAATGAAAAGGGAAGGAGAAGCCAATATTTTACATGGTATGCAAACATTCAAACGAATAGGAGGAAAAAGTAGCTAGGAATAAAGTTTTTTGATGAAAAGGGCTATGAGTAGTATATGCTTTGCCACATTATAAATAAAGTTAACACTGTTTAACTGGACGTCTTAGACCATTTTATAAGACAACATGGCTACAAATGTGCAGTGCTTTGGGAAGATATTTTTTGATACATGGCTGAATCCTTCCTTCTACAGAGAGAGAGAGAGATCAGGACAATTAACTAGTTGAAAAGGACAGCTGTATTTCAGAAAATGAGGGCAGAGCTTATTTATTCTTTATGTCCATGGCTATCCATTGAAAGAACAGCTCATTTTTGTTTGTTCAGAGCTGGCTATGTTTCAAACCCCATCGTAGGGTATGATTTTCTGCCAGAAAAAACACTCCCGTTGGCTCTTTGTATATTTATTCCCACAAAATCAGCAGAGCTGTATTAACCTGGGCCCTTCCATTATCTGATTGCTAAGGGAGAAGTAACTGGAAGGGACCCTAAATCCTGGATTGTATTTTCATAAACTCAACATTATAGATTTGATAATTTTTTTTAATAGCTTTCTTTATTTTAGCAGAAAATGTTTTTTTTTTCCCTAGCTTAAGTGCATGAATTTTGACAACAGTTCCAGTTTGGGCATATGATTAAGAAAGATCAAGAAAGTTCTTTATCTTGTACCAAGTTAAATATAATTATTAGATTTACTCTGAAAAAAATAGTATCTTAGAGTAGTAATAAAGTAATCATTCCCACCAGTTTCCTCTTCTCACACATTCTTACAAGCCTGGCTGTAGAAAAGACTCCTACTTTGCTAAACAGCAAACTTTCCTAAAGATGCTTTCTCAAAAGGACACTAGGCATTGTTTTTCCTTTGTTTAGGAAAACCAAAAAAGTTCAGTTGCCTTTTCAGAAATGACCTTTGAGACAATAATTACTTGGATGACTGAGAATTTCCATCCATATAAATAGTAAACTGTGCCTTAACTGCTCCCTAAAAAACTATTGTGAACTATGTGCACAAAATCTACAAAATGCTGCACTTATTATGTACCAAATATTGCAGCTTATAGCTGCTGCTGTTGAAGGGGGAAATTCCTGTATATTAATCTTTAGGAAGTCATTAAAAAAAGAATGAGACTGAATAATTTAATTCAATTCACAAAAACACTCCTTGGAATCAAGTCTAAGGATCTCATATATATGGATCTACTTCAACCAACAAGTCTCTTTGATTGATAGATTGTTTATTTGCCTAGTTTTGAGCAGCTGAGTTTAAGAACACATAACCAGGTTGTTTAGTACTTGGAAATGTTGATTCTTTCAAATCCATTTTATCTCTAGGAGAATCTAAAGCTGCAAGAACCCAGCCTAAATCTAATCAAAGTCTTGCTTTATCTTTGTGAGTGGAAAAATCGTTATAGCCCTTCTTTCTGCAGGTTTACCTCCTGACATGGTATTATTTTACCCTAAGCCATCCAGGAAACAAATTGTTTTTCTGGCTTCAGTACAAATTTTATTTATTTATTTGATTTGTCAATTGCTTACAAGATAACAGGTATAAGTATAACTATACTATAAGTATAGTTTTGAATACATGAAATGGATATGTATAAGAAAAATAAAAATAAACGATAGGACAGGGATGGTAGGCATTTTGGTGCGCTTATGCATGCCCCCCACAGACCTTAGGAAAGGGAGAAGTCAATGGTAGACAGTCTAAGGTTAAAGTTTTTGGGGTTTGGGGAAGAAACTACAGAGTCAGGTAGAGTATTCCAGATATTGACCACTCTGTTGCTGAAGTCGTATTTCCTGCAATCAAGTTTGGTGGGATTAACCTTGAGATTGTATCTATTGTGTGCTCTTGTGTTGTTATGATAGAAGCTGAAGTATTCATTTGCAGGTAGGACATTGCAATGTATGGTTTTATACATTATACTTAGATTGGACTGAAAGCAGTGTAGTTCTAGGTTTTCTAGTTCTAGAGTTTCAAGCCTGGTGGCATAAGGTATTCTGCAATGAGTAGAGGAGCAGAAAACTCTTCTTGTGAAATATTTCTGGACTTTCTCAATTTTGTTAATATCAGATACATGATATGGGTTCCAGACTGATGAGCTGTATTCAAGTATAGATCTAGCAAACGTTTTGTATGCTCTAGTTAGTAGTGTGATATTACCAGAGAAGAAGCTAAGTAGGATTAGATTAACAACTCTTAATGCCTTTTTGGCTATGTAGTTACAGTGGGTTCTAGCACTTAGATCATTAGAGATGAGTACTCCAAGGTCCTTGACAGAGTTTGGATCCTCATTAAGGTCTTGACTATTCAGCTTGTGTTTTATTTTCTGACATTTTTTTTTTGCCAATATGTAAGACAGAGCATTTATTTGTTGAGATTTGAACTTTCCATTTGATTGACCATTCTGATACATAGTCAAGGTCTTTTGGGAGGGAAGTAGCATTGTCTGTGGTGTTGAATAGCTTTACATCATCAGTGAAGAGAATGCAGTTGCTCTTAATATGATCACAGAGGTCATTTATGTAGAGTATGAAGAGAGTTGGTGTTGAGGTATTCCCCATTAGGAGAATGAGTGCACTCAGGGAATCATAGTGAGAGTGGTGTTGAATAACACACAACCAGCACACAGATACACTGAACAGTAAAATGCAGGTTTTACTTCCAGTAAATGGATAAATAAAGTCCAACAAACAATCCAAATCATACACGGTTAAAGCAGTTAGTATCAAACCAAGGACAATCCAAAAACAAAGTCCAGTATCATAAACAAAGTTCAGTAAATGGAGTTTGCTAACAATTGCAAGACTCACAGCAGTCCAAGCAGAATGACAATCAGGCAAAAGGGAAAAGGGAAAATGCAAGAAAAACAAACCAGGTTTTTGGCTCCATCTTATGGCCGTTGGAGAACCTCAGCCAATCACAATTACAGCATTCTCTTGAAGATACAACAGTATGAAATGACTATCCTGGTTTATATATTGCCAAACCAACTGTTAGGTAACTATCATTCCTAACAGTTGGTCCTAAAACACTGCCTTGGGGGGACACCACTGTTGTCAGGTACAGAATTTAATAGGACGCTCCCAATTTTGACCATTTGTTGTCTGTTTGATAGGAATGATTTTATCCAGTTATGCAGGAGTCCAGAGATACCATAAAATTTTAGTTTTATGAGTAGTTTGTCCTGTACCATTGAATCAAAGGCTTTAAAGAAGTCTATGTAGATTGTGTCTATTGCTTTGCCCTGATCGAATTGTGTAGTCCATATATTTTTGCAGTGTAAGAGTTGCACATTACAGGATAGGGTTGTTTTTTTTAAACCAAATTGTTTATTAGAGAGTAGGTTGTTTATCTCTAAGTGGAGTATAATGGATTGGTTAATAATTGATTCCATGACTTTACAGGTGACACAGCATTAGGAGATTGGTTTGTAATTTTCAATGAGGCTGGGGTCTCCCTTTTTGAAGTTGGGGATGATCGTGGCTTGTGACCATAGTTTTGGCAAGGAGCCAGTCCTGAAAGATTTTTCAGACATTATGCTTAGAGATTCAGCTATGGCAGTGGATAGCTTTTTTTTTTTAATTTTATTTGGGTTTTCACAAAAACCAAAACCAATAAAACATCTTTTTTTGAAAATAGCATGGTCCCAGGTTATCACTTCTTCATACAGACACAAAACTCAATTTCATCCTAATTTTTATATTCTATTCCATATCTTATTACTGTTTTATATTTTCTACATAAATATAATTTATGTAGAATAAATTTTAAATTTATTAAAATTATCTTTTAATTTTCTCAACTTTATTTTAATAATCTCATCTCAATTCAAATCATTATATTTATACTTTTGTCTGTCCGGTTTCAATTTCATATTATCTTTTCTCATCAAACAAATTTTTCCCGGTAGTTACCAACATCTTATGCACAAGCAAACCACCGAAAAGCAACTTGCAAAAAGATGAATTCAAAGTGCTACAAACCCTGGAAAATGATAACAGCATAATCATACTCCCAGCAGATAAAGGGAATGCCACAGTAGTAATGGACAGAAAAGACTACGAAACAAAATTGACAGACCTACTCCAAGACTCCACATACAAACCTATAAACACAGACCCAACCACATACCTGAAAAAATTAACCAAGAAGAAAATTATAACCAGCCACATAAGCAAAGAAATCCAACAGACGATCATCCCAAGAGAAAAATCTTCCAGATGCCCCAAACTATACGGCCTCCCAAAAATACACAAACAAGGCATACCTCTCAGACCCATAGTCAGCTCCAAAGGAGCACCACTACAAAACCTAGCTAAACACTTAGCAAAACAACTACAGCCCCATGCTGAAACCTCAGCTTCATATGTACAAAACTCATACCACTTTTTAGAAATGATCAAAGATCTACACGTGGAACAAGAAGATCTGCTTGTAAGTTTCGACGTGGTTTCACTATTCACTCAAGTCCCGATAAAAGAAACTCTCGAACTCATCAAAAATAAATACCAACCAGCTAAACACCTCATGGAACAAACAGAACACGGCTTAACCAAGACATATTTCATATACAAAGGACAAAGATACAAGCAAATTGAAGGAGCCCCTGTGGGATCATCACTGTCACCCATCATTGCAAACCTGTTCATGGAAGAATTTGAATCCAGAGCCCTGGCTAATGCCACCCACAAACCTAAACTATAGCAAAGATACATCGATGACACATTTGTGATTTGGCCCCATGGAAAAGAAAAACTAAACGATTTCCAAACACACCTAAATAGCACACACCCCAAAATCAAGTTCACCATGGAAACGGAAATAAACAAACAACTACCATTCCTAGATGTACTAATCTACAAAAGAACAAATGGCACACTAAGACACACCGTATACCAGAAGAAAACACACAGAAACCGCTACCTCAACAGCCAATCTCTACACCACCCAGCACAGATAAATTCCGTGGCCAAAACACTTATCACCAGAACCAAACGCCTGGCAGACAAGTCACATATAAAGACTGAACTATGCACCCTGACTAAAGTACTGACAGCCAACGGCTTCCACAAAAACAAAATCACTAGCTTGATCCACAAAAACACACTAAGACATAATAGAGACCTAGAAGTTCAACAGACCTATGGAACAGCTGTCCTGCCCTACATAAGAGGTACTACAGAGAAAATGAGTAAAGCCCATGTCACACTGAACCAACGGATGCAAAGAGGATGTAAAACAGACAAAAAAGCTTGCCATCCATTGGAAAACGCAAAGTACTCACTGACTCCGTTTGGCTTCTTCTCTATCCATCCAGTATCCGTTTATGGACGTTTCATCCACTCCAAAAGTTTTGGGCTAACCAAAACTTTTGCGCGGAAAATGTATCCAGTTCATCTATTCTGCATCCACTACGCATCCATTACACATGAGCTATATCCGCGAGGCATCCACTACGCATCCGCGCAATTCGCATCCGCCCGGACGCAGGGAGGAAGCGGAATGGATGCAGAACGGATGCAGAACGGATGCAGCATGGAAGCAAAGCATTTAAAACAGAAAAAACGTTCTCAGAGGGGACCTATCTCGGATATTAAGGATGTCTGCAGGATGCCTAGAGGATGCCTAGAGGATGGAAAGGGACACCTATACTGCCTATAAAAAGGGGGAGCAACTCACCTGCATCTCACTTTCAGGACAGCAGCCAAGCTGCGCAGAACTCTGCAGCCTTCATCTAACTCTTCCTCTTCCAAAGCATCCAGTCATGTCCACCGTGGATTGTGACAAAGTCCTTTCGGCAGCCACCATCCTTCTGCAACAGTGCGAAACCATCTACAGGCTCTGTGAACTCTACTTCGGGAAGAAAAGGAGGCACCCAAAAAAAGTCTGGGTCCAAAGATGGTTCACCAGAAGAGCAGAGGACGGACTATACAACAAGCTGATGGTGGAACTCAGGAGCGAAGACACTCGGGTGTTCCAGAACTTCATGAGGATGCCTCCAGCCATGTTTGATGAACTTGTGCAGCGGCTGACACCCAGGTTGACCAAGACAAACACGAACTTCCAGCCCAGCCTGGAACCTAGGCTCAAGGTGGCACTGACTCTGCGCCACCTGGCCTCAGGGACCACCTACAGGAGCATGCAGTACGGCTGGAGGGTGCCACCCAACACCATCAGCATTGTAGTCAGAGAAGTGGTGCAGGCCATCATCGAAGAATACAAGGAGGAGCTCCTCCAATACCCCTCCAATGAAGAAGGATGGAAGAAAGTTGCAGAGCAGTGGTATCAGAAGTGGAACTTCCCCCAAACCATTGGAGCTATCGATGGCAAGCACGTGGCCTGCAAAGCTCCAGCCAAGTCGGGGTCCACTTATCACAACTACAAGGGCTTCTTCAGCAACATCCTCTTCGCCATAGTCGATGCTGACTACAAGTTCATGTACATCGATGCTTCAGGAAACAGGTCAGCTTCAGATGCCCAGGTATACAATGTAGTCACCTCAAGGAGGGGCTGGAAGGCAACCTCATGGTGGTCTTCCCAGATCCAGACCTGCTGCCCAACAACAAGCAACATGTGCCCTACTTCATCATGGGGGATGACACCTTCTCCCTCACAACCTACCTCATGAAGCCCTACACCTCCAAATACTTCACCCGTGAAGAGAGGATCTTCAACTACAGGCTGTTCAGGGCAAGACGGGTGGTGAAGAACGCCTTTGGCATCCTGGCCAACAGGTTCCAGGTACTTCTCACCAACATGCAGCATAGCCCAGAGACCATGAGGAGGATTGTGGAAGCTTGCTGCATCCTGCACAATCTCATGCGCACCCGCTACCCATTCTTGCAGAACAGGCTCGTGGACCTCCAACAAGGCAATGGGGACATGGAGCCTGGGGAATGGAGGCAAGGGCGAAACCTGATAGACACTGAGGATGTGCAAGGCCCCAACAGAGCCTCACGTGAGGCGAAGAAGCAGCGCAACCTCCTGAAACACTGGTGCAACTCCCCAGCTGGAGCAGTGGAGTGGCAAGACAGGATGGTAAATGCTTAATGGATGCTTCCTTCAGCCTGTCTCATCACACGGATGAGATTGTGCCATGTATGTTTGGTTGGCCTACAATGAACAGGGCGTTTAATAAAGAGTTGTGTTTATGTTGACATGTGTGGATAATTATTGCATTATTATTGATAATAAAGGGCCATAGGTGTGGCACCTGGGAGGGTGGACCATACAGTCCCACTATGCTTGCACTGGAGGTTTATCTATCCCACTGCTATCCTAACCCATCCCACAGCTATTACCCATCCCACAGGTATCCTTACCCATCCCAAAGCTATCCTTACCCATCCCACAAGCATGCAAAGGCTTAAACCATTTCTAAAAGTTTCCACCAAGACTTTATTAAAAAAAAGAAGTGAAGCAAGTGTTTGAATCATAAATAGACTTTAATAACAACAAGCTATAAAACAAAAAAGAGTCTCTGGCACTCCTCTTGGTCGCTCAGTCTCAGGGGTGAAGGATCCAGGTGCTGTGGAGGTGGCTGGTGCTGGAGTGCTTGTCATCAGCTCCTCCAGAAGCAGAAGCAGCAGAAGCCCCAGCCCCAGAAGAGCGAGCCCATGCTGCAGAATCCCCAGCAGAACCAGAGTGAGAGCCAGGAGGCGGGATGGTAGCCCTGTCCCTCTTGCCAGGGCTGGCAGCAGATGGCTGAGGCTTGCTGTGCCCCCCCAAGTACATCCTAGATCATACCAACCACTGCCTATCCAATACATACTTCACCTACAATGGACAAAAATACAAACAAAGAGAAGGAGCACCCATGGGATCACCCCTCTCACCTGTCATTGCAAACCTCTACATGGAACACTTTGAAACACAAGCTCTAGAAAAATATGATCACAAACCCAAACTCTGGCTCAGATACGTAGATGACACCTTCATAATCTGGCCACACGGGAAAGAAAAACTGAACAACTTCCTCACACACCTCAACAGCCTACATCCCAAAATACAATTCACCATGGAAACAGAAGCCAACAATCAACTTCCCTTCCTAGATGTCTTAGTATACAAAAAATCCAATGGCTCCCTAGGACACACCATCTACCAGAAGAAAACACATAAAAACCGCTATCTAAATGCACTCTCACACCACCACCCACAACAGATCAATTCCGTAGCCAAGACACTCATCTCCAGAACAAAATGCTTAGCCGATGAACAACACTTAAAAACCGAACTACACACTCTCACTAATGTACTTACAGCCAATGGATTTCCAAAAAAGAAGATTACCCACCTAATCCAAAAAGAAACCCCAACCAAAAGCCAAGACAGAGAACAAGAGAATGGCAAAGCCCTCCTCCCATATATAAAAGGCACTACAGACAAAATCAGCAAGATCCTCCAAAAACACAACATTAAAACAGCATTCTGCACAAACAGAAAAATATCCACCATCCTAAGAAACCCTAAAGAAAAAATCGAGTTAGAAAACCAAGGAGTATACGAAATCCCTTGCACTGCCTGCCCCACCACATACATAGGACAAACTAACAGAAGAATTAGTGCACACATTGAAGAACACAAAAACTAAATCAAAAAAGAAGAACTGACCTCTTCCCTGGTCCAACACCTCAAAGCCACAGGACATGAAATTGACTTTAAAAATACCA